>JARQOC010000001.1:121403349-122053349 GCA_033576535.1 Allobates femoralis
AGCCAGCCTAAGGCCTTTTTTTCAGACATCAATGATTTTTCATGCATTACAAAATGGTCCATGTGTTGATTTTCAGTTTCATCCATGTTCGCTCGGTCTCAGATTTCATCATCGGTGTCTCATCAATGATTTTCACATTTGGAAAGATAAAGAACTATATTACAAAGCTTCTCTTACACGTTGTAATGTTAACCATGGACGGCACATGGACTGTACACTGATGGTGTTTGTGTTCTGTCTGTGATTTTCACCTATAGACTTGTATGGGTCATATTCATCCGTTCATTCATTAAAAAAAAGTGGACATTTGTCCATGATTTGTTCAAGGAAATGAGGTCCGGAAAAAAATCCTGACATATTAACAGCCTGATAGACTATAATGGCTATGTGCTCTATTCTGGAAACACATATGTGAAAAATGGATGTGTGAATGAGGCCTAATGAATGATGCATGAGCAACTCTTCAGCTGGTTCTTATAATAGTCACAAAGTAAAGTGTGTTCAATAAATAAGCTTCACATGTCAGGGGTGTCGGACCGTTATATATTGAATCACTTGGAAGGTGTACAGAAAAGGCCATTTTAACACTTTCCAGGTTTATGATTAGGTTTCCAGGTTTATTTGTCTGTTCTGGGTTTCGATGTTTTTAGGACGTGTGTCTTAAAGATTGTTATCTATAAAAAGATCCAACATCAATGATTTGTTCTGTTTTTTTTATAAATGGACAATGTGAAAAAGGCTACCTAAGCTTGGCTAATGTGTATTTGTTAATGTTATTTTTTGCTTATACATATGACCCCCAGAAGGTTGGTTGGGACCTCTCATTCTTCTGCTCCATTTTTATCGTCTCCCAGCACAAAGGGAAAGACTGTAACAAAGGGGCGATCTCACTTGCAGAAAAAAAAATGTTTCAAAACAAGGCAAGGTGATGTGTAATATAAAAGAAAGATTACGTATTGGCTCTACTCCCTGCTAGGTGGTCTCCACTGGGATAGGAAGTGATGGCATACTGTTACAGTGGTCACACGACTGTGCACTATATGTTGTACAGTTACAGTGGTTTGCACCTGTGCACATTTGTTTTCATGTTCGGTGGTGCTCGTCAGTTTTGTTATTTGTAGAAGGCTTTTGGAGGTGGTGACTGCCTCCATATTTGGCTGAGCTCTCCTCCCTTCACCTTAAGACTGTTTAAGGTATGTGCTGGATTTTACCTATCCTATAAAGTTATACATTTGTAGCATGGAAGAGGTATATTTGACAAATTGTAGGTCGGAATTCTATCAGAGAAAGGTCGCCTAACAGTAATACAGGTTAGTTTTCTCACATTCACTGATTATATACCTATTAGCATATACAGTTTGCTGCACTCTTTGGTTTGTATACAATCCAGCTTGCACAGCAGCTTGCACCTGTTCACATTTGCTCTTCTATTAGAACATGCTGTCAGTTTTTTGTTTCTTTGGATGTCATCTTATATTATCCAAATGATTTTACACCCCAGTCACCTATACTAAAGAAACAATAGAGGAAATATGTGTAATCCAACTGCGCTGCTGTACATTTGACCATATACCAAGGAAATCGGTGAATACAAGTGGCTATATTCAACACATTTCAAGCTGTATTCCTCACCCCTTCATCAGGTGATTGTCCTTGCATTCACCAATTTCCTTGGTATATTCTGGATTGTATGGCAGCGCAGTTATAATCCACACATTTCCTCATGTTTCCCACTATTGCTTCGACCTGTGGATACTGCAGAAGCTGTTTCGAGCCTTTTATACTGGTTGTGTGTGACACAACCCTCTAAGGTGAGCAATTTCATCTCAACCTACCTGTCTCCGCTTTTATCAGATAAGACCCTATTGCTCTTTCTATCATTCACCTATACTAAAGAGTCAGAGATTGAAGCTGGTGATTAAACTTTTTTATTATTTTTACTGATTTTCTGCCTTCTTAAAACATATTTTTAAACTGGGCAACCCCTTTAATTGCTATATTTTATATTAATCATTGCTATGCATGCACTTTGCTAACTTACAGTAAAGCTGACTGTGAATCTACACACTGACAAAGTGATTTCCTTATAAATGACATACGAGCAGGCAGCTGTCATGCTATTAGGCAGTGATTCTGTAACTACTGTAATTCAAAGTCAATTAAGTTTTTTAGCTGTTTTTATTTTTAGCTGTTCGTGTTATCAATTCAGTTCAGGTAAATAAGCATCTGATCTTCACTTTTAGGTTTTCCTAGTTAACAACCTACAGTTATTCTTAAATCCCTTTCTGCTGAAAACTGTAAAGGATTACTGACATCTCCTTATTTTTGTAACCTTATTAGACCATGACCGGCCTAGAGGCTGTCACACGGAAAACAAAATCCCGGCTAAACAATATCTCCTGCAGGGCAGCCAACCGGGTGAGAAATTAATTAAAAGACAACGAATCTGCTGTAAAAGGAGTTGGAAATCCAGTATTCAGTTACTGAATATTATAAGCCTTGACTAAATGAAACTCAATGTTATCTCATCTGCAATTCCAGTAGCATATTATGATCTAGGTTCTCCAGCTCTTTGGTTTTACAGGTGTTATTTTATAGAGTTATTACACAGGTCTGCAGTGTATTATAGGTTTTCTTGAAGAGTCAGTATTTTCTTATGGGAAGAGTATAACATGCATCTTATGTAGATGTACCATATTTTTCGCTTTATAAGATGCACCTGATTATAGGACTCACTCCAAATTTGGTGAAGGAAAAGAGAAAAAAAATATTTTTTTTATGTTAAATGGGGTCCGTCTTGTAATGCCAGGGTCCGTCTTACAAATCATTTATATGTCCGTCATCCTGGTAGATATATATCCCCCATCCTGGTTCATAGTCCCCCATCCTGGATATAGTCCCCTTGTGCTGGCACATATAGCCCCCCTGTGCTGGCACATATGCTCTCCTGTGCTGGCATGTATGCCACCCCTGTGCTGGCACATATGCTCCCCCTCGTGCTGGAAGATATAGCTCCCTTGTGCTGGCACATATGCCCCCTGTGCTCGCACATATGCCCCTACTGTGCTGGAACATATGCCCCCCTATGCTGGCACATATGCCCCCTGTGCTGGCACATACATATATAGCCCCCTTGTGCTGGCACATATGCCCCCCCTCCCATCCTGGATATGGCCCCCCCTCCCATCCCGGATATGGCCCCCCTCCCATCCCGGATATGACCCCCCGTGACTCTATATGACCCCCTGCTGGTGTGCACATGGTAAAATAGCAAACCCTTGTAACTCACCTTCAACCACTGGCTCCATCGCTTCCAGCTACTCAGTGTCTCTTCCTGTGCCTGCCGGCATTCGATCATGTTATCGGCACAGCACATTGATGATATCAATGTGAACCCCGGTCACATGATCAGATTGGGCACAGACACAGGAAGAGACACTGAGGAGCTGAGACCGACGGAGACAGCAGTGGAAGGTGAGTTAAAAGCGTTTGTTATTTTATTATGTGTGCGCCAGCAGTGGGCATATAATTTGATGGGGGGGCATATCCAGGATGGGTGAGTAAGTGCAGGCACATGTAATATGTGCGGCTCCCCTGTCATAATCTCATAAGGTGATGGACAACGAGTGCAGTGCATATTACATGAGGCTATCACATGAGCCTCTGCAGCCTGATCCAGCCCCTGGACACCGCTTCAAAGTGCCCCTCTCCCCTACAGTACATGTAGATTTGGATTATAAAACTCACCCCCCACTTTGCCTCAAAATTTGGGGGAACTAAAGTGAATTTTATAATCCAGAAAATGTGGTATTTACATTCTAAGTATCAGACTGAGGTGCGGAGGTCCCACCATTCATATTGACCATGGGAGTCCAATTTTGCAGCTTCATGCAAATATTGCATTAATCTCAGTCACAACCTAACTCTGCTTCACTATAATAATAAACTGTGCAGTTTTTTATATGAATGATGAGTTGCAGCGTTTGTGCCTAAATGATGATTGAGATGTACTATGCCAAGTACTTTTTACATGGAGGTCCATAATTCACCGGTTTCCCTGTGGGCCAGTTCAAGCCTGTTTAATGTCATTTGAAGAAGCTTTTGCTTTCATATGTTCGTAAATTGCAGTCACTACTGGTAATAAAATTCACTTTAGATCATTAATGATGTTGGCAGGTCAGGGAAGCACACATTCCTTAAAATGGTAGAATTCTTTTTGAGTTTCACAAATTTACCCAAAAAAACTATTTGAACTCATTTTTAGGGCACATTACAATTCCTAAAGGACAGTCACAGTACCTCAACCTTTTGTGCTTCTTCTAAATCATAACTCCTAAACCTTTATGGGGATGTTTTGTGGTTGGATCTTAACCTGGCAGTACAGCTATAACGAGGACAATATACTGCATCTGTAAGTGGGCTTACATCCGAACCCCCAGAAAAACAGACATCGGACGTATGCGCAGACTGGGACATTGGTGGCCAAATGGTGCCCAACAGAGCACACGTTGACACTGTCTTCACCATTAAACTCAATGGCCCTGTCAGCGCATACACCTGAAGCCCGTTTCGCGGGGGGTTCGGACATGACCCTATGGGACCACTAAATGGGTACTAGAACACATTGTAAAAGCATTCTAACTGAAGTAGTGGAGGGGAACAGAAGAGTCAGCTCACCAATTACGGCACACCTGAATACGAGCCTCAGGAATTAACATATGGGTCTGACGGAGTAAAGGCACAAGTTCAAATGTACAGTATAATAGGAAAAACAATTCAGTTATGAAGTGATATATATATAGATTAAAATATTGCATTTATAAGATACAATTAAAAACTCCATCCGGTATAAGCATATTCACACAATTGAAACAATAGACATATTGATGGGATACACAGCAGTATGTACTATGATTAAGGCTGTACCCCGAAACGCGTAGCTTTACTGTTTTTACTAGTGTGATGCTTATACTGCTTGTAATGCTTAAACTGTATCGAATAAATGCTAAATGTTATCATATATGTCACTTCATCACTGGATCATTTTTCCTATTATACATGTATTAAAACAACTTTAATATGGCAGGACATGTAATATCTTTATATATTTTATTTTTATGTTTTTTTTGTATTGCTGAGAGCACATGATATTATTGCTCCTGATAAGTTTAAGATGACTAGATATGTTAATTCAAGGAATCCACCAGATGGAGACATTTATTCTAAGAACATGCTCATTACATAGGAGCATAATATAAGTAGACGCACTTTGTATGAACAAAACTGAACACTTTACGTTAATGATCATTTCCATAAAAACATTTTGCCAGACATTCACATTTCCAGATTTTACTTTGTAAAATGCTGTGAACTGTTTGTGAAAGTTGTATATTTTGGAGGAGCAGGATGTATTTAGGCGTACCTGTTCGTCCTATTCATGGACATAATTGAATGTCCAGTTCTGCATAGAAAGCAAGTGGCCATCTCATTTTGTGTTATGCTTTGTTCACAATTTCGACTGCCAATTATGATTTATGGTATTTTTAATTGTTTTCTTCTTGATGTTAAAGGTATCAAATCCATGGAAGACACTTAAAGTTAATTGGGTCCAATAGGATCCATCTGAAAGGAGATCATGTCTAAGGGTACAGACACACTGGCGTGAAACTCAGACGATTGCAATATGAGTTTTTCTTGAATTGCAGTCGGACCAATGTTACTTAATGTCCGAGAGCACATTTGCGAGTGTCGGGCGTTTTTTTCTCGTCCGAGAGACAGACGCGAAAGCAGTTTCAACATGCTGCGAAAGTATGCCATTCACACGCGAAACTTGCCACGGACACCACACGGTAGCCACACTGATCAAAAAATGGACGACACTCGTACGACTCTCGGATACGTCAATCGGACAGTTTTTTACACGCCAGTGTGTTTCCAGCCTAAGTGGAAGCCACATTGCTAATGAAATCACAACTTATCAAAACAAGTGCCTTCATAAAGGCTCTATTTTAAATGGAACCTGTAAGGTCCTTCATGCCCCAGAGGCATCAGCAGTTGTGGGCACATAATAAAATTCCCTGCCTAACAGCCCCTTCATGTATTTACATACATAAACAGATCTTTAGAAAAGGTATTTCTAAAGACCATTTATGATATTCTAATTAGGGCTTTGACTAGTCGAGAGGGCATTATTTCCTTGACTCTTTGGCCCAATTAGCATGTTATCTTACCCATGTGGGCCTGATAACATGCTTTAGAAAAGCCGTTGTCTTTGCCAATACCATACAAAGCCGCGGCTTTGTTCCCCTCAACATTGAGCTTCTCTGTCACTGGATGTGTGCACCCCTGCCTCAGAGAGGCTTACTAAACATGATCGGAAGTTGTCCACATTTCCGAGCATGCACGCTATGCCTCTCTGATGCCAGGATGCATTCATGGCCTTAGGGAAGCTCACGGGTGAGGAGAGCAAAGTCGTGCACATGCGCGGTTTTGTATGGCATCGGCGAAGATGCTGACTTTTCTAAAGTGTGATAAAATGCTAAGTGGCCTGAGTATTTGGGGAAATATGGCTCCCTCAACTAGTCAAAGCCCTAATTAGAATATCATAAACAGTCGTTAGAAATACTTTTTCTATAGATCTGTTCATGTATAGAAATACTTGAAGAGACTGTTAGGCAGGGAATTTTAATATGTGTCCACAACTGCTGGCCCTTCTGGAGGCATGAATGAAGTGACAGGTTCTCTTTAAGAATGACAATCATTACTAGGATTGGTTATGATGTGGACCACAGCAATTTACTTCAGTTGAGGCAGGGGCGCAACTAGAACTGGCAGGGCCCCATAGCAAACTTTTGAACGGGGCCCCCTCCAAGACACGCCCCCAATGACACGCCCCCTTCAAGACACACCCCCTTACCGAATCAGTGTTAACAGGCTGACGCCACCCAGTTTACCGTATATACTCGTGTACAAGCCGACCCCCCTACTTTTGCCCCCAAAACCTGGGAAAACCTATTGACTCGTGTATAAGCCGAGGGTGGACCCCAGCATAGGTATACAGCCCCCAGCAAAGTGGTATACAGCAGCCTCTCCAGTGGTAGTATACAGCAGCCTCCCCAGTGGTATATACAGGCCCCAGCAGTATATACAGTAGCCCCAGTGGTATACAGCAGCCTCCCCAGTGGTATATACAGGCCCCAGCAGTATATACAGTAGCCCCAGTGGTATACAGCAGCCTCCCCAGTGGTATATACAGCAGCCCCAGTGGTATACAGCAGCCTCTCCAGTGGTAGTATACAGCAGCCTCCCCAGTGGTATATACAGGCCCCAGCAGTATATACAGTAGCCCCAGTGGTATACAGCAGCCTCCCCAGTGGTATATACAGGCCCCAGCAGTATATACAGTAGCCCCAGTGGTATACAGCAGCCTCCCCAGTGGTATATACAGCAGCCCCAGTGGTATACAGCAGCCTCCCCAGTGGTATATACAGCAGCCCCAGTGGTATACAGCAACCTCCCCAGTGGTATATACAGCAGCCCCAGTGGTATACAGCAATCTCCCCAGTGGTATATACAGGCCCCAGCAGTATATACAGCAGCCCCAGTGGTATACAGCAGCCTCCCCAGTGGGTATATACAGGGCCCCAGTGAGTATATACAGGCCCCCAGTGGGTATATACAGGCCCCCAGTGGGTATATACAGGCCCCAGTGGGTATATACAGGCCCCCAGTGTGTATATACAGGCCCCAGTAGGTATATACAGGCCCCCCCCCACTCCTCCTCTGCTGCACACGTCACCTGTAAAGGAATACATCATACTTACTTATCTCTGCCGGCTGCCGCTGTCGCCGCTCTGCACCGCGCTCCGTCTTCATCCAGCTTCTTCCTGGTTGTGACCGCCGGGTGCAGGCAATGACGTCACAACCAGGAAGAAGCTGGATGAAGACGGAGCGCGGTGCAGAGCGGCGGCAGCAGCCGGCAGAGATAAGTAAGTATGATGTATTCCTTTACAGGTGACGTGTGCAGCAGAGGAGTGGGGGGCCTGTATATACCTACTGGGGGGGGCCTGTAGCTGACCGGATAGCGGCGTAGCGGCGCTGGGTCCGGGCCCCCCACAAGGGCCGGGCCCCAAAGCGACTGCTACGTCTGCTATGCCGGTAGTTACGCCCCTGAGTTGAGGTTTGATTGACTGCTGCAGCCCAACTTATCAGCTTATTTGCTGAAGGTTGAAAGAGGAAAACAGTTAATAGTGAACACAACCACCTTTTAAAATGCTCCACTCTGTACTAGGACTTGTTATAATGGTCTAACATGTGATGTGTCATCGCCTGAGGACAATGAGAAACATGGGGGGGACTTTCTCATTGTGGACTTCTAAAATCAGGAACTTCAGTTTGAAATAGGGAAAACACTTTGACAGAACACAAACAGTCCTTATAACCAGTGGGGACAGTCGAGTTCCATTGCTGTGCAATTCGTTATGAATCCATCCACAGCTGGATTTCCATTACTCAGCTTCTATAAGGGTACCTTTACACCCGGCAACTTTTCTAGGAATTTCACTGGCAATTTGCTGGTTGCAGTGAAATCATGGACACATTGTTCTATCTTGTTGCTGTGTACAAATGGAACAATGTGTCCATGATTTCACTGCAACCAGCAAATTGCCAGTTAAATTCCTAGAAAAGTTGCCTCGTGTAAAGGTACCTTTATGGAACATGACAACAGAATGGTTTAGTAGAGGTGTGAATACAGCCTTAAAGAGGAGTGGTCACAAGGTTAAAAGTGGCAAGATTTTGCTCTTATTTTATTCCCGCTGCTCTTTTTACCAAAGGGGCATTCTTCCTGAGTAATGTTGTAAAGCAGCCTAAAGGCACGCCCCTATTTAACCCGGTGTGCCACACCATCTTGGTAAGGATGATAAAAAATTATCATCAAACAAACAGGCTCATAACTTTGGAACTGTATGGCAGATTTAAAAAAAACACAAAAGAAATTAGAAATATATGTAAAGCAAAATCTATTCACTTTTAATCCTGGTGATGGGTCCTTTTGAAAAGGTCTTTTCACCATCAGTTTCTAGCATTTTCTTAATCTGGCAAGGATGTGGAGGAAGGGCAATTATTACTAGGGTGGGTGGTCAAGAGCTGTGGTTTAAAACTTGCACACATGGTATGACCCTCCATGTTTAAAAGTTGGGAGGTATTTTAGAGGGCTTGTCAAAAGCTCTCAGTCAGGAGTGCTCTGCCGGCCTCCTATGTCTTTTTGCTTGTCGGGGTTAGTGCTCTCCTGAATGACTGAAAGCTCAAATGACTGTCCAGAACTGTTGCACTATTGACCTTAACTGTGTGATTTCCAATGCTGCAATCAGAGGCAATTTAACCTGTGAAGTAGTGCACTAGCACTGAAAATAGCCAGGTCCATTGGTCTGGTCATCTTCAGAGCAGTGTTTGAAGGCTCTCCCACAAGTGTAGTGCTTCTTACCTTTGAGACTGACCTTTGGACTTCAGAGGTGGCTGGTAACCTAGGCAACAAGCAGCAAAAAGAAGAATTAAGACTTCCATTCTTGAAAAAGGAGAGACTTTTTAATAAGAATGACTTTTTCAAACTTTTTCAAACTATTTCTCATTAGGTATCTTTAATACTATTGAAAACTCAATGACCGTATTATGAGGGCTAAATTGAAAAGTTCAAAATAAACAAAAATAAAAGTGCTAGAGTCATGTATAATACCAGTGTTGTTAATTAGTTCACTTTATTCCTCAATGCAATTTTCCATGGTACTATGTAAACTTTAGGTCTATAACATTAAAGAATTTAAAATCGCTATATGGTAGTGAGGTGGATTGGAAAGTACCTAGAATACACAATTCACTGACATCACTTAGTGTTCAGCAGTTATTGGCCTACAGGGTTTTAAGATTAAAGACTTTCCCACTTTAAAAAATGTGAACCTGAAATGTGTTTATATAGGTAACATAATAAATAGAGCAGTTACTCACCCCCCCTAGGTCCAGCGCTGGTTCTCACACCTGATCCTGTCATGGTGTTTTGGCTGCAACAGTTCAATGCTCAAGGAAATAGCTACTCTACTCATGGAGATCAATTCTGCATACAGCTAAAAGTCTCCTCATTGCTGGGATGCAGGATTGATCTCCATAAGGAGAGTAGCTATTCTCATGGCAGGATTGATCTCTCTGGATCATTGTCTCTGTCAATGCAGACAGCATGAGCTGCTAAGCTCAGTGAGTGGTTGCAGCAATGATGTGATCTAGTTTATAATGATATTACATGTGCAGCCAAACACATAGACAAGAGCAACTTGGTAAAGGCACCTGCTCTGTTTGTATGTAAAAGCACAATTGTGTTTCACTTCTCTTAAAGTAGAAAACTGCTGTAGCTTTTCTGACATTATAAACTTCCTGACAATTGTTCACTTTGTACATGATACTGGTAATTTTAAGAGTTCTATTATTTTCCACTAGCTTTGAAATCTAAATACAGGAGCAAGCTGACATGTGATTGTGGGTTGTCAATGGGTTGCTTTGACTCCAGGACGTCCGCCAAAGACCTCCATGCATCTCATCGAAGCCCTATGGCCGGGCTTCAAAGAAAACTGTGATTTCCATTATATGCAGCAATGCTGTGGCATTGCTGTATATAGCACATGCAGGCAGACAATTGCAGGTTCAAGACCCTTAATCCCTTCTTAACTTCTTATCTAATATACCCCTCTAATCCTAAAATATTTTCTCATATAGTTCCTTTATTAATTACCTCTCTACACTATATAACTGCTATTGTTTTTTTGTTACAACTTCCCCTTTGATAATGGACCATATGATGCCTCAGTGCATGCTGGGATCCTCACATAGCTGTTAAACAGCCCCAGACAGCTCCTCATCTCCTCCCTGATACACAGTGTCACTTGATCCTGTTGCAGGGGCGGTGCTGTTACAATGTTTACTATGGTCTCCAGCCCACCCCTCACAGATTAACTTCTGAGCCCCCGTCCTCCCAGCAGTCCACCCTCTCAGCCCCCCTTCTTTCCCTTCTTCTCCCCTCCAAGTAGTGTGTGTTCTCAGCCCCCCCTTCCCCGTAGTTCCCACTCCTCACACCATGTCACATCTTCCCTGATATCCTTCGTCTCTCCCTCTGTGTGACGTAGAATGTCGGGCCGACACTGCAAGAGCATAAGCACCACCCACAGTGGAAGCGCCACAGGAGGTTACACTGACGTCACTCGTGCATATTGATGAGCTCCTGTGGGTGGTGTTTATGCTCCTGCAGTGCTGGCCTGACATTCTGTGCTGCACAGAGGGAAAGACGAAGGATATTAGGGAAGATGTGACATGGTGCGGGGAACTAGAACTATGGTGGGGCTGAGAACACTCACTGTTGAGAGGGGAGAAGAAGAGGGGCTGAGAAGGCAGACAGTGGGGAGGAGGGGAGCTGAGAAGTCAGTCTGCGGGGGAGCGGGCTGGAGACCATAGTAAACATTGGAACAGCCCTGCCACTGAAACCAGCATCACAGTGATACTGTGTATCAGGGAGGGAATGAGAAAGTGTGTGGGGCTGTTAAACGGCCGTGTGAGGATCCCGGGATGCAGTGGGGGACACTCACACAGTATGTCATCAAAGGGGAGGTAGGAAAAAAACCAATAGCAGTTATATAGTGTAGAAAGGGAATTAATAAATAAACTGTATGAGAAAACAACTTAGATTAGAGGGATATATTAGATAGGATGTTAAGAAGAGAATTGCTGGGTTCGGACTGACCCTTTAAGGGGACTATTAAAAACAGTCAAAAAAAAGTTTTAAAACATATGAAAAAAGCAAAACAAAAGCATAAGTTCAAATCCTCCCCCTCTTGCCCCATTAAAATAAATATAATAAAGATTTTTAAAAAATACATGTTTGTGGTATCTCCATGTTCAGAAGAGTCCAATCTTCTACCAAAATCTAAAAATAATTAACACAATTGGTAAAAATTGTAGACAAAAAAAATTCTAGAATGCCAAAAGCCATCACATGGCTACCTCATCTGAAAAATGTAAATGTCGACACAACCCCCAAAATTTAGTTTTACACGCTTCTGATTACTTTTCACCACTAAAATAAGAAAAAAATCTGGACCTGTTTGATAGTGCCTCAATCATACTGACGTGGAGAATCATATTGAAGGTTTTTTTTTTACCATGAGATATACACCATAAGAACAATTACCAAAAAAAAGTCAGAATTTTGTGTTTTTTTTTCCACAATTTCTCCCTTTTTTCCCTGTGGTTATAGCAGACTATGTGTTAAAATGAATGGTGCCATCTAATCCTGCAAAAAACAAGCCCTCCTATGTCTAAGTGAACATAAAGAAAAGCTCTACCTCTCACAAGAGAGGGAGGAAAATATGAGAATGCCAAAACGAAACATGGCCGCGTTGCGAAGGGGTTAAAGAATATGTTTCGCTGCTAAAGTAAATGAATATTGCCTTATACAACTTCTCTGCATTCCTATGTTAAATGATTGCCAATAGAGATTCTTTAGGGCTTAATCATAACAATTTGTAACCGTTCATTTCTACATCATATTTAAAACAACGAAGTATATCACTGGAAGAAAATTACAGATAGGAAATTACCAGCATTGGAAGCGCTGCTGCTTTCCTGTGTTGTATATTTCTTCCAATGAAATGGATATAGCATTTTTTTGCCTGATTGTATATTCATTTCATATTTCTCCTTACACAACAAAGTGGTTCAGCATTAAGAAATTTGCATGAAAAACTACAGTCATCATCATTCCCCATTTGAAAAGAAAAATCCCTTGGTAACTGAATGCCTTATCTTTCAAAGATTTAACTTGGAAAGGAAATATTGGCACAATTGAAATTCCGCTAATGACATTTACTATGTTATCATGCTTCCTCCGTATTTATGTAATCAAATTAAATTTGTCGGGTAGGTTTGGCTCAGTGGTTTGAACCTGCACAGAATACAAACAAATGCTTGTTTTAACATGATCAAGCACAGAGCGCTCCAGCTTTTTATTTTTTAACTTTTTACCACATTAATATTCAGTTACCATCTATGGGTGCGTTCACACCACGATTTTTAGGGAGCCGATGCTGTCCGATATAATTCGGACAGCATCGGCTCCCTTCTGATGCCTGGAATCGGGTGCCAAATAGGCGCCCGATTCCGGCATAAAATCGGCGCCGGAGGCTGCAAAAAAAGAAAAAAAACAAAAAGTTTATTCTCACCTCTCCACGAGCCCCCGCCGTCTTCCGCCATCTTCCTCTAGGTTCCCGGTGGCTCTCGCAGGCTGCCGGTGTCAGCAAGAGGTGTACCTCTGCTGTACACAGGACCTGCGGTGATGTCACAGTCACGTGACCGCGGGTTCACCATTCACAATGGTGAACCCGCGGTCACATGACTGTGACATCACCGCAGGTCCTGAACAGCAGAGGTACACCTCTGCTGACACCGGAGCCTGCGGCAGCCTGCGGGAGCCACCGGGAGCCTAGAGGAAGATGGCGGAAGACGGCGGGGCTCGGGGAGAGGTGAGAATAAACTTTTTTTTTTTTTCTTTTTAACCCTTGTGCTCCCAGGAGCATTTTTACTGTACTGAGCTTGCTCAGTACAGTAAAATGGGGTCCGAGGAAACATCACATATTTCCTCGGACCTTTCTCCATAGGGCCCCATGTTAGGGATCGGGTCAGATCGGATGTGCACTAAATGCCATCCGATTTGGTCCGATCCGACTCTGTCAGATTTTGCAATCGGCTGAAAAAATCGTTGCAGGCAACGATTTTTTTCTCCTGAAAAAAATCGGCCAAAATCGGGCAAGATCGGATCGGACCAAATCGGATGGCATTTAGTGCACATCCGATTCGGTCCGATCCCCATAGGGATCCATAGGATCCGAAAATCGGTCCGATGCTGTCCGATTTTTTTCGGACAGCATCGGAAATACAAAAATCGTGGTGTGAAAGCACCCTATGTGAAAATTTACAAAATGTTACCCATTTATCTCCTAGCCTGTTTTCACCTTCCTGATCAGGCCAAATTTTACTATCCTGACCAGTGCCACTGTATTTGGTAATAACCCTGAAACGCTTCAACATATTCCATTGGTTCTAAGAAGGCCTTTTGGAAGATATGATTTACCGTATATACTCGCGTATAAGCCGAGTTTTTCAGCCCAAAAATTGGGCTGAAAAGTCTCCCCTCGGCTTATACGCGAGTCATACGGGACCCCTCACTGTTTGGCGCCCCCACCTCAGGATGGCCCCCCCGCATGCAGCGATGCGCATATACATCACCAGCCTATCAGCTGTCACCCTCCGGTGGCGGATCGCGGCTCCGGCTTCCATCTTCATCTGTGTCTTCCTGCATGTCACATGACCGGCCGGCGTCGCGATGACGTCATCGCGATGAGCCCCGGCCACAAAGCAGGAAGACAGAGATGAAGATGGAAGCTGGAGCCGGGAGCCGCGATCCGCCACCGGAGGGTGACAGCTGATAGGCTGGTAATGTATATGCGCAGCGCTGCATGCGGGGGGGCCCATCCTGAGGTGGGGGCGCCAAACAGTGAGGGGGGCCAGTGTACTACCCCTGGGGCTGCTGTGTACTACCCCTGGGGCTGCTGTGTACTACCCCTGGGGCTGCTGTGTACACCCCTGGGGCTGCTGTATATACCCCTGGGGCTGCTGTGTACTACCCCTGGGGCTGCTGTGTACTACCCCTGGGGCTGCTGTGCACTACCCCTGGGGCTGCTGTTTACTACCCCTAGGGCTGCTGTGTACTACCCCTGGGGCTGCTGTGTACTACCCCTGGGGCTGCTGTGTACACCCCTGGGGCTGCTGTGTATACCCCTGGGGCTGCTGTGTATACCCCTGGGGCTGCTGTGTATACCTCTGGGGCGGCTGCTGTAATAATGCTGGGGTCTGTATATACCACTGGGAAGGCTGCTGTATACCACTGGGGCTGTATATACCTCTGGGGCTGCTGTGTACTACCTAAGGGCTGCTGTATACTACCCCTGGGGCTGCTGTATACCCCTGGGGCTGCTGTGTATACCCCTGAGGCTGCGGTGTATACCCCTGGGGCTGCTGTGTATACCCCTGGGGCTGCTGTGTATACCCCTGGGGCTGCTGTGTACTACCCCTGGGGCTGCTGTTTACTACCCCTGGGGCTGCTGTGTACTACCCCTGGGGCTGCTGTGTACTACCCCTGGGGCTGCTGTGTACACCCCTGGGGCTGCTGTGTATACCCCTGGGGCTGCTGTGTATACCCCTGGGGCTGCTGTGTATACCTCTGGGGCAGCTGCTGTAATAATGCTGGGGTCTGTATATACCACTGGGAAGGCTGCTGTATACCACTGGGGCTGTATATACCTCTGGGGCTGCTGTGTACTACCTAAGGGCTGCTGTATACTACCCCTGGGGCTGCTGTATACCCCTGGGGCTGCTGTGTATACCCTGGGGCTGCTGTGTATACCCCTGGGGCTGCTGTGTATACCCCTGGGGCTGCTGTATATACCTCTGGGGCTGCTGTGTACTACCTAAGGGCTGCTGTATACCACTGGGGCTGCTGTATATACTGCTGGGGCCTGCATACCACTGGGGAGGCTGCTGTATACTACCACTGGGGGGGCCTATATACCACACTGCTGGGGGCTGTATACCTGTGCTGGGGTCCACCCTCGGCTTATACACGAGTCAATAGGTTTTCCCAGGATTTGGGGGCAAAAGTAGGGGGGTCGGCTTATACACGAGTCGGCTTATACACGAGTATATACGGTATATTGTTGAAACCAGAAGTTTACATACACTATATAAAAAGACACACATGCATGTTTTTCTCACGATCTGACATGAAATCAGAATAGACCTTTCCGATTTTATGTCAATTAGGATTACTATAATTATAAATATTTGCCAAATGCCAAAGAGAATGTTTTAAGGCATTTTTATGACTTTCTGCAGAGTCACAAGTTTACGCACACTAAGGGTACCGTTACACGTCGCAACATTGCATGCAATTTCACTTGCAACTTACTGGTTGCAGTGAAATCATGGAAACATGGTTACATTTTGTTGCCATGTATAAATGGAACAATGTGTCCATGATTTCATTGCAAACAGTAAGTTGCCAGTGAAATTGCATGCAATGTTGCGACGTGTAACGGTACCCTAAGATGCTTATAAACAATTTAGGACAGCCCGTATGATGATGTCAGTGTTTGGAAGCTTCTGATTTATTCTGTTTATTGGCAACATCTAAGTTAATTAGAACCACACCTGCGGATGTATTTAATGCACATCTGAAACATAACGCTTCTTTATGTAGCACCTTGATAAAGTCTAATGAAATCAGCCAAGATATCAGGAAGTGAATTGTGGACTTGCACAAGTCTGGTTCATTCTTGAGTGCAATTTCCAGATACCTGAAGATTGCCTCGTTCATCTGTACAAAGAATTATGCGCAAGTACATACAAGTCCCAGAGATGAACGTGCCTTGGTCCGACATGTGCATATCAACCCAAAAACAAAAGCAAAAGTCCTTGTGAAGACCATGGCAGAAGCTGGTAAGATTGTGTCATTATCCACAGTTAAACGAGTATTGTATCAACATGGACTGAAAGGCCACACTGCCAAGAAGAAGCCATTACTCCAAAATAAACATAAAAAAGTCAGATTAATAGCACACAGGAACAAAAAACTTCAGTAATCTGATTAAACTAAAATTGAACTGTTTGGCCATAATGACCATTGTTATGTTTGGAGGAAAAAGGGAGAAGCTTGGAAGTCTAACAACAGTACCCGAACTGTGAAACACTGAGGTGTCGGCATCATGTTTTGGGGTTGTTTTGCTGCAGGAGGGACTGGTTTATTTCACAAAATAGATGGCATTATGAGGAAAGAAGATTTTGTGGCAATACTAAAGCACTATCTCAAGACATCAGCCAGTAGGTTAAAACTTGGGAAGAAATGGGTCTTCTAAATGGACAAAGACCTGAAATATACTCCCAAACTGGTTACAAAGTGGCTTAAAGTCAATGTTTTGGAGCGGCCATCATAGATCTCTGATCTCAGTCCTATTGAAAATTAATCAACACAGTTGAAAAGCTAGGTGTGAGCAAGGCGACCTGCAAACTAGTTACTAGTTACACTAGTTTTGTCAGGAGAAATGGGCCCAAATTCCTACCAACTATTGTGAGAAGCTTGTAGAAGGATATCTAAAACGTTTGACCCAAGTCATATACGGTAGTTTGAGGGGCAATGCCACCAAATACTAATGAAATGTATGTAAAGTTGTGACTTTGCAGAAAGTAATAAAAATGCCTAAAAACATTATCTCTCATTATTCTGGCATCTGACAAATATTAATAATTATGGTAATCCTAATTGACCTAAAATGGGAAAGGTTTATTCTGAGTTCTGTCAGATAGTGAGAAAAACATGCATATATATCTTTTGATATTGTGTATGTAAACATCTGGTTTCAATTGTATTTAAAAACATTTCAAAATTTTCAAAACCTTGAAATTGTATGCGCTTCAACCAGATGATTATATCATACAAAATCATTAATAAATAACATATGCCATGTTTCAGCTTTACATCATCATTTTTTAAAAAAATTTTTAATTAAAGTTTATTTGTCCTTTTTACAAGTAAATTTACAAAAATTATTTTTTTTGGGATCACATCACATTTGAAGTGACAGAAAATTCGCAAATGGTGCACTGTTTGAAAAACTGGACCCTCAAGGTCATTTAAACCACATTCTCGAAATGTATAATCCCTTAAGGTGCTTTACAGGAATTAAAGCAATGTTAAAGGAAAAGATGAAAATGTTACTTTTTCCATCAAATATATTGCTTTAGGCCCACAAGAGTAACAGGAGAAAATGGACTGTACAAATTGTTGCGCAATTTTCCCTTAAGTACACTGATACACCATTTGTGGTGTAAACTATGGAAGGGAAGCAGCAATAGTTATCTAAAATTGGCTGGAATAGATAGCAGACTCCAAGTCGCGTTTATAGAGCCCCTGGTGTGCAGTGGAAACCCCCCACAAGAGTCCCCATTCTGAAAACTATACTCCTGAAGGAATTTATATAGAGGTGTGGTGAGCACTGTTGCTTCACAGAAACATTTACTATTTATAATGTTGAGCTGTGGAAATGAGAAGACATTTTTGAAACAAAAGTTCTGCTTTAGCCCCAAATTTTGATTTTCTCAAGGGTAATAGGAGAAACTGAACCATATAATTTGTTGTGCAATGCCTTGACAAGCCAAAACAGTAGAAACCCTTATGAGTGGCAACATTTTGGAAAGTACACCTCTGAAAGAATTCATCTAGGGGTGTAGTAGGCACTTTTAACCCACAGGCGATTTACAAAATAACATTGGGCTGAGTAAATGCAAAAGATTCCAATTTTCTACAATACAATGTTTCTTTGGCTCCAAGTTTTTAATTTTCAAAAGGTGTAATAGCAGAAAATGACAATTTGTTATGCAATTTCTTCTGAGTATGCCACAAGAGGTAAGTTCTGGACTGGACCAAAGAAATGCAGTGGACGTGGTGTATATGGATTTTTGAAAAGCTTTTGATATGGTGCCACACAAAAGGTTGATACATAAAATGAGAGCAATGGGGATATGGGGAAATATTTGTAAGTGGGTTAAGAACTGGTTCAGTGATAGGAAACAAAGGGTGGTTATTACTTGAATACAATGAGAATGGGTCACAGTTAACAGTGGGATACGACAGGGGTCAGTATTGTGCCCTCTTTTTTTAACTTATTTATTAATGACCTTGTAGGGGGCATACAGAGTAGAATCTCAATATTTGCAGAGACACTAAACTCTGCAGGGTAATCAATACAGAGGAGGACAATTTTATATTACAGGAGGATTTATGTAAACTAGAAGCTTGGGCTGATAAATGGCAAATGAGCTTTAATGGGGATAAATGTAAGGTCATGCACTTGGGCAGAGGAAATAAAATTTATAATTATGTGCTTAATTGTAAAACACTGGACAAAACTACCACTGAAATAGACCTGGGTGTATGGGTAGATGATAAACTCACATTTAGTGCCCAGTGTCAGGCAGCTGCTGCAAAGGCAAATAAAATAATGGGATGCATTAAAAGAGGCATAGATGCTCATGAGGAGAACATAATTTTACCTCTATTCAGGTCACTAGTGCGACCACACTTTGAATTCTGTGTATAATTCTGGTCTCCGGTGTATATGAAGGACATAATTGAACTAAAGCGGGTGCAGAGAAGAATGACCAAGGTTATTAGAGGACTGAGGGGTCTGCAATACCAAGACAGGTTATTAAACTTGAGGCTATTTAGTTAGGAAAAACAAAAGCTTAGGGGTGATCTTATAATAATGTGTAAATATATGAGGGGACAGTACAGAGACCTTTTTAATTATCTCTTTACTCTTAGGCCTGAGACGGGGACAAGGGGGCATCCTCTACATCTGGAGGAAAGAAGGTTTAATCATAATCACAGACGTGGATTCTTTACTGTAAGAGCAGTGAGACTATGGAACTCTCTGCCACATGATGTTGTAATGAGTGACTCACTACTAAAATTTAAGAGTGGCCTGGATGCCTTTCTTGAAAAATATAATATTACCAGTTATATATACTAGATTCTTTGATAGGGCGTTGATTCAGGGAACTAGTCTGATTGCCGTATCTGGAGTCAGGAAGGATTTTTTTTCCTCAATGTGGAGCTTAGTGTTGCCACATGGGTTATTTTGCCTTCTTCTGGATCAACATGTTAGGCTATGGGTTGAACTAGATGGACTTAAGGTCTTCCTTCAACCTTAAATACTGTGTTACTATGTTACAATACCCCACAAACTATTTTGAGGTAGAGTGCAAAGCTCAGAAGGGAAGGAGCAATATATTGCAGGGCAGATTTTGATGGAATAGCTTGAGGGTGCAATGTCATATTGGCAGAGCTCTAGACAGAGTAAAGACCCATTCTTAAGTGACTCCACTTTACAAATTACACCTGTCAATGAATTCATCTAAGGGTGTAGTGAACATGTTGACACCAAATGTGCCTCACAGAATTTTATGCTATTGGAAGGCTAAGAAATAATTATTATATTATTATCTCTAAAATGTTGATTTAGCCACAAGGTTTTACATTTAGTAATGGCTAATAGGAAAAAATGGATTGCACAGGTTGTTGTACCATTTCTCCTGAGTGTCCCATGGCCTTACAAGTGATTGGAAACTAATGTTTAGGCACAGTGAAAAGCTCAGAAAGGAAGGAGCGCCATTTCATAGCGCAGATTTTTCTATAAGGTTTTGTGGGTGCCATGTGACTTTCGTAGAGCTCATAATGTTCCAGATCTACAGAAACAAGTAAAAATGCCACCAACATTTGTCATTTCTTTTCTGCTAAACATGGCAATGCCAAAACACACCAAGAGGGGTCATCAGCTCATAGAGTAAAAATGAGGTATCCCAGTGGAGCTCAGATGAATAAACTGGTCCGGTTCCACAGTGATATCATGAGAAAAACAGAAGAAAAAAATGTTCCACTTCAGCTAAGTCACACCCAACTTACATGAGGTCAGAAACGAGGACAGACCCAATAAGATAAGAGCAGGTACCTAAAGGGGACATCATTCTGACTCCAACGAAGGACACAGCACAACATATAGCTGTGAGGCGGAATCATACCCTATCTCATGAGAGCCTTGCCTCCTTAGACTTGTGAATGTCACCGCGTGACATAGGTTTATTAGTTTACTTTTTTTTATCCCTTTTATTTTCATAACTGATTATACATACTGTAAATTTGTATCTTTTGTAAACACTGCTATTTTTTTGCAGTGAAATTATAATTTGCTTAGCTTCATTCTTGTTCTATGAGTGCGCTAACACGTGTTCTCTGCAAATTCACATTACCAAACGTGTGTCCAGTCCACCTAAAAGTGATCGGTGGTGGCAGCATAATTTCCATATTTATGGGGGCTGAATGGTGGCTGGATCGAGGTATATATATGTTCCTAGCAAAAACTGATAGTATATATACATCCTGTCACATTACATGCCGCAATATTCAACATAAATTAGAGCAGCTGCGCTCATTGTCATATCCTCTATCAATACCGTGATTTACCAGCAGGATAAGGGGCGCCAGACAGCTGCAAGGTCATGACAGACCTTTCTCAAATGTACATTGTGTCTGACATGTTCAGTGGATAATATGAGGCAATCACGCTATGTGGCAAACGACGTCCTTCGCTATATAGAGGAAGCGTTTTTTCTATAGAGCGACAGATGTTGACCCACCACATAGTACAACTGTCTCATGCCTTCAAGTGCAGTGTACATTTGAGAAAGGTCTGAGATCTGATGCCTTAAATTTCTATAAGAGTGCCAGATTTCATTACAGTAAATCTTCTGTTGGGGGCTTTATCTGAGAGATTTACACGTAAACTCCCTTGTAAGCCCTCGGCATAGAGCACAGGATAAATGTGATTCAAGCCTTATTGTGATCTTTTGGGTGCAGGTCAAGAATACGTTTTCTATATTTTCACACTACTTCTCATGCGGTATAAATGATTACAACTTTATTCTTTGTAGAAAAAATGATTGTCATCACCTTACTTTGAGAGCTATCATTTTCTAGTTTTCTCCTAGTAGAGTCATGTGAGGGCTTGTTTGTTGCAGGATGAATTGACATTTCTATGGTCCCATTCTTGGTCATAGATCATTTTTAGTTTGCTTTCTATTCTGATTTTTGGGAGGCAGAATGAACATGAAAGAGCAATTCAGGAATTGTGTTTTTTATACTCTGTGCACTGTGTGGTAAGATCAATAACAAGGCTGTATTCTTCAGGTTAATACAATTACCTCAATATCACATTTTTAGAATTTTTTTTATGTTTTTCTGTTCTTACACAATAAAAACAATTTTGTACAAAAATTTTGAATCGCTCTGTTTAGAGCTGTACCTTTATTATTTGTCCTTGTATGGTTCCTTGTTTTTTTGCATGATAAGACTGTTTCAGTGATATGGTTTTTATTAACATACGACTTTTTGATCGCATTTTATTCAATTTTTTGGCATTATAAGAACAAATCATAGGTTTTTTTGCCTTTTTTTTAAGATTAACATTGAAAGGGTTAGCTAGTTTTATAAATTGATGTGGTGATACCAAATATGTCTATTTTTTATTTTTGTGTTTACATAAATATGCATGTTCATTGGTACAATATGTTTTTTTCATTTGTTTTGATTTTTATTTCAGAATTGTTTTAAAAAATATTTATTTTTTTTTACTTTTTTTTTTACTTAGTCCCTGAGACATTAACTTTTATTGGACTGATCGCTGGTGTAATGCATTGGTATGTACATGCATGGCTATACATTACACCTGTAAGCGTGAGGGTACCTTCACACGAGGCAATATTGCTAGGCAATTTCACTGGCAATTTGCTGGTTGCAGTGAAATCATGGACACATAGTTCCATTTGAACACATCAACAAAATAGAACAATGTGTCCATGATTGCACTGCAACCAGCAAATTACCAGTGAAATTTCCGCGCAATATTGCCGCGTGTGAAGGTACCCTGACACTAGCAGAACTACTTTTAGACCATGCTCCTGGTATAGTATAACAAAACACTGTGGCCAAAAGACTTCTGAGGCCCTCCTAGGCTACAACCCCGCCCCCCCCGCACGGCCCGGGTGCGATCGCAACCTCTGCACCTATTGTGGTTACGCCCCTGACAAAACATCATGACCAAAAAAAATAGGAGGTCATTGTGTGATCTTGGGTTGCTATGAGATCATCAGCCTGCAATTACATTGTGGGGTACCAATCGGCTTGGTGATGGAGCGCACTCCTCTCCAAGGCCTTCTAAGTGCTACGATCGCTATTTATCACCACATTTGATGGGTTAAACAGCCAGCTCCTGTGCTCCATTATTGCCATGACGTACCCATATGTCATAAGTTGGGAAACCTCTTCCAGACCATGAAGTATTGGTACATCATAAGTCGTGAAAGGTTAAAAACATTTCCTGGGATTTTTTTTTTTAATTAGCCAAAATAAAAATATTATACTCATTTCTTACAACTGCAGTTGTCCTTTCCTAAATTTCTATGTCCCTGGGAACTTGGGACCAGAGAATTCTTCCTTAACTTGTATGATGTCTTAACATCTTGAGATGTATGTGTCAAGCTTATTAGCTTTAAAACAATCATGATTTATTGTATGTTGCACAATGGGGTCAATTTATACAGATTGATATAGCTCCCTCTACGCTAGACTTGCTGGAGTACAAGGCACCAAATTCATAAATTCATTAAGAGACATATCTTCTGAATGGAGTTGTTAGGACTCTGGCACTTCTATTGACAGTTTGTGCATCCTTGCCCTTTTCCAGAAAGGCTTCACTCCTGTTCATGTGATCCTCCTTTCCTGACTTTATAAACCTTAGTTTACCTTCAAGCCTTGCATCAGTAGTCAGTGAATTCCTGGCTTTCTGCTCAATGTGTTTCTCAAGAGTTCCTCCTCCTATAAATACACTCTGGCTTTTCCAATGTCTGCGTTTACCTCCTGCTAAACACTGTTTGGCTGGGTTACACATAGAATCCTTTTTGGAAGTCCTTTTCATCACCAATCGTTTTTTATAGGGTGCTTTTTGTGTCTCCTGCACTCTGTAGTTTTTGGACTTAGTCATTTTTTCAGAAAACGCATGCGCGCAAACGCATGCGCAACGCAAGTGCTTATATGCCATGCGTTTGCGCATGCGTTTCCATAGGGCCCATGTTAAAAAAAAACGCTAAAAACGCTGCGTTTTTTAACTGATGCCAAAACGCTGTTTACTGCGTTTGGCTCAAAACGGACAGGGCAATGTTTTGAGCTCCAGAGAAAACGCACAGGGTGTTTATTACACCATGCGTTTTTCTGTCAGTTTTTGGACTTAGAAAAAAAATGCAAAACTGAAGCAAAAACGACTGAGGCTTATGTGTAACCAGCCTTCAGTGTTTCTCCTTTAATCTCGCTTCTGGTGCTGTTGTTCTGATTTTGCCTGCCTGTGATATGTAAGCCCTGCGTGCTTGTTCGTTTTTGCAGCTTCTCTGTTTATGTTGTGCAGTAGTTCTCTGGATGGTGCTGGACTTTGCTGAACTCTCTTTAACTACACTTCACTGCTTAAGTTCAAGACTTTCTCTCTGTGACTACCATTCCCAGGCCTTCCTGGGTGAAACTAGACTCCTAAAATGTTTCTGCTTTTTGCATCTTACTATGTGTTCTGCTTCTGAGAGCCTTCCCCTTTTGGCTACATCGGGAAATAATTATTTCAAGAGACTTTTCTGTTTATTGCATGTGTGATAAACCTGCTCAGTTTGCTGCATCTCACGTTTGTGTTACGTCGTGTGTGTTCAATGCAGACTTATTCACCTTCAGTGTGTCTTTGCTCCCATTGCTATTAGATTCCTAAGTAAAACCTATAATACATTACAGGAATGTGCCACTTTTCACCACACCAGAAATGATACTCCAGTTTTCTGGGGTAAGAATTTTGATGAATCAGCCCCTAGGCTAAGCGTGTTGCCATCCAATTGTTATGATGTTATTTGCAGCTAGTAGAGAGTTTTGATCCTATATGGATTTTTTTTTAATGGGCAGTTGAATTTAAATAGATTGTCCCAAAACAGGAAGACATTACTTGTACTCAGGCCAGCTATGGGACCCCAGAAAAAGGTTGGGTGATATATGCCACACTGTGACTGAATGTGGGAGACTGAAACCAGGTTGGCTTATTATAATAACTGATTAGTTGCATAGTGTGTGTAACGGCCAGGTGTCTCCTTAGTCTGCCTGGCAGGGACTCCAGAAGAAAAAGTTTCATAAAGCACGCCATTGACATTGAATAGAGCTGTGGTGAGTGTGCATTCTTGGACACTGAACTAGAAAATGAATGAGTGTCCTCAGGCAAGGTTTTTACTTGGCAGACTATTGCGGGAGCTGTTGCCCTGTATGTATTGTGCCTGTTTTTCAGTCACTAAATATGCAGTAGTTGCCTGCCAATCATGGTAATGCTGTAGTCATGTTGGCTACTGGAATTACTATAATTGGCCAGTGTCATTGCATCATCAGGTCTTATATGAGATCTTGGTGTGCAATTGTTGGCATTGTGGAGGTCAGGGTGAGTTGATACAGGAGGGAGATGTCAAACAAGAGCAGGCATATAGGCAGTGTTGTACACTTGCATCCTTTAGTGACTTTCATGTGGAACTAAAGGGTGTTTTTAGCCTGGTTTAAAAATAATTTAAAAAATAGCTTGCAGTCTCCCCTATTTTAGATCATTAGCCAAGGTAAAACCCACAGCTGTCTGGTTTATCTTGGCTGGTTATTAAAAATAAGAGGGAACCCCAGACCCTGTTTTTCAAATTATTTATTCATAAATAAATAATTTTAAAAAATGTTGTGGAGTCCCCACTGATTTTGATCTCCAGTCAAGGTATAGCAGACAGCTGGAGGCTGATATTATCAGGCTGGGAATGTTCAATGTTATTTGGCCCTTTCCAGTAACATTAGATGTGCCAATTCTGGCACTTTGCCCCATCTCTCCCGATTACCGTGGTGTGGTGGCAATGGGGATACTATTTTTGAGATCGATGTCAACTGCGAATGTTCAGCTGGCAACAAGCCCTGGTGTTATTGATTAGTGACAGTTATTAATTTTTTGTGTTTCCTGTTTCACCTTCGATCACAATTTATAATTATTCTGTAATTTGGAAATTAGTATTTCTGACATCAACTTTGTGCTGTCAAGGGTCCCTTTCAAGCTCCAGTCTACAGTCCCAAGAGATTTAATGAAAGAATAGTAATGCATGATTAAAGGTACCGTTACATGCTTCAATTGTTGAAACTATCTCACTAACAATTTCGGGAGCGCGCGGTCGTTAGGACATCGTTTTGACAACGTTGGTGAGATGTTACACGTATAGATATCATGGACGACCAACCATCCAGCGATCAGGTATCGTTCGCACAACCCAGCAAACAATACTTGTTCAATGATGTGAATGGGTGAAGTCGAGAATGACATGGTTATCGCGGTGTCACACAACAATGCAGCAGGTTGGCTGATCGTGGATCGTGTGATTTGAGAACACGTTCTCTGCGATCAATGATCCAACGATTTATCATACTCAATTTACACGCAACGACGTCCTAACGATGTCGTTTGAATGACTCCAAACCTCTGACGTTTAAATTACCGTATATTGTTCACGATATCTTATCGTGTAACGGTACCTTTAATAAAACATGAACAATTGACAAACTAAACATAATCTGGCTATGCCTTATGGTGTCCATTATAATTAAAATCTAAAAACTGATAAAAGAGTAGGTGCTCCAAAGGATGAGTCACTGAATCTTGAAGAAAAATACTTCGGAACACAAATGATGAAAATATGTTGATTTTTGTTCTTAGATCTGTCCCATGCAAAAAAGAAATAATTTGAATTAACATTTTGGGCGTATAAGGCTGTCTGATCAACAGTGCAATCAAGTACTTCAATACTCATAACCCCCGACCACTCCACACACAGATAACCTTTAAAACGGCCTTATATAGCCAACTAATATGGGAAGAGAAAAGAAGCCAAGCATGGAATGATTGGGATCTCTAGAGCAATTTTAGCAGAAAAAGAGTTCCATTTAATCAAGTATACAAAAGTTTACACACATAAAGAGACAACAATAATTAACAACATTTAAAGAGGCTGTATGAACAAGGAGAACTTACAAAATATGGAGTTTTCCCAGCCACTGCTGCTCTCAAGATGGGTTAATGCACTGATAATTATGCAAAAATTCAAAACTTGAGAATAGATCAAATAGTACAGGATATTGAGCTTTCCTGAAGAAAAATTGCAATGTACAATGTGCAATCTAATATATAAAGCTGAATGTGTGTATGTATGTGTGTATGTGTGTATATCCGGGATTGGCATCTACACCGTCGCAGCTACAGCCGCAAAATTTTGCACAGTCACACGTCTCGACCCCGGGAGCGTCATAGGCTATGTTGTGAGGCGAAATTTTAACCCTGCGCATTCCAATTCACCAAACAATTTTGCCCCTATCTACATAATGGGGAAAAAGTGACAGTTACCAGTTGACAGTTGTGAATGAGAGGGACTTAATGATAGCGCCAAAGACTAACAGCACATACCAGCATATAGTCACTAAGGTGGGGCCCCAACATGAGATATTCACCACGCACGGGGACATGCATACACAACACACGCACACAAAGAGTAACAGCAAGTGTATAGTCGCTAAGGTGCAGCCCCAACATTGGATACTCACCACGCACCCGAACAAACACACACCACAAAGACACACACACTCCCAAGGGGACATACACACACTCTATAGCGACACATGCACTCACCACACAGGGACACACACACCACAAAGAGACACACACACACCACACAGACCCCCCCACAGGGACACACACGCATAGCCACCCTATAGGGACACATGCACTCACCCCACAGGGACACACACACCACAAAGAGACACACACACACCACACAGACCCCCCCACAGGGACGCACACACATACACACCCTATAGGGACACATGCACTCACCCCTCAGGGACACACACACCACAAAGGGACACACACAACACAGAGACACACACACCCCACACAGACACCCCCCCACAGGGACACACACACACATACACACCCTATAGGGACACATGCACTCACCCCACAGGGACACACACACACACCACAATGAGACACACACAACACAGATACACACACACACACCACAGACCCCCACACAGGGGCACACACACATACACACCCTATAGGGGCACATGCACTTACCCCACAGGGACACACACACACCACACAGACCCCCCCACAGGGACACATACACACCCTATAGGGACACATGCACTCACCCCTCAGGGACACACACACAGGGACACACACACATACACACCCTATAGGGACACATGCACTCACCCCACAGGGACACACACACACACCACAAAGAGACACACACAACACAGATACACACACACACACCACACAGACCCCCCCCCCACAGGGACACACACACATACACACCCTATAGGGACACATGCACTCACCCCTCAGGGACACACACACACCACAAAGAGACACACACAACACAGAGACACACACACCCCACACAGACACCCACCCACAGGGACACACACACACATACACACCCTATAGGGACACATGCACTCACCCCATAGGGACACACACACACCACAAAGAGACACACACACCACAGACCACCACACAGGGGCACACACACATACACACCCTATAGGGGCACATGCACTTACCCCACAGGGACACACACACCACAAAGAGACACACACAACAGAGACACACACCACACAGACCCCATCCCACAGGGACACACACATACACACCCCAGGGACACACACACCACACAGACAGACACAGATGTGCACAAATCACCTCACACAACTTGCCTCATACGTGTGCTATCTTTATTTTCCAAACATAAACATCTGATTAAAAACAGCCAATGTGCAACACATGTGCCATATAGGGAATTAAGGCAGATGTCAGTCACATGAGCTGTCTATTATATGTATGTGTGAGGTAACATATACTACCAGGGGAGGGTTTACTGTTGGGTGGAGATTTATTAGGCTGCCTATAGCAATCAATCACAGCTCAGCTTCTATTTTCCTACAGGTCATTAATATGGCATATTCAAATTCTATTTTGTTATAGCTAACAGCAGTTATTTATTAACCCGGGCGTAGCCGGGTACTACAGCTAGTGTACAATATTTGGCAACCTAGGATATAATACCAATTTTATCACTGAAGTTGAGATATATACCAAATGATGATGTTTTCGTGATCCGCGCTGATTATGACCACAAAGGATCTGCATATAATGGTGATTTTATTAAAATCACAAAATCATCGTCCTTAGGATATATATCTCAACCACGGTGCACGTGGAAGTGTGGATCTAGCAGCAACTGCATAAAGCGTACAAACTGGTTGTGGGTCCCACAACCAGTCCAAGTGAGCAGTGAAAGTTACAATTCTCCAACCCATAAAAAAGATACTCTCCAGCTTAGGCTAGGGGCAGACTTGGTTTTGGACCCACGTTACCAGGCAGCGCTAATACCGGACAACGCTAACGACAAGTGCTGCCTGGAAACGGGGCCCCATAGAAACCCGTTGTGTGCCTTAGTTGAAGCCACACACAGAGCTGCATGAGGTGCACTCTAGCTGAGAGCACAAGAAACGCTGCCTGCAGCATTTTCCTGTGCGCTGAGGAAAAGCGTCCGTCCTGCAGCTCTGTGTGTGGCTGCAACTAAGGTACACAACGGGTTTCTATGGGGCCCTGTTTCCAGGCAATGCTTGCCGTTAACGCTGTCCGGTATTAGCGTTGCCTGGAAACGTGGGTCTAAAACCAAGTCTGACTCTAGCTTAAAAAATAAATAAATAAAAGCCTATAAAACTGTATGATGACCGAAACATCCCATATGATCTAATAATTTGTAAGTGCAGATAAATATGGCTAGTAAGGGAGAATCTTTAAGTGAGTAATAAACCCTGCATGAACAAGGGCATAAGTATCTCTAGTCACAGGGAACAAGTGCAAATACCATTATGCACAAAGAAATCTAGATCAGAGCCTGTAGAGAAAAAGAGTAAAAAGATGTCTCACAAAAGGAGAAAGAATAATTCTCAAGCTGGTTCACAGATATAGGCATTCATATTATCCATTATTCCTAGCCCTATAGACAGTGGGACTAAATCTCCACTACCCAACGCATGTTGGCTCTGATTGCAATGTGGTGCAACTCCTACCTTGTGTTAAAAAGGCCTTTTATGGCCAAAACGTTGATTCAAATTATTTTTGTTTTGCATGGGTCAAATCTAAAAAAAACCACATTCAGCATATTTTCATCACCTGTATGGCGAAGTATTTTTCTTAAACATTATAAATGCAAGCCATGACACAAGGAAATATTGCATTTTGAGGGTGGTTTTCACTGATTTGTATTGATTTGTAATTAGATTGTTATTTTTTTTTGTCCACATTGATGGCTGCTTTACACGTCGCGATATCGCAACATCGATAAAAAGTCACGTGGTGTGGCCGTTGCAGTTGATCGTTCATGCGTTGTGTCGTGTAAATGGGCAATGCGATGCGAAAACAACCTAACTACGATGTTGCAAGAAGATTGTGCAAGCCCTTCAACCGTATGATATTGTATATGCGATGTGGCAGGATCGTGCTGTGTGACAGCATAAGTACGATTTGGAGCGCAACTTCCCCTATTCACTCCAATGTTAAATGGTCGTTCCTGAGTTACTCATACCCATCGTAGTTGGGTTGCCTGCCGATATCTCCCTGTGTGACATCTACTATGCGATCTTGGACAAGTGCCAAAAACTTGCGCGCTCCCTGAGATTGTATGCAATATCGGAACAATATCGCGACGTGTAAAGCGGCCCGAGGTTTATTTCCCACAGATTATTTTTCTAAGGTCAAGTTTATATTTTTTACTAAGATATTTTGCTTTTCATATTTTCCTGTATTAGAATACCAAATCCTCCTGAATATACCATTTGTAGACACCAAAGGGCTTTGCCTATTTCATTTGCTTTGTCAATACATAACACGTTGTGCGGCATTTTTCCTGACTTATAATTGCTTTCAGTCACAGAAGGAAGGTCTCTATAAAACGCTTCTTTAATAATGCCTCCTTTGTCAACTTCTCCTAAAAGTGCTTCCTTTAGAATTGCTGATTTTATAGATGTTTTTGGTGCGGTTAGTTGCCTGGACAGAACGACAAGCTCTTTAATTGGATTCCATCAGGCTTACACGTGTATTCGGCATTGTACGTCTCATTAATTTACAATTGTTTTTTTTCTGACAAGTATCTTTTTTTTCTCAGTTAAGTGAACTCAACATAGAATAAAATTCCCCTGAAATTCCAAAACCTTAAAACTCAAATTTGTTCCCATAACAAAGTGCTGAACTTTAGACTAAAGAAGAGGTTCAGGTTGAGGACAATAACCCAGATCTAATGTAGCTTGACATCATTTGCTTACATATTTTTGCTAGCTACGGTAGTAATTGACACTGAAATTTTTTTCAGCTAATAAAACACAGCAGTATCTCATAGTATATACTATAACAGTTTACATATTCAAATCAGCTTCCCCAAATGTTCCCCAAAGATCTTTTATCATCTCTTTGGTGACAAACATTTTTTGAAATTATACATCTGCAAACAAATATGAAATGTTTAAATAAAAAGTCAATCCCAAAAAGCATTAAAAAATCTTAGGAAAATTCTTTTCAATTTTTTTTTCATAAAAAACATTTATTACATGCATAAAACAAAAGAATAAAATATCGCATATGAAGTATCCACAAAACTGTAATAACCTTTTAGCAGCTGGATTAGGGTGGAAATGTGAACAGTAAAAAATACAAAAAAACCCTTTATATATTGAAAATGGCTTTTTTTCTCCAGCGATCAGTCCAGTGGTGGGGTAAAATATAACTTTTATTCATCCATTAAAAAGTTCGAGGTTTCTTCTTGAACAATTTTGCGCACAGTCAGTCCCTTTTGGACGAGATGTTTCAACACTACATGTGTCTTCCTCCGGGAACCTGAGAGAGGCCTGGTTCACACATACCATCCGTTTTTGCCTTAAATCCGTTTTTGGGAATATTTTGGACATTTTTTTTTCAAAGTCCAAAAACGCATATGCGTTAACGCATGTGTGTGTGTTTTTTTTAAAAAACGCATGCATTTTTATGCAGCAGCCCAAATACGCTTCTAGCTGTGTTTTGTAACATGGGGCCCTATGGGAAACGCATGCGTTAACGCATGGCATATATAGGCACCTGCGTTAACGCATATGCGTTTTTAATTAAAAAATGACTTAAGTCCCAATATTTGCTAAAAACGTCCAGGACCTCAAGGGACACTATTGGCACCCTTAGAAAAACGGATCCGTTTTTCTAAGGGCTTAAAAAATGGATTTGTATGTGTGAACCAGGCCAGACCTGGCTTTGCATGAGGCTTATCTACCTATTCTATTTTTCTGATTTTTTATCTATCTCTCTATGCTAACTTTTAACAGCATGAGATTGACCATGTTAAAAAAGCATGTCATACGCATGTCATTCTTATGACATGTGCATGACATACAAATTTTAGGTCCAGGGAAACCGGACACTGGCATGTCATACGCATGTAATATGGGTGTCAAAATGCTTGACACCCACATGACACGCTGATACTTTTCTCGCTGATATCCACAGTGAGAAAAAAAAGCAGATGCACCATTACATAAAGTATGTACCGTAGGTTGTAATTTTAGTTGCAGACTATGAAGTGTGCAGTAGTTGAGATGAGTTTGTAATCGGCTATTGCACTCTGTATAGGTATCAACTGAGATGACAAAGTTCATTTCTTCATAATGAAACTTTATCATCTCAGTTGATACCTGTACAGAGCACAACAGCTGCTAATAAACTCTTATTGACTTCTGCAGAATGTAAAAAATCCAGTGGCACCTACCAAGATGTCAAAGCAGCCCCAATTGCCTTAATCATGTACTTCATCAGCCACAATGTAAGACACTCACTGCACCCATGTGGTGACCATGTGGGTCAAAAGCCCCCGTCACACTAAGCGAGATCGCTAGTGAGATCGCTGCCATATCACAAGTTTGGTGACGCAACAGCGACCTCGCCAGCAATCTCGCTATGTGTGACACTTAGCAGTGATCAGGCCCCTGCTGTGAAATCGCTGGTCATGTCAGAGTCGCCTGGACCATTTTTTGATCGTTGGGGTCCCGCTGGGCAGCATGCATCGGTGTGTTTGACAGGGACAACAACCAACGACCTCAATACTACAGGTCTGAGAAACAGGGTCCCAACAACCTCCGTATCATTCCGGATCGTTGTTGCGTCGCTGTTGGGGTCACTGGTGAGATCTCTGTTTGACATCTCACCAGCGATCCCTACCAGGTTGTATCGCTGTCGGGATCACTGGTGCGTCGCCAAATGAGACGGTACCCATAGAAATTGGCTCTAGAGAAAACCTCCTTGTCCTCCCATTTTCTCATGTTAATGTACAAGTCATATTTCCAAGAGGCACTTGCAATATCCTCCTGAAGCTCTTCTTTCAAGACATGCAGCAGAATATATGATCATAATGAAGGTTTATTTTCTCGCACTACACTATGAGGAAGAAGACCTTAATTTAGGGTAAAAATTATACACTTTTGATACATATGTTATTTTAAGTAAATTAGATCAAGCTTTATGCAGAAATATACATGTTCCCATTCCAGTTGAATCCACTCCTGGTTTTAGGACACAAAACTAATTGAAAAACTGTTTGTATGGTTCAAGCTTCTGTAATGTTGAGAAACACTGATGAAGGCAATCTACGTTAATATCATTTATAAGGAACAACACAGATAATTCTTCAATTGTACAAAGCACAATGAATTGTATGTGTTTTGTAGGAAACCAAGTACAATTTATTCATGCAGTATGAACAAATAGGCCACTATGAACAGACCAAATGTGCTTTATATTATGTCTGCTATACTATGAGTACTATAATAGTATTCATTGTTTAAATACATACTTGCCATAGATACTTGCCTTATTCATGTAAGAACATGGCTTGATTTTTAAAGTACGTTTATAATCAATGATCTTTCCATTACTAAACTACTGACACAACTGAATTGGAAAACATGTAAGCTAATTGCTTTGAAATGTATACATACTTGACATAGTTGTATAAATACTATGGATCGGCATCTTTATTCCAGCTACGGTGTATACAGTTTATGAATATTTATGGTTAACGCGGCTGAATCCTTCAATAATCACGCACAGCTTTACTTCTAAACTACATACAGCTGGATTACATGGGAAATGTAGGACTTATCTTTCATCATATAAGCAGATTTGTTATTTCAACCTATATCAGCTACAATAACATTTAGGGGTATTTTAGCAAATAACGACCTAACATAAATCCATGTGCAGCAAAATGTCTAAAACGTCCACATATATGAAAAGACCAACTCTATATCCAAACCAGTTTCCTGTTACAGATTTTGAGTTCCAGTATATATTATGGCACTGGCCATCTGCTTTCAGAAGACCACCTCCCAGAAGACCGCTTTACAGCCCACTTGTTTTCACTGTGCTGCCAAGTTTTATTCTCTCATACAAACAATTTGTTTTTAAAGTCTATTCTGATTTTATAGATTGATAAAAAAGGATTTATATGGTAGTTTTATAATTTAATGTATATTTTTAGTCATTATCAGAAATACATTTTCCCAAAAAACAGATGAGATACAGAAGCAGAACCTAGGACCCTAGCGCTGATAAAAGTAAAGGAAAATACATTCTATTAATGAATAAAAAGTGGAAAAAGGGAAGTAAAGATATTATTTAGTATTCTCATTCATTTTTTGGAAGGAAAAATAATGTAAGGCCCCTTTCACTTCAGCGGTAAACGCTGATCGCGGCAGTTGCAGTGAAAAAAACGCAACTGCAGCGATTACCGCATAATGGCCGTGATTGCGGCACACTTGCGGCAAGCCCCATACAATATCTATGGGGCTTGCGGTAAGTGTGCAGCAGGTGCGGTAAGTGCGGTTTCAGCACTTGCAGCAGGTGCTGCCGCGAAAAAAACGCGACATACCGCGTTTTTTTCGTCGCCGCTCCTGCCGCAAGTGCCGAAATCAAACCTGCCGCACACTTACCGCAAGCCCCATAGACACTGTATGGGGCTTGCCGCAAGTGTGCCGCAATCGCGGCTGTTATGCGGTAATCGCGGCAGCTGCGTTTTTTTCACCACAACTGCATTCAGGGGCCTAATATGTGTATATAAGTAGTAATGCAATAGGTAATGGAACCATTTAAAATCTGGCTGGGTAAAGTGTAAGGGCCACTTTACACACACCAACTTATCTGTCCAACTTCTGAGCAACTTACTGCTTGCAGTGAAATCATGAACACATTGCTCCATTTTGTGGCTGTGTTCAAATGGAACAATGTGTCCATGATTTCACTGCAACCAGTAAGTTGTTCAGAAGTTGGACAGATAAGTTGGTGTGTGTAAAGTGGCCATTAATAGTACCAAAATGAATGTATGGATACAGCATAAAAAGATAGATGTGTGCAAGAAGCCAAACATCATGGCTTGAACATTTGGCAAAAGGGCTCATATACAGTATGTTGGTGATAACATTGGCAGTGATATCTGCAACTCAAACATTTTATCCATTTATGATAAAAAAAAATACTAAAAACCTGATTGTTTGAAAATACCCTCCCCATCACTATAGGAATAGTATCAAGATGGTTTGTTTTGAAAAACTATATTTAATCCAGAAAAAGCAAGTCTTATTGAGACAGTGATGTCAGAGGATTAAATTAGACACTTCAAAAAGTACCATGAAAAGGAAATATTAATAAAGAACCTTAACAAGGATACAATGAGGAACAGCAATACATAATAGAAGGACAAATAATATTTTCAGTTTAGCCCTGGTTGCAATAGAATAGACAAGTGTCAATAGTAGATATGGAGACCTTGACTACTGACCTACCTAATATCAAAATTGTTACTCCCCTGTAACAGCTTCAACACTTGGCTCCTCCTGTAGCATTGATGTCTACTAGTCAGTGTCAAGTGGTCAGGAAACCTGAAAAACTCTTCCTTGCTTTCAATCATAAATTTCACTTCAGTTTGCAACACTTACTGTCTTACAGTAATTTCTGTAAACACCTTTGCCTGGCTCCAGTATGTGAATGACCTGCCTCCTCTGTTTGAAATCTCAGTAGTGACTTGCCATTCAAAGGCTGGAGGCAAGTGGAGGGGTGGGAGAATCACAGACAGTGAGGAAATGACCCGATGCACAATCCAGCCCCTGTGCACCAAAATCTAATTGGGAGGAAATTTCAAGAACCTCAGGGCTTAATACCAGCTGGTAAAACAAAGGTGGTATTAACCCCTTATTACTCAGCATGCCAACCGCCACCAGAGCCTCTGGAAGAGTCTGGTAAAGCGCCTGGAAATGGCGCTTCTTATGAATGCGCCATTTTCAAGGGTGGCTGCAGGCTGCTATTTTTAGCGTTGGGGTCCCTAAAACAATGGTCCCTTATCCTGCTGAGAATACCAATCCTCAGCTGCCTAATTTTACCTTGGCTAGCAATTAAAAATAGGGCAGAGCCCACACATTTTTTTTGCCACCCAAGGTAAAATTACGCAGTTGAGGGTGGCAGCTCGCAGCTGTCCACTTTCATCAGGCTAGACTTAAATACTGCAAATCCCCACGCATTTCTTTTAAGTTGTTATTTATTTAACACCCTATGACTGCAGGTTGGTTGCTATACACTAATGTTAATGGAAACCAAGCAGAATCATCGTCCAGATTGAGGAAATGCAGTCTGACTGCAACAGCCAATCACAGAGGCTCTCACAGAGAGGACCCTTACATTGCATTGGGAAAATCAGCTGAAATACACAGTATGCTGTGAAATTTTCCTCGGCATGTATTTTGCAGAGGAACAACCCGCAGATGTGCATTGCACTATAGATTAAAATGATATGCGAGTGCGACCCGATGTTTTCTCAGACAGCACTCGCATATCATTTCTGTTGATGTAAACACACCCTAAACAAAATATTTTAATGGCTAGCATTAGGATTAGGACTATTGATATAGATAGGGCCAGCATTAGGGATAGAGGTTGGGCTAGATTAATAAATTGAATATATTAAAAATGTTCAAAAAAAGAAAAAGTTGTGTGGGTATATATATATTTAAAGCAAGCTAATTTTTAAAGTTAATTTTATGTATATGACATCCAAGAGCAATCTGATGTTTCTCTCAGACCAATAGACTTGTATGGGTGCGAGCAAGAGGAATTTCGCTGATAATCGCAGTATGCTGCAATTCTTCTCCTTATAGTTTGATTAGGGAAATCAAATAGCTGAGCTGCCTGATTGTCTAAAGGTACCGTTACACACAGAGATATATTGCTTGCAACTCATTGGTTGCAGTGAAATCATGGACACATTGCTCCATTTTGTTGCCGTGTACAAATGTAACAATGTGTCCATGATTTCACTGCAACCAGTGAGTTGCAAGCAATATATCTCTGTGTGTAACGGTACCTTTACATGGGGCCAAGTGCAATGTGAGATTTCGTGTCATTGCACTCTTGCGTGTCATACGACAGTGTGACTCTACCCTTAAACTGTTCATCTTTGCAGGCTTCAAATTCTAGCTTACCAACATTGATGTAGAATACTGACATAACTCTGCCATGTGAATGAGGCTTGGGTGATTACTCATTTTCAGCTGATAAAGTATTGCTACTATTAGAGCTCTGAACATGGACCTCTCTTGTGTATTTTCTGACTCAATTTAATTAAATTGTCAAATTGATTTAACCAAATTAAACTAACTGCAGTAAAAAACGCAGATATTAATAGCAATGTGACAAGAACATTAATGGACACAAGCTATGACATGTATCTTCCTCAATAGCCATAAAATACTGTACAGGACATTGATCTTTGTAGTTTATAGATTCGTATTAAATCTAGCAATAGGAAATGGTAATGAGCTAGAACTAGCGCAGCCATCCACCAAAATCATGTACCAATATTACACATACAGTAATACAGCACACTAGAAAAAAAATAATTGTGCAGCACAGAATCTAGTACGAAGCTTTGATACGTTTAGTACAGTGTCATTTCTCATGGGGTCACACCATTTTATTTACATTGAAACCTGTGTAGTGGTCAGAAAATAATCTGGGTCCAGTTCAATAGTTCCTTGAAAGGCTATTAAAAGTAAGGGTACCGTCACACGTGCCGACGGCACCACCAATTTCTTAGGCAATGCAGGGGCGTGGCCTGTCGGCACCGATATCGCCCCTGCATCGCCTAATGTAAACAGGCGATGGCGACGCATTTTAGTGGTCGCCTGGTTCCAGAGCAGTGGTCTGAAACCAGGCAGCCGATCTAGGGCGATGTGTACACATTGCCCCATGTAAATGGCCAACGGCGATCCGACAGGCGATGGGAGCCATAGGCTCCCATTGTACTGCATCGCCGCTGGGGTATTGAGACACCCCAGCGGCGATGCCGCCTGTCAGATTGCCGGTGCATCGCCGGAGGTGTCACCCCCTGTAAACGGGAGACGGCGACGCTGGCGGGGCGCCAAAAACGTGTGCGCTCCCGCCCGTCTCCAACGACATCTCCGTTACCCTTAACGTAAGGCTGCTTTCACACTGCAGTTTTTTCACTGATCAGTGTCCATCAGTGTTTGTGTGCCAAAACCAGGAGTGTCTCCAAAACTCAGAACAGGTGTCAATCTTTCAATTATAGTTTTTCTCTGCAAGTTCCTCTCCTGGTTCTTCTCTGGGTTTTGGCACACAAATCTGATGGACACTGATCAGTGAAAAAACTGCAGTGTGAAAGCAGCCTAAGAAATACTGTTCAGTCAAATTATTGGCTAACCATGTCCTATATGGGCTTTCCCTGGTCAATTTCTGTATGCTGCCTACACTGTGGATAAACTTGTACATTCATAGATATGACATCTTAAAGCCACAATGATGTTATATATCTATAGCAGGAGCTGCATTTATACAACCTATTTGGATGGCTGACCCTTGATATAATTATTGAGCTGTCTTTACCTGGCTCTATGTTTACCGCATGACAGTGTTGGATACTTAAAATTATGAATAGCTACTTTACAAGTACTGTATATAAATTATATATTTTTCTGAAATCTCAGTACTATATAGGCATACTTAAGGTTGATTTATTTCAGCCTCCCTATCATTCCTGTCTTTTGTTTACATCTTGCATAGAGATGGGTGAACGCACAAATGTTCGGGTTCGGCTGATTTGGCCGGACTTTTTTTAAAGACTCTGGGATCACACGGACTGCCGTGGGGAGCTCTCAGTGACTCAGCGTGTGATGTCATGGCTCCATAGCTGCAGTTTCTGGATGTAGCAGAGCCAGGATCGTGTTCTTCACCAGATATCGCTGTGGATTACCGTTGGAAGGTATGTTTGGGGTTAATAAAGGGGAAAATAATGATTGTGAGTTTTTTTTCACATAAAGGATTTTTATCTGTGTGTGTTTTTTAATGATTTGCTCACCGAATTGATGATGAGTGGGTCTCCTAGAAACCTGAACATTATCAATCGAGGGCTTAAAGGGAACCTGTCACCCCAAATAAGCTTTCTAAACTATGAATAACTGCCCCTGCAGCCTTAGAATAAATTTTAACACATCCCTGCCTCATCTTTTGTAGTAATCTACAAGTACTATAATGTAGTTTGCAAACTTCCAAAAATGTTGTCAGAGGGGCGTTCCTGAAGGCATTTTGACCGGTAGGCGGGTCCCCTGAGCCCTTTGCAGCGATCTCACAGCAGGGCCTGATCGCTGCTAGATGTCACACATAGCGAGATCGCTGGAGAGATCGTTACAATCATTACAGTTACAACGATCTCGCTAATGATCTCGTTATGTGTGACTGGGGCTTAAATCTCAGCTGTATCAGTATATCTTTCTAAAGTTAGTTTGATTTATTAGACTGACAGACTGGTTTGGATTTGCAGTTGTAAATCAAAAATATAAAGGGGGATTCTGGTAAAAAGAATTTCTGACCTGGTCTCAGGAAGATTAGTAACTATTACATCAATAGGGGTACGACCATTGAGACCCTACCTATTGAGCATATACACTCACTCTAGTGCCGGAGATAGAGAAGGACAGCAAAGTCAATAAATATCACAGATGGGAAAATCTATTGGAAAAATAAACAGGATTAGGACAAGATTCATAAATCATATTTATTACCCTTTAATATTCAGAATGAAATTATTATTTTGTGTTTACTGCTTTCTCTATTTTTATTACAACATATTACTAGGTAACGTCAGCCTAATTTAATGATATGTTTCAATCAATGTATTATAATAATCTGCACAAGTCATTATCTTTTCTAAACAAGTAAACTGGTGTGATTGGAGGTGACACCATTCTGTATTAATAGCATTGCTTGGATTAGACAGGTGGTGTCGGGGCTAATAAACTAATTGCATTGTAAAATGTAATAGTAAGCCTGTAGTGATGCTTATAGGACTGCCATCTCCAGGCCAATTGCACTCTATGTCTTGTGGCTCCTATAATGAAAAACATAGCTGATAGCATTGCGCGCTGGTAAATGCTACAATAATCTTTCACAATTTAATATTAGTGTGACCTCAATAGTGCCGCCTGATGAGACAAATGGATTTTCAATCCTGATTTCATTAAGATGATCAGTCATGTATTTCTGCAGAATCAGAACAATTGACTGTTTAATTTCTATCCAGCTCAGAGTTGAAAACCATGGACAATATGTAACCTGATAGGCGTCCAAGTAATTAGAATTAGATACATGGGTAGCTTCAGCTTTGGCCAAATATTAGAAATATTAGAAAAGGTTTCATATTTTAAAAACAAGTCTCCTTGATTCAGTGAACACAATATCTGTCAACAGAATTACATATTGTTGAAATATTATATTTTATAGACTGTAGGATGATGTTTGGAGCAAGAAAATGTACAGTATATCACAAAAGTGAGTACACCACTCTCATTTTTGTAATTGTTTTGCTGTATCTTTTCCCGGCTACCACTGAAGATATGACACTGACCATAATGTAAAGTAGTCAACGAACAGTTGGTATAACAGAGTAATATTGATGTGTCCTCTAAATAACTCAACATACAGCCATTAATGTCTAAAACGCTGACAACAAAGTGAAAATGGACAAATTGTGCCCAATGAGACATTTCCCTCTCCAGTGTAATGTGACTCATTAGTGTTACAAGGTCTCAGGTGTGAATTGGGAGCAGATTTGTTAAATTTGGTACAGACTTGTAAAATGATAAGAGCAGCACAAATCATCTGCTTGAGTGAATAAAATCCATTTTATTGAGAGCTTTAAAATGCAAAAAAATGCTAAATAGCACAAGGTACTGCGCACATAGGTTTATAACCAATGCAAACAATATAGCGTTTGATAACAGCTAGGTGTTTATCTCATGCCTGTGTTAAATTTAGTGTTATCCCTCACACACCTATCATATCCAGAGGTTGTGTTTTCACAATAGATGTATGAGTCCTACCAGTATTGCTGTAACGGCTGCAGAAGTGGGATGTCTGCCTGTCAGTGCTCAGACCATACACCACCACTGAAAAAATTGGTCTGAATAGCTGTTGTCCTAGAAGGAAGCCTCTTCGAAAGTTGATGCATAAGAAAGCCTTCAAACAGTTTTCTTAAGACAAGCAGACTAAGACTTGGATTACTGAACCATGTCCTGTGGTCTAATCAGACCAAGATAAATCTGTTTGATTCAGATGGTGTGAAGTGTGTGTGACGGCAACTAGGTGAGGAGTAAAAGACAAGTGTGTCTTACCTACTGTCAAGCATGGTGGAGGGAGTGTTACGGATTGGAGTTGCATGAGCGCTGCTGGTTGTGGGGTAACTAAAGTGCATTGAGTGAACCATGAATTCCAACATGTACTGTAATATACTCATGCAGAGCATGATCTCCTCCCTTCGGAAACTGGGTTGCAGAGTCATATTTCGACATGATAATGATTCCCAACACACCACTAATGCAACCACTGCCTTTCTAAAGAAATTGAGGGTAAAGGTGTGGCCTGCACGGAGCAACTAACAATACTCACCTGCTCAAAAAACAATAATTTTTTTTTTTTACATCAAATATTTTCATTAACCATTTATCAAAGCATACAAAAATAGATCATAATTCACATCTTCATGTACTTCAATATACTGCCAGTAACAATTCCCTCCCCACCCTCACCCACCCTCCAGCAACAATATCACCTCCCCCAAAAAAAATGTTACTATTTAACATCCATAAATTCTTATCAGAGGTCTCCCTATCGTGTATATCATCCAGATCCCACTATTACGCCTTCATCATCCGTATCCCATCCATGGACCCCACATTCGTTGAAACTTAGCGAGTTTCTCCCTTTTTTACCATATTCCCCTTTCCAACTGAATCAATTCATCCACCTGTTTCACAAATTCAATTCTACGTGGAGGATCTTGGCGTATCCAGTGTCTCGCTATCAACTTTCTTGCTGTAAATAGCAGCTTGGCAATAGCAACTTTTGAGACATCATCAGAAGCCACCTCTTCCACATAGCCCAACAGACAAATTGTAGGGTCTCTGGGTATACTGCATCCATACACTCCAGCTATTCTATTGGTAACCGTAATACAAAATGAGGCTAACCTTGGACAGGACCACATCATATGGTATATGCCAGCCCCATCCCCAATACATCTCGGGCAATCAAGAGTTTTCCCTCAGTCCGGCTTTATACATCATCAACGGGGATTTATACACTCTATGTATCACATATAAATGAGACAATCTAGCCGGTTCACAGAGGGACAGTAATGATTTTTTGTCAAACAGATCACAGCCTAGTAAGTGACACTTCACTGGAATCAAGCTCTCAGCCCTGACAGCATGCAGCTCTAAGATTGCTTAGCGAAATTTCCTGGAAAAGATTTCTCTATTACATTGATATTTATATAGTCTGTAGGATAGTGTCTCATCTCCACCTGGAGCTAATTCTGCAACGTCTATTTCTGTCACCAGGAGGTAGCATTGGAGATAGAGGAGATGCAAGAATGGCACATGCCCTCTCCAGCTGCAGATGCCACTTTGGTTGAGACCTTTAGTGCTGTCCAATCTAGCAGTATGGGTGAGTGTGCTGTCCAACAGGAATCAGGCTGCTTTCACACAGCCATTTTTTGGAAGCCCTGTGATTCCAGCTTAAACTGGATGGACCTGCATCCGTTTTCGGCAACAGTGATTTTCAATGGGTCCGCAGGCACTTGCGGGTGCATCCAGTTCTTCCTACTGATCCAGATGTCCATGTTTTTTTACTGAGACCAAAATCATGTTGCGAATTTGGTGTGCATGTCAAAAACCATGAACGCCTGAATCTGGGGCACTCAGGATTGATTTAAATTGTGGCTTGGAACTCGGATACGGTTGACTCCAGATCCAGTACTTTGGAGTAGAGCCAACCACTGTGCTGTGACCAATCATAGAAACATTAGTAGGAATGCTGAATCACACAGGTTCTATCCTAACCCCTGACTGCACTGATCTTCAGTATTTCCTCCCAGAAGTGCACCAAAGGATAAAAAATGTTAGTTGGTTGTCCAGGATTCATCTGATTTAAAAAAAAAATCTTTTAATACATTTAAAAGAGATATAAAAAAGATTGAATACACAGTATGCTATTTATCTAAAGGGAATCTGTCATTGGGTTTTGATGTGGAGTCTGAGGATAGCACGTTGTAAGATTTAACACAGAGATTTCAGCTATGTGTCTCTTATCGCAATGTATGTTGTTGTTTACCCGTTATGTTTCTTTTAGCACCAGTAGCTTATCATTGCTCAGACACATCAGTGCTGGAGGCCAAGTCCGGCACACCTCCCTGTGATTCGCAGCTTTTCTCTGTTTGTAGACTTTGTTTATACAGAGCCTGGTGTGGGTCGGGGCAGCTCTCTCAGCTCTGCTGCATGGCTAAATCTAAAATCTTTTATTGTGTCAGAACTGCTGCACCCATTAATCTAAGTGATACATCATTGAATTCAGGGTCTCTTTGCCTACAACAAGCTGCTCTTAGATTAAGTAACAAAAAGCTGCTGACAGTTTCCCTTCAAGGTCTTCAACTTCTACATGTGCATGTAAATATTGTAATGATTGGAGATGTCTGTGTAAACCCCCTTTATAGCTTTTGCAAGGCATAAACACTCATACAGGTTTTGCCCAATGCAGGTGAAAGCCTCAGCCACATAACAAAAGTCCTCCTGTTCATTAACAGGAATCCCATATATTGTGGAAACCACAAAGAAGCAGACTGTATGGGCCTGAGCACCTCTACAATATTACACGTAGCAGCACTTAGCTTACTGACATCTTTGTTAACAGCCTTTCCTGTCTACAAGGTGTGGTTTTCTTAATTCTATAATTTACAGAGCACAAAGCGAACAATGCTGTCAGGAAAAGGAGCTGAAATAGATATGCACAGTTGACATAAAGAGCGTTGTCCAACAGAAAAAGGCAACGTGCACATATTGAGTATTTGTGACTTTTTTATCCTCAGTATTTGTAGCCTAAACCAGGAGTGGGTGATAAATACAGAAGTGGTGATGTGTCTCTATTATACTTTTCCTCTGATTGTTCCACTTCTGGGTTTGTCTTACAAATACTGAGGTATAACGCTCACTAAATACTCAACTTGTGAACCTGACCTAACACTATTTCATGTCATTTGACCAGTGTAGCCAATTACAGTCTGTGGTGGTGCTGCGAATTTGACACCACTAGCTGGCGCAGACATTTGGAGTGATCTGCATTGGATCTGCAAGTGCTGGAGGGTGAGCATGTCTCCATTTTGTTTTTATTTAATCCATAGCTCAAATATAGTTTTACTTAAAGAGGACCTGTCACCATCCTCCTTCATGGCAATCTAAATGCAGCACTGAATGCAGCATGTCTGCAGCATTCAGGTAAGGGGTCCCCTATGTGTCTGTGTGCAGTGTACCCCGAGATATAGCCTTTATAAAACTTACAGTTAGAAGCCATGGAGGTAGTCCTGTGGCTGGAGTGAGCTCGATTAACTGTGGCCATTCCATCCCCCACTGCCTCTCTTTGCCGCCTCCTACTATGCTGTTTATGCTTTGTCAGGGCAGGAATCTGGAGCTGACTTCAGGACAAATGATTTGCATGCTGTGAGTGACAGAGAGGAGGAGAGGAGGAGCACAGCAGAAGCTTTTCAATTACAAAAACCATCGTTCTAATGGAGCTCTAAGTATTGCGGGACACAAGATTATTAACAGTCACAGACCTTTATTGTTCCTCCACTGCCCACTACGCGTTGCAACGGTCCAAACCATCTTCCTCAGGTGGAATCACTCCATTTTTTGAAAATCTTTTTCCTCACCTGAGTGGCAGCGGCAGGAGCAGCTTGTACTGCAGCACAATAGGACCTGTCGTTGCTGGGGCAATGAACAGAAAGCTAGAGGACCTTTGATGACGTAGTTCCAGTCCATCCGATCACGTGACCAGCGGGGGAAGTGCGGGGATAAGCCAGAGGAGCAGGATTACCTCTTGTAGCCCACAGGCGGTGTGGTGAAGAACCCCCCCGGCAGTAAGACACCCTTGGGGACTGGAGATCAGCTCAAGCCTGACTACCAGGCACTGTCACTAGTGTTTTGCAGGGATTGGCACAACCTGCAACGGTGAGTGCATCAGCACTGTGATAAGCACCATTTGAAAGAAAGGTATACACATTGCTCCTCCATATCATTTTATTTTACAGCACAGCAGAAGCGGCACACAGAGGCAGAGGGGTATGCAACGGCTCCAGTCAATCAAGCTCCCTCCAGCCACAGTGATTGCCTCCATGGTATCTAACTATAAGTTTTACAAAGGCTATATTTTGGGGTACACAGCAGCACACAGACACATGGGGGACCCATTCTCTGAATGCAGCAGACATGCTGCATTCAGTGCTGCATTTAGATTGCCATGCAGCAGGGGGGAGACGGGCCCTCTTTAAACACTTTTACTATTCAGGATGGGCAGGGAAGCTTCCATACCCCTTTACCTCAAACCTTTTGAAGAGTAGTTTAACCTCTCTAGAGCTGTTATCTGTGTATCTTACATTGTAAACTTTACATAGGAAAGAAACTTAAATATATTTTTAGTTATTCTGTATAACAGTGGTCCCCAACCTTTCATGGGGAGCCACATCCCAAACTCATTTATCTCCTTCCCTCCCCCAGAGTAGTGATATACTGATTCTGACCCTCAAGGTTATGATACCCAAAGCCCCATTACCTCTATAATGATAGATAAAGCTTTCCCACAGAAATCACACTATAGGCCCAGTTACACGCTTTAATATTGTTTAGATATCACCAACTATCTCATGGGCTCGCGGTTGTTAGAACATTGTTTTGAGAACATTGGTGAGATGTCACACGTATAGATATCGTGCACGGCGCACCAACGATCCAGCAAGCAGGTATCGTTCACACAACCCAGTGAGCGATACTTGTTCACTGTTGTGAATTGGGGAAGTCGTTAACGACATCGTTAACGCAGTGTCACACACAATGATGCAGCAGGTTGGCTGATCGTGGATCATCTGATTTGAGAACATGTTCTCAAATCTGCAATCAACGACCAAAATTTATTGTATTTGAATCTCGGTGTCACACACAACGAAGTAGTAAGATGTCACTTGAATTATTATTATTATTTATTTATATAGCGCCATTAGGTTCCATGGCGCTTTACATGAGGATAAGGGAGACAAGAACAAGTACAGTAAATCTAGGCGATCAGGAGTACAGGTACAGGAGGGGCAGGGACCCTGTCCACGAGGGCTCACAGTCTACGAGGGGCGGGTTGGGATACAGTAGGATGGGGGAATGTCAAGTATGGGGCGGTCGCCTGGGTCTCATGGCAGGTTGTAGGCTTGATGGAATAGGTGAGTGAATGACTCCAAACCCGTGACGTTTGAGCGATATTGTTCACGATCTCGTAAAGCCTTAAGGCTTTACATAACATCCTGGGGTTCCTACCTTCCTCCGATTGAGAATTCTTACATCAAGCACTCTCAGCACACTATCCGCTTCATGCACCTCCTCCGACTGACGATATCATCCCATCTCCAGATTAATACTTTTAATTTGTCACTAGGCCCCCTAAATCATCCATATTTGCTATTCTTTAAGGGGCTACTCACCGAAGTCACCATTTGAAGATTTTCACTCCATATCTGTTTTCTAGATTAGTACCTTACTACCAGGTTTAGCAGACAGCCATGAGCTACTCATCATCACTCTAGAGCCACAGGTTGGGGGCCCCCCTCGATCTATTATCTAGTACAGTGTCTAATATTCAGCTTAAGACCATGAATATGTTCCAGCTTGAACTGCCATTGCTATATAAAGATTGAGACTAATGGTGGGTTTACACACACCAATCATTGTGTCCAATATCTGAACAGATCTCTGGTTGCAGTGAATCATGGATAGATTGCTCCATGTTGTACACAGCCACAAAATGGAACTATGTGTCCATGATTTCACTGCAACCAGAGATTGGTTCAGATATTGGACACAATGATTGGTGTGTGTAAACCCACCATAACTAGATAGACACTTTGGTAATAAAGGACAGGGTAAATACAGTTTTGCTTTTCTGAGAAGCAAATAATTCACACTTTTCAGTCACTTTAAGAATACATTCACACATAAGGTTTTGATGCAGCAAAAACGTACCAAACCTTTGGGGTCTCTAGTAAATCCAGATTTCTTGTCAGGAGAAAGCATGAGGTTTTAGCTGTGAGTTTGCTTTGTTTTTTTGTGCTTTTTTTACCACCTTTTTGCTGTGTTGTTGTTTGCTTCATTTTGCTGCATTTTTGCCCATAGAAAACTGCAAAAACACAGAAAAGAATTGACAAAAATGCAGCAAAATCTGTGCAGGTTTCAGTTTCTGCAAAGAAATTAAACCAATGTGTGTGGACAACTTTTCCCTGAATCACATGGATTTTGCTGGGAATTAAAAAAGCAGGCTTAGTTTACCGTAAGACAAAGGTAAAAATGCAGCACAAAAACGCAGTGTGTGAACATAACATTACTGTGCACAACTGATTTGAAGTATTTAGTATTTTTCAGTCCTAATAAAGGCAATAAGGGAAATAAAAGATCTATTTGCTGGAATAAGCCCTGATCATATTTTTCCCATTAAAGTCAATAGTAATTGACCAAAAAAATCAATGCAAATTGATCTAATTCTGTACATTAGATGCATCCGACTGAATATTATCCAAGAAAGATCAGGTGTTATACAGACTGCAGAGATTTCTGTTTGTCATTATCTATTAAATACATGAATGGATCTTCTAATTTGGGACAATGAAAAGATTTCTAAAAATTTTGCAAGATGTTTTGTTTACTTGATGCATAATGAAAGTAGAGATCTGTGCAATGTTAGTGACAGTGTCCGATATTAATAAGTATGTGAGTTAAAACATGCAGCCTGTTTCCATACCAATTCGGTTTCTTCATCAAGCATGTTATAGTATTGCACAGACTCAATTTAAAGGGTTCTTAGAGAAATTGAATAAAATAAAATAATTAGAACACATTGAAATATTAAAGATTTAACGAAATACCTTTATTTAGCATAATAGTATGCTTTATCTATTGCACTCTGTCATGATTATAAAGATTATACAAACATAAACAGCGGCACTCTGCAATGTTGAAATATTCTAAACCTGAATTAAGGAAATGTTGTCATTGCATCATTGCCATAGGAATACTTGAAAAAACAAGAGATACTCAGTTAATAGCCAATCCATGTGAGCCCAATAACCATGACAGATTGCATCTCACTTATCGGCAACCTTACCTGAATATGCCTCTAGCTGGATTAAAAATCTACAAATCATATGCAGATTGATTCCTGGCTAAATAAGAAAATGAGGCATGTTCATTTTCTTATTTAGCCAGGAACTGATCTGCCAATGATTTGTATATTTTTAATCCAGCTAAAGGCATATTCAGGTAATGTTCCCGATAAAGGCCCCGTTACATGCTACGATATCGTTAACAATATTGTTACAACATCACTGGTTTTGTGACATTGCTGCGACGTCGAAACGACATTGTTGCGTGTGACACGTATCAACGACAAGTTTGTTGATTGTTGATCGTGGAAGAATGGCCAGGACCATATATTTATTGTTGGTCCCCCGCTGTGTGACAGCGGGAGACCAATGATAAAGGACCTCCCAGCGCCGCACAGCACACGCTGGGAGGCTGGTGACCAGGGTAAACGTATGGTAACTAAGTGCAGCGCTGCACTTAGTTACTCGATGTTTACCCTGGTTACCAGCGTTCTCGCTGGATGCTGATCGCTGGTGAGTCTGACTGTGGGACAGCTCACCAGCGATCACAAAACGATGTCCCAGCGATCCCGGCCACGTTGGATCATTGGTCGGATCGCTTGGACATCGTACTGTGTAACCCGGCCTTAAGTGAGATGCAATCTGTCATGGTTATTGGGCTCACATGGATTGGCCAATACATTAACTGAGTAGCTCTTATTTTTCAAGTATTCCTATGGCAGTATTGCAAAACCAACATTTCCTTTATTCAAGTTTAGCATATTTTAGCATTGTTGAGTGCCGCTATTTATATTTTTAGACAAAAATAAAGAAAAAGAGGAGGGGGCGCTCCTGGAATGATTCCCGGTGGTCAAGTGGAGGAAAGTGTGGATAGATTACACTGACCTGATGTGGTAATGCTGCCTGCATAACCAAGAAGAAAGAGCCTGCGGTGCTTAACGTGCACCACTCACCGACCCCACTTCCGGGTTCAGAGGGTAGGCCGGTCATGTGAGTCATCACATGGGACTGACATTACTGCAGGTCCTCCGTCTTTCCTGTCTCACAGGTCCTGCCGAAGTGGTTGTCTGTCTTCTGGATCTGTGCTGCACCACACCGCTCGCCTGGAGGGCGTAAAGAGGCAAGATTGGAAAGAGAATATAGCGGCTAAGCAGGCACTCAGAAAGTAACAGACAATTATTAAGGGTAGAAATGTTACTTCAGTTACTTTGGTCAAACTCCTCAAATGGGCTGTGTACGCTGCCTTCAACAGGTTGATCACCGCTATATTCTCTTTCCAATTTTGCTATTTATATTTTTGTAGTTTTACTGTGTTTCTCAGCTAGGCACCTGTTTACACCTGTTGGATGTGCAGGTCAGTCTTTTTTATATATATTTTTTAGTATTTTAAAGAAGGCAACTACCATGAGTCATATTTGTCCCAGATTTCATAGGACATGCAGTAGGATGGTCTGCATAAAGTACATGTTCCTGTGATAGAGGTTATGTCAGCAGAGTCCTGTCATTGGACATTCCTCTGCTCTGTCAACCTGACCTGACACTGAGCAGAGTGGAGACAAAGAAGATAACAATTTACTTTAACTGACTTGAGAATAAACATGCATTCCCATCAGCATGACAGTTTTATTGCCTCTGTCTCATTCTTCACACAGCTCATCCTACTGCATGTACTTGTAGTTTCCATCCTTAAAGGAGTTTTCCCATGAACAAAGTTAACTTAAAAGTTCATTTTAATCAATACATCCTGTAATAATAATAATTTCCACACTTGGATGTGATTATATAAAATGTTCCTGTGCTGAGATAATCTTATAAATGTGCTCCTCTGTGTACAGTTTCAGTTTGGTTTCTGACCGTACATAGGGCATCGGTTTGAACCTGGGCAGGGAAGGATGAAACAGAGTATACAGACATTACAGCATGGGATCTCGAATAATTATTTCTTTGAGGTAAAACATTTTTTTACAAACAGGCAGCAAAATGTTTTACCTGACAAAAAAGAATAAGCTGTGATCCTGTGCTGTAATGTCTGTATATTCTATTTCCCTCCTACCCTGCCCAGGAGATGTGGTATGATCAGACAATGTCCCTGTACGATCAGACACATCCATTACACTGTACATAGCAGGGACACATATATAAGATTCTCAGCACAGGAATATTTTTTAAACACATCCAATTGTTCAAATTATTATTATTCCAAGATCTATTGATTAAAATCAACTTTATTCATGGGCAAAACCCTTTAAAATACTGACAGAGTCCATTATATAAATCATACCTTTTTGCTACATAATGGTATTTAAAAAAAATTTAGTATTTCAATGTGTATTATTTATTTTTTCATTTAGTTTATTACACTGCTAAGAGAACTGCTTTAAATATTCATCATTAATGAGATTACTTCACTAAATGGCCAACACATGATAATACATATATATGCCAAACAGTGACCACTCATGGGCAGCAGCCAGTATGTGACACAACAATGTCACATCATCCGCTGAGAACAGTGGCACCGACTTCGCTTCGTAAGGTGAATTTGCATTTTTTTTTTATGTGTGGTTCCTGATTAAGCGGTGGTTATCCAGTAGTGCACTAAACCCCTTTGACCTAGACAACACAGAATTGGGATATCACTACACTAAGGCTGGTTACATCACGATTTTGGAGCTTCCGCGTGTATCTGTTTCAAAACGGATACACTCAGATCCAAAATCGGATCCCATGTATCCCTATGGGATATCGGATCGGATCGGATGTGGGCCTTTTGCCCTCCGATTTTGGTACCATCCGATCCTATCCGATTTGAGCACGGACACAAAAACGTAACCTGCTGCGTTTTTGTGTCAGAGAATGAAATCGGACAGCATCGGATCCGAGCCGATCTGAGCCCCGATGACATGGGAGCCTATGGACATTGGATCCGAGTTGAACTCGGATCCGTTGTCGGCTCCGTGTCCTCCCTGCTCCTGCCTCCCTGCATCTTCCTCCCCTCCACTTCTCTATCCTGTCCCCCGCTATTCTATCCTGTCCCCCGCTATTCTATGCTGTCCCCCCGCTATTCTAACCTTTTCCCTGTCTTATTCCTTATCCTTTTCTCTATTCTATTGTTCTATTCCCTCTGTTTGTTTAAAAAAAAAAAAACCCTCCCAGAGGATACATTACCTTCCGGCGCCTTCAGGGACTGTCACCATCTGTTCAGAAGATCCTGTGGTGATGTCAGAGAGCCCATCAGCTGACGTGTCAGGTGACCGGCTCTGTGACATTATCACAGGTCCTTCAGCCACCAGATGGAGACTGTTACATGAAGCCATCGGAAGGTAATGTATCCTCAGGGAGGATGTTTTTTTATTTTTTACATACTGGAGGGGGAGAGGACGGGGGGGGGGAGGATAGAGGATAGAGGAGAGGGAGACCAGGGATAGAAGAGGGACAGACAGTGACAGATAGAGAAGAAGCAGGGACAGGCAGGGAGAACAGGATCCACACGGATCCTGCATAGAATCGGATCGGATGGCTAATTGCCATCCGATTGCAGGGATCCGTGTGGATCCGTGCCTGTCCGTGGGATCCTCCTTCAAACTCGGATCCCATGGACAGGCACTAAATCGTGATGTGAAAGCGGCCTAACAAATCACAACTTGACAACTAACTTGATATCTGTCAATGGTTTAAATTATATTAATCATCTTAAATCAGAACTTTTTGATATTATAAAGATGGTGCATTATTTATCAAGATAAATTTGGCTATATCTGATAATGCTGTAGTCATATTCAGGAGGATCGGGTTAGGGGATTACTAGTGTTGAGAGAGCACTTCCATGCTCAAACAATTGGTACTCGTAACAAGCAGTCAGATGCTTGGACAAGCTTGACTCATGTACCGAGTATAATTGAAATTGATGGGAAACATATTGCATCTTTATGGAAAAATTCTCTTTCAGAAAAATGCTTGGGGTTCCCAATGACTTTCATCATACACAGTACCTGTTCAAGCATCTGACTGCTCTTATGAGTACTGAGTATCCAAGCATGGTAGCTCACTTATCAGTAGTAATCTTTTGTTATCAAAATAAAGAGTATGAAACCACCTCACCCATCAGATCTCTTGGAAGCAGTAAGGAAATCTTCCTGCTTATAGGTATTCCAAGTAATTAGAAAAATATCAATTTCCCAGCTCTATTTTCCAATATAAAAATGTCAAAGCTTTATTAAATTAATAAAAGTGAGTGGAACAATCCGATTTAAAACCCATTATGCTGCAGCCAGTACGCAGCCATGAGCCATAGTGCTACGCATTTTGAACACAAAGATATGTGGTTTCACCAGCCGGAGGAACCCCTTTAATTAAATATTGACCCCTTACAGAGCCATGCCACATGACTCAGGATAAGAAGCTAAGCCATAAACTCCATTTACAGACAATTAGTTTAAGGTAGTTCTTTCATAAGTGCAAAGCAGAAGAACTGGATTGCCTGGGTCTAAAAGCCTCTGATTGGGGATCTAAGGTATAAAGTTTCTGCTCATGGAGAGCACCAAGATGATAGCTCTTCCCATTGCTCTTCCTCCCTGAAGACCCTTTTTGCATATTCAGATACCTAGGGGAGCATTGCATGACCTATAAATCTCAACACCAACTTGATGTGCTCTATAAGAAGATACCTTACCCCATAGACCCCCTCATCTTATCAAGAATACCTGACATGACATCAAGACATTTTATATACTATGTCATACCCATCACTCATTCGAGCACCAAATCTGCGATATTGTAGATATATAAAAGGCAATTTAGATTTAATACGTTTTGAACTGCTACTTATGGGAATGCTGCGACTCTTTGGCTATTGTAATGCCACCCAGCTATTGTAAAGGAAGGTAACAAAGCGTCTGAAATCCTATGAGACTTTTATTACTCCATTAATTAACATCCGGTGATCTCTGAAGTAATTGTAGCTACCTGCACAGCTATTACACATGGGATCTACAGCATACATTTTGTTGAAACTCTTCTTGGCATTTGCTTTAGGACATTCCCAGAGACGGTAGTGACGGTCATCGTCACTATGGAAACAAGAGGAGACACGTGCGTTATATGTAACAGCGCTGAGCGTGAGTCAGCAGCCACACTACACAAGTGTCTGTAAGGTCTGCTGAAGGGGACGTTTTAATTGGTCACTATCACTAATATAATTAGGAATATTCAATTAATAAGTCATTTTATCCCAACCATCTGGCATGGAGCAGTAACAGTGCTATTTTGGATTTCCAGGAAATGAGTATGCTGCCTACTCATTAATTCCCAGTGAAGGAGACACAAGCACATCAAATAACCTCTGTACAAGTCAAGTAGTGGGGGATGTCATATCTTTCCTATATGTACTTGAGATCATTAATATCACTTTAGTCTTTTGGCCATTAATGTCTATAGATCTGAGGAAATGTTCTGTGACCCCTGTACAACCATTTTATTTGCATTATGATCCACTTACAAGGTCACAAATCTTCTCTGCAGCATTTCATGTTAGAGTATTCAAGGAATATTATTTATGGCTCAAACATTATATCATAGTTCTGCCACTTTGCATTTATTAGACAAAATGATTATATTTTAGATCAAATGTACTAGTCTCTTCTTCCTACTTGGTACAATGACTGGCAATGTGCAGACAGAAGGTTTTGAGATTTTTTTGTGAGCAGACTCTCACTTAATGGATGGGATCCGGGTGCCATGATTCAGTTCATCGAGCTCACCCGAATTTACAGATGATGCCTCCCTGCTGTGAACTGGTATGACCTTTCTCACGACATTCGGGTGTCAGTTTGAGCCTGCTAGTTGCTGTCAACAGACGTGTGTCTGGTCAATGCGATGTAGCAGAGCTGAACATGTTCACCGAGGGAAAGACCTGTGGAATATCGTCGGAGGGTTTGTTTTGGGTTGTTAAACATGAGAACAAGCAATGTCTTTTGTGTTTTATTGCAATTAAAAGATTTTTTTCTTTTGTGTAGTTTTTTTTAATATTTTCTAGAGATTCATACTTGGCGGGTCTAACATTGGCCCAACATTATGAATCTCAGGCTTAGTGCCAATACAAATCTGGCATTAACCTCTTCATTACACAGTGTGTCATCGCCACAAGGACCATTGGAAAAGCGGGATAAGGCGCCTGGAAATGGCGCTATGATGAATGCGCAATTTTCAGGGGTGGCTGTGGTCTGGGATTTTCAGCATGGGGGGCCCAGAACACTTGGGCCTTACCACGCTGAGAATTTCAGCACCCAGCTGCCTGGGTTTTACTTTGGCTGGGTGATCAAAAATAGGGTGAAGCCCACACATTTTTTTAAATTCGTTACGGTATTTAAATAATTTAAAAAAAAAATGGGCTTCCCTATATTTTGATTGCCAGCCAAGTTAAAGCCAGGCAGCTTGGCTGTTGGAGTAACATGAAAACTGCCCATACATTTTAGCATCTAGAATGTATGGGCAGTTTCCAAGTTACTCCAACAGCCAATCACAGACACCCACTCTCTGTGACTACGTCTTTGATTGACTGTTGAGCCCCTCAGCAGTGAATACCCAGGAAGTTAATGAGCAGCCTGGAAGTACAACTGGCTGGATTCCAGTAAGTATAGGAATTAGTTAAGCAGAAAACACATTTATCTAACCTCTCTCTTAGTGTCTGTATAGAAAAATTGCCCTCTGCTGGCCGAAAGTAATAAGAGCAGAAGATAAAGCCACTAAACAGTGAAGTGTGTGTCAACCTGATGGAAGAGTTTAAAGGGACATCTGGTCATGTGGCAGTTGTGTTGCAGTTGGAAAATATAAAAGGCCTGGCCAGACCAAGTAGTGTACCAGCTGGCACCAGAACCTGTTGCAGTAGGGTTATGTGGCAGAGAAGTGGGATTACAGCCCCATCGCCATCAGAGGGTCTGAGAGTGGTCAGCTCCTGGAAAAAGCCTGAGATATACCAGAGCTGAGTGGAATATTGTGACCACCGCAAGTGGAAGACCGTGACCACCTCCAATAGAAGCTCGTGACTTGCACCAGTATAAGTCTGTTACCAAATACCTTATAACAACTCTAGAAGCAATCCGAAGACCAAATAGCAAAAACCAGACTTCATCTGCAAAGCATCGAAGACAAAACACTGATCACAAATTGTTAACTTTTGTTACTAAAAGAAAACCTGTGTCCCAGGCTGTTGCTTCCTGCGCAGATGTACAGTGTTGAGGGGGGACTGCGGCTGTTCTTCAAAGCATGAAGGTGGTCAGCTAGTATCTTGGATTTGCTGCCTTGCGAGAGATGTGTGTGACACTTTTAGGGTCTGGGATGGTTTAGCACCATTTAGATAAAGACCAACAGTGATGAATAGACTCCTCTAGGGCCAGGGTACCATTTAGCACCATTTAGATAAACGTGATTTGACTTTATGGTGAGTGACGCGCTAAGTCTATATGGCTTTACTGATTTGCTTACCATACAATCAACACACCTCCTCTATTGTACTATTTTCTCCCTTACTAGGGACCTGTTTATTCAAAACATTTTATTTTATAAATATCACTCATAAAAAACTTTTAAAACCATAAAAGTTCATTTATTCTTCCTCTGCTGTGTCTTCATTCAGAATTTTCGAACTTTCTTAATGGACCTAAAAAATGGGAAATTTATGTGTGTGGTTACTTGTCTATAGACATCAGATTATTTGTCTTTTGTTAAACGTTCATATTACATATTCTTACCGGCGAAACTCGCTTTTAGTATGTACCGTTTTTTATCTCCACGTCAATTTTCTATGTAGATTCTAAAATCATTAAAATAATTTGGTATAATAAAATCTTATAAATATTTATGACTGTTTAAAATTACTAATCTTGTATTTTACCTTCAGATTCGTAGTATTTGGAGCTCTCAGTTATTTCGTTATACTGCTTAATGTGATCTCTACGAATTGTCACTGGAATTATAAAACACTACATCAATTTTTTTATCCACTATTATAGTATTATCCTTGCATATATTATATTACTATTGGTGATCTCCAAACTAACCACTTTATGTATATATTATATATTATATTACTTATAGTGATTCCAAGGTTAGCTATGTATATGCATCGTAGTTACTGACCACAATACCTTCACTCCCTGCAGGTGATGTGTTGTTCAGGGCTGCATGTGTTTTCTGGCTGGTGTGATCTGCAGTATGCAATTTCTGTTGATCCAAGTATAGCGTTCAGACTCGGCTGTTGGTTCCTCTGCTATTCCCCTGTTCACCTTCGGGGCTGGTCGGGTCCGCCGTCAGCTATGCTCCGTGGGCAGCGGGCACAGCGACGTGTCCTATCTATCACTCTTGTTACTGGAATTAGCGACAGACGCTGTAGCAGTCATGTGATCACAAAGGGTGGATTTGTTTATCAATGCGGACGTCTCCGTCAATGCTGTTGGATGGATTGCAGTCCAGCGTTACTCCTAACTGCAATAATGTAATTTAATTTATGTATAATATATACATAAAGTGGTTAGTTTGGAGATCACCAATAGTAATATAATATATGCGAAGATAATACTATAATAGTGGATACAAAAATTGATGTAGTGTTTTATAATTCCAGTGACAATTCGTAGAGATCGCATTAAGCAGTATAACCAAATAACTGAGAGCTCCAAATACTACGAATCTGAAGGTAAAATACAAGATTAGTAATTTTAAACAGTCATAAATATTTATAAGATTTTATTATACCAAATTATTTTAATGATTTTAGAATCTACATAGAAAATTGACGTGGAGATCAATAACGGTACATACTAAAAGCGAGTTTCGCCGGTAAGAATATGTAATATGAACGTTTAACAAAAGACAAATAATCTGATGTCTATAGACAAGTAACCACACACATACGGTAAATTTCCCATTTTTTAGGTCCATTAAGAAAGTTCGAAAATTCTGAATAAAGACACAGCAGAGGAAGAATAAATGAACTTTTATGGTTTTAAAAGTTTTTTATGAGTGATATTTATAAAGTAAAATGTTTTGAATAAACAGGTCCCTAGTAAGGGAGAAAATAATACAATAGAGGAGGTGTCTTGATTGAATGGTAAGCAAATCAGTAAAGCCATATAGACTTAGCGCGTCACTCACCATAAAGTCAAATCACGTTTAATTTTATCCTGGGTGTAATACACACGGATAACACCTGGTAGTACTGCAGCTTGTCAATAATAAGGTTGTGCTAAAGAGTCAATATAATAGAAAAATAAAACCATTTAGATAAAGACTGACAGTGATGAATAGAGTGTCGCTTATGTTCCCTTGTGAAGCCCCCTTTACACATCTGTGTTTCCAGTACGTGTGGTGTCTGTTATCACATGTACTGGACATTTCAGTGCATTGTATTTCCTATATGTATCACATGAACAGCAAATACACCAGAGATGTACACACCAATTAGACACGTACACACTTATAGCCACCCAGACGGTCAAAACGGAACATGCCACACGTGCGTTTTTTTAACAAACGTGTGAAAGGTGTCTTTAAGGGATTTAGACTACAAAAACGTTGATGGTGACCATTAGTGATAAGAAAAAATAATGTGTCATTAATATTGTCATATTAATTTGTATTTGTGTGTCGCTAATTTCTCAGTGTGATATAACCTGTTTTACTGGAACTACCTGTGCCATTCCCTTGTTTCGCCTTTAAAGCACTAATCTTTGAGCTGTATCAAGTCTAATATACCATTGTTGGTTAATTCACCACTATCTCCCCATTCTCTGTGTTGTTGCATCCTCGCATGTTCTCTTCATGATCATAGACTTACTGAACAGTCTTCAGAGCTTTGTCCTTTACTAAGCAAAGCACCTGTGTGCTCAAAACTAGCAGAAGATGAACAGCAAGGGGTTAAAACACAAAGAAGAAGCTTTTTCTACTGAAATGCAGAAAGCTCATATAATTTACAACAGGGATACAATTGATAAAATTCTAGAATATATAAAAAAATTCTACTATATATAAAAAATAACTTCAGTGGCAATTCAAATTGATTTTCTCGTCCTTATCTTCTCCATCTTCCAGGCAAGATTCCTGAATATCTCTTAAATCTATTTCATTCTATCTATAAGGTATGGTCACACTGAGTTTCATAGCAAACGTTTTGGAATGGAATTTTTCTAAGCAAAATCCTTCTCAATAATCTTCTAAGCAAATAATAATTACCGTATATACTCGTGTATAAGCCGAGTTTTTCAGCACAAAAAATGTGCTGAAAAGTCCCCCCTCGGCTTATACACGAGTCATATACGGTATTCCCTTTACCCCATTCAGTATACAGGCGCCCCCCCTTCCATCAGTGGTATACAGGGCCCCCCCTTGCTGCCGCACACCTGTAAAGTAATAGATCATTATACTTATCCCTGTCGCTGTCGCCGCCGCCGCTCTGACACCGCGCTCCTCCGGGTCTTCATGGTTTTTCCTGCTTCCTTCTCCGGCGGGCGCAGGCAATGACGTCATTGTCTGTGCGCCGGAGGAAGAAGCATGAAGACCCGAGGAGCGTGGTGTCAGCGCGGCGGCGGCGACAGCGACAGGGATAAGTATAATGATCTATTACTTTACAGGTGTGCGGCAGCAAGGGGGGCCCTGTATACCACTGATGGGGGGGGGCGCCTGTATACCACTGGGGCCTGTATACACCACTGGGGCCTGTATACACCACTGGGGCCTGTATACACCACTGGGGCCTGTATAACCACTGGGGCGCTGTTATACTGCTGGGGCCTGTATACACCACGGGGGCCTGTATACCACTGGGGGGCTTCTGTTTATACTGCTGGGGCCTGTATACACCACTGGGGAGGCTGCTGTATACTACTGGGGGCTGCTGTATATACTGATGGGGCCTGTATATACCACTGGGGAGGCTGCTGTATACTAACTGGGGCTGCTGTATACTACACTGGGGAGGCTGCTGTATACTACCACTGGGGAGGCTGCTGTATACTACCACTGGGGAGGCGCTGTATACACCACTGGGGAGGTGCTGTATACCCACCACTGGGGAGGCCTGTATACCATGTGTGGGTTCCCACTCTGGGCTGTATACCTGTCAGTACTCTCAGGCTTTGAGTCAATAGGTTTTCCCAGGTTTTGGGGGCAAAAGTAGGGGGTCAGCTTGTACACGAGTCGGCTTATACACGAGTATATACGGGTAATAATGATTTTCTAAGCAAAATCCTTCTCAATAATTGCTTAATAAATTTTTTGATAATTATTAAAATTAATTTTGCTGTTCATATGAGTCATTTATGCAGTTTTGTTTTCTTGAATAGTTGTCCTGCTATTCTATTATCTGACACAATTGCCGTTCTGTCTGCTGTCTGATGGTCCACTTATAGGACTGAATTGTTATAAGAATTTTTGATTGTTTGAATTGTCAGGTCTAGTTTTACATCAAGTGTGGTCCTGGGTAAAAGATTAAAGTCAGGCCCCAAATGCTAACATATTTCACTACCACACACAAACATTTAGGTTGTGTTTACAGGGGCTGAGTTGAGGCCATTAAACGATCGTTATTGACAATATTGAGATTGTTCTGTGCTGGTTTCAAGCCTCTTTACACAAGTTGACAAAGAATGATGGTCATAATATGATCACAAGTAGATCAATCTGTCCCCAGACATGTCATATACAATCCAATCACTTGATGAATGAGCAGCATTTTGCTGGTTCGTTGGGCGATTGCTAACATGTTTACACCTATGAACTCTTGTCTGCTCTGCCTGTATTTGGACATGTGGATACTACATACACAAAGTATATGACACACATAATGCATTTTAGAGACACATGTATACATAGTGCATGTTAAACACACAATGCATAGCACATACCCACATACATATAATGCGTGACACACACACACATCAGAAGTAAAAAAAATCAGCCCTCTGCTATGGCAATTAGAATACAGAAATATTTCAGTTAAGCAAAAAATGCAAAAATTAAGGCACTTAGCTTCATAAAAATGGCCATATCAATAAACAGCCCAGTCGCCGCGTTGAGGCGTGTCTCTTTGATCAGGTCACTAACCTCAATTTTCAGCCTCTATCTGGGTTAAAAAGCTCCTCATTTATAGGCAAACTGGAAAAAACTGATACCAGAGAACACTAACTTTATGGGCCCAGGGCGGGGAAAGGTGCACAAAGTTGTATGAACCCATACAACAATTCAGAAAAAAATCGCACCACTCAATCCTGTTAGTGTGCACAGTTACATCGCCAAACACCATAATTACAGTAGTAAAAAACCGGCACTCTGTTATGACAATTAGAATACAGAAATATTTAAGTTAAGCAAAAATCGAGACACTTAGCTTTATTAATATGTCCATATTGATAAACCCCCCAGTCGCCGCATCAAAAAAACCTCATTTATAGGCAAACTAGAAAAACCTGATACCAGAGACCTCTAACTTTATGGGCACAGGGCAGCCCAATTTTCTTAATTGTAGTATGGATTCATGCCCTGTGTAGTGCACCTTTTTCCAGAGAGCACAGTGAAAAGGACAGAGATGGTACCAGGAGGAACATCATTGAGGGCCTCAGAGAGACTTTGCATCCTTTGGTGACTACCCGGCCAGCTACCTGAAACCAAGTGACTGTGTACCGATCACAATGGCTGTGTAACCTGGCAAGCTGCTTCATGTCACCAGTAAACACCCATGCAGAACAAGAAGGTTTCCTGTGTCTTATTTCTATTAAGTTGGTCACCTGCGTTCCAGTCTCAAGGAGAAGACTGCGCCTCTCTCTGTGAAAAACCATTATCTTTACCTCACTGCCCTGGGGACTTTGCTCCACCTGCAGGGAGCAACATCATCCGGCTGCCTACCCATCGTCCCCGGAGGTCTGCTGGCAGCGCTGGTGCCATCACCAGATACTGCAGCTGGCGTCACGTTAAAACTTTTATTATTTTATTTTTTCTAAACCCTTTTTTGTGACCACTAGGGCCCGGGCACAGGCCACCCGTAACTACCCCTTCGATTAACTCCCGGGATCCGAGTACCCCGGCCCTGAGGTGCGTCATTATTAACCCAGATAGAGGCTGAAAATGGAGGTTAGGGACCCGGTCAAATGGACACACCTTGACGTGGCAACTGGGCGGTTTATCGATATGGGCATATTAATAAAGCTAAGTGTCTCAATTTTTGCATTTTTTGCTGAATTGAAATATTTCTGTATTCTAATTGTATTCTGTATTCTAATTGGATAAAACCTGTCATACCTATTGTAAGGTTTTCAGTCTTTTTTGCTATATCTGTTGTTATGTTTGCATTTAGTGTATTTTGTCGGCCATCTTGTTTCCTGTCATGTGTAATGACTTTTGCCCTCAACCAATATGGAGTTCTCAGCTTGTCGTCGGCCATCTTGTTTCCTGTCCTGTGCATTGACTCTTGCCCTCAAACAATATGGAGTCCTCAGCTTTGATGTCCCTGCCCTGTTTCTTGCCAATTGCCCTTTTAAACTACTTCAGCTGGTTAACCTGTGCTCCAGAATCAGGTCTGCAACCAGTTTGTGTCTTGCTCTCTGAAGCCTGGATTCACTCTGCCTGGAATCATCCTGTTTGCCAGCAACATCTGACAGGAAAGTAATGGACTCTGAATGACTTGTGCTATGCTTTAATACTCTGATGTCCTGGGTTGTTTTGCCTTGCACTCTGCAACTACATTTATGTTATCCTGTTGATGCACTAACTTGTATGAAGCAATACAAGAGCTGCTTAAGAAGCGTATGTCTCATGTGTCTCATTATACCCATGCATTAGACTCTATATAGACTGTATCATATATGACAGATTCTGGAGCCATAATAGAGTCTGCTGGGTCTAGGACAGTGCTGCATCTGCTGCCACCTGTATAGAGATTTCTGGATCTTTTGCCATTGGAGAGCTGCTGCAGACCGTGGATCTGAGATATCGATATATGTGATGATAGTGGTTGTGGCTTCTCACAACCTTTCCAGGTGAGCACATTCCCTTCTTTTAAGTCAGGAGTGTTACCACAGGTAAACACTATTGTGCTCCTTTTCTTCCTTTCCAGCCTCTCTGCCGTGCAGCTTCTGGGAATATGGAGGACCCCGTTAAACATCTGTGCGACGTGACGGATTCAATCCTTGCTGACCTACAGGCATTGAAGACCAGCTTTGCAAGCCTGCGGGATCGCGGTGATCATAATCTGCAGGTGTTCGGACAAACCACGCAGGACCTACGAACCCGGATTGAGGTTCTGGAGGGACGCGTCCACATCCCAACTTCAACCCCGGTTATTGGAATCCCCAAGCTACCACCATTCCGTTTTGGCGGTGAACGGGAAAAATTCAGGGGATTCATTAATCAATGCAAACTGTTTTTTGCGGCTCATGCGCCACAGTTCCTTACTGAGCGATCTAAAGTATTGACAATAATTATGCTACTCTCCAACAAAGCGCTCACATGGGCAAACCCCCTAATTGAGACTGATGATGACTGTCTAAATAATCTTGATGCTTTCATTTCAGCTATGGGGCAGGTATTCGATGATCCAAACCGCGGTGCTACAGCGGAATCAGCCATGTTAACTTTAAGCCAAGGTAAGCGCTCGGTAGCGGAGTATGCTTTGGATTTCCGGAGATGGGCTCTCGACACCACTTGGGATAGCTCTGCTAAGAAGTCTGTTTTCCGGAAAGGATTATCCTCTGTGATTAAGGACGAACTCGCTCGTGCCGACCCACCTACAGCATTAGGAGATTTTATCAACTACTGTATTCGGATCGATGCTCGGCTTACTGAACGCAGACAGGAGAGATGGTCGGAGATAAAGCGCACTAATCATTTATTTCCTCCCTCTCCAGCTAAGGAGTCCTTGAGCAGGATTATACGAGAACCCGAACCTGAGCCTATGCAGGTGGACTCTTTACAGAGACGGGTCAGTGATGCACGTAAGGAACATCGAGTAAAGGAAAATCTGTGTTTCTATTGCGGTAAGTCAGGACATTTCATTATAAACTGCCCCAGTCGTTCTCGTAAGACAACTGCAGCCATCATACACTGCGAGTGCTGTGAGAGGGGTTCTGTCAGGTCCGAACCACAGATCCCAGAGAGAGTAGAGGATACAGACATTGATTACTCAGACTTGAACTCTGTTATCTCTGAGCCGGATGCACGTGTTACTGCAGCAGTTTTTCAGGTTTTTTCAGCGGTTTCCCAGCTGAGTTGTAAGAACAACAATTCTCATTGCTTTATTCCCCTCAAGCTCAGGGTTCACTCTGTCTGGGTATCTACCTCCGCTATGATTGATTCAGGGCAAGCGGCAATTTTATGGACATCTCCTTCGCTGAGAAACTTGGAGTACGTTCAGTAAAGAAGGCTACTCCTGTACAGATGGAGACCGTAGATGGCTCACTGTTAAACTCTGGACCAGTGGATCAGGAGACGGAGCCCTTAAAGGTCCTCATGGGTAATGACCATCAAGAGAGTCTGTCATTTATGCTCATCTCTTCTCCTCATTTCCCTATTATTCTAGGACTGCCGTGGCTGCAGGCTCAGAATCCTACGATTAACTGGGAAACTAAAGAACTGCACTTTCCAGAGAAACAGATAAGTCCAGAAGCTTCAGTCTGCTCCATTCCTAAAGGACCAACATCAGTCTCTGAGCTACCAGCCATATACCGTGAGTATGCTGACGTGTGTGACAAAAGGAACGCAGACCTGCTACCCCCTCACCGTCCATATGACTGTCCAATAGACCTGTTACCAGGTGCGGGAATACCTTTTGGCAAGATTTACTCTTTGGCAGGGCCTGAGCTAAAGGCTCTCAAAGACTATATAGACGAACATCTAGCCAAGGGCTTCATACGCCCCTCTTCATCTCCTGCTGGTGCACCAATCTTCTTTGTGAAGAAGAAAGATGGATCTCTTAGGCCCTGTATAGACTATCGGGAGCTCAATAAAATCACGATCAGAAACCGTTACCCACTACCGTTGATCCCTGAATTATTGGAGAGAGTACGGCATGCAAAACTCTTTACAAAGTTGGATCTCCGTGGGGCCTATAACTTGGTCCGCATTAGACCTGGGGATGAATGGAAGACAGCTTTCAGGTCACGCTACGGACACTTTGAATATTTAGTAATGCCGTTCGGTTTATGTAATGCTCCAGCAACTTTCCAACATTTGGTGAATGACGTTTTTAGGGACCTCCTGGATACATTCATTGTCATTTATTTGGATGATATTTTGATTTTTTCTAATTCCACAGAGGAGCATCACAGACATGTGAAGATGGTCTTAGAACGCCTTCGACAACACCATCTGTATATCAAACTGGAGAAGTGCGAATTCCATCGAACGGAGATCCAATTTCTGGGTATGTAATGTCATCACGAGGAATTAGTATGGATGAGGGTAAGATCCAAGCCATTAAAGCCTGGCCGGTCCCCAAGAATGTGAAGGAGGTCCAGCGCTTTATAGGGTTTGCTAATTTCTACAGGCGTTTTATCAGGAACTTTTCTGAGGTTGTGTCTCCCATTACACGGCTTACCCGCAAGAACTCTGCTTTTACCTGGACCCCCCAGGCTCAAGAAGCATTTTCCCGTTTGAAAGAGAAATTCACCACGGCACCTATTCTGGTGCATCCTAACCCTGAACTGGCCTTCATAATAGAGGTGGATGCCTCAGACAGTGCCATCGGAGCTATCCTCTCCCAGAGGACAGGTGAGAAAGAAGTCTTACATCCCTGTGCTTTCTTTTCCCGGCGGTTGTCTCCTGCAGAACGGAACTATGATGTGGGTAATAGAGAATTGTTGGCCATCATCGCAGCCTTCAAGGAATGGAGACACCACCTTCAGGGAGCTGCGCAGCAGATAATCGTGTTGACTGACCACCGCAATCTTGAGTTTATCAGATCGGCTAAGTGCTTGACTCCTCGCCAGGCTCGTTGGAGTCTTTTCTTAAACCAATTCAGTTTTGTTATCTCCTATAGGCCAGGATCGCGTAATGGAAAGGCCGATGCGTTGTCTAGACTCTACTCAACTGAGACAATTCCACTCACGTCTCGTAAGACTGTTATCTCTGATTCCAGGTTCCTGGGAGTGCTTCATAATCAAGACTTGCTTAACGACATCAAGGAAGCATACCATACGGATCCCTGGCTGGCACAACCGTCTTGTGAAGTAAGTCTTGTATATAAGAACGGTGTGTGGATTCAGGGGCAACGCCTGTATATTCCTGAAGCAGTCAGGGTGAGAGTACTGCAACTCGTCCACGATTCTAAGATAGCGGGGCATAGAGGAGTTCTGAAGACTCAAGAATTCCTGTCTCGCTTCTTTTGGTGGCCCACATACAGAAGAGATGTTCTAGGTTACGTCACTTCTTGCGAAGTCTGTGCCAAATGCAAGACTCCACGATCTTCGCCTACGGGTCTATTACAACCCCTACCCGTTCCATCCCGTCCATGGGGATCCATATCTATGGACTTCATTGTGGAGTTGCCAACCTCTCAAGGAAAGAACACAGTTCTGGTGGTGGTGGATCGGTTAACAAAGGCAGCCCATTTCATTCCGTGTGTTGGTCTACCCACTGCGAAACACACATCGGACTTAATCATTCAAAATGTGTTTCGCCTGCATGGCGTACCGGATGAGGTTGTATCTGATCGAGGGGTGCAATTCACTTCAAAGTTTTGGCAGCACTTCTGTGCTGCGTTGGACATCAAAGTTAACCTGTCTTCTGCCTTTCATCCGCAGACAAATGGACAAACCGAGCGGACTAATCAGACCCTAGAACAGTATCTCCGCTGTTTTATCTGCCACCTACAAGATGACTGGGTGGATTTGCTTCCACTGGCTGAATTCTCTTATAACAACTCACAGAGCGCTTCCACCAAGCAGTCACCCTTTTATGTCAATTTGGGTTATCATCCTAACATCCTTCCTCGACTTCCCATAGATTCACCTCTTCCAGCTGTAGCCGACAGAATCACCTCTCTACAAAGGAACCTCGATCTGCTTAAAGAGAATCTGGAATCAGCTCAGGACAGGTATAAAAAAGCGGCAGATAGGTTTCGTAAACCTGCACCAAACTTCAAGGTAGGAGATTTGGTCTGGCTGTCAACTAAGAACCTTAAATTGAGAGTACCATCATCCAAATTGGGTCATAAGTACGTTGGGCCCTATAAGATTAATAAGCTCGTCAGCAACGTTGCCTGTCGCCTTCAACTTCCAAGATCTATGAGGATTCACCCCGTGTTCCACGTTTCTCTACTAAAGGCTGTGACTCCCAATTCATTCCCTGGTCGTTCTTCTTCCCCTCCTGCTCCGGTACTCATCGATGGCCAGGAGGAGTTTGTCGTGGAAAGGATCCTGGACTCCAGGTTGCGTAGAAACGGGTTGCAATACCTGGTAAAGTGGCAGGGCTATTCTTCTGAGGACAACTCGTGGGAGCCGGCCTCCAATCTCCATGCTCCTCGGTTACTCCGCCAGTTCCATCGGAGGTACCCGGGAAAGCCTGGACTGGGGCCATCCAGAGGCTGTCCCTAAGGGGGGAGTAATGTAAGGTTTTCAGTCTTTTTTGCTATATCTGTTGTTATGTTTGCATTTAGTGTATTTTGTCGGCCATCTTGTTTCCTGTCATGTGTAATGACTTTTGCCCTCAACCAATATGGAGTTCTCAGCTTGTCGTCGGCCATCTTGTTTCCTGTCCTGTGCATTGACTCTTGCCCTCAAACAATATGGAGTCCTCAGCTTTGATGTCCCTGCCCTGTTTCTTGCCAATTGCCCTTTTAAACTACTTCAGCTGGTTAACCTGTGCTCCAGAATCAGGTCTGCAACCAGTTTGTGTCTTGCTCTCTGAAGCCTGGATTCACTCTGCCTGGAATCATCCTGTTTGCCAGCAACATCTGACAGGAAAGTAATGGACTCTGAATGACTTGTGCTATGCTTTAATACTCTGATGTCCTGGGTTGTTTTGCCTTGCACTCTGCAACTACATTTATGTTATCCTGTTGATGCACTAACTTGTATGAAGCAATACAAGAGCTGCTTAAGAAGCGTATGTCTCATGTGTCTCATTATACCCATGCATTAGACTCTATATAGACTGTATCATATATGACACCTATATAATAGTAAGTGCCACAAAATGGTTCCCACATATCTGATAATGTGGCCAACTCAGTTAACTCATTCTGCAGCCAGCAGTAGACAGTGTAATATAGACGCTATAGATGACAAATAGTGCAAATGTTTAATGAAAACCCAATTGCAAAAACAGTTTTTAGCTCCATCTTTATCTACATCCTCCCCAAAGGTGGACCACCCATTAAAAAAACAAACAAACTAATTTTCATCTCCTTCGCAGACTACAAACAAAGCCAATGTTGTCTGATTCTGCTGTCTTGATGATCCACTTTTTGTCCCTGCTTCTTGCTAACATACAGTCAGGAGAAGAGAGGGCAGAAAAAAGAAAATGGTTTGCAATATTTGACAGCACGCAGTTTGGTCCTAGTTGTAACAAAGAGACTTATAATCCTCCATAGAAACATCTTATACAAACAGGAGGAAAGTTTGTGTATTAAGCCTACTTGCCATATTGCTATATTTTCCATTTTATTTGCTTTATTCATACACTACAAAAGTGTGAATAATATATATTATATGTCACGTAAAAAGAAAAGAACATCAAAAGAAAAGGGAGTTTAGAAATAGCGCAGATGTCAAATAACTGTGCCACTTAAAACAGTATGGATCACTCAGGGAACATTTCACGCTAGCATTGGATCAATTTGTTATTTATAGCCAGATAATTCCCAACATTCTTAAATAGCAAGAAAAAAAATCTTGAGCAGATGAGTCATGTATAAATCTCATCTCAAGTACAAGGGATAAATAAAATTACAGTGTATGCAGGCCGAAGCTTAAAACAATAAGGCAATTATAAGCAATTGACTTAACGAGGAGTAATAGGTAGTATTTAGAGACGTCTTGCAGTGAGTTCAGTATTGTTCCCTACTTGTATTGACTTATCACTGAAAAATCAGGTCCCTTAAGGGCAGAGAAGCTTTGTCTACAAAAACTGCGCTGAATAGCTTCTTCTCTTTAAAGGGAACCAGTCACCAATTTTTTAGTGTGTGAACCAATACCACTGTCTTTCTGAGTGCCTGTGATACATTACACAAATGTGTCCATCATCCTCTCACTCCCCCTGTATACCACCAAAAATACCTTTTTATTTCCTCTCGCACTGTATTTAAGCGATCTTGTTGCTTTGACGTCATTTCCTTGGAGCCTGTGCCGCCTCTTTGTTGCCAAAAGCCATCTTCCGACTATTATGTTGTGGCTGACACATCTTACGTCATCCACAAGGCCAAAACTAATTTCACACCTTTCACAAATTGGCAATATTTGTTCGTGCAGGTGCACTTTGCTCTGCCATACTGTGGGCAGATCACAAATCAATAACTGCGTATGTACCCGGGATATGTCATTCCAGATTGGTTCTTGTAAAAAAGGATTTGGATTGATGTTTCTCAGTCAGATGTGCAGGTGTATTTTGTGCTCTTCCCGCAGTATGATAGAGCAAAGTGCACCTTCACGAACCGACAATGCTAATGCACAGATGCAAGATTTATTTTGGCTGTGTTTATGGCGCAGGATGCATCATCCACAAAATTAGTCATAGTCCATATCATAAATATACGTCATAGGTTTTGAAAGGGTTAAAAATAGTAAAATGTAGTGCTCCAATTTTACATAATGCTAGAGAATATAAGAGTTTCCTCAAGTATCTGTTTTAAAATCATATGTTTTTGTCTGCCTGAAAAAATGTTGCGTGCACATTACCTACCAATGTCACATGACCACATGGAATTGTAGAGCCTACATGGTTGTGGGCACCACTCTAGGATGCTAGTATCAGCTACAAATAAGCAAGATTTCTGGCTCTCACAAACCTGTAACTTCTTCTTTAAGAGTCTCCTCTGTCCTCCACTCATTACCTGTAGTAGTGGCACCTGTTTGATCTTGTTATCAGTATAAAAGACACCTGTCCGCAACCTCACACAGTCATATTCCAAACTCCATTATGGTAAAGACCAAAGAGCTGTCGAAGGACACCAGAAACAAAATTGTAGCCCTGCACCAGGCTGGGAAGACTGAATCTGCAATAGGCAAACAGTTTGGTGTGAAGAATCAACTGTAAGAGCAATAATTAGAAAATAGACGACATACAAGACCACTGATAATCTCCCTCGACCTGGGGCTGCACGCAAGATGTCACGCTGTGGGTTCAAAATGATCTCAAGAATGATGAGCAAAAATCCCAGAACCACATGGGATGACCTAGTGAATGACCTGCAGAGAGCTGGGACCAATGTTACACAGGCTACCATCAGTAACATATTATGCTACCAGGAACTCAGATCCTGCAGTGCCAGACGTGTCCCCCTACTTAAAGGGAACCTGTCACCTTGTTTTACCTCTTTCTGCTACCACTACCTGTACCTGCACCTTCTTAGCTGATTCCTAACTATCGCTGTCTCACCTAAACCTGGACTGTAAAGATTAAGAAAATGAGTTATATACTTACATGTAGTCTGCTTCTGGAAACTGAAAAGGCGGGCCCCGAGGCTCCATTCTGCCCTCCTTGCTTTCTTTCTTCACGCCCCACTGGGCGCCATCATTTGTTCTTCGTTCCTCTTTTTTAAATTTGCCGCCTCATTTTCTACTGTGAAGAGCTGGGCCGGAACGTCACATCCGGCCCGATGCATTGTGGGCTTATGACGTCACCGACTTGGCTTCAATATGCGCACTGTGCAGACACAGAACCATCTTTAAGTGTAACAGTACCCAAATAAAAAATGGAAGGAAAGCAGTGTTCTCATGCAAAAATGGACATTTTAATTCATAAGTCAGCACAAGAAACACAGGATCCAACACATTGTACAATCAAGTCACATAGGATGGACCAGACAGATAAGGGGAGACAAAGACACAGGAGGTGCGAAGATATACCATAATACAACAATGGATAAAGTTATACACATGGCAATGTCACAATCATATGTACAGTAGGGATACAATAATTATGAACTGTTCACAGGTGGTATATATTAACAACGGTTGACTACCACATCACAGTAGATATAAATCAGTTTCCAATCATCATAAAATAAAAACAGGAGTCCTCCTTGTATATCCACAAGAACATAGGTATTCCCAATCCTGCACAGTGACAAATAGCCATATAGATTTCATAGTTGCATAACCATATGTTGTATGGTGGCACCGACAGTGTCAGGGAAGAGCCCTGACAGATGTTTCACTTATTCCTCATGTGGCTGTGGTAGTTGTGTGGGAGACTGGAGTCCGGTTTTATAAGGACCTCATTAGTCCTCTGGCCAATGGCGGTGCATGTGCTCAATAACCGTGTTGACTGCTGTATGGCCACAGACAGCGTCCTGGAAGGAGGAAATCCTCCATAGAAGTAATGTGATTCGGGATGCCGCCCCTCAAGGCCGCATCACCATCACGGGACCGCGGCATTTTGCGCATGCACACTGGCCATTGAGGAACTACATGATTGTGCGGACGTGTTCGTCAGCCACTGAACAAAAGGAAATTAACTCTTGATAGCTTATAGTGGCAGATGACAACACCAATTCCAAGCTCTCAATAGCCGGACATAAGAAGACACACAATGTATAACGCACCCTAGAAAAGGAGATCATATAATGTTAAATATGGGGAGGTACTGCAAAATAAAGAATAGAATAGGCCACTAAATGAAATGTCTGTAAAATCAAGAATATAAATATAATAGCCATTCATAGCAGCAACAGTAACTCCTGTATGTATCAATCCAGGAAAATGAGCAGAACTTCATAGAAAATTGAGATCCGAGAAGGGGAATAGTAAACATGAAGCTACCAGAGGGGACAGGAAAAAGACTATGGAGCTAAACCAAGAGACCACAAAGAAACAGGTGATCAATAAAAAGAACATGAGTAAAAACAATATCAAATAAAACACCTATGTCCAACACTAGAAATTGAGTCCAAGAGGTAGAATACAAATAAAAATAAAAATAGAGACAGGAAAAATACAAGAGAACAAAACATGGATATGTTGTATCCAAGTAGTCTCTGAGCTCTACACACAAATGTCAAATATGGGAAAATATTACCACATCTTCAGCCAAGAACCACGAGAGGCCCGGATGCAGCCACAGATATCCAAGGACACAGTACAGATGTTTAAAGACACCATAGGGACAATCCGAATGTAATAACCCCGGAAAAATATGGACACTCAATAATCAGAACACTGCGAGGAATAAAAACACCCAGACACGAGTGAAGGATTGCACTGAGAATGAAAGAAGCGGCATAGTGTTGGGAGCACCATCACATGGAGCAAACATGGGAACAACATGACAGGGAAACGGGGACATCATAAGGTTTATAAGAAGGGAGAGAAACTCAGTTGCTCATCAAGTCTGCCTGTGTCATTGTACCCAGTCTATAGATCCAACAGCACTCCGTCTTAGCGAGTGCCTTTTTTACAACGCCTCCTCTCAAGCCCAGATGGACCTGGTGAATGCTGCGGATCTGCAGGCTACTGGGATCGCAATGATGATGTTGTTGAAATTGGCATGGTAAGGTTCGAAGAGACAACTGATCCTCTACCTCTTCTGCCCCAAAACATCTGTTACGTGTTCCCTAGTTCTCTTCCGCAGCTCTCTGGAGGTGAGCCCGACATAAATCAGCAGACAACCACATATGGCATGATATATAACCTCAGCAGTACTACATGCTAATCTCAAATTCCCTCTTGCCATCCGCTCTTGTGAATGTAGTGGCCCTCACAATGTTCATGCAAGCGAAACAAGAGCCTCAAGGATAGCAACCCATTGGGCTTGCCCACATTGAATGGAAATGTGGCCCTGCACACGTAGTGACTATGCACTAGGGTATCCTGAGGCTCCTGCCTCATCTCGCCGTCATCAGTGGACATTCGGGAAGAAAATCCCTGAGAGTTGGATCTGTTTTGAGTACTTGCCAGTGTCTGTCTAGTATGCCCCTAATGGCAAGCCATTGGTTATTGAAGGTGCATATAAACCTCACCATGGGCTGACTGGTGGATCCCTTTGATGGTCTGGATATGGGTAAATCATGCCTGGGCGTGCCCTTGGCCTCCTATTTCCCCATCTTATGTTTCAATTACTGTATCCCCAGTCAATAAACCTCTCTCGCATGTCGGCCGCACACACTTCGAAGTCCACATCATCGGAGCAAATATGTCTAAGGCATAAAAATTGACAAGTGGTATTGCTCTTCTTGTGGACTTTGTGTGACAAGACGACGCATGCAGGAGGGAATTGACCGAGGTCTCCTTCCTGAATATGATGGTCCCAACATCACCGCCACTATATATCGTGATTTTAATGTCCAAGAAGTCAATGCTCCTAGAGTGATATTTATATGTGAGGTTGATGTTGAGGTTGTTGCTATTCAGGAAGGAGATAAACTCATCCAGTTCATGGGGATCCCCCCAGATAATCGGTATATTATCAATATAGCGTAACCAGCACTGCGCATGGGCCACAGCCAGTACCCGTTGCCAAAAACCCCTGCTCCCACCAATCGAGGAAGAGGTTTGCATATGATGGGGGACAGGCCTGCCCATCGCAGTGCCCACTTGTGGAGGTAGAACCGCTCCCTGAACAGGAAGAAGTTATGTGTTAAAACAAATTCAAGCAAGGCGAGAATCAGGTTGCAAAGTGACGCATCCAAGCCACTATATTCAGAAAATACGTCACCATCCACAGCCCATCGATGATGCTCAATACAAGTATATAGAGCCTCCACGTCAACTGCCACCAGCGAAACCCACACCATCCAAAGTAAGTCCATCAAGATGCTCAAAAACATCCAAAGTGTCCCTGACATAGGAGGGCAATGTCTCAACCAAAGGATGTAAATAGTATTCGATGAACTTACACTTCATATCACAAAGCCCTCCTATGCCAGCAACAATGGACGCCGTGGACGCGGAACCACAGATTCTTATGAATTTTAAGTAGCAAATAGAAAGTGGTGATGACTGGTGACTTGACTAGGAGGCCATCCAATACCTTCTTAGGAATGACACCCCTCTCAAAGGCATCCTTGAGAACACTGGCAAGTTCAACTGAAAAACAAACCATGGGATTGGAGGGAAGTCGTTCATAAAACAGTTTATTTTTAATTGACACATCGCTTTCCCTCTTAAACATATCATAGAGCCATAAGACAACATTTCCCCCTTATCGCCGGTTTTATTACAATCCCTCTCAGGTCTCCCATCTCCTGAAGTGCCTCCCTTTGTCAAAAGGAGAGGTTTCGTGTTGATTTTTTGGTCTCGAGTTTTTCCAAATCTTTCAAGGCAAGTCATGCACGGAGCCGAGCCGTATCACGTGATCAGCCCCACAATGCATCGGGCCAGATATGATGTTCTGGTCCCACTCTTCACAGTAGATAATGAGGTGGCAAATTTAAAATAGAGGAGAAACGAAGAATGAATGATGATTCCAATGGGGAATGCAGAAAACAAGCGAGGAGGGGAGAATGGAGATCCGTAGCCCGCCTTTTCAGTCTCCAAAAGCAGACTACATGTAAGTATATAACTCATTTTCTTAATCTTTACAGTGCAGGTTTACGTGAAACAGGGATGGTTAGGGAGGAAGGTGCAGGGACAGGTAGTGGTAGCGGAAAGGGGTAAAATGAGGTGACAGATTCCCTTTAAGACATTACATGTCTCGGGTCGTCTGAGTTTGCTAGGGAGCATTTGGATAATCCAGAAGAGTATTGGGAGAATGTGATATGGTCAGATGAAACCAAAGTAGAACTCTTTGGTAAAAACACATTTTGTCGTGTTTGGAGGAGAAAGAATGCTGAGTTGCACCCAAAGAACACCATACCTACTGTGAAGCATAGGGGTGGCAATATCATGCTTTGGGGCTGTTTCTCTGCCAAGGTACCAGGACGACTGATCCATGTACATGAAAGAATGAATGGGGCCTTTTATCATAAGATTTTGAGTGCAAACCTCCTTCCATCAGCAAGGGCATTTAGGAGGAAATGTGACTTGGTCTTTCAGCATGACAATGATCCCAAACACTGCCAGGGCAATGAAGGAGAGGCTTTATAAAAAGATTTTCAAGATACTGGAGTGGCCTAGCCAGATCTAAACCGTATAGAAATCTTTGGAAGGAGTTCAAAGTCCGTGTTGCCCAGTGACAGCCCCAAAACATCACTGCTCAAAGGAGATCTGCATGGAGGAATGGGCCAACACACCAGCAACAGTGTGTGTCAGCCTTGTAAAGACTTACAGAAAAATTTGACCTTTGTCATTGCCAACAAAGGATATATAACAAAGTATTGAGATGAATTTTTGTTATTGATCAAATATTTATTTTCCACCAAAATTTGAAAAAGATTTCTTTCCAAATCAGACAATGTGATTTTTAGGATTTGTTTTCTCATTTTGTCTCTCATAGTTAAGTCTATCTATGATGTCAATTACAAGCCTCTCTCATCTTTTTAAATGGGAGAACTTGCACAATTGGTGGCTGGCTAAATACTTTTTTCCCCACTGTATGATGGGCACCATAGCGATTAAGAAGTTGTCCAGTAATAGACAATCTCTTTAATAATTGAAAGTTTATTTTTCTGTATGTTCCAATCAGGATTTTGGCTTACAAATACTGATGAAATGCTGACGTGTGAATATGATTTAGTCTGCAAAAATGCTTTACATCAATAAGTTGAACCATGATTAGAATGATCTATGCAATTCTGTGGACTTAACGTGTGTTTATATAGACTGACTTGCGGCACTATACAATCGCTGATTGGAAAACATTTACTGATCGGCGGTTGTTGAAATGCTTTTTCACATATGCAGACCAAAGGAAATGATACACACTAAGCAATCTACAATTTATCATTCAGTGCTCAGAGCCTGCCATGGTTCTTGGTAGTGCAAGTCCTGTTTATACCGTTTTATGCTCACCAGGGAGATGAGCGTGAGAAAGTGGACCACAGGGTGAGCTATGGCAGCTGCCCAGTAGGGCAGGAACGGATTCAGGCAAGGTCTCAGATAGTGGACACAGTCACTGGTATAGTGGGCAACATCTATGGTATAGGCATATGCCACAGGGATGGACACAGCAAACAGGATGGAAGGAGCAGATGGGTACAGAGGCATGGCAGGAGCAGATAGATATGGGAAGGCAATGGACAAGGGACAGACAGGACCTGGCAATTAGATAGATCTAACACTAACTAAAAGTGTTGATTAGGCACCTCCCCTAATGGGAGGATTCCTTATATACCCAGTGCCTCTCAGCCATAAGCTGAAAAGCACTTCCTGGTAATGGTGTACTGGCCCTTTAAGTACAGTAGCAGGAGTGTGGGCATGTGTCCTAAGTGAACTCTTGAGAGACCTGTGTGGCGTGCAAAGGTTCAAGGAGCTTGACGCTGCAGAGAAACATGTGGACAGCTGAGGTGAGAAGAGGAGGCATGCAACTGGGCTGTGACAGTGAGTAAGCTGGTGTCTCTGCTGCAGGAAGGCAGCATAGCATGGGGACTTTGGCGCTACACACAGGATGATGTACCACAAGGAATGATGATTTTTTTTTATACTGCGCAAAACATAATTTTCCCTGATGAATGAGTGCTTTGCTTGTTCATCAAGTGATCGGCAGCCTGTTTACAGTGAAAGATGATCATATAAATAATATTTTTAACATCACTAGTTCACGATAATACTGCAGTGTAAATATAGCTTTACAACCCCCAACCTCTTTGAAATGAAAGTGTATTGTGTCTGTTGTGTAGATCTCTGACAAGTATATAAATCTTCAGTATTTGTCTATGTATCCACCTTTGTGTAGTTCAGATTCTTGTGCCTTTGACTGGCTTCACACCACGGTTTTGTTCCTGTTGTTGGATCCTGTTTTTTGCTGGACCACATGGACAGGAACACACAGGTCTGGATTTTAAACATCGGATGCCATTTCTGTGTCTGGATCCGGGATTTTAAGGGATCTGGACACAGAAAGAGCTGGGGGAAGCCGAGTCAGGCAAGGGGTGTCGGCACTGTTACTTTCACTTTAGAAGTGTATCTACATACATTGCTAAAGGGAAATCAAGGAAAGGAACAGTTAAAAATAAATGTTCACCTCTCAGCAATGCAGGCATCCATCTCTGATGGCTGCAGGACCTTAACCAGCTGACCGGGAAGGGGCGGCAACCCGATCTGCTGATGTGTCACAACCTTCCCGGTCAGCTGATTAAAGTCCTGCAGCCATCAGAGGTGGATACCTCGCATCGTGGGACCCTTGGCGGAGAGGCGAGCATTTTTTTTATTTTCAACCATTCCTTTCTTTAGTTTCACTTTAGCAGTGTATGTAGATACACTTCCAAAGTGAAATTATGAAAACAGAGCAGTTTTAGTGTACTGAACATGCTCAGTACCCTAAATCGGATCTGGGAAATGATCCTGATTTTTCCTGGATTTAGTGCCCATAGACTCCCATGTTATAGGCGCCAGATCGCCCCGGATTAGTTTCTGTCTGTTTTTTTCACCGGAGCCCAAAATCAGAGTAGTCTCTGATTTTGAAGCCAGGATAAAACAGGACAGAAACGAATCCAGAACTGAACTGGCAGAGTCAGATGGCCATTTATGACCAATCCGGCACCATAGGGATACATGGAAGGCAGTAATGGATCCTGTTCTGTCCTTTTCAAAGTGGAAAGAACAGGATCCTAAAAAACATAGTGTGAAGCCAGCCGATCTTCTGGGGCTCACGTGAAGTTGTTATGTCATGTGAGCCCTGTGTCAGTACTGGTTTCCCTCTTCCCACCCTCAGACGGATTGAATATGGAGAGAAAGTCAGAGCTGAGGCTTCTCTCTCACTTCCTATTAATATTTATTAGTAAGAACCCTACAGCACACCGTTGACACAATGATGGCAGGGGAATGCTTGAATGAAAGAGTTTAATTTTCAATTTGGATCAAAAATAGATATTTCATGTATGTGCAGATAATCAGTTTTGCAAAAGAACAAAAAAACAAAACAAAAGGCTTTGTGAATAGCCCCATAGATTATAATGGGTAAGTGTTCTATCCATGAAAACAGGTGTATTTCTTCCCACAACAGTATTTTGGCCAGGATTTTGCATCACTATACGTAAAACAAAATCTAAAGTGTATCCAAAATAAAGTCCAAGTGTTTCCGTTATACTCTTTCTCTCTGTACGGTTGACTCCTATTTTTGTCTTATGGTGGGTTTACACGCTAGGATATCGTTAGCGATATCCTTGGAACAATCACGTGACCGTGATCGTTCCGACATCGTTAGTGCAGTGTCACACACAAGGATATCGTTAACGATATCCTATGCGGCAGCGCAACTGTTAAATAGGAGAGGAAGGAGAGAGCAATGTAATAAAGCGGCAGGAATAGGAGCTTTTTGAATGATATCATTCATAAAGGTGTCACACTGAAGCAGCGTTAATTGGATGACGAACGATGAACGATAGATTTGAGGTCAGGATCTCAAATCTAGGATGAACGATGCAACGATCTTTTCAACCTGTATCGTTCATTTACACGCAACGACGCCCGAACGATATCTTTTCAACGGTCACAAATCAAGGATATCGTTCAGGATATCCTAGCGTGTAAACCCACCATTATAAATACAAATGCAAATTACTGTCCAAAACAGTGACGTGTGAAAGGGACCAAATAAATATACAATGAGTCCTTGGAATTTTGATTTTCATAATCTGGAAGCAATTCACATAGAGATTATTTATTTTCACATTGAAAATTCATTCTTTTGGAAAAATTCTTAAAGGAAAAAAATGGAAGTTCCCAAACAATAACAAACAACTTGACAATTCTTTCGTACGAAAAATATTTTTGTATCCTGGGCTATTGAATGGTCTCTATGTCTCTTTTTCCTTTGTAGGTTTGTGTTATTTCTCAGATAAAATTGTTTGATTTCCTTTTGTTATTTGCTAGTTCTATACATAGAATGTCACTTTAATTTCAACAACTTTATTTCACATTGAAGGTATTGGACAGCACAGAATTAGGTGTTTAATTTTAAGGTGATAATTATGATGAAATGTTGTTTCTTTCAAGTAGAAGAGTTCATATGAGAAATGTGAGGTATAATGCAAAGTTATATCAGGGTGGCCACTAACAGAAGGAGAATAAAATGGAAGAAAACAATATATGTACTTTGAATAGATGAATGGTTTCTATTACAATCGTTACCTGTCAGTGCATTGATAATCACTTCAGATTTTTAAAAATGTCTGAGATTAAGTTTCCACAATTAGTTTTTGGTGGAGATTAGATGCTGTGTATTGTCGCTGCTCAAGAAAATGCAGCTTTTAGTGTAAATTATATAGGATATATAGGAATCTCATCCCCGCTGTGCTTTTTATTGTGTACACCTTGTATTTGAAATCCAGAACATTTAAATTTATTTTGCAGGTATGCTGAGTTTTATGTGCAGGTATTTCATATAGACTTGCATTAGATGTGGAAAATACCAGGGCTGTGGAGTCGGAGTTGAAGTCGTGGAGTCGGGGTCGCTGCCCATTTTGGTGGAGTCGGAGTTGGAGTCGGTGGAAAATGTTCCAACTCCGACTCCTAAATATATAATAAATTGGGTCCAGTAGTTCAATGCAGAATGTGCTGAATATTATTATTATTAATTATTAGTTTGTTCTATCTAAATATCTTGATTATTATGTCATTATAATGATTAAAGCTAATGTTAACATTGGCCGACAATAATTTTATCACTTAAAAACGAGCCATGAATGAAGGAGTCGGAGTCAAAGGAAGTCGGAGTCGGAGCCAGGGAAATTCAGGAGTCGGAGTCGGTGGTTTGATTTACCGACTCCACAGCCCTGGAAAATACTCAATTTTTAGTGTGTTTCCATGGTAGAAATATCCTGAAAATGCTTGCAATCTTGCTTTGTTTTAAGGGAACCTGTCACCAGGTTTTCCCCTATAAAGTACGACCACCAACATGAAAGACTTTTACAGCATACTAGAGTGCTGTTAAAAAGTCCCCAAACCCCTTTGCAGATCCTAAAACTGAGCTTTAATTATACTCCTATAAAGTCTGGTCTGGTCCGATGGGCGTCTCTGGTCTTAATCTGGCACCTCTTCCTATATCTTCCTACATCTTCCAGTTTGCTTTAAGTGGATGACACATGGTACGTCATCCACATAGTGTCCCCCAATCGTTGGCCTGCGTGAGCACACTTCTCTCCTCGAGGGCAGTGCAAAGTACTGTAGTGTGCATGTACAGAGAAAAGCCAAACACTGCTGATGACCCGGAAGTAGAGCCAGTACTACAGTAATTTGCATTGCCTTCGGGAGGGCGGAGAGAGATGCACTCACGCAGGACCACGATTAGAGACACTGTGTGGATGACGTAGGACATGTCATCCACATGAAGCAAACTGAAGGACAGTTAATGTAGGAAGAGAAGAGGCGCTGGATCAAGACCAGAGATGCCCATAGGACTCGACTGCGGCACTTAGGATCTGCAGAGGGGAATGGGGATTTTTTCCAGTATTCTAAGATATTGTAAAAGAGTCCTTTATGGTGGTGACCCTACTTTAAATGGGAAAACATAATAATATGTTCCTTTTAAATTATGGCATACCAAAAAAGAACCGAATACCACAGCATAAAAACACAATAAAAATCCATGTAAATGCCCTACAAAATGCAAGTACGGTAATACATAAAAATAATGCAAAAAATAGCAACATCAAAAACTCACTAAATACTCATCGTGCAGGAGGAGAACTAGGTTATGAGCACGTTAAGTATTTGCAGCAAACATTTCTACACCGACTACATGTCTTTCTACAGAAAAACTGCTTTATATAATTAACATTTTTTGCCACTTTCTTATATACTGTAGTTTTCCCATTCTTTTCAATAGGTAAAAAACACTGCATAGATTCTCAAAAAATTGACATGCTATCTGAAACAGCTTCAAATCTACAAGGAGAAAATAAATAGCACAAAAATCTCCTTCAATTTGCTAGTTCTGTACATTAAAACACTGCATTTTATGTAGCAAAAAACACAGGGAAAACATGATGATTATGTTACATAAACGCAATGTGTGAACAAGCCGGTAGGCTCCTTTGGTTCTAAACTAAAACTATAAAGCCGAAGACACACTATGAGACATGCATACAAGATACTCGTAGAAGTCTCGCATGCCTCACCCCGCACAGCCTCCGCCTCTCTGGACAGGAGTGTGTCAGCTGCATAGAAACACATGCAGCTAACATGCTCTGTCCAGAGAGACCCCAGATGTGCCGATTGAGGTATGCGAATCTCGGGCGAATATCTCGCATGTGTCTCCGGCCTAACAAGGGTCACGTGCGCTGAAGCTATGACTTCACTGCATCTTGTCAGCAAAGACTGATGTAGCAATGAAGAGGAAGGACAGGTACTAATTTGTGTCAGTAACATCAGGCAAGCCAGTGGATTAAGACAAAATAAATCTTGTAATACATCTTTACTATTCCCAGCAATTTCTGATACATAAGCTTTTCTGAAGGGTTAAATCAGAAAGGTAGCCTTTGCTTGTCCCACTCATCAGCGATAATATGGTGCCCGTGACTCTATCGCTAGTTCACCATGTCGCTTTCCTTGGACCATTCTGGCCAGTATCCATCACTATGTAACAGGAGAGGGAAATGTTTTTGAGATATACTGACTCCGCCGTCTAGCCTTCATAATTTTGTCCTTATCAAAGTCATTCAGGCTCTTACATTTACCCATTTTTTTCAGCTTTCAACACATCAACGACAAGAACTTACCGTTTACTTGCTGTTTTAGCTATTGCACTAGTTGGCGTTGTATCTAGATTATTATGATTCATGTCATTCACTTAATGTTGTGCCTAACTTTAGTAAGCAGTGTTATTTAAAGGGTTATTATCATTATCTTTAACAGTTTAAATGGCAACGTGATTGGAAGAACAAGCAATTTGCAGTATACTTTTTGTAAATTGCTTTGTTTTTAGCACAACCGTACAGCTGACCTGCACTGCCAATCTTTAGAATTGCACTGCCCAGGGAAACATAAAGCTGGGAGACTGCAGAATGGTGTGCTGCTGAAGATTTCAAATGCTAGCAACCCTTTAATAGGAAGCTGATAGCCAATATATGCTGCCCGATCCATGGCTGCATGATCTCAGCCAGATATGTTTGACCCTGAAGCACTGCGGCTTTTCAGTGAAAAGCCTCATTTAAAAGATGCCGAAGACCAAGCCATGCAACTGATTAATCAGAAAGACAAATCACCGGTGGCTTTTACCTGCCTACTTCCCTCAAGTGATGGGTCTCTCCCTGTGTGCATTTATAAGGATCAAAACAAAACGAAAGAACAGCGGATGTAGCGGGCGCTTAGACAGGACATTAACAATTAACATTCCACAAATTAACTCCTTCACTTCAAAATAGTCTTACAATACAAAGAATATGATCTAGCTCGATGCCATGTTAAAAAATACATAATAAAACATGTATATATGGATCCGTATTCCATATATACATGTTTTATTATGTATGTTTTATTATGTATTTTTTAACATGACATCGAGCTAGATCGTATTCTTTGTATTGTAACACTATTTTGAAGTGAAGGAGTTAATTTGTGGAATGTTAATTGTTAATTGACTTCAATGGGGCTAATTTCTCTTGCCTCTATATAATGTGAACTTCATTGTAGTACTGGTTATCACCTGAGGAAGGCGCAAATCGCCGAAACATGTTGTGGAAATAACCAGTATTTTTATTGCAATTTTATTAAATCCTTGGAGTATTAATTACGTCTCCTGCAGTCCTGTCTAAGCGCCTGCTACATCCGCTGTTCCTTCGTTTTGTTTTGATCCTTTCTTATTGAGCGGAGCGGAGCGGTGCTGCTGGATACAGGACTTTTTTAGCATAAGTTCGTTATGCTGTTCATTTCCTGGAGCGGCGAGAACCTGCGGTGACGTGGAGCCCAGCTGACAGGTCACGTGATCGGGGGAAACCCCGGAACGGAGGACTACGGCGGCTGCACCTACGCAGCAAGGCGCTGATCTGTGGTTATGCCAGCAGCATAACCACACCAGGTGAGCAGCAAAAAGATCACAAACCCTTTCTCCCCTTAATAACACCGGATCCTACACAAGGAGCCCCCCCTTTTTCTTCATTTCCTCACTGTGTGCATTTATAGGGAGATATCTGTCGGTCATTGGCACCGGGTGGGGAGAAACACTGCTCAGTCTCCGGCAGGTAAAGTATGTTTTTCTCTGAAATGCCACAGTGTTTCAGAATCAGAGATGCATTGTTAAAATCACGCAGCCACCCATCAGGTTCCCTTGTAAGTAAAGTATTCAGCAATTCACTACATTACCATTCTGATTTTGATGAAGAATAGCAAGACAATATGTTTAGATTCTGCACAGAAAATCTACACTATGACTTTATATTGAATTATGTCAGCATTGTAATTCCTTCCATGGTAGGGGCTGGATTTTGTTTCTATGTGCTTGTGGGCCACAACTTGACAGCCCTGAATTAGGAACGTGGAGACGTTTCTACCTCTTTGGACATTGTCTTGTGTCAATGAAACTATTTTTTTTTTTTGCTTCAGTGTAAAAACTTTAAAATACTTATACAGGAGTAATGGTGGATTTGAACTTGCCTATTTTGGCTTCTCCATTCACTTTACGAAGCACCTATATATTATATACCTGTACAAGTCTGTCATCCAGTGAACAATGATGGGGTACAGAAGAATCACTAAAACAAATGAGTAAAATATCAATGTGTTTATTCTGTCCCCATAGAGTATCATCTTATCGGCTGCACATTGCCTATATACACAATGTGCTGCCAATAATGTTTTTGGTAAAATCCGATCACTTGACACACAAAAGTTTTGCTCATTTACTGGGTGGCTACCGGAATGATTGCACGAGTCTATAATTTGGAATTAGCATACTATGAATGCTTGTTTGCCGTCTATCTATTCGTATAAAGGCACCATAAATTGTTCTCTGTAATCTACTTGTTTCATTCATTTTGCTGTTCCCAAGATTTATGCTCTCAATAAGGATTTAAGAGACAGGTCTACAGTCACAGTTTGCACATTTTCTTAGCTTCAGGACACAAGTAATGTTATTTTTTGATTTTGTTATTAACAAGTAATGTCGAGTTACTTCAATTGATCTTTTCCCTCCTCAATAGTCTGTTTGGATTTGAGGAATACACGAGGGTTGTAGTCAATTACTGTAACTCTTGCAAATTACATTTACAATCTGGCCCAGGCCCTATTCTAGACCAGCTTGGTGGATACAGCCGGGAAGGCATATGGCCTTATATTAGGAACATCTGACACATTTAAACCACTGGCAACCTCTGCTCAAGCGCAAAATTGTTTAGGGATTAAATATCAGGACAAAGGTGTCTTGCTTAAAGTGCATGGAAAATGCAATCTGTAGTTTGGCTGTAGCTCTGGGGGCTGGCATTGATGGTGCTCGAATTGAAGGTCGTCGGCCGTTAACAGGTTAAACTATATTACGTCTGTAAGGACTCTTAATATGCTGTAGTGTGGCCAGAACTATTTTTGTGTATTTTGAAGGATAACTTTGAAAGGACCTTGGTTTATTTATGCCTCAGATCCACCTTTTCAAATCAGTCTTCCATAAAGCGCACGCAAATGCTTGCAGGCAGTCTGGACCCCTCTCCATCTGTCCCGTCCACATCATGGCATTCCTCACATTGGCACATACACTACTGAACAGATTGCAGAGAGGAATGAGATTAAAGTCAGGAATGAATGAGTGAATAACAAAATCATTTGGTAAAGAGGCTGCCCGGTCATTTCAGCATCAAACCCAGCTCAATATAGTCACTTATCTCAGTATAAGTATATGATGGCATTGGCTGTGTCTGCGCATAATACAGAATACTGAGTAATTACCAATACACATGATCTAGGAACAAAGTATTAATTACACTGCCATCTGTATGGATGGATGTGTGGTATATCTATAGCAGGGGTCTCAAACTCAGCTGAGTAATAACATTTTTAATTTGGGGTGCCGCATTCCTTGCAGGACCAAGTGACATTTTCATTTACACCATTTGTTTGTGTATATACCTTTTGATAATTTTATTAAACATATTTGGAGTGTTTTTTTTATATGTCATTTATTGTATAGCTAATCGTACAGTTTTATAGCTTGGGTTGTTACGGATGTGACGATAACAAATATGCACTTTTTTATTTAGTTTATACATAAAACAGCATTTTAGTAATGTTCCCCATCCTCGTCCCACTCTTTAGTAATGTGCCCAATTCTAGTCTCTATCTTGTAGTAATGAGTTATGTCCCCACCCTGGTCCCTCTCTTGTAGTAATGTCCCCATACTGTTACCCCCATTGTAGTTATGTAACCCATACTTATTTTGTAGTAATTTTCCTCATCCTCTTGTAGTAAAATGTCCCATACTGGTCTTCATCTCGTAGTAATGTCCTCATCCTGGTCCCTCTCTTGTAGTAATATCTCCCATCCTGGTCCTCTTCTTGTAGTCATGTTCCCCATCCTACTTCCCCAGTTGTAGTAATGTGTCCCATCCCTGGTTCCCATCATGTAGTATTGTGCCCCATCCCGGTCACTATCTTGTAGTAATGTCCCCATAGTAATGTCCCCAACCTGGCCCCCTTTTAAAGTAATGTTCACCATTCTCGTCCCTATCTTGTAGTAATGTATCCATCCTAGTCTTCTTTTTGTAGTCATGTGCCCCAGGTTTGCTTCATCTTGTAGTAATGTGCCCCATCCTGACCCTCATTGTGTAGTAATTTCTCCATCCTGGTCCCCCTTTTTTACAATGTTTTCCATCAACATCCCCCTCTTGTAGAAATGTGCCCTATTGTGCTGCTCTTTACATACATATTAAAAAATAATTGTTCTCACATGTCCTCCATTTCCTCTGCATCCTCTTTTCTTCTCAGCCGAGGCGGCGCATGGTAGAGACATCATACACAGCCTTACCAGCATGCTGACATCATCTGCGGCCTCTGATTGACTGGCATTGACATTGCAGTACAGAGAGCTAGTTTCTTTGCCATTATACCTTTTAATCATCTGTATGTCCAAGATCACACATTCAGTTGAAATAAAGCTCTGATGTTGGCAGCCCTCTAGGCTGGTCTGCAATCAAGGAGTCTATGGTGCATGCAGGCCACATGAAGGAGTTTCAGGGGTCGCATGTTGCCCATGGGTCAGGCGTTTGAAACCCCTGATCTATAGTATGCTACTAGCTTATCATTGCCATGCCATTTCTCACTTTATTATTATTATTATTATTATTGTTATTATTATTTTGGCCATATTAAAGGGTCTAAACTTGAATATCATTATGTTATTGTTATTTTTTGTCCTCTAAAATAATGTGCAAATTAATTGGAAAAGGATATAATTGAGCTTCATATTATGCTCCCACCACTGTAGACATGTAGAATATAAAAAAATAGGGGTCAATTCATGAAACAGTTTGCACACTAAAACCTGGCATAAAACATCTGTGAATTATTAGAAAATGTAAATATGCTAATCGGTTCTTCAGAACAGAAGACAGGAATCCTAGTGGCAATCTACATCATAGCAAATCTGAATTCAATCCTTGCCACATGAAAAATTTTAATTCTCGCATTTTTTACGCCAGAGTTTAGTTGACCAGTGGAGATTATCTGGAGGGGACATCGTTGTGCATTACCCGATATGAGTATAGCAATAATTTATTCTAAGAAAGTAGCATAAAATAAGACATGAATGTTCCTGCAGTCCATGACTGTAATACATACAGTTAGGGCCAGAAATATTTGGACAGTGACACAATTTTCGCGAGTTGGGCTCTGCATGACACCACATTGGATTTGAAATGAAACCTCTACAACAGAATTCAAGTGCAGATTGTAACGTTTAATTTGAAGGGTTGAACAAAAATATCTGATAGAAAATGTAGGAATTGTACACATTTCTTTACAAACACTCCACATTTTAGGAGGTCAAAAGTAATTGGACAAATAAACATAACCCAAACAAAATATTTTTATTGTCAATATTTTGTTGCGAATCCTTTGGAGGCAATCACTGCCTTAAGTCTGGAACCCATGGACATCACCAAACGCTGGGTTTCCTCCTTCTTAATGCTTAGCCAGGCCTTTACAGCCGCAGCCTTCAGGTCTTGCTTGCTTGTGGGTCTTTCCGTCTTAAGTCTGGATTTGAGCAAGTGAAATGCACGCTCAATTGGGTTAAAATCTGGTGATTGACTTGGCCATTGCAGAAGGTTCCACTTTTTTGCACTCATGAACTCCTGGGTAGCTTTGGCTGTATGCTTGGGGTCATTGTCCATCTGTACTATGAAGCGCCGTCCAATCAACTTTGCAGCATTTGGCTGAATCTGGGCTGAAAGTATATCCCGGTACACTTTAGAATTCATCCGGCTACTCTTGTCTGCTGTTATGTCATCAATAAACACAAGTGACCCAGTGCCATTGAAAGCCATGCATGCCCATGCCATCACGTTACCTCCATCATGTTTTACAGAGGATGTGGTGTGCCTTGGATCATGTGCCGTTCCCTTTCTTCTCCAAACTTTTTTCTTCCCATCATTCTGGTACAGGTTGATCTTTGTTTCATCTGTCCATAGAATACTTTTCCAGAACTGAGCTGGCTTCTTGAGGTGTTTTTCAGCAAATTTAACTCTGGCCTGTCTATTTTTGGAATTGATGAATGGTTTGCATCTAGATGTGAACCCTTTGTATTTACTGTCATGGAGTCTTCTCTTTACTGTTGACTTAGAGACAGATACACCTACTTCACTGAGAGTGTTCTGGACTTCAGTTGATGTTGTGAACGGGTTCTTCTTCACCAAATAAAGTATGCGGCGATCATCCACCACTGTTGTCATCCGTGGACGCCCAGGCCTTTTTGAGTGCCCAAGCTCACCAGTCAATTCCTTTTTTCTCAGAATGTACCCAACTGTTGATTTTGCTACTCCAAGCATGTCTGCTATCTCTCTGATGGATTTTTTCTTTTTTTTCAGCCTCAGGATGTTCTGCTTCACCTCAATTGAGAGTTCCTTTGCAACAGCTTCCAAATGCAAAACCACACACCTGGAATCCACCCCTGACCTTTTAACTACTTCATTGATTACAGGTTAACGAGGGAGACGCCTTCAGAGTTAATTGCAGCCCTTAGAGTCCATTGTCCAATTACTTTTGGTCCCTTGAAAAAGAGGAGGCTATGCATTACAGAGCTATAATTCCTAAACCCTTTCTCCGACTTGGATGTGGAAACTCTCATATTGCAGCTGGGAGTGTGCACTTTCAGCCCATATTATATATATAATTGTATTTCTGAACATGTTTTTGTAAACAGCTAAAATAACAAAACTTGTGTCACTGTCCAAATATTTCTGGCCCTAACTGTAGCTAGCGAACGACAGCTGAAAGATGTCTCTTAAGGTACCTTTACACGCGGCAACTTTTCTAGGAATTTCACTGGCAACTTACTGCTTGCAGTGAAATCATGGACACATTGTTCCATTTGTACACAGCAACTAGATAGAACAATGTGTCCATGATTTCACTGCAACCAGTAAGTTGCGAGTGAAATTCCTAGAAAAGTTGCCGCGTGTAAAGGTACCTTTAAGGTATCGTCACACGGGGAGATATTGCCGGCGATGTCGCCGAGATCTCCCTGTTCAGGCGATGTTGAAGCGACATTGCTTGTGAGTTACTGCGTGTAACAGGGCAACTGAACAGCGATAAATCTCTGGTTCTGAGTTCTGAGATTTCCCAACAGTGTCGGGACATCAGGCAATGTTGTTTGAGCGATCAGTATGCCTACTGCTGTGTGACACGGCGATATCAATGGCAAAGGCGATGTCTGTGTTCAGGGAATCAATTCCGTAGGCGTGCCAGGGCGTTTGGTTAGCTGCACCCCGTCTGCGGTGATTGGTTTCTTCCAAGTGCGTTCCGATTGGCTGTCCATCGCCAAGGCGCCATATTTGTTTATCCGTGCGTGCATTACTACCCTCAGCAGAGCATCATCCAAGAATTTTAATAAATGGGCGTCACGGAACTCTTCTTTTGGTTTGTTACTCCCGGCGTGTGTTTACGATAATGACATCGCTTGTTACTTACGCTCGTCATGGACGCCTAAACTGTTTAATCGGTGGATATATCCGCCCCATTTTTTTGTGAACACAACTGTGTGAGCAAAAATGTGGCACATATATCAACGCAGTTGGGACGAGCAGTCCGAGTGGTAGGGGAGCGGTCAAACACAGTGTGGCACGCCTTGCTCCTATGCGCAGTGAAAAAGTATGCCCACATTCACGGTGAGGTTGTGCTGTGTGACACGGCGATCTGAAAAGCCAACATCGCATCAGGTGTGGTTCAGGTGATTCCGAAATCGCCGGGTTGCCCATGGTTGCCGGAGATATTGCTACGTGTGACATCTCACCAGCGATGCCGCGGCGATGTGCGTGTTCATGAGATCGCCTGCAACATCGCCGGCGAGATCTGCCCATGTGACAGTACCTTTAATGAGGTTGATGTATCCACCCTGGATCAAGACTGGCGTGCATTAAAAGGGGGTGTTAAAACAAGGACATTTAGTGTAATCCTCGGCGATATGGCAGTTAGGAAATGAATCTGTTTAGATCAGGGGTCTCAAACTCAGCTGGGTTGGTGGGCCGCACATAGAAAAACTTTTTTATCGAGGGCCGCGTTACTTGTAGGATTAAAGGTACCTTTACACGCCGCTACAACAGGATGGATACAACCCGCTACTTCACGTGCACGAGCACGCCCAAACGGTTACAAACGGGAAACGCACCACCTTTACACGCCGCCACAAGGTGCGCTACGCTACATCTATAGCTAGATACATCGCCGGGTGTCTCAAGTAGCCATCTGTAGCTTACCTTACCTCATTTACACACCGCTACAACAAGCTAATATGGGCGGACCTGGTGCAGCAGGGACAGCACATAGGCGTGCCACCATTGTGGATTACGAGACGTCCGTACGCTGATAGGACAAAGCAGGAACATCATGATTGGGCAGGCATCGCAGGAGGCTGTTTAATACATGACGCTCGAGCAATTGTGTAGTGTGACTGGTCAGCTCCTTAAATATGCCGCCCTATGCAGCGACTACCAATCGTCATGCAGGAGCTTCCTCCAATGATCGCTGAAGGGGCGCGGTAACCCGGAGCCTGTGTCACGCCCCAGCTACATACCAGGTACATCGCCTGGTGCATAGACATCCCTTCTGTAGCTGCTTTACACGCCGATACAGCTCGCTGCAATCGGCTTTGTAGCCACCTGTTTCAGAGCAGTGCTCGGAAACAGATGTATCTGTTGCCGGCTGCCTCCTACCGTCTTCACACGTTATACACCACGATGAAGCAGATCGTGAAATCGTTCATCGCAAGATGTGAGGTTCGGAGCTCAGATCTCGATCTTGCGATTTGAACACTTCTCGTTCGTCGTATCTTGCCTTCACACGCAGAGATATCGTTCACGCGATTTTTAATCAGGCGCGTTCAAGCGATATCTTTCAAGATATCGTAGCGTGTGACGGCCGCCTTAAGAAGATGTGGGATATTGCTTGAATGAGATCATTTAAGATCAATCCTTAGAAAAAAGAAACTGAAGTCTCACTTGTATTGCAGTTTCCTGCAGAGCAGCGCCCACACATCCACCCTATGAATAATAATAATAATAATCCTTATTTATATAGCGCCAACATATTCCGCAGCGCTTCACAATTCAAAGTTCATGTTTAACAATCTTGGGCAATCTTGCTCCTTCATTCTGATCATTGTGATAATTGATAATCGGATCCCTTTAAAATCATTTTAGGTTTTTTTATAGTAATATATACTGGACCAAAATGGAAATAGTGCTGCAGTTAGTATTTATTATTGTGCCATTTATTCCATGGTACTTAACATAGGAAAAGGGCATACGTAGTCAAGCACAATAATAATCAACAATACAAGGCACAGATAGATACAGTAGGAGAGTGGACCCTGCCCGTGAGGGCTCACAGTATACAAGGGATGGGTGAGGATACCTTAGGTGAGGGAAGAGCTGGTTGTACGGCAGTATATTGGACTCAGGGTTATTGCAGGTTGTAGGCTTGTTGGAAGAGATGGGTCTTTGGGTTTCTTTTGAAGGTTTACATGGTGGGTGAGAGTCTGATCTGTTGGGGTAGAGAGTTTCAGAGTATGAGAGATGCATGGGAGAAATCTTGCATGCAATTGTGGGAAGAGGTGAGAACAGAAGAGGAGATCTTGTAAGGATCAGGGGTTCCATATCGGGAGACTAAGTCACAGAAATATGAAGGAGATATGGTTGCAGATGACTTAGAATGTCTTGGTTAGTGTTACGAACTGGAATCTTTGGGCAGTGAGAAGTCAGTGAAGAGACTGGCAGAGAGGAAAGGCCAGGAAATAGCAGAGGGGGACAGGTGGATTCATCGGGTAGGAGAGTTTAGAATAGATTGTAGGGATGTGAGAGTGTTTAAAGGGAGACCAGAGAGCAGGAGGTTGCAATAGTTAAGGCAGGAGTGGATGAGGACATGCACTAGTGTTTTTGCAGATTCTTGGTCAAATGTACAAATCTGGAAAATATTTGTAAGTTGGAGTTGGCTGGAGGTGGAAATAGCTTGGATACATGGCTTGAAGGGAGAGCAGAGTTGATAGTTACTCCCAGGCAGTGAGCATGCAGGAGGGGGGTAAGTGACCAGCCCATTAACTTTGATGGATAGATATAGGAGAGAGGTAGAGCAAAATGGAGTAAAGATGATTATTTATGTTTTGTCTATATTGAGTTTTAGAAATCGAGAAAATCGAGAAAAGAAGCATGGAATAGCAGACAGCTATTGCCAGATTTTGGTTAGTAAAGAGATGATATCAGATCCAGAGAGCTAGATCTGCATAGCATCAACGTAGTGATGATACTGAAAGCCGTGGAACTCTATGAGCTGTTCCCATCCTAAAGTGTAGATGGAGAACAGCAGAAGTGCTGGAACTGAACCTTGGTGGATTCCTACAGATAAGGGGAGAAATGGGGAGGCAGTGTGAGAGATTGGAGACTCTGAAAGTCTGGTCCATTAGATATGAAGAGATCCAGGATAATGACAAGTCTTTGATACCAAGAGATGAGAGAATCTGTGGCAAGAGGGAGTGGTCCACAGTGTCAGGGGCAGAAGGAGGAGAATAGAGTAGTGTAGCTTAGCTTTGTTGGTTAGTAAGTCATTGGTGACTTTATTTAGCACAGTTTTGGTTGAATGATGAGGTCGGAAGCCAGATTGTAACCGGTCAAAGATGGTACAGGGTTGCCTGTTGATTGTGTAGGTTTTGGTATGCATTAAGGTACCGTCACATGCGGCAATATTGCTTGCAATTTCACTGGCAATTTGCTGGTTGCAGTGAAATTATGGACACATTGTTCCATTTTGTTGCCGAGTACAAATGGAACAATGTGTCCATGATTTCACTGCAACCAGCAAATTGTCAGTGAAATTGCAAGCAATATTGCTGCGTGGGGCGGTACGTTAAGGAGGGCTGCCAAATTGACAGCTTTAGTTATTGTGTTATTATATAAAGTGGCAGCAACATCTGCAACTTGTAAGGGAGCTATGTCTAAGACGGAGAAGGGACTCGAAGGTGTTTGAGATTTCTGTGAGGGTGTGTAAATTTGTGGAGTGGGAGTTGAGTACTAGGCGAAGGGAGGAAAGAAAATGTAAATATGTTGAGGTCAGATGGGAGAGAGATGAGTTTGAGAGGTTAGATAGGGAACAAAGGCGAGTGAAGATGAGGTCCAGTGTGTGGCCCTCTTAGCAAGTGGCTGCAGAGGAACATTGAATGAGGGTCAAGGAGGAAGTACGTGTTAAAAGTTTAGAGACAGCTGAGCGGGAAGTGTAAACGGGGATGTTAAAATGATGATAGTGGAGATGTCCGTGGAAAGGAAATAAAGTAGCCAGGTATTGAAATGGTCAAGAAAGGTAGTGGCTGGCCCAGGGGTGGGAGGTAAATGACAGCCAGTTGGAGGGTAGATGCAGATGTAGTGGACCTCAAAAGACGGGAAAATAACGCAAGGTGGCAATGGAATTGGAGTAAGGAAGCAGCTATCGGACAAGAGCAAGCCATATCTTCCATTATGCTGGTTGCTGGGGTGCGGTATGTGAGAAAGATGGAATCCAGTGTAAGAAAGTACAGCTGGAGAGGCTGTGTCAGAGAGGGTGAGCCAAATTTTAGTGATGCCGAGGAAGGAGAGTTTGTTAGTGATGAAAAGATCATGGATGTATGAAAGTTTGTTGCAGATAGAGCTAGAATTACATAGCGCTCCTGTTAAGAGAACTGGGAGAGTGGGGGCTGGGTAAATGGGTATGAGGTAAGTAGGGTTGCAAAAATTTGTGATAGATCATGGATGGGGGTTAGAAATTACTTTGGGGATATGGTGTGGATAGCAAGGATTTGGAGAGATATCACCAGCAGTGAGGAGAAACAAAGAGAGTGTTAGAAGGTGGGAGCAGGAGAGGGCAAGAGATGGTCGTGTGTCTGCAGACAAAGGATGTTATTTGGAGGAACAGATCTGAGGAGGAGAGGAGATAGTTGGGGAGGATGGATGGAAAAATGACCAGTTCCTTACTAGGGATAGGGATTAGGTGGGTTAATAGGAAGTGACATATTATAGGGGTGAAAGTGGAAAGAAACAGAAACATTGTTTACAGTGTCTTTGTGTCCAGTTACCTTCAGGTCACTTCTGATCCAATTCTGGTCTAATTCATTGCAGTACTCTTATAAGATGCACATTTAGGGTATGTGCCCACAGGACATTTTTTAAGCAGTCCTGAATGCAGCAAAGCCTGAGGATCCTAGAGTCCTTGACAGGAGAAGTGCTATGATCTTGTCTGCGTTTTTTGCGCGTTTTATGTGCGTTTTTTGCGTATTTTTTCTGCGTTTTTGATAGCTGCGTTTTTCCTCCGTTTTTTTCCATTGACTTTAACAAAAACGCAGGAAAATAATTAACATGTCAATTCTTTCCCATCCGCACCAAAAACGCAGGTATTTGACAGTTCTTAACACTTGAAAAACCAATGTGTGGGCACAGCGTTTCTGTGAAACACATTGGTTTTGCTGGGAATCTAAACCGCAAGAACAAATTAACATACATTACCATAAAACCAATGGTTTTTTGCATGCAGAAATTGCAGGAAAAACGCAGCAAAAACATCCTGTGGGCACATACCCTTAGAGGGTCACAATTTATACATATACAAATGCTGTTCATTCCCATTGTTCAGCGTTTATTAGTGAAACACATATTTACATCAGCTGCTTTTATGCTTCTCTTTCTTATAGAAGGCTTGTGTCATCCCTCTGTGAAAATTATCACCCATGAATGCTTATTAATTGCACGACGCAGTCTTCCAGGATAAATACTGGCACTTAAACTTCCAGCTGTGGGCAGATGAAGCCACCGCATGGTGTAATTTGTGGAATCCCTTCATATTCCACTGTCATAGCTCTCAGCGGGAGTCATTATTTTCTCTAGGTTTAATTGTTTCATACTGAAGATATTCACTTGTGAGTCATAAAAACATTGCTGACAATATTATTTTTAGTGTTTCATTTTCTTTTTTGTTTTTAAAGTTACAGTAATCTAATGTATATACAACATTGGGCATATACCACTGTAGCAGAGCTGTGTATCTCGCATGGACTACAATACATGATGTATTCACAGAGGCAGGCAAGCCTGTATTCTTGTCCCTAACTTGTGACATATTTTAATTCTTCCTTTGTGAACCTGTAACTAAGAGCTGAATACCTACATTTACATTGGGTTTGAACTGCCAGTGATTTTGCAGTTCTGGATTTAGGAACCCTTTACGTTGTAAACCATCTTTCTTTGCATGTACTGTATCTCTCTAAACAAGTTTGGCAAGATGTCAAACCTAATGTATTGTTGATCCAGCTCCTACCTTGTGTCCATGTTTAATCTGAATAAGCTTGTCACACTTACCTTCCAATGACTGTCCGCTGACAACTTTCTGCTCCATTGGGTCGGCTCCTTACTGAATTAGCAGCTCTGTCAGGTTAATTTATTTCATTTTTGAGCTTCCCTAAATGGCAGCATTTTTCACTGGAGAATTCTTACCGTGCTCAGATCAGAGTCCAGTATGCAGTCACCATATATCAGAGCATTGTTGTCAATGAAATGACATATCACACACGTTGCTTTGGATATTAATTTGGATTTTCTTATTTTTCATATGTTATTATGCCAAGATCAGGTTCACGCTCAGTGACTACATAATGCATGTGTGCAATATGCCAAATTGGTTTTTCTATTTAAAAATTAAATTGGTACAGCACAAATAGGTCATGTGCCTAATACCCCTTACATTTCGCTTTCGAAATAACTACAGATATACTACTGGGGTGTGAAGATAATACGATGTGAGTTCAGTTATGCAACGTTCATATCCCTAGAATAAGCCATCACTTTAATGGCTTTGGCGATCAGACCCTAATTTGATCCTGACAGTAAAGAGGTGGCAATGCTAATGTAGAACTTAGTCCCTGTCACTATTTTTGCCAAGCACAGCAGCGCCACATCCATGTTGGAATAGCTGTATAATCCTTTGTGAAAGTTTAACTCAATCTCTGCACACCTTGGCTGTTTGAGAATTCCTCACTGTCCCTCCTCCCTGCTTTGACTGAGATCTCACACTGCTCAGTGCAAGCTGCAACTGTCATTCAGGCTGATGGGAAGTGAAGACTGAATACACTAGGTCTCATGATGGATTTTATGTTATAGCTGAATTCATAAAATGCTCAGCTTAATATCAGAATAATTCAGACAACCTGACAGACTGTCAAAGTAAATGCCAGTTCGAAGAGAGCTATTTAGTAATATATGCAGTTTGTATTGTGAAATCTCGTGCCAGTTCTACTCTGGGTGAGTTGGATTAGCTACATTTCCCTGTCAACAAAACTTAACCTGATACACAATGCTAAACCAGAGGTATATTTGCTTAGTTCGCAAGAACTAAAGGGGTCCCAATAATATAATCTTAAAGAGGACCTGTCACCCCCCCTGGTGCTATGCTAACTGAATGCACCACTGAATGCAGCATGTCAGCTGCATTCAGGAAAGGGGTCTCCCATGTCCATAGTCCCCCTGTAAGCTGTAAAATAGACTTTATAAAGTTTATTGATAAGGAGTCCAGAGGGACTTACTCAGTAATGAGTCATTGCTGTTTTATGGTGTCCTCCCCGCCTCCAGCCCTCTCTTGTTTAGCTTCCTGTATGTGTCATCACTGTTGCTGATGTCCTCCCCGCCTCCAGCCCTCTCTTGTTCAGCCTCCTTTATGTGTCTCCCCTCCACAGTGTGAGCAATGGGCGGGAGCGGTCCCAGCAGCTGAAACGCCTCCTGCTGGTGATGTCAGCACCGGAGCCCGCCCTGCTTCAGATTATGTATGTACAGCAGGACGGGCTCCAGCACTGATGTCACCGGCAGGAAGCGTTTGAGCTGCTGGGACCGCTCTGTGGAGGGGAGACATAATCGGGCATCGACCACGAGTGACAGGATAAAGCAGCAACTCCCGGGATCCAAGTGCTCCAGCCCTGGGTGAGTCAATTCCATATGTCATGTAATTGTTCTTCGAGTGTGAAATTTTGTTCTCGCGTAGCATCGATATGCAATTTCCAGCAACCATTACTAAGACTATACTAAGACTATATGATTGAAACACATGAGGAAAAACACCAAAAACCACGCTGTTTTTCCTGCAACATTTCTTCTGCTAGGAGATGCCGAAATAATCTGCCTGGTGGGCATATAGCCTTACAGTGTTTTATTATTATTATTATTATTATATATTTATATAGCACCACTGGATTCCATGGAGCTTTACATATGAGAAGGGGCAGACAAAGACAAGTACGGTATATATGCACAATCAAGTCATACAGGTACAGGAGGGGAGAGGACCCTGTCGGCGAGGGCTCACAGTCTATTATGCTACAGTATGGATGAAACATATCCATAAAAAATGGCATACAGATAGTCTGTTTGCCGTCCTTTTTTTTTCTCGCACCCATACACTTGCATTGGTGAATCTCGCCTCATGTACACTTCCATTTGCGGCATTGTGCAATTTTTTTCCTCCTTCCGGTTATAGCTGAGGAAGAATTCACAGATCTGCTCTGCCTCATTGAATAACATTGGTCTGAGAGCAATGTGCTTCTTTCTCGTATTGTACTCTTCTGTTTGTGAGGACTTAAAGAAATAATTATTGATCATTAGGAATGTATGTGATGGTCACAAGAAGCCCTATTCACACTATGGGTCAATACTGGGATGTGGTGCATGAACTTATACCTAGGCTTCTGTAGTGATGTAGTTAGCCAGAAGTCCCAGTTCTTCTATAAAGGAGACATTGCTAAAGTCAGCAGGACTGACCGCTGGACCATGAAAACTGTGGGGCAGCCGGATTTATCTTGAGAAGCAGATAGCTTGAAGCAGGAGATATGGCTGTCACAGACATGGCTGCTTTCTGCTGAAGATGTGGCTTTTTTTTGCTAAGGACACATCTAGGAAGAGTCAGGAATCATTTTCTACATTGTCATATTACAATCTTTTGAAGCCAGAGTTATTTATGCAAAAAAATGACGCAGGATTTTTCAGCTCCGTCCAGTGTGTATTCAGCCTGTTCTGTAAAGCTAAACCATATACCTGTGTATGATATGTCTGCTTATGGCAATAGGTATAATTAACATAAAAGAGAAATATTCCCAACAAGACTGCAGCTTGGAAGACAAAATTGCTTTCTGATGATTAATAAGTACCGTATTTGTATGTATTTTTCTTTAGCCCCCACAATTTCATGTGCTACTGTCCTACATTATTGTTGAGGACCCATAGAATTTGGATTTTTCTAGTTCACCAACAGAATGCTGCAAACTACAGCAAAGACTGGGACTTCCAAGACCAAGTGACCTGAGGCTGAGACACTGAGTCCCTGTGTTTTCCTATTGCAGAGCCATGGGCACTCCTTGTGCCATTGTACAACTCTGTATTACATAGGTATTATTGCAGAGAGCAATGCCTTTAGTCAAGATTAGATCTTATGATACTAGTGCATCTTAAAGGGAACCTGTCACCTGGATCTAAGCCCCTACACTATCACTACCTGTCCCTGCACCTTCCTAGCTGCTCCCTATCTATCCCTCTCTGAGCTAAATCCGCCCTATAAAACTGCAGAAAAATAACTTATAACTTACAGAAGTCCCTGAGGCTGGGGACTGAGAAGGCGGCGCCAGGCTCCATTCTGCCTCTCCTCCATGCAGCAGCACACGCCCCACTGGGCGGCATTATTCTTTCTTCATCGCCGCCTCCTCCATTTGGAATCTGTGCTTTACACCTATCATGTTGTGGTGATGCGACCTCGATGTGTCCCCTGACTGAGACACAGCATATGGGAGATTGTATCTTCTGCTCGGTAGCAGCACACACAGGGTGAGCTGCTACTGGAGCTAAGTGCTGATTGAAAGCACTGACCCCCAGGTGTGCGGGTGAATAGGAGATGATATGTGCTGCCCTGGGCTGTGGGGAGGGGGTGGAGTGTCTCAGGACAGCAGCAGGAGCTGCTGGGATTGTATGAGGTTCTACTCGGCTGTGCCCCGGTGTAACAGGCCAGACTAACCCCCCCGACCAGAATATACTCGGGGTTAAAGTGGCCTAGGCCAGATTATACCCCTCCGTATACCACAGCAGCTGTAAATCAGGGCTCCAAGCAACACATGGGGGCCCGAGGCAGCACAAATTGGCCCCAGGCAGCAGAAAGTGGCCCTACGCAACATACAGGGGCCCCAGGCAGTGCTAGGGCCCCAGGCAGTGCTAGGGCCCCAGGCAGTGCACGGGGCCCCAGGCAGTGCACGGGGCCCCAGGCAGTGCACAAGGCCCCAGGCAGCACAAAGTGGCCCCAGGCAGCACAAAGTGGCCCCAGGCAACATACAGGGGCCCCAGGCAGTACTAGGGGCCCCAGGCTACACACAGGGTCCCAGGCTACATACAGGGGCCCCATGCAGCATACAAGGGCCCCAGGCAGTACAAAGGGGTCCCAGGCAGCGCATGGGGGCCAGAGGCAGCACACAGGGGCCCCAAGCAGCACAAAGTGGCCCCGGGTGGCCCACTGCCTGGGGTCCCTGTATATTGCCTGTGGTCACTTTGTGCTGCCTGGGGCCCCTGTGTGCTGCCTGGGGCCCTTGTATGCTGCATGGAGCCCTTGTGTGTATCCTGGGATCCTGTGTGTAGCCTGGGGCCCCTGGTACTGCCTGGAGCCCCTGTATGTTGCCTGGGGCCCCTGTATGTTGCCTGGGGCCACTTTGTGCTGCCTGGGGCCCTGTGCACTGCCTGGGGCCCTTGTATGCTGCATGGGGCCCCTGTATGTAGCCTGGGATCCTGTGTGTAGCCTGGGGCCCCTGTATGTTGCCTGGGGCCACTTTGTGCTGCCTGGGGCCCTGTGCACTGCCTGGGGCCCTTGTATGCTGGCTGGGGCCCCTGTGTGTAGCCTGGGATCCTGTGTGTAGCCTGGGGCCCCTAGTACTACCTGGGGCCCCTGTATGTTGCCTGGGGTCACTTTGTGCTGCCTGGGGCCACTTTGTGCTGCCTGGGGCCCTGTGCACTGCTTGGGGCCCTGTGCACTGCCTGGGGCCCCGTGTACTGCCTGGGGCCCTTGTATGCTGGCTGGGGCCCCTGTGTGTAGCCTGGGATCCTGTGTGTAGCCTGGGGCCCCTGTGTGCTGCCTCGGGCCCCCATGCACTGCCTGGGGCCCCTGTATGTTGCGTAGGGCCACTTTCTGCTGCCTGGGGCCACCTTGTGCTGCCTCGGGCCCTCATGCATTGCTTGGGGCCCTGTGCACGGCTTGGGGTCCTGATCTACAGCTGCTGTGGTATACGGAGAGTTATAATCTGGCCTAGGCCTGTTTATACCCCGGGGTATAGTTAGGGCTAGGCCAGAATATACCAAGGGTATATTCTGGCCCAGGGGGGTATATTCTGGGCTAGCCCAGTTTATACCTCGGGTATATTCTGGTCGGGGGGTTAGTCTGACCTGTTACATCGGAATCTGGAGGTCTGTGAATACCTGAACTGTGTGCTGTGTGAGTAAATACCTGAGTCACTGCCTTATGTCGTGCCGATTCTAACCACTACCTTACAGTGTAAAGTGGGTGGGAGATTCCAAATGGAGGAGGTGGCGATGAAGAAAGAATAATTCCGCCCAGCGGGGCGTGTGCTGCTGCATCGAGGAGGGGCAGAATGGAGCCTGGCGCCGCCTTCTCAGTCCCCAGCCTCAGGGACTTCTGTAACTTATAAGTTATTTTTCTGCAGTTTTATAGGGCGGATTTAGCTCAGAGAGGGATAGATAGGGAGCAGCTAGGAAGGTGCAGGGACAGGTAGTGATAGTGTAGGGGCTTAGATCCAGGTGACAGGTTCCCTTTAATAAAATTAGAATGTTATCAAAAGTCAATGTAATATTGCCATGTTTCAGGGTGTTTCTGGGAGCCCTGAAACGCGTTGACTAATAAATCAATATTATATTCACCCTTTGATTTCTGGTGGAATACAGCAGCGTAGTTTTAACTCGTCATCCTACCTAATTTAATTTTCTGAGATAATGACCTTTGGATTTTCATTGGCTGTAAGCAATAATCATCAACATTTACAGAAATTAACACTTGAAATAGATCACTCTGTTTGTAATGACTCTATATAATATATGCGTTTCACTTTATGTATTGAATTACTGAAATAAGTTTACTTTTTGATGATATTCTACTTCATCGAGATGCACTAGTATATGGGGAATGCCATATTTCTTTTCGATCTCATTAATATGGAGTCCACTCCATGCAACTATATGACTTTAAAGTCACATAGAGATACAAAAGAGCCCTGTACACCCGAGGTTGTATGAAGCAGTAGTATGGTCGTGTGCATGAAACCTTACACTAGTAATGTACGATAATAATAATTGTATTTATATTGCGCCAAACATATTACGCAGCACTTTACAATTCAGAGCGGACATGTACAGACAATATGAGACAATACTGAATAACACAAGTCAACAGATTCTATGAGGAGTGAGGGCCCTGCTCACAAGCTTAAGGCCCAGTCACACATAACGATGCACCAGCGATCACGATAACGATGTGCAGAGTTCGCTGGTGCGTCATTTTTCACATCAGATATCTCACCAGCGATGTGAAAAACGACACACTAGCGATCCAGAATTATACCGAGGTCATTGGGAATTGTCACTCCATAGCGTAGCATTGAGATCGTTGGTCATTGTCCCTGTCAAACACAACGATGTAGCGTTCCCAGCGGGAGCGTAATGGCGTAGAAATGATCCAGAGCAGTATGTAACGATCAACGATCTCACAGCAGGGGCCAGATTATTGGTGAGTGTCACACATAACGACATCGCCAACGGGATCGCTGTTGCATCACAAAATCTGTGACGTTACAGCGATCTCATTAGCGATCTCATTATGTGTGACAGGGCCTTTACAGTCTAAGAGGAAATAGGGTAAGAGAAGGCATAAAATGTAATAAGTGTCATCATATATGGTCCAGCCATCAATATAATAAATAGGGGATTCATATAACGCTGCATGAACTGGTCACCAGCCAGGATCCATACAAGTACAGATAAAGTGCTATTAAGTGAATGGAGGGTGTAAACAGATGACAAAAGTGACGATATTTGGAAAAGGGCAGAATGGCCATAGTTAGGTAAAGCCCCTTTCACACTGGCGTTTTTGAAAAAATGCGGCAGATGCGGCAGATTTGCTGCATCTGCCGCATGTGCCGCCTAACGGCCTAACATGAATTGTCTATGGGGCTTGCGGTCAGGTGCAGCAAGTGCATGTGCATGTTGCATTTCTTGTGCGGACGAGACTGGGTGATTTGTGCGTGGGAATCCGCCTGCGCACAGATCACATATTGGAGTGAATGGGTGCGCACGGTCATGCGCAGTCAAGCGCAGCACCGTGCGCTCCCATTCTAAAGATAGGGACCTGCGGTGCTGCGCTTACATTGCGGCTCCCCTCCGCAGAACGCTGCGGAGGGGAACGCTAATGTGAAAGCACCCTTAGATGTGGTAAACAACTCAAGTTAATTTCCAATGTGTTTAGCAAAAGCCAAAGTAGCTTTATTTAAAACATGACACATCAACCATAGACAAAACCACATTGTCCGAACGTGATAAAAGTACGTATATAAAGCACATTGGGTGTGAGGTCTGCACGTGTAAACAAGTGAACAAACAAGTGATTGACAACTTGATCAGTAGTTGTTTTGTACCCCAGTCGTTAGACGTAAATGCTGTAATGGTGTATACTTTTCTCTGTCCGGTATTCATGCATCCTATGCAATTTCATGTATTGTAATGTAACCTGGAGCCAGAAGCTACTAGAATCTTCTGACTGGAGCAAACCATTCAATAGTAGGTGTGAACCCCCCTATACATGGGCTGATCCCAGGAGTCCAGACAATAGACTCATGTTTAGGATCAGTTAGTTAGTTGAAAGGCGGAGGTGGAAGAGACTGAGATCTTAGCTGAGGCGAGATCTTGGTGTCCGTTGGATTGTACAGAGTCCTTCCTTGGTTGGATACACTGGACTCTATCTGGATTATTTCTTCCGTTAACCTGGCATCAGGATTGCCGGGTGACTCCCCAGAACTGCTCCTTGGTTGTGGACTTCTTACAGACTCGGCAGAATTGTCTTCATTTGTGCGGTTCCATTTTCCCTTTTCAATAAATCTTGTTGGATTGATCATCGTCCTGGTGTCCCTTCCTGCTCTGTCGCACACCCCGTCACAAACGCACCTTTACCTATGTCTACGAATACAATATTCTTTGTGTACAGTGTTTTGCTCTGTGCATCTTTTACTGCCTAAAGAAGTATTTCTTTGCTTAGTAGATTTTCTAAGTAGGTTTTGTTATATGACCAAACCCCTGTTAACAGAACCTCACAATTCTTCTGATTGTCCACCCTGTAGCATGATAAATACCTCTAGTGTATGCCTGGTTGAGTATTTCCAATGAAATATATTTGGACGTCTGTTAAAGATATAACTGAGTTACGTCAACATCTGGCATCTGTTTAGCTTTTCTAAGACTAATCCAAGCTCTGGAGAATCGAGTGACTAAAGATATTGGCAGCTTCTCTCAAGCTGTGGGGTTTTTTGGGCTGTGAAAGACAAAAGCAATATTTGGAAGAAGCCATGTTTTTTTTTTTTCAGAATGTATTTTATTTTCGATTTATGTAACTTCTGACAGTGATAACACATAGTGTAATCATACAGTGGATAGGGTCACTTTCAGATTTTAGTATTTGAAAGCACCAATTGTTTCAGTTTTTACTAAAAAATAACCGCTATCTCAAATGCATCATAAGATGTATGTGAGATTATATTGTTCCGGTATAAGATTTTTTAATGATACATTGCTATGGATATAAACAAATCAGAGGAGTATCTAGGAGTTCAGCTTGGAAAAGGAGAAACATCTGAACGGATCCCTAGCCAGGTAACCGCGATTACAACTCCGGTGGTGCTCCATGATTGTGGGTATAAGGGAACTTCAGCAGATGACCGTGCTGTTACTGAAAATACAGTAAATCTCTATACAAGGACCAGTGTCAATCTTTCCGCCATATGGTGACCATATAATGGTAAATATCAGTCCAGCAAAACATTTCCTGAAGTTGTTCACCTTTGCTTACTTTTTCATCTGGCCCAGCCCGACATGATAATTTCTCCAGCCACATCTGCAGAGATCACAACAAAGACACATTTGACTTCTTACATTTCCAGCACTGTCCCCATCTATTCACAACCTGCACAAACTCTTCATCCTCTGAATATGCCAATACTGAGCAGCTGTTGCTGTATATGTCCCTAGTATTGCATTTGCTGTTTGGCATAATAACAGTGCTCCTCACATTGCTCCAATAAATAAGACTCACCAATATGTCTATTACCAAGTAAAATGCCACATTTGTGCCCTTCAGATGGTACAATTTCCCCGTTGACAATATGAATTCCCTGTGGAAGTGCCGTAAAATACATTGTCTACATTTTGCCCCAAAAATTAATAATTCCCCCTGTGTACATTTGCCCCCATAATAATATTAACTTAAAATGTAATAATGTCCTCTTAGTCCCTCCCATGTACAGTTCCCCTACACAGTATAATGGCCCCATGGCTCCCTAATACACAGTATAATGAGCCCAGAGCTCCCTTTTATGAAGTTTGGTGGGCCCACAGCTCTTTTATATACAGTATGATGGATCCACAGCTCCCTCTTACTCATCATAATGGCACACAGTTCTGCTATATACAGTATGATGGACCTACAACTTCCCTATACACAGTATAATGGGCCCCACAGCTCTCCTATACACAGTGTAATGGATCCACAGCTTCTTTATACACAGTAAAATGGGCCCACAGCTCCCCTATAAACAGGGTGATGGGCCAATAGTTCCCCTATTCACAGTCTAATGGGGTCCTTAGCTCCCTATAAACAGTACAATGCCCTCATAGCTCCCATATACAGTGTATGATGGGTCTAAAGCTTCCCTATACACAAAATGATACCCCCACGCATCCCCTATATATAGAATGATGTCTCCCTTGCTTCCCCCAAAACACAGTATAATGATCCCCGCAGTAGCCCCACACTGCATGAATGCTCCCAGAGTGTATAATAGCCCCCACTCTATTTATTGGATTCCTCAGTTTATAATGGTCCCCACACTGTATACTGGCCCTCATACTCTATAGTGGCCCCCATAGTAGTCCCCATGATCTGAGGGCCCTCACAGTAGCCCCACACTGTATGATGGCCTCACAGTAGTCCCTACACTTTATGTTGGCACCCAACAGAAGTCACCACACTGTATGATGGCTCCCAGAGTAGCCCCCAAATGGTATAATGGCCCCCGCATTAGCTTCTAGGCTGTATAATGGTCCCACAGTACTCCTCACACCGTATGATGGTCCCCATGGTAGGCCCCAGATTGTAATGGCCACCACATTAGTGGTTTAAATTTAATGAAAATAAAACACTTCACAACAAATAAAAAAAAAAAATCATATACTTATCATTTTGAAAATGCGCAACATTTTTGCAATGTGGTGGCAGCCGCCGGAATTGATCACTTGTGGAGAAAAACTCCAAAGCTCCATCAAGTACTTTGTGGCTGCAGCGAGGTACTGCGGGTACATGTCTATACATTTGAATGATCTAAGTAGTTATGTTGTTGAAATAATTCCTTACAGCCACCGACTGCACACAGAACAACTGATTGGCTGGGGTGCTGAGTTTCACCCCCCCACCATTCTGACCATTATACAGCCTAGACGCTAATGCGGGGGCCATTATACCACCATTCTGATATTGATGACTGGACAACCCATGTAATCAGCAAAGAATTTTGAACCATTTAAACTCATGTGCTTATTTTTAGTCAATTATGCAGGATATTAGGAAAAATTGTATCAAATCCGTGCTGCTGCCAAATAATCCAATTCAAAGTGATTTTTGTAACATATGGTAGTTTATTCTACAGGTTTCAAAGTTTCACCCCGCTGCTTCATCAGGAAATGTACTTATACTGGTATATAAATATACTGGTGTACATTTCCTGATGAAGAAGCAGGGTTACGCTTTAAAAAGTGTAGAATAAGCCACCACATGCTACAACGATCGCTTTAAATTGGAATATTTTGCAGCAGTGCAGATTTAATACCATTTTCTTTTTATATCCTGCATAATGGATTTGCCTTGCTTGGTGCACGTGGTTCCTGCGGCAGCTGCCTCTAGCGTTTTAATTTGGTTGTGGGTCACAATCATACAAGGTGAGCACTATATCGTGTCTTGCCCAGGCCCATGGGCGACTCGGATCTCTCAGGCGCAGTCTGGCGGAAGTCACGGGTAGCGGTGCCTGAGGCCGTGGGCCTGGGGAATCAGCTAAAAATGGGGAAAAGAAACATAATAAAAATGTCAAGTCGTGACGCCACCTGTAGGTTCCGGTGATGACTCCGGCGCTGCTTGGGCCTCCGGGGTGATGGGCGGCAGCAAGATGGAATGGCTCCCTACAGGAGAAGCGGGGTCCCCGGGGCTGTGAGTTGTAATGGTGGAAAAGGGTAGCACAGTCGTTTCTGTGCAAGGTTGGAATAAGGGAGTGCAGTCAGTGTGGTGCAGGTGGAAGGAGGGACACACACACATAAAAGTTTTTTGGTACCTTTACTGTTGTTCGGTTGCAGGTACACTCGTCCGGAATGATGGAAACACTTTAGAATCTCCACAGCGAGTAGGGTTGTAGGCCTCCTTACTTTTAGCTTTCCTGTTTGGAGTCTAGCAGGCATGAAACCTGACCGGACCGTTACTTCTCTCTCTCTCTTTCTCCACACCCGGGTTGCTGCACTGAGGGCTCTCTCTTGGGATCCCGCTGTACGTACTCCAAGGTCCCTGGCTCTCAACTGTTGGTGCTGCGGGTGTCCAGGAAGCTAAGCCTCCTCGTGGTGCTGGATTCTCTGCTGGGCCTATCCTCTGTCCCTGCAGACTCGGATCCAGTGACCGGAACTCTGGTGGGGTGAGTCGGTATGACCCCTCTGCCCCCTTTGTAACATGTTTCTCTCCTCTGTCTTCGACCCCTACTCTGCGGGTCTACCACTGCCTCTGGTGTATGCTGGTCTTGGCCTAGCACGGCTCCACTACCAGCTCAGCTCACTAAGCTCTTCACAGTTCTGTAGTGACTGCACACTCTGCTGATTTCCCTCCAGAACCTGTATTTATAGGGGATCTGGCTTAAGGCAGCCAGTTGAGATCCCCCTACAAGCCTGGAGTGGAAAGTGTTGTGTGTAAGTGGGTTCACTCGCTGTGGGAAATCCTTCAGTGTCCCAGGGAAGTCTGTGGTTACCTGGTACAGGGTGCCACATATCGCTTCCCTGATAATCCTTCCTCTCTCTATATATATCCCATGCATAACATAAAGAACACCTTTAATTAAACTCACCTATGGGTCTGTCTGGTCTCATGGGCGTTGCTGGTCTTGATCTGGCATTGTCCGCCTTCCCTGCTTCGTGAGGATGATACGACCTACGTCATTCACAAAATGTCTACGATTGTACCCTTGCGCGTGCACTTCTTTCTGCCCTGTCAAAGACAGAGCAAAGTATTCTAGTGCAAATACACTAGCGCTCTTTGGCCTTTACTCTTAGGGTGTGTGCCCACATAGTGGTTTAGTGGAGGTTTAGCAGCGAAAACCGCCGGCGGTTTAGCATAGGTTTTTATTTAAATTTATGTAAATCATTAGCAGCTTTAGGATTTACAAGTAACCTTATGTAATTTAGAAAACACTGTGCACACATAGTGGGTTTATGTGAGCAGATCTGCCAGCGGTTGGGCGGTTTCCCAGTGGTTTAGCAGCATACAGCATGTCAATTCTTCTCAGCGGTTTTTGAGCAGTTCCATGGTCAAAATCCTCCATAGAAAACCGCCGGAAAAACCGCTGGAAAACCGCCGGAAAACCGCTGTGCACACGCTGTAAAAACCGCTGGTAAACCGCTGAGAAACCGCTGGAAAACCGCTGGTGACTTCTGAGCTCAGGAGTCTAGGCTCCTTGAATTTTCCAGTGGTTTACTGGCGATTTGAAAGTCACTAAACCACTATGTGGGCACACAGCCTTATTCTTTCAAGACCAGCGACGCACATCAGACCGGCTAGGCCCATAAGTGAGTATAATAAAAGGTAAGGTAAAAAATATTTGTACCGTGTTAGCCAGGAGATCAAAAAATATTAGAATCTGACAGTCTTCAGGGGTTGATACCTTTTAATGGCTAACTGAAAAGATAGTAAATAATGTTTCAAGACTTTAAGGTCTCTTTATGAGGCTTAATAAACCTTAGCGTCTTAAAAGCTTTCTATTATTTACCATCTTCTCAGTTAGCCACTTATGAGGTATCAACCACTGAGGACTCTCAGATTCTCATATTTTTATAATAAAAGGTATTTTTTGTGTTATGCAATAGTATTGTGTATGCACTGTATATACAGCATTCTATAATGCTGTATATATGGGCTTACAGCTAGTGGTCATAATTTATACCAGGAAAACCTGGTGACACAGTTGCTTTAAGAAAAAACTATTTTCATGAGAGCATCAGGAAGAAAATAAGAGCAAAAACTGGCCCAGTTTACTTGGTGACAGGTCCACTTTTGGGGACTATTATTGCAATGATTATTTTTGTAATGAAGTCTACCGTATATTGGTGGTGATATGGTCTTCAGGACCTCATATGATTCCCGCTGTGGATGAAATGATGGAGAGGACCAGCAGGTGTCCCACCCCCCAGAGATCAAACTTTTATTTGTATCCAGTGGATTGAATGGCTGAGATATTTCTAAAATGTTTTCCATTATTTTTCCTTTGCTCATGACACATTGACCCTGCATTGTTTCTTCTAAAACCCTGGTGTGAATCCCATACTGCATACCGCCGGTAGCTTCCTATTGAACAGTAGAACTGGTATTAGTACAGAGCGCACATACTTGAGCATATATTATAGGAAAACTATAGCCACTGTTCTAGTTCTTAGATGTGTATCCAGTACATGTGCGCATAAAACAACCTCGAGTTTCTGGAGATGCCAACACATAAATATTAAAGTCAGTATCTTTTCCAAGCTTGACTGGAAACAGTTGTGTTTTATATTGAAAATGTGATCGGAGATGGAGAAATGGAGCCACCTGTGGTTCTGGGGCTTCGTGTTTGACATGTCTGCATTACAGGCTGAATTCTATAAATATTCTATGAATGCTGAGAAGATGAAACTTTAGAATTGCTGTCTGACTCTACCTGGTCTACACTGACTTTTGCTCAGGTTTTTATTTTAAAGGGACATGAAATAAACCATGGAACTCAAAATAATGTAACAAAGTGAACAACCACTTTTCATCACTAGTAATTATTGTACCATTTGAATTAATAATGATAATAATAATAATAGTTGGAGTTTTTTACAGTCATAACAGAATGATTACCTTCTGGCAGCCACCACTATTGGGAGCTCTTAAGCTTACTGTAGATAGATTTATTATTGGTACAGTGAGATCAGTAGAGATCCATGTTCAAAAAGATATACCTGGTGGAAAAAGAAAGCAAATAGTAGCTTAAAACTTAAAGAGATGATCCTGGAGGGAGAGGGGCATTATGATGACAAAAGACCTACTCCACACACGAGACCAAAGATGGTTGACGGCGTCAGAGGTATTTGACACGTGGCACCTAGCCCCAACGCATACTCTACAATACGCACAGATTCAGAAACATGTGCTATCAAGACTACATGACGTTCGGAGGGAATGTCGGGAAACAGAACTTGACAACCTACTGACTAGACATCCAGCTGAGGTCAATATCTCTACCATTTACGCCATGCTACGAGGTAGTCTACTACCATCTGGGCCCACTGAGCTATTCAAACGATGGGAGACCCACATGGGTGACGCGAATATGGGGGAGGTGGTGGTGACAGGCTGGAGTGCAGTGTGCAAGCATTTCACAGATGAGAGATGGAGGGATACCCATTTCAGGTTTTTACAGAGGGCTATTCTTGGCTTCAGTTTGCCTCCCTCACTCTACAATCCTAACTGGTGGTTGTCATGCCCTCGTTGTGACATGCCTAAAACTGACCTATTCCATGGGGGGTAGGAATGTGGCCCTATCCAGGCGCAGTGGGGGGTGGTGCGACGCTGGACGAATCACCTTTTGGGAACTAATATCCCGCTTGACAGGAACTTATAGGTTTTTCATGACAATGCCTTTATACAGATCCCCAGGGAGTCACTTAAGTTACTTCACACCATACTGATAGTGTTCAAGCGCCTCATCCTGGCACAATGGCTAGAGGAAAGACCTCCTAATGTGAGCCCTTTAGGAGGGAATTAAAGGGGATCATGTTTCTTGAGAAGGCGAACGCTGAGACTGACAAGGAAAATAAGATGGGGAAATTCTTTGAGATCTGGCGACACTTTATTCTGGGCCATCTCACAAGGGAAGAGATTGATGAGGTGGTTACACCCTTCTATAATACACCATGGTACTGTTTGTGGTGGTCGCGGCACGAGGTTGAATGATGCTGTTATATATTGATGGGAATATCTGCAGGAGGGAGGGGATTGAATATAAGACTGATTTATTAGTCAACATGTTTCAGGTCTCCTAGAAATGCCCTGAAATATGGCAATATGAGATTTATTTTTGATGATAGTCTAATTCATTGAAACGCACTACTACATGTTTATGTGCAGTATGTGTGCATATACGTGTATGTGCAGTGTGTATATACATGTTTACGTGCAGTGTGTTTGTGTATATACATGTTTATGTGCAGTGTGTGTATATACGTGCATGTGCAGTGTGTATATACATGTTTATGTGCAGTGTGTGTGTATATACATGCATGTGCAGTGTGTGTGTATACATGTTTATGTGCAGTGTGCGTGTGTATATACGTGCATGTGCAGTGTGTGTATACATGTTTATGTGCAGTGTGTGTTTACATATATGTGTATGTGCAGTGTGTATATACATATGTGTATGTGCAGTGTGTATGATGACATGATTATATTTGAATACATTTTTTTTTTCAAAAATACTGTATTTTTCCCTTTATAAAACACACTGGATTAAAAGACGCACCCCCAAATTTGGTGAAGGAAAAGAGAGAAAAAATAATTTTTAATGTTACATGGGGTCCATCTTATAATGCCAGCGTCCATCTTACAAACCATATAGGGTTTATGTCCCTTAAAGCCCCCTCATCATGGTACATGGTCACTCATCCTGGAATATAGCCCCCATCCTAGATATAGCCCCCTTAATCTGGGTATGGCCCCCTTATATTGGATATAACCCCCTTGTGCTGGCACACATCCCCCGGTGCTGGTACACCTCTCTTAGTGATGGCATATATCCCCCAGTGATGTCACATGGCTCCCAGTGATGACACATGTCCCCAGTCATGGCACACGTCTCCCAGTGATGGCACACGTCACCCATTGCTGGCACACATCTCCCATTGCTGGCACATGTCCCTTAGTGATGACACATGGCCCCAGTGATGGATCATGACCTCCAGTGATGACACACATCCCCCAGTGCTGGCACACATCCTCCAGTGCTGGCACACATCCTCCAGTGCTGGCACACATCCTCCAGTGCTGGCACACATCACCCAGTGCTGGCACACATCTCCCAGTGCTGGCACACATCCCTTAGTGATTGCACTCGGCCCCCAGTGATGGCACATGGTCCCCAGTGATGGCACAGGGCCCCCAGTGATGGATCATGGCCCCCAGTGATGACACACGTCTTCTAGTGATGGCACATGTCGCCCAGTGCTGGCACATATCCCCCCAGTGCAGGCACATGTCCCCCAGTGATGACACACAACCCCCAGTGCTGGTACACGGCCCCCAGTGCTGGTACACGGCCCCTAGTGCTGGCACACATTCCCCAGTGCTGACACACATCCCCCAGTGATGGCACACATTGCCCGGTGATGGCACATGGCCTCTAATGATCAATGATGGCCCCCAGTGATGACTTATGTCCCCCAGTGGTGGCACACATCCCCCTGTACTGGATATGCCCCCCTCCATGCTGCTGTCCATACTAAAATAAAAACCACTTTACTTACCCTCTCTAACGCTATCCTCCATGTCTCCCTGCTTGATGCTTTGCTGCACTTCCTGATTCTCGGTGAAGCCGGTCATGTGATCAGGCGCGCAGAGATGATGTCACTCTGCTGTGCCAATCACATGACTGGCTTTACTGAAAATCAGAAAGTGCAACGCAGCATCAAGCAGGGAGACACAGTGGACAGCGTTGGAGAGGGTAAGTAAAGTGGTTTTTATTTTAGTATGGACAGCAGCACAGGGGGGCCATGTGCCATCACGAGGGGGGTGCAGGCATATGTGATATATGCGCAGCTCCCCCAGTCCATCATCTCGGCGCGGTTTCAGCACCGAGGTGATGGACAGCGGGTGCAGTGCATATTATATGAGGCTAGTTAGCAGAAGCATGTGACCTCCCACCGCCTCCTGCAGCCTGCACCAGTCCGCCCCAGCCCCGGACACCGCTCTAGAGCTGCCCCCACTCTCCCCTGCAGAATATAATCTGCACATTCGGATTATAAAATGCACCCTCCATTAAACAGAAGACTGGGTACACGATGGACAGATTCCTTCTATATTCCACACGATCATAATGATGGCAAGAAAAATTGATCCTTCAAAATTGGCTCTCTGACAAAATCCCCAGAGAATTACAAATAACAGAGGGTTTAATAAATACAATGCACATAGAGAAAAGAGAAGTGGAGAGAAATAGTGACAAACTGACAAAAGGGTTTTTTTAAGAAATGGAGAAACTTTATAGAGACATCATTGACACCAACCGAAATCCAAGCCTTTATGAAAGCATTCATTCACTCAGACTGGTATTTGTTGGGAGATTTAAGCAACAATTTGGATAAACTTAAGTATATGGGTTGAGGAGCATATAATTGATCAGGAAATAAGATATAATGGAACACAAAAAAGAAACGTCAGGTGATACAGAGTTAGGTATGTGCACATCTGACGTTTCTGCATCTCTGCAGACCGTCCTGAAACGGTGCAGACTGGCAGAAACTGAGTTTTCTGACCTCAGCACTGTTCATGGTTTTCTTAGCGTTTTTTAGCTTTTCCGGCCGGTTTTACAGCGTTTATACAGCGTTTGTCGGCGGTTTTCTGGCGGTTTTTCTGAGCGTTTTTAGGCCATTTTTTTGGGCACTTGTAAGCTGGAACCGCTGGAACAACGCTCAAAAGAAGTCACTTGCTCTATCTTTGAAAACCGGTGGAAAACGTGCAAAAACTGAAAACGACCAGAAAAAAAACGTTCTAATGAAGACAGCGTTTCTAAACTCCATTGAGTATCATGTTAATCCAGCCGTGGATAGGATTACATAAATTAACATAAAACTGAGCGGAAACGCCGACGGAAACCGGTAAAAGCAGCCCACAAAACGTCAGATGTGCACATACCCTTAAACGGTATTGGAAACTTTGGATGAGTTATATTGTAGTGGGTATTGATGTAACATGTTGATAAATCGGTCAATGTATATATTTCTTATGTGAATAACGAACAAACATGTTATAATGTTATCATTTTGTTTGGAAAATGTAATAAAAAGAATTTGAAAAAAAAATGCACCCCCCCCCACATTCCCTCCGAATTTGGAGGAACAAAAGTGTGCTTTAAAATCAGAAAAATACGGTAAATGTGGATTATTGTTCATTTAAAAAAAAAAAAAAAAGAAAGAAATCTCTTGAATAAGCCCTAGCCCATCTTTCAGGGGGAAAATATAATATAAGACCCTGTCTTATTTTCTGAGAAGATCACTAAGTTATATTCATATTCAGTTATTTTTAGTATGATACAATTCCAAAAAACAACCCAGCAGTCAGGACAAGTACAACCCAATATGGCAACTTTATTATCACATTACAAACTGGTTAAAAGTAGAAGACATCAAAAATAACAAGTACACTACACAGGTGAACCCACAATGTCAAGGTACACTGCAAAATGACAATTCTTAAACATTAAAAGACCAAAGTTAGATACAGTGGCCAACCCGACCAGTGTATATTTATACTCATGCCACCAGGGAACTATCCCTACAGATGCCCGATACATTGCACCCATAGTTCAACCAAACAGCAAGTGCCACATCAGTGGGTCAAATCATTACCTGTGAGTGACCGTCACCCCTAACGCACGTGTCATATTAGCTTCATCAGAGGGGTTTTTTAGTATGAGTTGACATGTTACTCAGCTCATACTAATGGCAGTATCTCTCTACATAATTCAGGTTAACTTTATCCAATGTACGCTCCCTGTCAGTTTCTTATGAATTCCTCGAAAAGTTGGCAGCACTTGGTATCAGCATATATTAAATATGTAATCAAGCTTTACTTATCTCATTCATTTTACTGAAAAACTGGTAGTCACAGTTATTTAATATTATTATTTAATCAGTGTGGGGGCATGTTAGGTTTCATGATCACCAAGTTAAAATTCAGCCTCAAAGGTAACTAAGGTAATATTTCAGTTTAAAGGGGTACCATCTCATAAAATATTGGCACAACACTAGCATCAATGCGAATATGACCTCTGGGTACCAAGCAGGTAGTTCGCAGACTGTGAAGAGGCTAAAATGTGGAATCAGTGCTATGGCCCCTTCATTCTTAAGACTGAGGGGCTCCCACTGGTGTGACTCTAGACTATTAGTAAAGGTTTAGATAAAGGTATTATGGTTCCAGCAAGTTCTTTCTAATTATTGTATTAAAAAGATGTACAATTTTTTGTTATTCTTTTTCCACAAATTCTTAAGTACCTTAAGTTTTCTTAATAAACCAAGTATATACACATTTTTCAATATTACATGCTCCATCACAGGCTGTATTTGGCAGGTATCCTTTCCTAGAGCCAATCTATGTTCTATCACAGTCTACTGCACATGAATTAGAATTGTGTCCGTATACAGAGCAGGAACAGTATTCAAGTCATCATACGAGTTACCATTTTCCAGGAATTACTCACAAGTTATTTCAGGATCCCTGTCGAACAGGGATGTACAAAAATGTTTCAATATGGCAATGTAGTTAGTTTTATATCAAACGGGGTGCATACTACGGTTTTTAAGGGTTTTAACAATAGCGCACCCCATTTGATATATAATCAGCTATACTGTTTGGAGGAATAAGGCAGTACAGGGTGGACGCCTGGGAGAGGTGCAGCTTTTGTAGTTGATATAGCACTTTCCTAATTAACAATATTTTAAATTCAATATGACAATGTGCAAGAATATTGAGGGTTTTCTCACATAATATATGTAGAAGCCTGCTGACAGCAAAATGAGTAATTTATAATGAAAGGTGGTGGAAGGTGTAAAATATTGTAGGTCAGTGCTAGTTATAAACCATTTGTTCACCCATGCTCCTGATTCTTCTATCCAGATTTTTCTGCAGAGCAATAATTGTGTTAATGAATTTACTTAGATTTTAAGCTAACTATTTTGGCTCACGTAAACATTTTTGTAGGCCTGATCACACAATATTGGATATGAAAATACTAGTGAAGGTAACTTCAGATCACAGAGAATCAGGAGAGTTTGGGAATACAACCTAATGATGAACTTTAACACAATTAAAGCAGGAATGAATGTTTCTCATGGATTTATGTCTTTCTACATTCATTGAGGAATTTTCAGGTCTTGGACCAACCACTAATCAAAGGACAGTAAAGCGATCTGTGCCTCTTATCTCGGAACTCTGTTTTTTCTTCCCCAGCTGCTTTCCCCCTCCCAAGATTGACCACTACTCTCGGTTTCACGTCACCTGTCGTATTTATTGCATTAGCCCACCCTGTATTTGTATACAGTATATATATATGTGTCTTCAGAATTTGTGTCATTATTAGCCTGATGAAGAGGCTATAGAGTCTCGAAAGCTTGCTTTGCTTTTTCTTACCATCTTTTCAGTTAGCCATTAAAAGGTATCAATCGCTCAGGACTCTCAGATTATAATATTTTTCTATCTACTGGCTAACACAGTACAAAACATTTTTTACCTTGGCTCACCTGGTAAGGTGTACTCTCCAAGTCCAAGATACAAGAGGGCATGTGGGCCAAGGACGTTGGTGCAGCAGATAGATGAGACACGCAGAAAATGGGAAGTAGAAGCACTGGAGTCTGCAGGCAGACAAGAGACCAGGAAACAGAGTAGAAGCAAACAGGGGTCTGGGAAACAGGTAGTGGTAGCACTGTAGGCCACAGGAAGACAGGAGACCAGGAAGCAGGTAGTGGAAGCAATGTAGGCCAGAGGCAGACAAAAGCCCAGGGAGCAAATAGTAGAAGCTCTATAGGCCACAGGTGGACAGGAGACTGGGAAACGGGTAGTAGAAACAATGCAGGCTACATCTAAACGGGAGGGGAGAGCAGAAAGTAAACAGTAGAAGCACTGTATGCCACCAGCAGACAGGTCAAAGACAAACTAAATGTGTTACAGTAATATCAAGACAAAGGTGTGTGTCTTGGTGGGCCATATTTAGGCCCAGGCAGACAATCACATGAGAGCATTCCAGGCCACCTGCAAAACCTAACATGGAGCACAAAAGAATTCAGTAAACTGGAGTAAGGGAGCAAAGCCCAGATTCAGGACAGGTATGTAACAGGAACCTGACAGCTGAACCAGACACTGGTTATATGATTTTGGCCATGTATGTTTGGCTTTGATATGGTGCGGCTTGGAACCAATTGGCTTGGGTGACTAATTAAAAAGAACAATATGAGTTATACCATGGCACATCAATAAAATCTAAAATTAAACTTTATTGATAACATCTTAAAAATCTGTGCTTTTAAAAGTCCAATGTCAAATGTCAGTTGAGTTACCTTGATCACAGCAGAGTAGCAGAGTCTGGCCATTTAGAAGCACAGACTTCCGAGATGATATAAAACACTTTAATTTTGGACTTTATTGATGTGCCATGGTGGTACTCTTATTAAATATCTTCTACTACCATTGAGCACCAACTCTTTCACCGCCCACCAGTTAAAAAGAACTCAGTCCTCGGTGGCTTCTTCCCACCCACTCCATTTGAGTGACAGGTTTTTTCTTGCGTGCGTTCCTTGGTAGCAGGCTTGTCAATTTGACCTTTTTGATTTCTGAAATTGGAAAAAACATAATAAATGGTTATGATTATAAATAATATATGTCTGTAGACTAAAATTAGATAAGAAGGCATCAGCTGCATTCACTGTAAACTATAAAATTATAATTACTATAAAAATATTCAGTGTAAACAGGAGCATACATAGAAATTGTGGAGCCCCATAGCAATGTTTCTAATCGGGCCCTCCCCTCAAAAAAAGAAAAAAAATGGTTGGGTCACATAATAGCATAGTATAATGCACCCTCATAGTTCTCCATATAATATAATGTACCCCCATAATCAGATCGTTATTTCAGCTATACAGAGCAGTGCTAATGCACAGCTCTGTACAGCACAACCATCAGATTGCAGTTTCAAATCCTCTAAAGGGATAAGTAAATATAATAAAAAGTTGTTTGGTATCGCCGAGTTCACGAATGATTGATCTATCAAAATATAAAAGAAATGAATTCTATTGATAAAAAACATAACGACAAAATAAATAAAAATGCTAAAATTAGGGTTTTTTTGGTCACCGCTAGGGATTGGCGAATCTACTCGCTAGGACTCGGCGAGTAGTAAGGGACTCGCAGGACTCGGTACTCTGCGAGTTTCCCAGTGATTACTCGCACAGTAAACGAATCCAATGCAAATCAATATCAATCCTAGTTTTGTCAGAGACGCTGACAAAGCTAGGATTGCCTTTGACTTGCATTGGTCTGATTACTGTGCCAGTGATAGCAGGGAAACTCGCAAAGTAACTGCTGTTACTTTGCGAGCCGAGTCCAGCTGTCTTCTCTGTGCCGGCTGCCGCAGCTCCAGGGTCCTAGAGCCCGCCTGCTCACAGAGATGATGTAGCAGAGCTGCGATTGTTCTCAGTCTGCTCATTCCCTGTGCATAGACATCTATATCTATGCACAGGGGATGTTGCAGAGAGGACATCGCGTTTTGGACTACGTCGGACGGAAGAGGATTTTTTTAATTAAAGATGGAGTCCCTAATGGCTTTTTTTTTTTTTTATTTCTAATAAAAAAATTTCTCTGTGTTGTGTTTTTTAACCCTTTATTGGAGATTCTTAGTGGCTGGGTCAAACGTGGCCTGACATTAAGAATCTCGGGCTTAATACCAGCTTGTATAACAAAGCTGGTATTAACCCCTTTATTACCCAGCGTGCCACCGCCACCAGGGCCGCTGGAAGAGCGGGGTTCAGCGCCAGAGGATGGCGCTTCAATGAACGCGCCATCTTCTGGGGCAGCTGCGGGCTGCAATTTGCAGCGGGGGTGCCCAGAAAGCTTGGGCCTCCCTGCGCTGCGGATTCCAGCCCCCAGCTGCTTAGCTGTACCTGGCTAGACATAGAAATTGCGCGGAGCCCCACGCATTTTTTTTTTATTATTTCATGAAATTCATGAAATAATTAAAAAAAAGGGCTCCCCTATATTCTTGTGTCCGGCCAGGTACAAATAGGCACTTGGGGGTTGGGGGCAGCCCGTCGCTGCCTGCTGGATCCGGCTGGTTCCAGAAATACGGCGAAGCCCACGTGAAATTTTTTTCTGACAAATCCATAAAACAATGTAAATAAAAGGGACTGCATCTTTATTAACCCCTGGACCATGGGCGAGGGGTTAATAAAGATGCAGTCCCTTTTTTAGGATTGTTTTATTGATTTTTCAGAAAAAAAATTACACTGGCTTCGCCGTATTTCTGGAACCAGCCGGATCCAGCAGGCAGCGACGGGCTGCCCCCAACCCCCAGGTGCCTATTTGCACCTGGCCGGACACAAGAATATAGGGGAGCCCTTTTTTTTTTATTATTTCATGAATTTCATGAAATAATTAAAAAAAAAGGCGTGGGGCTCCGCACAATTTCTATGTCTAGCCAGGTACAGCTAAGCAGCTGGGGGCTGGAATCCGCAGCGCAGGGATGCCCAATCTTTCTGGGCACCCCCCGCTGCAAACTGCAGCATGCAGCCGCCCCAGAAGATGGCGCGTTCATTGAAGCGCCATCCTCTGGCGCTGAACCCTGCTCTTCCAGCGGCCCTGGTGGCGGTGGCACGCTGGGTAATAAAGAGGTTAGGGCCGGCTTTGTATTATCAGCTGGCCCTAAGCCCGAAATTTATGGTGGTCACACCAATATTAGACATGACCGCCATGAATTTCTATTAAATTGTTTTAAAAAAAAACACAACACGGAGAAAATTTTTTATTAGAAATAAAAAAAAAAAGCCATTAGGGACTCCATCTTTAATTAAAAAAATCCTCTTCCGTCCGACGCAGTCCAAAATGCGATGTCCTCTCTGCTACATCCCCTGTGCATAGATATAGATGTCTATGCACAGGGAATGAGCAGACTGAGAACAATCTCAGCTCTGCTACATCAGGCAGCAGGCGGGCTCTAGGACCCTGGAGCTGCGGCAGCCTGTACACAGAGGAGACAGCCGGACTCTTATCTGTGCGAGTTTCCCAGCGATTACTTGCACAGTAAACTAGGATTGCTTCAGGCTGAAGCTTCCGAGACACATCTGTGATTTGTAAATCGCACACTACTCGCTATTACTCGCTTCCCCATTCATTAACATTGGACTCGCTAGACTCGCAACGAGTAGCGAGTCCCGGGCTTGGACTCGCTAGAGTCAAGCGATTCCGAGTAATTTAGGATTCGCCCATCACTAGTCACCGCAAGATTACAATAAAATACAATGAGAGGCAATCAAAACATTCTATCTACCCAAAAATGGTATCAGTGAAAACGTCAGCTCAGTGCACAAAAAATGAGCCCAGATTTAAAAAAATGAGAACATTTTTGGTCTTGGAAAATAGCGACAAAAACAACATTTTTTGGGGGTAGAGGTCACATTTCTGACTTTTTTTTTTACAAATTTAATTAAAAAAACTATACTCATTTGATATCTATGAACTGGTACAAATGAAAGGTAGAGCCATTGTCAATAATCAATAAGATTGCAGTTTTCATTAAAAAATGACTTCTGGGAAGGATGGCTGGAACCTAATTGGACCTTTTGGCTCCTTTAATATATTTTTCCACATTGTCCTAATCTACACTGTGTTCCAAATTATTATGCAAATTGGTTTTAAGTGTCATAGGGTTTTATTTGTATTTTTTTTCAGTGAAACCCATTGATGGTATTGTGTCTCAGGGTTCTTCGGATCAATGGAATCAATCTCAGATATCTGTGATAATTAGTTTGGCAGGTGAGCCCAATAAAAGGAAAACTGGGTGTTCCACAATATTACGCCGGCCACAGTTTTCAAGTAACATGGGAAAGAAAAAGGATGTCTCTGCTGCTGAAAAGCAACAAATAGTGCAATGCCTTGGACAAGGGATGAAAACATTTGATATTGCACGAAAACGTAAGCATGATCATCGTATTGTGAAGAGATTTGTGGCTGATTCTGAGCACAGATGTGTTTGTGCAGATAAAGGCAGAAGGAGGAAGTTTTCAGCCAGGCAAGTTCATCAGATTAAGAGAGCAGCTGCTAAAAAGGCCTTACAAACCAACAAATAGATATTTGAATCTGCTGGTGCCTCTGGAGTCCCTCGAACCTCGAGGTGTAGGATCCTTCAAAGGCTTGCAGTGGTGCATAAACCTACTATTCAGCCACCCCTAAACAGTGCTCACAAGCAGAAACAGTTGCAGTGGGTCCAGATATACATGAAGACTAATTTTTAAACAGTCTTGTTTACTGATGAGTGCCGAGCAACCCTGGATGGTCCAGATGAATAGAGTAGTGGATGGTTGGTGGATGCCACCATGTCCCAACAAGGCTGCAGCATCAGCAAGGAGGTGGAGGAGTCATGTTTTGGGCTGCAATCATTGGGAAACAGCTGGTAGGCCTTTAAGGTTCCTGAAAGTGTGAAAATAACCTCTGCAACGTATATAGAGTTTCCAACTGAGAACTTTCTTCCATGGTACAAAAGACAAAAACGTGCCTTTAGGAGCAAAATTATTCTCATGCATGTCAATGCACCATCTCATGCTACAAAGAATACCTCTGTGTCATTGGCTGCTATGGGCATAAAAGGAGATAAACTCATGGTGTGGCCACCATCTTCCCCTGACCTCAACCCTATAGAGAACCTTAGGAGTATAATGAAGCAAAAGATCTATGAGGGTGGGAGGCAGTTCACATCAAAACAGCAGCTTGGGAGGCTATTCTGACATCATGCAAAGAAATACAAGCAGAAACTCTCCAGAAACTCACAAGTTCATTGGATGCAAGAATTGTGAAGGTGATATCAAAGAAGGGTTCCTATGTTAACGTGTAACTTGGCCTGTTAGGATGTTTTGGAGTTAAATAGCTTTTTATTTTAGTGAATCTGACCTCCTAATGCTGCAAATTCAACAAATCAGCATTTTCAGTTCTTTCAAACATATCAAATGTTTACAAACTCTACTGTGTGTAATAATTTGGAACAGTGCTTTAGAGTTTTTTTAAGTTTGAAAATTATACTGTTATCATAGGGAGATTTCCTTCATAAAATTTGATGTATACTCTAACGGGTGATGACTTTTATTACACTGACTTTCATTTGCACCAACCATTTACAAAAATCAGAGAAAAAGAACATTTGCATAATAATTTGGAACACAGTGTAGTTTGTCCTAGTCTATAAAATTCAAATCTAATTAGATGAAAAACAATGTAATGTAACACATGCAATGTACACTTACAAAGAACCATTGGGAGTATTTTCTCCAAACAACAAAATGGGAAATCAGTATATTTGTTTCCAGTGATACTCTTAGCCATTAGTTACTGTATTTTTCAGATGATAAGATGCACTTTTGTTCCTCCAAATTTTAGGGGAAAGTGAGGGTGCGTCTTATAATCCAAATCTACTGTGATGGGGTGGGGGTCTGGAGCAGTGTTCAGGGGCGGGATGAGGTTGGCTGCGGGCTGCAGAGACAGCGGGAGGTCACGTGCTCCAGCTCATTTAATATGCACTGCACCCGCCACTGTCCACCTCTCACTGCTGAAGTTATGCTGGAAGATGGACGGGGAGCGTTGCATATTGAGTGTGCCTGCTATCACCCCCTCCATTGTACATATGCCCCCCATGTCCTGCTGTCACCCCCTCCCCGTCCTGCACTCACCCCTTCACACTTAGATGTCCCCATGTTGGCACGCAGCAAGTATAATAAAAAAAAGCTGATTACTTACCCTCCGGCGATCTGTGCTCACAACGTCACCGCCAACTCCCAGTCTCTGTGCTGCCCTTTATCTTCCACTCATGTGACCGGGCCTTCACCAAATTTGGGGGTGCATCTTATAATCAGGTGCATCTTATAAAGCGAAACATATGGTATATTACTATGTTATGCTACTTTGAATCATTGATGTTCTGAGGAGGGTAATGGTTGCAGTGGAAATGAGACACTTTACATACAAATAATATTTTTCATGATATTAAACTGTTACATATTCATTCTAATACATTTCTAGTCCTGCACCTTCAGTAAAAGTGGACGAAATAAATGTGAACTCCTAACTGTTGTGTGTAGAGCTTTGTCTAGAATAGGAAATGTGTTTCTTTTTTGCTTTCTTGGGCTTAAGTCTTTCTTAAAGCATAGTAAGTCATTTAGCTTCCATGCATCACTGCCCCTTATTACATTTAGTAGATTGTAATTGGCTGCAAGACAACTTTGAGTGGGTCTCCTTGTGTTACAAGCTGGTGAGACTCTGTACCATATTCCGTACAGTTTACCATGAGCCTGACGGCTGTGCATTAAATCCTATTACTGTTACCAAAAGCTTAAAACACTGCCTTAGGTTTTTTAATTTTCTTTTTTTTTTTGTATGGGACTTTTCAATGGATTAAGACATTGAAAAATAGCAATGTAGGCTTAAAGGGGATTTTGAGTACTAAAATAACAATTTTCTATCTGCAGCATAAACTAACAATGTTAAATCCATGATATTCTAACCCTTGGCACCCACACTGATCAGCAGAACAAAGTGTCCGCAATCTTTAATTGAATGTAGTGAGAAATTGGCTAAGATGAGCATTTCAAAAATCAGTCTTAATATAGTGTGTGCAGGCTTGAAATCTATGAAAAGCCACTGGCATTTTAATAACGTTCAAGCAAAATGTCCAGAATGGAACCTGCACCAAATAACCACTAGATCTGCACACTGTTAAAACGCCCAAAATTATGACCATTGCCGCACTTTGGCTCCTCTATTTGGTCGTGCTCAAATCCTCTCAGAGTATTAAGACTTAAGAGGACCTGTCACCAACCACACATGGTGATCTAATTACAGCACTGAATGCAGCATGTCTGCTGCATCCAGGCAAGGAGTCCCCCAGCCCTTGAGCCCCTGTACCCTGAGATAATACACTTTGAAAACTTACATTGTGGAGCCAAATAGGAGGTGGCTTGTGGCTGGAGCCAGAGGGCAGTTTCACACCCCCTGTATGTTTAATCTGCCCACCGCCGCCTCCCTGATGCCAATCATTGTCTCCCTCGCCTGCAGCATAACACAGAGCAAGGGGTGCGGTTCTGGTCGCATTGCCCCACCCCTTGCGGTGACGTCACCACTTATACCCGGCCTACTCCATGGTTAACATGGAGCAGGGCAGGGAAAGGTGGTGATGTCAGAGCAGGAGGCCGGACACCCCACCTCCTGCATTGACATCACCGCTTATACCCGCCCTGCTCCATGTTAACCATGGAGTAGGGCAAGTATAAGTGGTGACGTCACCACAGGGGGTGGGGCAATGCGGCCAGAACCACACCCCTCACTCTGTGCTATGCTGCAGGCGAGGGAGACAATGATTGGACATCAGGGAGGAGGCGGCGGTGGGCAGATTAAACATGCAGGAGGCATGAAACTACCCTTTGGCTCCAGCCACAAGCCACAAGTGTATTATCTCGGGGTACTCTATCCATGCATCATCAACCCTTGAATACCATCATCAACTGACAAAAATCCCCACTAGTTGCTTTGGGCACCATTGATATTAGTTATAGTATATATTACTTCCACTAAGCAGAGCATTGAGCACTATTACTTTCTGTAAATTAACATAAGCCTCTTTCTTCTATGTAAGGTTCTTGTCCTCTGTTGGTGATCATGTAGGGTAATAAAGGAGTATTTGAGCGTCTTGCTGCTGTACTCCTCTATTATATAATTGCAGTAAGGGAAGTGACTTAAATGATAATAATAGTAACCATAGTTATCTAGAATTATCATGGTCATTTGCATTTATGAGGACACGTAGCAAAACCTTGGAAGAATATTCCCTTTTAAGTTGCCTTTTTCTTTACAGATGGTTCTTTAATGATGACCTCTGGAAGCTGTTTTATATCGGTATACTGTGCATCTGCGTGGGTGTATAACTGTCTCTGTTAATTTGATAATTTGCTTACAAGTGAAAACACATTGTATCAGTAATTATCTTCGAAAAATCAGTTACAATAAGCAGGATAATAATGCGGGTTCAGGTTTTTTACATCCCACATGGAAATGTTAAAGCAAATTTAAACTCCTAGAAATTGGGACTCCTCATACTTGTCTAAGTCAATAGCTTTTCACATCAATAGTGCGATTTGTAAAATTAGCACACAAAATGAGTTGTGTTTTCTCAGCATTGTCAATAATAAAGCCATCACAAGCCTTTTACACATAATCAGTCACAACCTGCAGCCTGTTGGCAAAGTACTGCACAGGAACTAGATTAATTCTACCCAAGGAGAATGATCTGGGTCAGCCGGAGCTCATCAGAAATGAGGTGTTGAAGGGGTGATGTACAACTAAGCACTGAAGTTTTTTTTTATCTTTAACACTCCAGATTTATTTATGTACAAGTGTTGAAGAGGTGTTTTCTCAATATATTTTGGTGTTTTAACTTCTTTTTCTCATTTTGTACAATTTTTTGTGATTTTTTTTCATTCTATTACTGTAATGGAGAAACACATTCTTGTATAAAGCTTTAAAAACCAGAAAGCGTAAGCACACCAGGAGATATGGCGTTCTACATAGGGCTAAGCAGTCTCTATGTATTCTTTTGATGGGCTTGTTACAGATATAGCAAAGCTGAGTTTACATTTGGTACAACTCAGCATGATCTCACAACATGATAAGAATTAAAGTAAACACTCAAAACTCAGAATTGTATATATTTGTTGTAGAATGGCATAAAATATATTTATTTAAAAAAACATCAGATCCAGACCCAATACAGCAATCAACATATAATATGTATTCACTTTAATGGCACTATTAATTCCACATCGCTTTAACATACATTAGTAATACTGTCCCTATTGGGGCTCACAATCTAAATATCCTATCAATATATCTTTTGAGTGTAGGTGGAAACCAGAGAAACCGGGGGAAACCCACGAAAACCCTGGACAAAGTCCTTGCAGATGATGTCCTTGAATTGAGATACTCCAAATGCAGTATGACCAGACTGTTGACGTTTTAACTCCTGCACCTTTGATCAATAATGGACCTTGTAGGGTCGTCTTTAATATTTTTATTAGCCTACACCTTTCATAGCAGACTTGGTACTTCTTCAGGGTGAACATCTCCAACATGTTCACCCTGAAGAAGTAGCATGTTTGCTATGAAATGCGTAGGCCAATAAAGGTATAAAAGAAGACTTTCTACAAGTTCCTTTATTGATCAGGCAGCGCAGGAGTTAAAACTACATCTTGTATACAATCTGGTCGATTTCTGTGGGTTCCATGCGCCAGCCGATGATACTTTTGTGGTAGTTGTGGCCCCTTCACACCAATCCTAGGTGAGTCTAACTGAATATATTCACCTTACATGTTTTTTGGATAAGACCCTATATTGTGCTTCATTTCATTATCTAAATGCAATAATGCATACATATTTATGTGACTATGTCTACTGTAAATGTCTACCGGGTTCTAGACATGAGCTTTAACAGTAATGCAGCAAAGTAAAGTTACAATATATTTATACATCACATAGACCATGTGGCAGAACATGAACAACAACAGGAACCATTAAAGATTCTTGACTTTGCATTTTGCCGTGTTCTTCTTAGCCTAGGGTAGCAATACGTTTTTGGAAGTGTTTTCCATGACCAATCAGTTTTTTTTTTGGGTGCTTTTTGAGCCTCCTGTGCCCCTGAATGTTTTTTGGACTTAGTCATTTTTTGCCAAAAAATGCTAGAAAAAATGGATCTGTCCTTTTAAGGCACCAAAAAAAGGATCCATTTTTCCATAGGGCCCCATATTAAAAATACGGATCCATTTTTAAACGGCACCCAAAAACGTTCCCAACAACGTTTTTGGCTAAAAACACTTCTAGCAATGATTTTGGGTGCAGTAAAAACGTAAAGGGTGTTTATTACATATAATCTGTTTTTCCATCAGTTTTTGGACTTAGAAAAAAAAATGCAAAAAATGATGCTAAAAACGGACCAAGGGCTTTGTGTGACCCTAACCTTAGGCTGCTTTGACATCAGTGTTTCTTGGCATTCGCGGCAGATCAGGTATTGTGCCGCACCTGCCGCCTAATGGTTCACTTGCAGGAAGGCTGCGTTCGGCCTAATTTATTCCCTATGGGACATGCGGACATATGTGACACTTGCGGTTTTGCACTTGCGGCGAGTCAAAAAAACGCTGCTAGCAGTATTGTTTGTCCGTTGCCGCAAGTGCCAGATTGGCCGGATCGTGGCGAAACCACAAGTGCTGCACATGTACGCAAGTCCCATAGGGAATTCATTAGGTCGCACACAGTCTTGCCACAAGTGTTCCAGTATCCGGCTGATGAAGCAAAAGTGCCGGATCTGCCGCGAATGCCGAGAAACGCTGATGTGAAAGCAGCCTTCAAATTCATTGTTAGAAACTGTGTCAATTTGCAGATCACTGGGCCTTCACAGATCCCTAGAATTCGTCTCTCAAACGCCTCATTGTCAGTGGGACTACCTGAAGTAAATGACTGCTTTAATATATTATCTCTTGCAGTACCGTAGACATATAAACGGTATAAATTTATTAAATAAAAAGTGGAATATGAAAAAAAAGCAGAGTTAAATAAAAAACAAATAAACATAAAAAAGAACAGCAAAAATTGGAGTAAACAATAGAATAACAGAGAGACACAGAAAAGAAAAACAATGTCATATGATAATTCCCTAATATTTATATGCATAGAGGTTTCTTGAGTGCTGGTATTTTTTATATTCTCATATTGAATTTTTCCTCCAGGGGAAATGAAATATACTGAATCACTTGTTATCTCTATCTAAGTGATAATACACTCCTTTTAGCATTTCCTTTTTTTTCACTTTTTTTTAGTCACATTCATGCATGGAGCGTATGTGGACAAATGATAGCTAAATGTGTTGTCACAAATCTTTAAAAAAAGAATCTGACAGCAAAAAAAATAGTATTTACCTGCAGACATAGTTGTGATCTGCAGGTAAATATTCTCTTGCATATATTCAACAGTCTAAATCAGCATTATTAGGTTTTCCTCTAGAATGGCTTCTAATAAACAGGTAAATCTCATCAATAGAGATGAGTGAACCTGCAGATGTTCGGCTGCTCTGGCCTAAATCTTAGTTTGGGACTGGGTTTGACTCAAACTTGAACCCGAATTTTACAGTTATAAAATAGTGGCAGTGAGGGTTGGGGCTGTAAAAGAAAGCAAAACAGTGATTAAATAATCAGCATCATAGCTACTGAGGACCGTGCAGCTTGTAACAATACTTCTGGGTCTGCTTATTAACCTTCAGTTAATTTACTAGGGCTCTGCCTCCAACAGCTTTTCACAGATTCCCACTCTCTGAGACAACGTCTATGATTGGCGTTGTGCCATTACTCATTGTGTGATTGGTTGTCATTGGCAACTAATCTGTCGCCATAGGGGTGTAAAAATAAGTAATTAAAAATTTTAGGGATCTTCCATTATTTTACTTTTTTAACAGCGATAATGCTGCCACACCTAGCTGCCTGGCTTTACCTTGGATGGCAATCAAAAATACAGGCAAGCCCATTTTTTTTAATTATTCAAAGAAATAATAAAAAAAAACTGTGGACTTCACTCTATTTTTGATGGCCAGCCAAGGTAAAACAAAGGCAGCTGGGGACTGGTTTTCTCAGAGTCGTGCGGCCCATAGTTATTGGGCCCTCCTATGCTACTGAATAACAGCCCGCAGCCACCCAGAAATTGGCACTTTCATTAGAAGTGCCAATTCCTAACACTTTACACGACTCTTTCTGATGCTCTGGTGCGGTGGTATTGGAGAGATAGAAGGGGTTAATGACAGCTGAGTATTTACAGCTGTCATTTACCTTTGATCAGGAATCTATGACACTAGCACATTACCAATCATGTGAGTAAATAGTTAAAGGATTTTACTCTGTGTTGTGTTTTTTTATTTTAAATACAACACACAACCTTGTTTCACCACTTTATTGACCGCAAACATACCCTCCGATGATAATCCACAGCACAGTGTCCCATGAAGCATCTGATCTCTGCTACATTGCGGTGAGTGGAAGGAGACATTACAGCATCTGCTCACCACAAGTAGCACACTCACACTGACAGCCAGTTGTGTAAGCTGAATGGTGATTTCAGAGTCGAGTTCATCTAAAGACACAGCTGTGCGGCTCAGCTGTAACTTCAGATGAACTCTCTGACAGTGAGCAGATTGTGCACCATCACTCTCAGTGTTTTAAACAAATTGTAACCAATATCTGTGAACAATCTAAAGTTAAGATTTTCTTATTCCAGTAACATTTTTAATATAATTGGATCCAGTGTAACATTATGAAAAATAGAACTGATAAAATAATAATTTAGTTTAGTCTTTAACTTGTGCCTGTTATGCACATGAGAATTTCAACAAGTTTTCCCTAATCCTGGCCCCCCACCACATCCCCACAGTCACCTACCCCCCACCCCCAAGACCCATCACCACTCTCGTAACCTCACCATCACCCACCCTAGCCAACCTTGCCAACCTTAGACCCATCCCTGCAGCCCCTGCTCCCCCAGCCTGCCTGGTGCACTCTGGAACGCCCGTTCAGTCTGGCATCACAGAGACCTGGCTCACCCCCTTCGACACGGCTCCCCTGAAGCCTCCCATCCTCTTATGGCAGATTCAGTCTTTCCCACACCCCTGCCAGTCTGACAAACATGGCGGAGATGTTGGCGTACTCCTGACCAACACCTGCTCCTTGACCCCTATTCCACTGCCTCCCTCTGCTACTCTCTCCTCTTTTGAAGCCAACTCTGTCCGCATCTTCTCCCCCTGCAACCTTCAGCTGGCCATCATCTAGCGCCCCCCTGGATCCATCCCCACCTTCCTCAACCATTTCACCACCTGGCTACTTCATTTCCTTGCTGTTGACATCCCCACCATCATTATGGGTGACCTCAATATCCCCATTGACACCTCCCACCCAACCGCCACTCAACCTCTTTCCCTGACCTCCTCCCTTTGGCTCTCCCAATGGTCCTCTTCTACACACCCACAAAGATGGCCACAAGCTGGACCTCATCTTCACCCGCTTTTGCTCCCTTAATAACCTCACTAACTCATCCCTCCCCCTGTCTGACCACAGTCTACTGACCTTCTCCTCCCTCTCCTCCCCTACTAACGCTACCCCCTCTCTGCAAACTCGATCACCCCCGCAGAAACCTAAAACACATCGATCTACACTTATTCTCAGAATCCCTTCTCCCTCTCGCCGACATAACATCCATTTGCGACACAGACACTGACACCACCCTCTACAACAACCACATTAACTAAGAATTTCGACTTAGCCACCCCCTCACACACCATGCAGCACGCACTAACAGGCAACCCTGGCACACCACCCCTCACTAAAGACCTGAGATGGGTGTCTAGGGTCGCCGAGAGGAGATGGACAAAATCTCATTCCACTGTGCACTTGCGTTGTTCAAACAGTCCCTCACTGACTTCAAGGCTGCACTTGCTGCCGCCAAACAAGCCTTCTTTTCATACCTAATAACCTCCCTGTCCCACAATCCAAAACAGCTTTTCAAAACTTTCAATTCCTTACTCCGCCCACCCACTCCTCCTCCCTCTCCCCCTATCTCTGCTGAAGACTGCCTCCTTCTTCAAAGAAAAGATTGACAGAATAGAACTCAAGAACTCCTCCTCTACTCCCCCCTCATCCCCTTTTCTCACAACCGCATACAGGATTTCTCCCGTGCCTCTCCCATACTCTGGAACTCTCTTCCCCACCACATCAGACATTCTCCTACCCCGAGTATCTTCAAAAGAAGCCTGAAGATCCACCTCTTCCGTCAAGCCTACAACCTGCATTGAGACCCAGTCCACCACACCGCCTCACGACCGACACCTCCCCCTCCTACTATATCCCCACCTACTATATCCCCCTCGTAGACTGTGAGCCCTTGCGGACAGGATCTTCTCCCCTCCTGTATCTGTATGACCTGATTGTCCACATTTATTGTACTTGTCCTAGTCTGCCCTTTCAGCATGTAAAGCGTCATGGAACATAATGGCGCTATATAAATAAATAATAATAATAATAATAACAAGTGTAAATAAAACCTGATCTATGAGCAACTGTACCTGCACCTAACTGTTTGATGTACAGCATAATATCCCTGGCTGCACAGTCCCTTGTGACTTCGGGACAAGCTGAAATATCCCTAGCTGCAATACTAGAGACCAACAATACAGGCCTGGCTGTCTGAAAGGCCATTTAGTTGTGCCTCATACCTCCTTAGCAACCAGCTATAGACTATAACTCAGGAAAAGGAAAGCGTGCAGAGATAAGCTAGGACCCAGCTTGTGGAAACATATATTCACAAGTAGAAAAAGGTGAAGAACCAACTGCAAGTTAAAATAGCCTCCTACAACCTAACTATGAAAAGGAGGGAGGAGTAGATAAAATAAGTGCCACACCAAACAGCAAATGTCTAGGTTGTCTTTGCCAGGCAAAAATCCTAAACTGTGGAACTGGAACTCAGTAGCAGTACCCCCACAGGAATATACTAGTAGAAAAAGCTACCATCAGAAAGGTATAAATAGCCACACCCAAAATGTAAAAGCATAGAGTAAGGCTGCCTTCAGACTTGCAGATGCATCTGCAGCGTTTTGCAGATGCATCTGCAAGCATCTGCATGCAGACCGCGGCCCCTATGTTTATAATGGAGCGCACGGCGGTCTGCAGATGCTTGCAGACCGCCGTGCGCTCTCATTGCCCGCCATTAGTGATCCGTGCGCAGGCGGATGCCTGCATACAGATCACACACTCTCGCCCGCACCACGGACGCAACATCTCGCGTCCCTGGTGCGGACGAGAGTGTGTGATCTGTACGCAGGCATCCGTATGCGCACGGATTACTAATGGCGGGCAATGAGAGCGCACGGCGGTCTGCAAGCATCTGCAGACCGCCGTGCGCTCCATTATAAACATAGGGGCCGCGGTCTGCATGCAGATGCTTGCAGATGCATCTGCAAAACGCTGCAGATGCATCTGCAAGTCTGAAGGCAGCCTAAATGAACAAATCAAAACACCTTATGACCGTAGACCAAATGGATGAAATCAAAGATAAAAGACAATCAGCACCTGGACAGGGATTGACCATGCTGTGGCTCAGCGGGGAAGGCAACCGACCACACTGCACAAGGTCATGTATGACAGTGCCTCTGAAATTAGATTTATGTTCCAGATCTACAATGTGATCAGTATTTCCAGGGCGTCACTTTATACATTTATCTGTCTATAGAGTGATATGTATTTCTCTCTATAGATAGATACGGTCTTCTCGCAACATAAAAAATCATCATTGCCCATAATAACATCTTGACATTTTGTAAGAGTAACAATTTAAGAATGACTGTGTCAGTACTAGAGGGTAATTATATTTCAAGGCTTACATGAGCTCTTGAGCACATTATTGTAAAATACTCATGAGCTTAATGTAATTTTAATCTCTGTAGTATTCACAAGCTTTTTTAATTCAGGTGTTTCTGAGATGAGTCTAGAAGTTTTAAATGCATTGTTTCATTTTCTCACTTTATGTTATAATGATGTAAACATTCATGTTTTCTGTGGTTGCTGTGGTTTTGGTAGAGTAAGACTATATTTATCCTGAGTTGGCCATGCACATCTGTTGGCAGGGTACGTCCACATGGAGTTTTCTTTCATTTAGGCAATTAAAAAGTACAAGTTTACTAATGTAAACAACTTCAGAAAAAGCTGCTTTAGGCTATGTGCACATCTGACGTTTGTGCATCTCTGCAGACCGTCCAAAAACCTGGGTTTTTTTAGCAGAAACTGAGTTTTCTGTGCTCAGCAGTGTCCCTCGTTTTTTGCTCGTTTTCCGCCCGGTTTTACAGCGTTTTTCTCGGCGGTTTTCTCGGCGGTTTTGAAAACTGAGTTTTTTGTGCACTTGATCAGCTGAAACCGGTGGAAAAACGGTGGAAAGAAGTCACTTGCTCTATTTTTGGAAAACCGGTGGAAAAACTCAGTTTTGACTGAGAAAACTCAGTTTTGACTGAAAACGACCAGCAGAAAACCGTTCTAGTGAAGACAGAGTTTTCTAAAATCCATTGACTAGCATGTTAATCCAACCGCTGGTTAGGATTAACATAAATTAACATAAAACGGCGCGGAAAACGCCGACGGAAACCGGGACAAAGCAGCCCAGAAAACGTCTAATGTGCACATACCCTAAGGCTACTTTCACATTAGCGTTCCCCTCCGCAGAACGCTGCGGAGGGGAGCCGCAATGTAAGCGCAGCACCGCAGGTCCCTATCTTTAGAATGGGAGCGCACGGTGCTGCGCTTGACTGCGCATGACCGTGCGCACCCATTCACTCCCATATGTGATCTGTGCGCAGGCGGATGCCCGCGCACAAATCACCCAGTCTCGTCCGCACAAGAAATGCAACATGTCGCTCTAGGGGCCCAACCCAGTTTGGTGCTTCTGGTGGGGACTATGCGTGTTGGACGGATCGTGCTCCTAAGAAGCTGTCGATCACACCGGTATCGGCGGGTCAGGGCTTGACCTCTGCAGTGCTTCGGAGCCGGTACCCCACTTTGGACTGGGCCAGGGTCGTTCAGTCACCCTCTGTCTGCCCCTCTATGTCTGGGCCACCAGGTTGAGGTGCCCTCCCTGTTACTTCTCCTTCTTCTCCGCTCTCACTCTCCACAGACATTCTGCTTCCCGCTCTTTTCCCACTCACTATATACCCTAGCTCTCCTCCCACCGGGACTGGTTACCCACATAATGGACTGTCCAATTGGCCCCCTGTCTCTTGGTGAGGGGCTCTAGACTTCCATTAATAAGAATACTGCACCTTCTATTCAGGGTGCAGCACCCTTTTGTAGCGTGCTGACCAGTGGGGCGCTACATATGCGCTCAGGCTGCAGAATTCTAAGTTTTAAACAGAAGTGTCAGCCAAAAGGCCTATGGTGATCTTCCAGATGTTTTTTTGAGGTGGACCTACTCAAAAATACTCCTCAACAAACTCAGTGTTCCTTTATTTGCTTTCTATTACGGTGTGCCCACAATGAGTTTTTGACGCTGCATATTTTTGCCATGTCAAAAATGCAGCATCTTACAGTTCCAGCAACGTGAATGCGATTTATAGAAATTTCATCCCCAATGAGCTTCTTTTTTTACTCAGCATAATCTGACCTACGGTGCATTTTGCAAATCCACAACATTTACATTTTTCTTGAAGATACGCTGAGTTTTTTGTGCATATTTTCCCTTTTTCCATTATCTGCAGGTGAGAGAATGCATATGCGTTTTTATTGCATTTCTGCTTCGGAAACGCACTAACATCGCTTGTCATTAGCACATGACTGTATGAATAAAGTTTTGTCAAAGCCAAATACCAAGAAGCATCAAAAACCATGCAGCATTATTGAATGCACAGGACACACCAATAGAAACCAAAAAACACAGCATTTTGTAACATTTTGCAAGAAATTCTGCAACATCAAAATCTCGCCAAATACTTATTTGAACGTTGCTTTTGTGTGTGCTGACCAATTTAATAGACATCTATTGACCAAGCATATGCTAAAAATGTGTCAGTGCTAGGGATGAGCAAGTACTGAAATATTTGGACTCGCTATACTCGTAACGCATAGGTCCCGATACTAGGTACTCATTATGAGTATAGCGAGTATAATGTAAGTCAATGGGGAAGCGAGTAGTGCGAGTAATTCCTCAGCTGCCAGACCCTAAAAAGTGGGCTGGCAGAAGAGGAAAAGGCTGCAATGGCCAGATGATTGTTTAAAAGCCGGAGGGTTTCAACACTAGAAGTCCCAGAAATTTCGAGCTCCGCTCTGAAGTCCCGAAAGGGGATCAAATGACCCTTAGTCCAAACTGACAACTCTGATGGCTCCAATTAGCATCCTTTCATTTGTAAATGTGGCCTAAAATCCTTCAGGTCATTCGACCCGTCTCTGGGTTCCAAAGGTAGAAATGTTAAATGACCCCTCTCTGGGACTTCTAGTGTTAAACAATCATTAAGCCCCCTACTCGCTTCCCTGCAGCCTCCGATCCCAATCCTCCGCTCCCCCCCCGCCTCCCACCCGATCCTAAGTTAGGACTGGGCGGGGAGTGCAGCACCAGTGAGGGGAGCGCAGGAGCCGGGCGGGGAAGTTGGCGGTGAGAAGACTTCACCGCCGGCTTTCCTGGTCTGTGCTGCACTCCCCGCTCACTGATGCCCCCTCCCCGCTGCCTGGTGCTTCGCTCCCCAGCCGGTCCTAACTTAGGATCAGGAGGGGAGGGGGCATCAGTGAGTGGAGAGCGCAGCATAGACCGGTAAAGCCAGCGGTGAAGTCTCACTGCCAGCTTTCCCGCCTGTAGTTTCAAATGAACAGCTGATTCTGGTCAGCTGTTCATTTGAAGTAGCGCTGCTGTCAGGGTTCATGTGAGTTCATGCTTGCCTGCATGAACAAACATGAACTTTCCCATGGGTGCGCAGCTCTGCTACATCTCTGGTCTCGCGGTCATTGCAGGTTGTAAGCTTTCTTGATGAGATGGGTTTTCAAGTTCCATCTGAAGGTCCCAAAAGTCGTGGATTATCGGACGTTTTGGCGCACAGCATTATTGGGATGGGGGATATTCATGAGAACTCTTGGAGTTGATTGGGTAAGAAACGAACAAGTGTGGAGGAGAGAAGGAAAACTTGGGAGGACCGGAGATTACGTGTAGGGAGCTATTGGGAGATTCATTCAAAGATATGTGGAGGGGACTAATTAGACGGCTTTGTACGTCAATGTTAGTGTTTTAACAGGTTATGTTGGGGAATTGAAGGGATTTTCAGATGACAGAAGCAGAAGAGTAGTGAGGAGAGACATGGATTAGTCAGGCAGCAAAGCAAAGGATGGACTGGAGAGGTATGAAATTGTTAGTAGAAAGGCCACAAAGGAGAATATTGCAGTAGTCGAGGCAGGAGATGATGAGGACAGGGACCAACATCTTAATCGAGTCTTGGTAAAAATATTAAAAATATTAAATTATAATATAGTTATGGTTTATCATGCACATAACCCACTGAAATAGCATGTGAAGGAAATGCTGATTTGTTTCATGTTTGTTTTTATGTAGAGTTGGTGTGGATCCAGACCAGGACATCAAAGATCTACCTGCAAATCAGGTGAGCCTCTAGCACAGAGATTCTCTTAGAGGTGTTTTCCCATGTACATTATATATCACAATTTCACAGAATATATAATAAATGTATGACCATTAATCACTGTTTACTGTGAACACCATGCTCACAAAGACAGGAGTAGCTAAGTCCCCTGCTTAAAGGGAATATGTCAGCAGATTTTTGCCATTTAATCTCAATACAGCAGGAGATAGTCACCCACAAAGCTATTCATGGTGCCGCACCTCCTTACCTCTCCACCCTCATCTCTGTCTACCACCCCACCCGTCCCCTTCGCTCTGAACGTGACCTCAGACTAACATCGGTATTAATCCGAACCTCCCATTCCCGACTCCAAGACTTCTCTCGAGCTGCACCAAAACTCTGGAATGCTCTATCCCAAGAAATTAGGACCATCCACAACTTGCATAGCTTCAGACGCTCCCTAAAAACCCACCTCTTCAGGGCGGCCTATCCTTCTCCCTAACAGTAGTCATTTAGACATAAGATATTCATTGTTATAAGCTCCTGTACTTTGTGTTCCCATCCCGTCTTAGATTGTAAGCTCCTTCGAGCAGGGTCACCTTCATTTTCTGCCTTTTTTATTGTATTTCCTAAGTTGATTCTATGTTTATTGTATGTAACTACTGTTCTGCATTACATTTCTGTACCGTATATTTTTCTTATATGTACCGTTGTACTGTAAAGCGCTGCGGAATATGTTGGCGCTATACAAATAAAGTTTTATTTTTATTATTATTATTATTATATATAGATAGGGGCTGAAACACAGATTTCAGCAATATTAGTTACTATGCTGTGTGCTGTTGTGTACTTACAGTTATGGTTTTATCAGTATGACAATATCATTACTGGAAATAGCTGCCTTATCCGACCATGTGCCCTCCTCTGATAAGTAGCTCACTGTCCGTAAACGATACACACAGAAGCTGCGTTTGGGTGAGGTCAGCTCTCTTAACTCTGCTACATCTAAAAACACTATTAGAGTATACATTGTAAATCTTTTAAATGTCTGTACGTTTAAGCTAAGAATGTTAAGACTTATGTTTGGCATATGTGGCGGTCCTGCGGATCTAGTCACCACAGATGTACTGCACCCCTGTTAGGGTATAGTATCCTACTCTCGGGCACTGACCGGTGCCAGACACTCAGATCACACTAGGACCCATTGTAGTTGGGTTGGGTGGTGAAGGAAGTAGTTAGAGGGAGCACTAGGGAGGAGTGAGGTCAGGAAGAACACACGTAGATGACGTGGGACACGTGACAAAGGGGTATAAAGAGAGCGGGAAAGATCTAGAACGTAGGAGAGACATTTGTACAGTTGAGAAGAGATTTGGCGAGCTGAGAAGAGGTGGTAGAACAACTGAGGAGAGACCGTTAAACATCAAGGGTCGAGTTGGAGGGAAGCTAGAGCAAGAACGCCTGTCACAGAAAGAAAGATGATGGGAGTAGGTGTGTCACGGTCTGCGCTGCTCCAGGGCTTAAAAAAACTCACCTTTCTGGATTATAACCACTGTTCAGTGGTCGGTGGAGGTCCTGCAGCAGCTTGGAATAATATTTCCTAAACGCCTTCAAACCAGTTGTGGGGATCACAACTGAATCAGGTGAGTGGCTTCTCAGCACCACCCCATTACGATTAGTGTTACTAGTGATAGGGCACTATTGCGCCTCTTGTCCCCACCCTTTTATATTTTACAGTGTCACAGAAAGAAAGAACTTAAGAGTCCAGAGGACTGGAGCAAGTGAGAGCTCGTCCTAAGGCCAGACTGAGAAGCAGAGACAACACCTAAGTGGCTTCAGGAGAAAGAAGGCGTCATAGAGACACGGGAAGCCTTGGTGCTCAAATTCATTGTCAACCACAAGGCAGTGGAGGGAATAGGCCAAAAGAACAGGGCACCAGGAACCTCAAGACAAGTGGAGAATCCAGACCAGGCTCAACCAGCGACCCGGAGGCTGTGTGGCACTTTCAAGGTGACATGGTCGACAATCGCGCATATCTGCTGAAAAGGTGGCAACCATAGGGCTAAGGGGAGATACTGCAGATTAACCCCCTAAGAAAAGCCCAGAGTCACTGGCTCAGACCTCTGTGTGGCGAGGCGCAAGGCAGGATCGGTGAAGGAAGCGCAGTGTAAAGAGGCTGAGAAAGGACAGAGAAGGGGTGCCGGTCATGTGTTATCTTCCTATCTGGGAGTAGCTGGATTCCTGCCTCCGAGAACCCAGTGCTCAGCGGGCTGTTACACAAAGACTGTGAGTAAAAGAACTGAAGACTGCAACCCACTGTGTCTGTGAATTTTCTTCCGCATTAAAAGCACCAGAAACACTACTACCAACTCACTCAGGCACCTCAAGCTGCCCTGGAGGTCATCCCTACCCGTAGATAGCTTAAGAACATTGCTGCCTCCCAACCATCAGCCCCTAGGAGAACTGTCATGCAGCGGCAGCCATCTATTGCCGCAACCTGCGGATGGGATCAGTAAAAATGAACAAGTATCCCCAAATTCAGTCATCCCTTCCCAGAATGAATCCTCCATGCCAGATGCCCTTCCCTAAAAGAGAGAGCCACCCACACCAAACTTTTAATGACACCACCAGGGTCACAGAGTCGGGTCTTGGTCCCTGTGATCCCCATGATGAAACCTCAAAGAAGCCCGGTTCCCAGTATCCTAAGGTCCTGGAGGGACGTGTCACAAATCTATTGGAAAGCAAATAAAAACTCTGATTTTGTTACAACTGCAGCACCATTAAACTAAGTGATACATTGCTGGTATCAGGGTCTCTTTCTTACATTATGCTTATCTAAGATGAAGTCGCAAAAACCTAGAAACAGATTTATCCAGGATTTTTATTGTTTTTGTGTATTGAGTAAGAACTAACAGTCAGGTATATGTTAACTATTTGCCATTTCTACAAGGGGACCATCTCTACTGGCTCATGTGGAAATTTCTCTGATTCATTTCACATCTCTTCATCAGAGCATCTTCTCCAGTCTTCTCTGTCTTCAGGTTGATTGACAGCCTGCTCCTGAGGTCAGGTAGATAGGAGTTTGCTGTCAATCAGCATGACATCGTCAGAGATGCCTGATCAGAAGTGCAGAGTGGTAAAGAGGACTCTGGTCTTTCAACGTGTCATAAATGAAAGCCACAGAATCGTCTTCACATTTTGCCATGGGGTCACCTCACTAGACACAGTCTGTGTGATTTCTCTCCTACAGACCACATATGTTTTTCCCTCCCTCTTTAGTAGATTGCACAGCTGTATCAGTCGTACCCCCTTTCCTCCTCTCCATTCTGTAATATCTAACTTTACGGGAAAAGAGGAGAGAGCAGATGATGTGAGTCCTGAGCTGACTGCAGACAGGAGTACTGTGGAATCTATGTCTGAAACAGCAGCACAGCCAGCTTAGTAAATGAGGTCCACTGACTCAATGGTAGCAAAACAGTAGGGTGTTCTAATTATTATTGTTATTTATTATTATATCGCCATTTATTACATGGCCCTTTACATGTAAAAAGGGGTGCGCATAGTAGAGACAAGTACAGTAATCATGAACAATACCCTTCCCAACAAAGAGTATTCAGAAATTATGCATTTAAGGAGCAAATAATCCATATTACAAATAAAACAGATGGCCTTTAATGCTTTCCCTTTAAAGGCGTTGCTTGGAAATTGAGCATTTACACGGCCCTGGCACTCAGAGCAGGTTTGCTCCATGTGACCTTCAAAAAATAAATTGTCCTCTTGGACATTACTAGGGCTTACGGTTTTGGTTTATCAGGTTCTGCCCAGTGTTTTGCAGGAAGCACCAGACAGAAACTGACAACCCTGGATAGAACAGAACCGGAGGGCAAATATGCCCTCCGGTCCTGTTTTCTGCCGGAATCGGCAGATCGCACGTTTCAGGAGCTGTCCCTCCTGAGATTGCAAAATCCGGAAATCTCAGTGGGGAGCTCTCCACGGCGCTGAGCCTCAGCACCCAGCGTCCGGGATCCGGACCAATTTTATGTCGGATCCAGCTCTATCTGGCGCCATAGACTGTCATGTTAGGGAGCGCCGGATCACGCCAGGTCCGGGAGGATCTGGGAGGGTCTGATTTATTCAGATTTTTGCCCTGGACAGAAAATCGCAGCAAGCTGTGATTTTGTGTTCGGGAGAAAAAGCCGAATTCTCCCAGATCCTACCGGACAGATGGAAACCGGATGGCAAATAGCTGTCAACCGGCCCCATCTGACCCCATAGGAATACTATGGTGCCGAAATTGAATCCGGGATTGTCCAGTTCACACCGTACAGCCCCGGATCACCAAAACCGTGGTGTGATGCCGCCCTTAGTGGACTTTTGTTGTATGTAGTTAATACTGTTCATCAGTTTATCATTAGGATGATAAGATTCTGACACTGGGATTTATTTCATAAACTTTTTCCCAAATTATATTAGTTCCTGTATAAGGGGGACATTTACTACAAATTAAATATAAAGGTCACATTGCCACATTCCTCTTCTGTCCTGTATCACCCCAGGGTCTTCAATATACTTATTAGCTGCAGAACCTTTTCACAAAGCTGCATATAAATCCAGAAAGCAGTTCATCGCTGCTGTTCCTAATGAATGCAGGAAAATCTTTGATGTCTCTCTATCTGCAGGAATCAGAACCAGATAGTTTAGAAAGCTGAAAGAGCTGTTCTGCATTCATCTTACCATTGTGGATAAAGGCTTAGAAAAAAATGCTCTGCATTTGATGAATACACAATACATATTTGTGACATACAAGTGTAGGCTACTCCTGCTTCTGCTCATAGAAATGTGACCTGGGCTATAAATACATTAGGGGAAAGTACAGAAACCAGGGGCCAATTTCATGTTGGTTTATTACGCACAAAGTACCTATTATTGTCTCAGATGAATTTCCATCACCAGGTCTATGATCTTGTGATCTTGCAAACACAGTATTTTGCATTTTCTCTTTTTGGCTCAAACTAATTATTTTTTCAAATTAGTAAAAGGTATGTAGAAGAAAGCTATTAATATCAGCAACTCTATATTCCTCAGCTACAGACCAACTCCCACACTATTTTTATATGACGAAGTGGGTACACATTCTAGATGGAGGAATTACTAACTCCAATCAGACAGGCTGCTGGGGCACAGGCAAACATCCATTTGTTACATGTGCATTGAATAATGTCACTTTTTGGGACCATGAAATATTTCAGGCTACTCCTCCACAAACTATCTCTATGTTACTATAATGTTTATTTCACTACATATATATATATATGTATATATACCGTATATACTCGTGTATAAGCCGACCCGTGTATAAGCCGACCCCCTACTTTTGCCCCCAAAACCTGGAAAAATCTATTGACTCGCGTATAAGCCGAGGGTGGACCCCAGCACAGGTATACAGCCCCCAGCAGTGGTATACAGGCCCCAGCAGTATGATATACAGCAGCCCCCAGTGGTATATACAGCAGCCCCAGTGGTATTGCAGCCCCTATATACAGCAGCCCCAGTGGTATTGCAGCCCCAGTGGTGTATACAGCAGCCCCTATATACAGCAGCCCCAGTGGTATTGCAGCCCCTGTATACAGCAGCCCCAGTGGTATTGCAGCCCCAGTGGTGTATACAGCAGCCCCTATATACAGCAGCCCCAGTGGTATTGCAGCCCCAGTGGTATTGCAGCCCCTGTATACAGCAGCCCCAGTGGTATTGCAGCCCCAGTGGTATTGCAGCCCCTATATACAGCAGCCCCAGTGGTATTGCAGCCCCAGTGGTATTGCAGCCCCTATATACAGCAGCCCCAGTGGTATTGCAGCCCCTATATACAGCAGCCCCAGTGGTATTGCAGCCCCAGTGGTATTGCAGCCCCTATATACAGCAGCCCCAGTGGTATTGCAGCCCCAGTGGTGTATACAGCAGCCCCTATATACAGCAGCCCCAGTGGTATTGCAGCCCCTGTATACAGCAGCCCCAGTGGTATTGCAGCCCCAGTGGTGTATACAGCAGCCCCTATATACAGCAGCCCCAGTGGTATTGCAGCCCCAGTGGTATTGCAGCCCCTGTATACAGCAGCCCCAGTGGTATTGCAGCCCCAGTGGTGTATACAGCAGCCCCAGTGGTATTGCAGCCCCTGTATACAGCAGCCCCAGTGGTATTGCAGCCCCAGTGGTGTATACAGCAGCCCCTATATACAGCAGCCCCAGTGGTATTGCAGCCCCAGTGGTATTGCAGCCCCTGTATACAGCAGCCCCAGTGGTATTGCAGCCCCAGTGGTGTATACAGCAGCCCCTATATACAGCAGCCCCAGTGGTATTGCAGCCCCAGTGGTATTGCAGCCCCTGTATACAGCAGCCCCAGTGGTATTGCAGCCCCAGTGGTGTATACAGCAGCCCCTATATACAGCAGCCCCAGTGGTATTGCAGCCCAAGTGGTATTGCAGCCCCTATATACAGCAGCCCCAGTGCGGTATACAGCAGCCCCAGAGGGGTATACAGCAGCCCCAGAGGGGTATATAGCAGCCCCAGAGGGGTATACAGCAGCCCCAGAGCTGTATACAGCAGCCCCAGAGCTGTATACAGCAGCCCCAGAGGGGTATACAGCAGCCCCAGAGGGGTATATAGCAGCCCCAGAGGGGTATATAGCAGCCCCAGAGGGGTATACAGCAGCCCGAGAGGGGTATACAGCAGCCCCAGAGGGGTATATAGCAGCCCCAGAGGGGTATACAGCAGCCCCAGAGGGGTATACAGCAGCCCCAGAGGGGTATACAGCAGCCCCAGAGGGGTATACAGCAGCCCCAGAGGGGTATACAGCAGCCCCAGAGGGGTATATAGCAGCCCCAGAGGGGTATACAGCAGCCCCAGAGGGGTATACAGCAGCCCCAGAGGGGTATATAGCAGCCCCAGAGGGGTATACAGCAGCCCCAGAGCTGTATACAGCAGCCCCAGAGGGGTATACAGCAGCCCCAGAGGGGTATACAGCAGCCCCAGAGGGGTATTTAGCAGCCCCAGAGGGGTATACAGCAGCCCCCGCTGTATACAGCGGTACCCGGCTGTATACAGCCCTCCCCCCTGGTATACCGGGCCCCCCCTGTGGCAACCTGTAAAGGAAGCGATGATTATACTTATCGGGTCGCTGTTGCCGACGCCGACGCCGCCGCTCTATCACCGTCCGTCACCGCGCTCCTTCCCGTCTTCATGCTTCCTTCACGGGCGCACAGAAAATGACGTCATTTCCTGTGCGACGGTGAAGGAAGCATGAAGACCAGGAGGAGCGCGGTGACGGACGGTGACAGAGCGTCGGCGTCGGCGACAGCGACCCGATAAGTATAATCATCGCTTCCTTTACAGGTTGCCACAGGGGGGGCCCGGTATACCATGGGGGGGGGGGCTGTATACAGACGGGTATATATTTTTTTTTTTTATGATTACCGTATATACTCGTGTATAAGCCGAGGGGGGACTTTTCAGCACATTTTTGTGCTGAAAAACTCGGCTTATACACGAGTATATACGGTATATGTATATATATGTATATATATATATATATATATATATATATATACATATATACCGTATATATGTACTTACATACTTATATATATACTTACTTATACATACTTATTCATACTTATTCATGCATACTTATATATATACTTATATTTACATACTTATATATATATATACATATATATGTACTTTCAATTAAAAAACAATTTACTATATATATATATATATATATATATATATATATATATATATAGTACATTTTTTTTTTATTAAAAGTAATTTCAATGATAAACCACAGTGGTGAGCCACGGTGGAGACACTAGTTTTGCAGAAGGGCCAGCAGGGATATGTAGCTCCACTGGCAGCGGATAGTAATGTCACGGTAGCTGAAGTGGTAGGTTTTCAGTACATTGGTTGCTTTTGCACAGCTTTGGTACAGGTTTTCAGCTGAAACATACGAAAACCACACTGTATTGCTATACTTCATAATCAAAAAACCCATCAAAAACCACACAGAAGTAAAAACATAAAAAACTACATCTAAACTACGTTAAAAAAATGAGTATACTTAAAGCTTCTGTATTAGAAGTGTTTTTTTTAGATGTGGATTTTTCAGGCTGTATGACCATACCCTTATAGAACATACAGCCATGGCCAAAAGTGTTACCATTAGTGATGGATTGTAAACTTCTTGATTATGTCTTGATTATGATGCACACTGTAGACAAAGAAACTTCACGATTTCTGGAGATGGAATCGTAACCTTGATATTGTTGCTAGTTTTCAATGATTTTGGTTCTCAAGTCCTTAGACAATTGTCTTCTCCTCTTTCTGCTCTCCATGCTTAGTGTGGCAAACACAGACACAATGCAAAATTGAGTCATCTTTTCCCATTTTTTATTTGGTTTCAAGTGTAATTTTCACATTGCCCACACCTGGTATTTCCCACACGTGAATTTTAACGAGCATTAAATCTTTGAATCAAAATTGTTTACCCACAATTTTACAAAGGTGCCACCAATTTTGTTTGGACCATTTTGGGGATTTTGCGTGAAATTATGTCTAATTTGCCTATTATCATTGTTTTTTCGTGTTGTTCAATACACCCAAAGGAAATAAACATGTGTATGACAAAACATATGCAATTGCAAGAATTTTCTGGGAGAAATACTTCATTTTGTGAAAGAATTTCAAGGGTGCCAACACTTTCGATCATCTAACTGATTTCTTTCAATTCAAGCCGAAATCCTGGCTATTGTATTTTTAATAAGCAAACCTTATAAGTCATAGATGAGAAACCAATTTTAATTTGAAGGCTATTTAATCTTTTTGATCATTTGTATGTCAAGATGTTCATTGAATGAGTGAAGGAATACAGTTTTGACTATAAATATTATTTCTATTATCGCTTTATTACTTCTATTATTATTTATTACTTGTACTAAAAATGATAGAAATGTATAAACTACTGCTAACTACCTTGTACATGAGCTAGAATGTGCTTTTTATGTCATGAAGTGACTTAATTTACCGTTTGGAAACTACACATCAGTCTATAAAATATCTTTAGCTAGAAGGTTTCCAGAGTGTTTGAAAGGATCCTGTGGAACAAAATGTTAGAGAATAATAAAATACACTAGCAGCCAGATGGCTTCAGAAAAGAACAGTCTTGTCCAATAAGTCTACCTGCTTTTTATGAAGAAGTGTGCTGGAATTTAGACAGGGAACTTTTGATGTACTCCTTTATGACATTTATAAACACTCCACGTTGTGTCTTACATACATCATGTGAGAGTCCAGAAAGTACAGTTTATAGCTGGATAAATACAAGGTCTTGTTTCAAAGCTTTGTCTTAATTTACATATTCAATTTTAAAAGAACATTCTCATATTCATAAAAGGGTATTGTTGGATAATGTTTGTAAATACAAGCAATTTTGGAATTTATATCTTTTTAAAATGTTCAAATTTTCACTTATTCCTGGTCTGGGCGACTAGCTATTCTCCTCATGGAGAGGAATCTGCCTGCCAGCATAAGGAGACAGATAAGCTGATAAGGATACTTATAGCCGCAATGCTCGCCTGGGAAATAAGCAAGTTGTCACTTCAGTGAGGAAGTGAAGAACTCTAATACCACCCAATAAGGGTAGCAATCCTTAAAGTCATAATCGATTCTTTAACGAGTCTTTTAATATGACTAAAGGTACCGTTACATGCTTCAATGTCATTAAGATCTCACTAACGATCTCACGGGAGCGCGGTCGTTAGGACATCTTTTTTACATCGTTGGTGAGATGTCACACGTCTACATATCGTGATCAAAGCAACAATAATGCGGCGAGCAGCTATCATTCGCACAACCCAGCGAACGATACTTGTTCACTGTTGTGAATAGGTGAAGTCGTTAACGACATCATTATCGCGGTGTCACACACAACGATGCAGCAAGTTGGCTGATTGAAGATCGTCTGATTGGAGAACATGTTCTCTAATCTGCGATCAGTGATCCAACGATTTATCGTAGTCGTATCTCTGTGTCACACGCAACGACGTACTAACCAAGTCGTTTGACCGACTCCAAACCCGTGATGTTTCAGTGATATCGTTCACGATATCGTACCGTGTAACAGTACCCTTAGGATTTGGGGTGACTGCCCCTCATCAGTACAGTGTTTGGGAATTCTGATCTGGTTGTATGAGAGGCTAAGGGTGGCTTCACACCACGGTAAGGTCCAATCCGCGGCTGTCAGGGATTAACCTGACAGCCCCATACCGGATCAGCACACAGAACCGGAGGGCAAATATGTCCTCTGGTCTGGTGTGCAGCCGGACGCAGCTGCAGCTGCTGATGAATCAGGACCGTGGCTCGCAGGGAGCTAGCCGCGGTCCTGAAACAACAGCAGCGTGCAGCCGCAGGTGTCTGGTTCCCGGATCCTCCTGGACCGGGGCAATCCGGCCCCATAGGCTCCCATGTTAGGGAGCGCCGGATTGCACCGTATCCGGGAGAATCCGGGGGAATCCGGGAGAATTCAGGATACAGCAATTTGGGGAGATTTTTCTGCTGTGTATGGCTGTGTACACCACATCCATCTGGGCTATGCAAGTCAATGGGTGCGATGCGAGTTTATTCTTGCACTGGCTTCCATACGCAATTGAGATGGTTGTTGTACACATGTCGTACGCATATCATACACATGTAAAAAGAAAATGTGGACAAACACGCTGAACACTCGCATAGGACTCGTGTGACACACGCATAATAGGCAAGGAAAAAAATGCAAACTCACAACGAACACACATTTCATAAGGATGACAGCCAAAGGAGAAAAACACCCATTCACATACCACACGCAGTAACATACGTATGACAATCTGACACATTTTCAGCAACATTATAGACATGAAAATTGATACGCAAGGGGAACCAAGGCCTAAGACTTATTTGCCTCAGTATTTGTAAGCCAAAACCAGGAGTTGGTAATAAATAAAGAAGTTGTGCACATGTTTCTATTGGGCCCCCTTCACAGATAGCCACAGATCTGATTTGGCCCCCAAGTTTCTGGTAATAGATGGGCACGAATTGGTGCTTAACCCCTTCCCGACCTATGACATTATAGAGACGTCATGAAAGTCAGTGCGTTCCCGACCCATGACCACTCTATAACGTCATGGGTTGTTTGCGCTCCTGCAGCTCCGGTGACAGTGTCAGTGACAAGCACCTATACTTTAGCCCAGGGGGGGTGGCTTAGCACCCCCGTGGCTAAACTCGCTCTGATTGGCAGTTGAAATTGAGAACAGAGCGAGTAACCCCCTCCAGATCTGATTGGAGCTCTCCAATCAGATCTGGAGGGGTGGGATGGCAGGTGCCCTACCCCTCCTAGCCCCCTCGTGCTCCAGGGCCCCCCGATCCCTTTTTATCCCACCCCCCACCCGGTGGTAACAGTCATCCGCCGGCGGTATGCCCATTGGTGGTAAATCATTGTTACCGCCGGCGGGCTGCACCCGCCTGTCAGCTTCCTCAGCCCCCTCCTGGTTAAATCACGGAGGGGGCTGAGGAAGCTGACAACCCCCCTGTGCCCCTTTCCCACCCCCCATTCACCTCCCGGCGGGCTGACCTGCCGGCCAGCTCTGGTGTGGGCCCCTCCTCCTCTCCTGGGCTCCTCCTCCTGGATGAGGTAAGTATGTATCAATGAATGAATTAATGGATGGGTGGGTGCATGCATGGGTGCATGGGTGGATGGATGGATGATGGGTGTATGCATGCATGCATGGATGGGTGAGTGGGTGCATGCATGGGTGAGTGGATGCATGCATGCATGGGTGCATGTGTGGATGGGTGGATGGATGGGTGCATGCATGGGTGGATGGATGTGTGCATGCATGGATGTGTGCGTGCATGGATGAATGTGTGCATGCGTGGATGTGTGCATGGATGGATGTATGCATGTGTGGATGTGTGTGTGCGTGCATGCATGTGTGCATGGATGGATGTTGCATGCATGGATGTGTGAGTACGTGGTTACGTGCATGGATGTGTGGATGCATGGATGTGTGGACGTGTGCGTGCATGGATGGATGTGCGCATGGATGGATGTGTGCATGGATAGATGTGTGTGTGTGCATGCGTGGATGTGTGCATGCATGGATGTGGGCATGCGTGGATGGGTGCATGGATGGATGTGTGCGTGCGTGGATGTGTGTGCGTGGATGTGTGTGTGCGTGGATGCGTGCGTCGATTTGTGGATGCATGCATGCGTGGATGTGTGTGTGCATGGATGGGTGTGTGCATGGATGGGTGTGTGCATGGATGGATGTGTGCATGTGCGGGGATGTGTGCGTGCATGCATGTGTGCATGGATGGATGTTGCATGCATGGATGTGTGCGTGTATAGTTGCGTACGTGGATGTGTGGATGCGTGCATGCATGGATGTGTGGACGTGTGCGTGCATGGATGGATGTGTGCATGGAAGGATGTGTGCATGGATAGATGTGTGTGTGCATGCATGGATGTGTGTATGCGTGGATCTGGGCATGCGTGGATAGGTGCATGGATGGATGGATGTGTGCATGTGTGGATGTGTGTGTGCGGGGATGCGTGCGTGGATGTGTGGATGTGTGCGTGCATGGATAGATGTGTGCATGGATGGATGTGTGCATGGATAGATGTGTGTGTGTGCATGCGTGGATGTGTGCATGCATGGATGTGGGCATGCGTGGATGGGTGCATGGATGGATGTGTGCGTGCGTGGATGTGTGTGCGTGGATGTGTGTGTGCGTGGATGCGTGCGTCGATTTGTGGATGCATGCATGCGTGGATGTGTGTGTGCATGGATGGGTGTGTGCATGGATGGGTGTGTGCATGGATGGATGTGTGCATGTGCGGGGATGTGTGCGTGCATGCATGTGTGCATGGATGGATGTTGCATGCATGGATGTGTGCGTGTATAGTTGCGTACGTGGATGTGTGGATGCGTGCATGCATGGATGTGTGGACGTGTGCGTGCATGGATGGATGTGTGCATGGAAGGATGTGTGCATGGATAGATGTGTGTGTGCATGCATGGATGTGTGTATGCGTGGATCTGGGCATGCGTGGATAGGTGCATGGATGGATGGATGTGTGCATGTGTGGATGTGTGTGTGCGGGGATGCGTGCGTGGATGTGTGGATGTGTGCGTGCATGGATAGATGTGTGCATGGATAGAAGTGTATGCATGCGTGGATGTGTGGATGCATGCGTGCATGGATGGATGTTGCATGGATGGCTGTGTGCATGGATGTATGTGTGCATGCATGGATGTGTGCATGCATGGATGTGTGTGTGCATGGATGTGTGCGTGCATGGATGGATGAGTGCATGGATAGATGTGTATGTGTGCATGCGTGTCAGGGTGCATGCGTGGATGAAGAGTGCATGGATGGATGCAGCAAGGGATCAAGTGTCGTTTTGTTGTAGTCTCTGGGATCATAGTCATGGTGCACTGTATGACAGATCATTGCCATACAGTGCACCATAACTCTTACCCCAGAGACTGTAGGAAGAGGACACTTGATCCCTTGCTGCAGTCTCTGGATTAAGCAGAGGTGATCGAGTGTCGTGGGACCTTCATTGTGGACTACGTTGGTGGTGATCGAGCGTCGTGGGACCTTTGTTGTGGACTACGTCGGATCTTTGTAATACAGACATGGTGTCCGCTAATAATTTGAGCTAATTTTCCATTCAAATTGGTAGTGGACACCATGTCACGTTTGGAGAGCCCCTGTGTGCCTAAACATTGGAGATCCCCGACAAGTGACCCAATTTTGGAAACTAGACCCCCCAGAGAACTTATCTAGATGGGTGGTGAGCACTATAAACCCCCAGATGTTTCACAAATTGATCCGTAATAATGAAAAAGTCCTTTTTTTTCACAAACATTTTCTTTTAGCCTAACGTTTTTCATTTTCACATGAGCAAAAGGATAAAATGCATCCTAAAATTTGTTGGGCAATTTCTCCTGAGTACATTGATACCTCATATGTGTTCTTAAACCACTGTTTGGGCGCATGGCAGGGCTCTGAAGAGAAGGAGTGCCATTTCACTTTTTGTATGGATAATTAGCTCCAAAAGTCAAATTGCGCTCCTTCCCTTCTGAGCCCTGCCGTGCGCCCAAACAGTGGTTTATGACCACATATGAGGTATCGGTGTACTCAAGAGAAATTGCCCAACAAATTTTTTGATCCATTTTATCCTGTTGCCCATGTGAAAATGAAAGAATTGAGGCTAAAAGAACATTTTTGTTAGAAAAATTAAAATGTCCATTTTTTCCTTCCACGTTGCTTTAGTTCCTGTGAAGCACCTGAAGGGTTAATAATCTTCTTGAATGTAGTTTTGAGTAGCTTGAGGGCTGAGTTTTTGGAATAGTGTCACTTTTGGGTGTTTTCTGTCATGTACACCCCTCAAAGGGACTTCAAATGTGATGTGGTCACTAAAAAAATGGTTTTGTAAATTTTGCTGGAAAAATTAGAAATTGCTGATGAACTTTGAACCCTTATAACTTCCCACCCGAAAATTTTTTTTTTTCCAAAATGTTGCTCATGTAAAGTAGACATGTGGGAAATGTTATTTATTAACTATTTTGTGTCACATAACTCTCTGGTTTAGCAGAATAAAAATTCAAAATTTGAAAATTACGAGATTTTCAATATTTTTGCCAAATATTAGATTTTTTCACAAATAATCGAAAAAATTATTGACCTGAGTTTACCACTAACATGAAGCCCAATATGTAATGAAAAAACATTCTCAGAATCGCTAGGATCCGTTGAAGCGTTCCAGAGTTATTACCTCATAAAGGGACTTTGGTCAGAATTGACAAAAATGCCAAGGTCTTTAGGGTCAAAATAGGCTGGGTCCTGAAGGGGTTAATAGACATCTGTCTGTGCAGAGATCCGATTGAGTCCGCTATTTTCACGTCTTCAAAACCGGAGACTGTTCCGATTTTGGCACAGGGTACACAATCGGACAACATCGGATCCAACGCTGTTCAATTCAAATAACAAGGGGGCCTATGGAGCACGGATCCGGGAAAACACAGGATCGTTTAGCGGATCCAATTTTAGTGTACTGAGCATGCTCAGTACACTAAAACTGCTCTATTCAGTGTAATTTCACTTTGGCAGTGTATCTACATACGCTGCTAAAGTGAAATGAAAGAACGGAATGGTTAAAAATAAAAAAATGGCAACATCGCTGCCGATTACATAGGTGATGTAGGGGCGTGGCCTATCGGCGACATTGCCCTGCATTGCCTAATGTAAAGGGGCGATGGCGACGCCTTTTACTGGTCGCCTGGTTTCAGAGCAGTGCTCTGAAACCAGGGGGCCGATCTGGGGTGATGTGCACACATCGCCCCATGTAAACGGCCGCCGGCGAGCTGTCAGGCAAAGGGAGCCACAGGCTCCCTTTGTACTGGATCGCCGCTGGGGCTTTGAGACACCTCGGCGGTGATGCCGCCTCTCAGCTCACTGGCCCATCGCCGGAGATGTCTCCCCATGTAAACGGGGGACGGCGACGCTGGCGGGCGCCAAAAACGTGCGCGCTCCTGCCCGTCGCCGTCGCCAGGTGTGACGGTACTCTTAGACTTTTTGCTGACTGTTTTGATTCTCCTGATTTTAGCTACAAATACTGAGGTAAAAAACTCAACAAATACTTAATGTGTGCAAGTGGCCTTAGGAGAAGACTACACCAATGCTGTGGTTAGAAAAAGACTGGCTTTGAACTTTACTTGTTTTTAAAGCCTTCTTAAGACATCAGTCTTTCTTGCATGTAAATACACAGAATTTTTTTGTCATTGTTATATGTATTATCATTTTTGACGTTTTTTTACTATCTATAATCAGTGATTTTCTTTTATGCCAAAAATAATTTTGCAAAACGTCTTCTATCCCCTATAATGTTAGAAATGGACAGCTCACTGGTGACACACTGCATGCGATGTATGCTGTCAGACAGGCAATGTGTGCGGATATACTTATATTCATAATTGTAACCTTTTATTAGTGCACGTTTCCAAGAGACACAGGGTCTGCAAAAAACAGGCATGTTTACAGCTCCCAAAATTGTGTATAATCTGTTTTTATTTAGAATAATAAAGAGTACAGAAAAGATGAGAACATACAAAGACCAACAAAAATTTTTTTTAAGTATGCCATGACCTTGCAGGCCTATAATTGCCAGACCCATAATCAAATCAGATGAGAAGACATAATAGCACAAAACCCAGGTTTATATAGGTCTCTATTGAGTCTTAGAATTGTAAAATCCCCTGTTTTCCCATGCATACTGCTCTGCAGTTCACTGAGAGATCATCTACTGTCTTCCTTGAATGCCTGTGAAGAGACCCTCAGTGAACTTCGCACATCATTTCGTCATGACAAGAGACTTATGAAAAAGTGAACTAGTAGCATACATGTGTATTCTCCGAAACTGCCATTAATGGACAAAAAAGTAGAGATTGGGAAAGAAAAGTTAAATTAGAAAGGAAGAAAGAAAAAGAGGGAGAGAAAAGAGTAGTTTGTGATAGTGTAGACAGTGGGAAAACTAGGGGGGAGTCTCTCCCCCCTCAAGGGGGGCCAGTCCCATATCCAGTACTAAATTCTTATGAATCCCCATCGAAACTCACCTGAAGCTCAGGAGTTTCTCTAAATAGAATCCAAGGCTGCCATATACGGAGCAATCTGGTATTGACTCCAATGATCAAAGGGAGAGACAATGTGGAGCTAAAATTGCTTCAAAGTTTATAGTAAAAATTATATCTTTATTAAGAGACAGTTTTAGACACAAGTAGTGCAGAAATTCTGGTGCAATCTTTACAGGTACATAGCACATAATCCATATACAATAAATGGATGCACATTACATTTCATCATGTTGCACAGTCATAGGATATATTACAAAAAGCTATTTTATATGACAGGTATCATCAGGTAAAGCATATAGCATTAAGAGACAGCCATAATAATCTAGGTATAGACTGGCAGCTCCTAGATAGAGTATTGCAACATCCCATAAAATGCATAAGAGTAAATACATTCAAAGTGCAATCACATATAATGAATAAGGTGCCAGTGCAAGATGAAAGAATCAATCCCTCCATATCAGACTTTTTACGTACGTTTCGCTTGCTTAAATACGCATATGCTTCATCATGAGGAGTCTGGAGTATTGACTCCAGAAGCTTCAGCCATCAGCTCCTCCATGTGGTAAATATCTGAGAGTTCAGAGACCCATTCCACTATTATGTGTTTTTTCTTTGGATCGCCAGTGTCGGGGAATAACCAGCTAGCAGCCGTAACGCAGAAACGTAGGATGCTACGCTTTTGAACTGCTATGCAACCTGGGAGAATTGAGAAAATAGCAATTTGAGGTGAGGGAGTTATCTGATCCTCTGAAATTTTCTCATAAGTCGAAAGGAACCTGTCCCAAAACATTCGTATCTTCAAGCATTGCCACCAGATATGGAACAACGAGCCTTTGTGCATTCCACATCGCCAACACCTGTCCCTCACCGAGGGAAATATGGCTTTTAATCGTAAGGATATTGGTACCATTTGGCTAAAATCTTGTATTTTTTTTCTTGGGCAAAGCCAGCCATTGATATTTTATGAGTGAATAAGAAGGCCTTAGATAGTTCCTCCTCCGTGAATTTATATCCCATCTCGTCCTCCCAAGCTCGCACGTATCCAGGTAGAGAACCCTGAGAAGGTGCATTTACTTCTTTGTATAGTAGGGAGATCTGATGTGATGGTGGTATTGATTGTAAAAATATCTTTTCAAAATTTGTTGTGGATGAATGAATATTCTGTCCATGTTGCCCCACTTTGATGAGTGATCGTAATTGCTCATACTCCAACCAATTTAGAACCCTATGTGGATATTTTCTCTGTAATTCCTCTAAAGTAGGAAAGTCCTGCTCTATTCCTGTTTGCCCTATTCTAACATCTGAGCTAATATGATACCCCATTAACCATTCCCGTTGTCTACCCGGGGGGAAATCCGGGTTCTGAAACACCAGGGTCAGAGGGATAAGTGTGCTAATCAACCCTTTCTTTTGCTTAAATCTATCCCACACTTTCAATACTTCCTGACTGCAAAACCGGTGGGGTCCCCATCTCCTGTATAGTCGCCTCCTCTCATTATTAGGTGTCTTAATGGACTGTCAAACCCGTCTGGTTCTATCTGTATACATTGTTTAGACTGAAACCTGAAATCAAGCAATCTAAGAATCAGTGTTGCCTGGTGGTACGTTTGCAAATCTGGAAGTCCGCCCCGCCCTCATATCTTTAGAGGCGGTCGATATCTGATATTTCAGTCTGGGTCTCACTTGTTGCCAGATAAACCTGTTTAAAGCAGATCGAAAAGGTCTTAAAATTTTTTAGAGGGAGTGATAGGGACCGCTTGGAACAGATATAAGAACCTTGGCAGTACGTGCATTTTAAAGGCGTTCATATGCCCAAACCAAGAAATCTGTTTCTGATCATAATCTTTCAGACTTTTCAGGATTTTGTCCAAAAGGGGTAGATAGTTGAGCTGATATAAGTCTGCCGGGTTAGTAGGGACTTGAACCCCCAAGTACTGTATAGACTTAGATTGACAGCAAAATGGAAAGTTCCTCTCTACCTCTCCTTCTTCTAGGGAAATGTTAAGGGCTTCTGTTTTATTAAGATTAATTTTAAAACTACTGACCCTTCCAAATTTCGTAAATACCGTCATTAGGGAGGAAAAGGTAATATGCGGTTGGGAGATGTACAGCTGGAGGTCATCGGCATACAGAGAGGTCTTAAATACAAATACTTGTTGACCAATTGTCAGACCGTGTACACTGGGGTTCTTCCGGACAGCAACGGTGAGATGCTCCAACAGCAGCGTATATAAGAGCGGCCACAGTAGGCATCCTTGTCTTGTGCCGTTCCCTATTGAAATAGGATCAGATAATGCACCGTTAATCCTGACTCTTGCAGATGGATTAGAATATAATGCCCTAATTTTCTTTATAAAAGCATCTCCTAATCCAATTTGTTTAAGGGGCCTGAGAACATGAAGCCCCAGTGCACACGGTAGAATGCTTTCTCTGCATCGACCGACATCAGCCACAATGGATTATTGGAATTTTTAGCTTGGGCTACCGACAGTATTGTCTTGTTAATGCCATCTCTTGCCTCTCTCCTCTGCACAAATCCCACCTGGTTCAGTATGTACAACAGAGGAAGGAAGGGGTGTCAACCTATTGGCCAGATTTTTAGCATATAATTTGACATCTATATTTATGAGGGAGATTGGTCTGTAATTTGTTGCAATGAATTGGTCCTTACCAGGCTTTGGATAAAACTGTGCTAAAGGCTTGCAAAGACTGGGGGCAAAAAGGGTATCTGCTGTTATAGAGTTATATACTTAACCAGGAAGGGCCGTAGCGGTTCAAAAATAGTTTGTAGAAAAGGGGGGAAAACCTGTCTGGGCTGGAACTTTACCCGCAAGGGTGTTTTGTATCACTTTGTCAACTTCTGAGTCCGTTATGTCTGCATCTAAATCCGTAACAGAGTCAATGTCCAATGTCAGAAGGGCCGCTTCATGGATATATCAGTCAATATAGGATTGGGGCAACTACAAGAATTCGTGGAGGAAGCGTCATTAATGTTATATAATGATTCATAATATTGTCTCATAATCTACAGGATTTCCCTCGGATTAACGGTCAGATGACCAGATGACCACTTCAAGGAAGTTATATAAGTGGTCTGATTCTGTTAATAGAAGCCATCAGAGTCTTTCAATATGTGACTCCTCCACCCAAACAAGCAAAGAACACCCCCTCTCTGATGCAAGGCCCTTCGTCCTCTGTCCACCACAGGCCCACCTTGATTAACTTGAAGTGCTCTAAATAATCACCTGTCGGGTCTCCACTGAGCTTGTGGGAGGTTTCTTCTGTGTTGCGCCTTGATCCTATACATTGTGGGCATTGGTGGCCAATCGGGATGTCCATTTCAGGGATGCCAAGAGCTACTAAAAAAGGAAGGAATGCCATTGGGGTGGCTTAGAAGATGTACCCTACCGTCCTTTTGCACCCTGAGGCAAAATGGAATCCCCAAGTGTATGGCAGGTCGTTCTGTCTCAGGACCTCCAGTAATGGTCTTAGTACTCTATGCCTCTGTAGGGTCCATCTGTAAAGTTCAGGTAAAAGTTGTTACTGCGCCTCATGATGTCAGATAACTTTGGCTTTTCTGGCCACCGTCATCACTGCGTCCTTTACCTGGTATTTATGGACGCAACAAATCACATCCCTTGCCGGTGTTGGTCCTGAGGTTGTGGACCCAGGGCCCTTTGGGCACAGTCCAGGAGGGGGTCTCGAGAATGGAGTTAAAAAGGTGCCTTAAGGTTACATCCAGGTCTTGGGACAACACCTTCTCAGGCAGGCCTCGGATCCTAACATTATTTCTTCTACCCCTATTTTCAGTGGCATCCATCATTTCAGCCATCAGCTACATCTGTTGTGACTGTTCTGCTATAGCGGCCTCCTGAGCCTCTAATTTCTGCTTTTATAGGAGGACTCCAGCCTGGCTGTGAATTGCTCCATATCAGACTTTGTGAGTATATCCCTCAGCTTGGTATATAGCAACTGAATATCAAACCCCTCTATATGCTGAAAGCCAATTTCTCTTTCTCTGGTGCATTGGGGATATTGGGAGGATGAAGGACCACACCAGAGGGGGTTTTAGTGTCACATTTCCTGGGGAATCTTTTGATGTGTATGCTCTATGGGCTCTGCACTCTCCCTATGAAGCACAACAACTGCTGTTGGACAGGCATCTGCAAAGCCTGCTTGGGGGAGTGTAAGACTGCCTGAGGCGATCTGAGTGTGCCCCGTACATCAGATTCTCTTGAGGACTCCTCCATAGTATCATCTCCTTCTCCGTTGATACTGGTGCCAGCCCCTCCCCGGTGCATAACTGCTGGAGACCATGCACCCTTCTGTTATGGTGGCGGTGCCATGTTTGAACTGGTCTTCCCCCATCTGGGCCTCTGTTTTCCTTCCCCGCTCCTTGGGTTGGGGGTCCCCGCTGTTACCTCCCGCATTCACAGTTGACACAGAAGCCTCCTGTGAGTGGCGAGATCCATCCTCCTGCGCCATGTGCAGGACCCCCTTCCTCCTAGCTTCTCCCTCCAGGGCTCCCTGCTTCCACCGACCCAAGAAAAGAAGCGAGAAATATCCATCATCGGTATTTCAGGCACAGTGGAGCCTACAGTGCTCTGTCCCCTTCTCCTCCTTGTGGACATGTCAGATTATGCTAGCTATAACCCTGGTGTGGTGCTAGGGTCCAAGTCGGGAGCGGACTCGAAGCAAGCGTCACTCCTCGACAGACATGTGAACCAAATACTCAACTTGTGCACGTGGCCTTACTTGTCTTTGAGGTTCGGTAAATCGATCCACAATGTTATTCACTATGTTAAATAGGGTGCAGTCGGTGGTTTATTTAAATAGTGTCTAAATTTCAGGCAGTACTAAACCCGTAGTGTTGGAGCCAATTTTGACCTTAACGACTAGGCCACATTGTCACGTTATGTGGTAATAACCCTAGAATACGTAAATGGATCTTAGTACTTATGAAATGTTTTTTGTGACACATTATACTTTATGTTCTTCGTAAATTTAAGTTCATATTTCTTCCGTTTATTTGTCCAAAGATCGGAATTTTTGCAAAAATTCTTAGAATGCAGCAATTTTCAAAATTTCTAATTTTATATTCTTAAACCAGTTGATCAAACTGTGCACAGTAAAGGATACATAACATTTCCCATATATCTACTTTACATCTGCATCATTTTTCAAACTTCATTTTAATTTGTTAAGATGTTAGAAGAGTTTAAAATATTAACAGCAATTTGTCATTGTTGCAAGATATTTAAAAACCCTGTTTCTTTAGGGACCTACTGAGATTTAAGTGGAATTTGAGGGGCCTATATATTGGAAACTCCCCAAAAGTAACACAATTTTACAAACTTTACTTCTTAAATACTTCAAAACTGCTGTCAGGAAATGTTTTAAACCTTCCGGTGCTACACAGAAATGAATGCAAAAGGGGATGAAAAATTAGTAAATTCTCCTCTAAAATGTTGCTTTATCCACAACTTTTCACTTTTACATGGGATAGAAAGAAAACATGGGCCCCTTAATTTGTTACCTAGTTTTTTCTCAGTGCGCTGATACCCCGCATGTGGACAGAAACCTCTATTTGCGCAAATGGCAGGACTCAGAAAGGAAGGAGCGCTGTTTGAATTTTGGAAAAGAAATTTGGCTTGAAATAGATTGTGGACACCATGTTGCATTTGCAGAGCCCCTAAGGTGCCTACACAGCAGAAACCCCTCCCCCCCATACACAAGTAACACTGTCTTGAAAGCTGTACCAATAAAATAATGAATCTAGGGGTGTGTTCTGCATATTGAGCCTAACTTTTAAAAATGTGGATGTGAAAACAAAAATTTTTTTTTTTCTGCAAAAATGCTGTTTTAGCCCCAAATTTGTAGTTTTCACAATGGATAATAGGAGAAAACAGACCCCATAATTTGCTAGGCAATTTTCATGAATTCAATGATGCCTTACATGTGGTCAAAAACTGTTGTTTGGGCACATGGCAGGGCTGGAAGTGAAAGAGTGTTATTGATTTTGAGTGTAAATTGTCTGAATAGCCTGTAATGCAATGTACATTTGCAGGCCCCTAACATGCCAAAATACCTGAACCCCCACAAGTGACAACAATGTGGAAATAAAACCTATCAAGGAATTCATCAAGGGGTGTACTGAGCATTTTTATCCTGCAGGTGATTTACAAAATGTTATAACATTTAGATGTGAAAACAAAAAAATTATTTTTTTTACCCCTAAATATTGTTTTAGCAGCAAATATATAATTTACGCAAGGAGTAATAAGAGAAAATTGCCCCATAATGTGTTATTCATTTTCTCCAATACACATTAATACCTCATGTCATAGAGGTGCAGGAATCAGGAACTGAATGGTAAGGTGGGCAAAGAGATTTACGGGAAGCTAATCTGATCCTGATACTGGGGGTCCCTAGCTCACCCAGTTCTCGGAGGTACCTCTAAAGGTAAGGAGGTCTGAGTCGCCATTCTTTATCCTAAGCTCCTGCAAAGCCCTAGGCACAAAGCCCCTGCCTCCACCCACTGACCAGGGAAACCCAGCAGCTTCAAAAGAAGAGATATTAGCAGCTCCAGTGAACATCTGCACACAACAGGTCTCAGAGCAGGAATGAACTGAATTAGCATCACCTGGTGGAAGGAAGCTGAAGTATTCATGGTGAGGGGTGGAGAGCAGAAGGCTCACACCCACCCCTCAGCTCACCTGAGCTAATATTCACTTCCACCAAACATACAGCAACCTCCACCGACAGAGTCACAGTGACTGAGGAAAAAAAGGCTTTGTTTAAACTACAGCAGCAGCAGCAGCACATATTAGCTGAAGGCAGTCAATACGGGACACCCCATATGTCAAAAACTAAAGTTTGGGCACATCCAAAACTCAGAAAACAACAAGAGTGATTACATTTTTGTATTGAAAATACGGTATTGCATTTGCAGAGCTCCCGAGGTGCCAAAAAAAGCATAAAGCCCCCAAAAGTGACCCCATTGTACAAATTGCACCTCTCAAAGAATTCATCTACAGCTGCACTGACCATTTTGTAACATTGATGCCGTCTTTTTTCCCTAAGAATTGCAAATATGCCAGTCTAGTGCCCGTACATTGTGCCCAGCTTGTGCCTCAGGCAACATAGACCCCATAAATTGTTACGTGCGCTCTCTCCACTACAATAAAGCCATACACATGGTCCATTACGTTGGTTTAGGCACAGTGGGGCTCAGAAGGAAGGGAGCATTTGTATTTGACAGTACAGATTTTACTGGATTTTATTGAGGGGTGAGAGCTGTCGCTTTTCACAGCCTTTGTGCTAACAGTATCCATGGGAAGCCTGTATATTTCCTGTAATAGATGAAGAACCTGAGTGGGGGCTGTTTTTTTCAGCATACGTTACGGATTTTATTGGTGACATTTTGGGGTACAAAACATTTTCTGATCACTTTCAGTATAAAGTTGCAATTACATTCTTGTGTTCTACGCTGAGCACTTAAGTCAAGGTTTCCATGTAAATGCCCCAAAAATTGACTCAGGCAAAACCCCCACAAAGAGGCAGATGAAAACACTTTGGACTCCGTTTGGCATTTATTTTGGTGGTCTCCCTCTTTTTCATGCATTCACAGAACTGTGGTCAGCCAACTTGTTCATTAAAAAAGCGCCTAAAATAATAGGTCACCGCCGAACAGAAACCAGACAGTACAAAGTGACTACATCTGTCTCATTATAGTGAGTGGTTTAGTCGTGGGTTATGTCTGAATTGCTGTTTTTGGAAATTACATGGAAACCTCAACGTAAGTGCTTTGGGTGGAGGCACAATAAATGGGAACTGAAGCTCATATTAATTTTTTGTGCGTAGAATGATCAAACAACAGCAGGACAGGAATAGTCCTTATTATTATTATTTTCACGTGGTTCACCATATTCTTTGGGTCGGTGCAATTACAGTGATACCAGATTTATAGAGTTTTTTTTAAAGTTTTGCTGCTATCAGACGGTAAAAATTATTTTTTATATAATAAATAGTTATTTTTCATCATTTTCTAAGCGATATAACTTTTTTTCATTTTTGGCAAACAGAACTGTATGGGAGCTTATTTTTTGCATTGAGTCTAAGATTTTTATGGTCAATTTTGTGATATACAACAAAAGATTGATTTTTATTCAGATTTTTAAGACTCCGAATGAATAAAAAACAATAATTCGGCTATTGGTTTAATTTATTTATTTTTTATGTGGTTCACCATGTGGTAAAAGTGATAAGACCAATTTATGGTTTGGGTCAGTACGAGCACAGCGACACCAGACTTATATATTTTTTTTATGCTTTGCTACTTTTACACACTAAAATAATATTTTATAAAAATAATTTAGTTTTCATATCGTCTTATTTTGAGAGCTGTATTTTTTATTTTTTTGACTATATATATTATGGCTTTTTTTTCGTGGGACAGTTTGCCATTTTTGTTTATACTATTTTTGATCACTGACACATTACATTTTGATCACTTTTTGGTCAAATTTTTGTTGTTAGTATAATGAAAAAGTGATTTTCCTAAGTTCTTTTAGTATTTTTTTTTACATTGTTCACATGGAATAACTAAAATGACAGTTTTACAGTTTGGGTTGTTCTGGATGCAGCAACACCAATTATGTGTCCTTTTTTGTTTATTTTTGTTTTAGGACAAAGGCAGCATTTTTAGTGGTGAAACGTGGTTTCATAATTTATGTGTGTTCTTTTTTTACATATTTTATTTTACTTTTTTCAATTTTCACTTAGTCCCACTGGGGGACATGGGTATTTTTTAATTTGATCACTGGTCTCATGCGCAGCTGTAGTCATGTACAGCAGTGCAGGAGACCTGTCAGTGCCTCACTGACAGAGCCTGTTAGGCCCTGCTTATAACAGGATTTAACAAGCCACAGTACCCTATCATTAAATAATGATCACAATCGCGGGAAGCCAATAGCACCAAAGGGGGTCTTTTAACTACCCTTTTAACCTTTTAGATACCGCTGTCATGATCAACAGCAGTATTTAGAGGGTTAATCGGTCCAGTCGGTTCCAAAGCCAGTTGCGCCTAATGCCTGTGGGTATCAACTGCTATGCACAGTTGTAAATGTAATTTTTTGGCTGCGGAGGGACATGTTATTTACTTATTTCTAAATGCTGAGGAAATAAGGCCCCTGAACAGCCACCTGTTTTATGCGTATCGGGGGTTGTGAAGGGGTTAATAAATACCGGTATGCCTTATGCTGTTCAGGCTAAACACAACATTTACGAAGCACCTGTTTTTAACCTGGTTAAGTGGAGCAGAGTTTTCTTTTTTTAACTATTTTTTTTATTTTCTAAAGCACTGGAACTATAAAGTATTGGATTTCTTAGCCATAGACTTCATTCAGACTTTCTTGATCATGAGAACATATAGATATCAGATATCATTTCTAGAATGGCCACTAGTCTCCTGTCCTGAACTCAGGGACTCATCTATGCATTTAAGGCGGTTAAGTCTAAAGGCCCCGTCACACATGTCAATGTTGAACGATCCGATCAACGATCCGACTTGACCTAGATTGCTTGAACGATGTTCAATAATCGCTAGTGAAGTGCCACACATACAGATATCTTTAATGACGCAGCAACGATTCGCAACAAGGGAACGATACTTGTGGTCGTTTGATCACCTACGTCCTTCAGTTCTGAATATGCGAAGTCTATAACAACATCGTTATCAAGGTGTCACACACACCAATGTTGCAGGTTGGATGGACGATCATCGTTTGGTTTAAGGTCCGATTCAAAAACCTCCCATCAACGATCAACTTATCGTTGATTGTTTGCACTTGTCACACGTAATGACATTGTTACGACGTCGTTGCTCCACCCTAAAATCCATGACAAGCTAACGATATCGTTAACGATATTGTAGTGTTTGACAGGACCTTTAGTTAGAAAACCAGGGGTCAGTCTGGGAGCTCTTTGAAACATAGACATCATAATTCAGACTAAGGGTGCCGTCACACGCTTCAATTTCCTGAACGATATTGTTAGCGATCACATGCACGCGCGATCGCTAACAATATCGTTCACATCGTTGGTGAGCTGTCACACAGACAAACTCACCAACGATGTGGACCAGCGAGATCGCTGGTAACCATGGTACACATCGGGTTACTAGGCGCCGCGCGGCGCTTATTAACCCGACGTTTACCATAGTTACCATCTCCCTACATAGGCTCTGCCGCTGGGAGATGGATCATTGCGGTGTCAGACACCACGATGATGCAGATTGATCAAGCGATTATCGCTTGATTTGAGCTCCTGCTCACAAATCTGCGATCAAACAATCAAGCGATTTTACATTATAAAATCGCTTGGTTACAAGCAGCGACGCACAAACGATATCGCTTAAGCGATCAAAAAAGCAGATCGCTTACGCGATATCGTTCAGGTAATTGAAGCGTGTGACGGCACCCTTAGGTTGTCCTCCTATGTCTGCCACAAACTGATGTGTGCGACCAAAATGTCCAGACTAATCATGGGTCTCCTGAGCAATACTCAACAGCCTCATGTGATGAGAATGGGTCAGGAGACCCCTTGTCAATCCAGACGTTGTGGTACACGAAGTACATGTACATGAAGCATGAATTGTGGTCTCGTGCAACCAGGCTTGACAAAATTAATCAAACACAGAATCCTGGACAAAGTGCCTCAGTGTCCGCGCTGCTGCTCCGAGACCAATGAAACACAGACACAGGGATGTCTGGATCAGCGATAGCCTTTATTTTCCGACGCGTTTCGGAGCCTCCTCCCGAGCTCCTTCCTCAGGGAACATCCCTGTGGATGTTCCCTGAGGAAGGAGCTCGGGAGGAGGCTCCGAAACGCGTCGGAAGGATGTTCCCTGAGGAAGGAGCTCGGGAGGAGGCTCCGAAACGCGTCGGAAAAGGATGTTCCCTGAGGAAGGAGCTCGGGAGGAGGCTCCGAAACGCGTCGGAAAATAAAGGCTATCGCTGATCCAGACATCCCTGTGTCTGTGTTTCGCGGACACTGAGGCACTTTGTCCAGGATTCTGTATTACAACCACGGTCACCGTTGGGAGTGCGGTCCCTGCAGCAGCTGCCTGTACGCTATTCTACCAGTTGTGGGTTTCACAACTGACAAAGGTGAGCAATTCCACATCGATAAGCGAAAGTGTATCATTGAGATAAGACCCTATTGCGCATTCTTTCGTTCACAAGATTAATCAAATGGGCTTCATTGTTGGCAGATCTTTTACATACTACACAGGCGGAACTCTGGTGTGCTCTTTGCCTTTTGTATCAATACACAGCTCTCCCTGTAAAGGTCTGTCATAAAATTGGCTTGGAAATTAGAGTTGGTGGTCACTTCCTCAACTACTAATTGGCTGCAGAGGTCAGACACCATTTCTTTTGAAAGCAAAAGTAAGGAAAACAGTGGGGGACCTGGTAAGTGCTATAGCAAAGCAGAAGAGAATCTATAGGCAAGTAATTGAATTTTTTTATTGTAAAAGCACGCTTAACCTGGTTTTAACCTCATCAAATGTGACTTTACTACAAAAGGATTTTCTAATATATTTAATATAAAAGAAAAATGTAAAGCTCATCAGGGATTCATGACTCAGAACTTGCTATGACACAGATAAATGGAAATAGACATTTTATTACTGGTGTCTACATTCATTTAGTGTTTAGGAGATACAGATTTATAAAGGTAACAGTTTGTAAGAACATCGTTATAAATCAGCGCTCAAGCTCTATCAGCACTCAAGCCAACAATATGTGCTGCCAAATAAAAATCATGTGCAATGCATGAAGAACTTCAGACTACAATGAATTAGCTACATACCTTTACCATATATATATATATTGTGTTCTTTATAATATATTCTCCAAGTAAACACAGCAGACTTCATCTAGACTTCCAGGTCAGGTCTAATTGCCTTGATTGTGATTGACTCGAATGCCTCCACCCTGGAGCATGTTTTCACCTTAATGATCCTGACAATTTTCAATTTTAAACAGTATCACTTTTTTTTGGTAATAATAACTCTACACCGCTTCAACAGATCCTAGTGATTCTAGGAATATTTTGTTGAGACATATTATACTTTTAAGATGATATTTTTTGTTTATTTATGAAATATCTTAAACTTTGGTAAAAATATGGGGAATTTCACAATTTTCAACATTCAATTATTATGCCCTTAAACCAGAGATTTATGTCACACAAAATCGTTAAGAAGTAATATTTACCACATGTCAACTTTACGTCAGCATCATTTTTTAAACATAAATTTATTTTTCAGGAAGTTAGAAGGATTCATGGCCACTTTACATGTCCCGATGTCGTTGTCCAACTTCGATACAAAGTCACGTGGTTCGTGCGTTGGCGCCAATATCGTTCGTGCTTTGTGTGGTGTAAATGACCAATTCGATGCAAGAACGATGCCAATACGATATCGGGGGAGAAATGAGCAGGCTCTCCAACTGCCCGATATTAGATGGACGATCTGGCAGGATCGTGCTGTGTAATAGCCCAACAACGATTTGAAGCACAACTTCCCCTATTCACTCCCATGTTAAATGGTCGTTCCCTGGGTCGCTCGTACAAGGGGACGTATACATCGCAGTTGTGTTGTCTGCCGATATCTCCCTGTGTGACAGCTCCTATGCGATCTTGGACTAGTGCCAAAAATTTGCGCGCTCCCATGCCGTTGTATATAATATCGAAACAATGTTGGGATGTGTAAAGTGGCCATAAAAGTTTATCAGCAATTTCAAATGTTTCCAACAAAATTTACAAACCAATTTTTTTTTAAGGACCACATCACATTTGAACTCACTTTGAGGGGCCTATGTGACAGAAAATACCCAAACCAGGCTCCATGTTAAAAACTGCACACCTCAAAATGCATAAAACCACATCCAAGAAGTTTAGTAACCCTTGAGGTCCTTCACGGGAATTAAAGCAATGTGAAAGGAAAAAGTGAACATTTTACTTTTTCACAGAAATCTTACCTTAACCCCAAATTTTTTATTTTCACAAGGGTAACAGAAGAAATTGCTCTATACAATATTGTGTGCAATGTCTTACGAGAACACTGATACCCTATACGTGTAGGAAAACTACTGCTTGGGTGCACAGCAAGGCTCGGAAAGGAAGGAGCACCATTTGACTTTTGGAATGAAAAATCGTCTGGAATGGATAGCAGACATCATGTTTTGTTTACAGAGCCCCAGAAGTGCCTAAACAGTGGAAACCCCCCACAATTGATTCCATTAAGGAATTTATCTTGAGGTGTGGTGAGCACTTTGAACCCACAGGTACGTTACAGAAATTTATAACGTTGAGTCATGAAAATAAAAAAAGTCCATTTTTCCAACTAAAATGTTGCTGTAGACCCAAATGTTTTATTTACACAAGGATATTAGGAGACAATACACCATATAATTTGTTCATCAATTTCTCCTGATTTCATCTTTACCCCGTATGTGGGGGAAACTACTGTTTGGGTGAACAGTACTGCTCAGAGGGGAACTGTTGCACTGTGGGGCTCTGGAGGGAGGGGGTCATTTGGATTTAGGAGCGCACATTTTGCTGTAAATCTTTTTGTGGGGGAAGGGGATCATATTGATTTTCCTAAGCGTTTGTGCTACTATTACCTGGAAGCCTCATATATTTTCATGTACAGATGATAGACGTGAGTCGGTATTTGTTATTTTTTTATGGATTGAGTTGACGCTTATATTGGGCACATTTTACATTTAAATTTTGTACCACATTTATTCTGTGCTCTATTCTACATAGTTACATTATTATTATTATTATTATTTATTTATAGAGCACCATTCATTCCATGGTGCTGTACATGAGAAAGGGTTGCATACAGACAAGTTACAAATATAATGAACAAAGTGACAGACTGATACAGAAGGGAGAGAGGACCCTACCCTTGCGGGCTTACATTCTACAGGGCAATGGGGAGGGAGACAGTAGGTTGGGTCTGCTTGGGTGGTGCTGGATTGCCAGGTCTAGTGGTGGTGGAGCGCCGGGTCCAGTCGTGTTGAGGCGGCACTGTGCTCATTACAGGTTGTAGGCTGTTCAGAAGAGATGGGTTTTCAGGTTCCGCTTGAAGGTTCTGAGTGTAAGGGACAGTCGGACGTATTGGGGTGCAGAGTTCCAGAGGATGGGGGATGCTCGGGTGAAGTCCTGCAGGCGGTTAGATGAGGAACGTACAAGTGTGGAGGAAAGAAGGAGGTCTTGGGAGGACCGAAGATTACGAGTTGGATGATATCGGGAGATTAGTTCAGAGATATATGGGGGGGACAGATTGTGGATGGCTTTGTAAGCTAATGTTAGTAGTTTGAATTGGATACGCTGGTGAATTGGGAGCCAGTGGAGGGATTTGCAGAGGGGAGACGTGGAGGAATAGCGAGGAAAGAGGTGGATTAGTCGGGCAGCAGAGTTGAGGACAGATTGAAGTGGTACAAGAGTGTTAGCAGGAAGGCCGCAGAGTAGGAGGTTGCAGTAGTCAAGGCGGGAGATGATGAGGGCATGCGTGAGTAGTTTAGCAGAGTGGGAGTTGAGGAAGGGACGGATTCTGGCAATGTTTTTTGAGTTGGAGACGGCAGGAGGTGGCAAGGGCTTGGATGTGCGGTTTGAAGGACAATGCAGAGTCAAGTGTTACTCCAAGGCAGCGGACTTCGGGTACAGGGCAAAGTGTGATGTAATTTAATGTGATAGATAAGTCTGGCAAGGAAGGTGTGGGAGATGGAGGAAAGATGATGAGTTCGGTTTTGTCTACATTGAGTTTTAGGAAGCGGGAGGAGAAGAAGGAGGATATGGCTGATAGACACGTCGGGATTCTGGACAGCAGAGAGGTGACGTCTGGGCCAGAGAGGTAGATCTGAGTGTCATCAGCATACTGGTGATACTGGAAGCCATGGGACTTTATGAGATGTCCGAGACCAAGAGTATAGATGGAGAAAAGGAGGGGCCCCAGAACAGAGCCTTGAGGGACCCCAACAGAGAGGGGATGGGGCGAGGAGGTTGTGTGGGAGTGGGAGACACTAAATGTGCGGTTGGAAAGATAGGAGGAGATCCAGGAGAGGGCGAGATCAGTGATTCCAATGGAAGAAAGGATCTGTAATAAGAGGCAGTGGTCAACTGTGTAAAATGCAGACGACAGGTCTAAAAGGAGGAGGACGGAGAACTGTTTGTTAGCTTTGGCCGTGAGCAAGTCATTAGCAATTTTGGTCAGGGCAGTTTCAGTAGAGTGGTGTGGGCGGAAGCCGGATTGAAGGACGTCAAAGAGAGAGTTGGATGAGAGGTGGGATGAGAGTGCAGTGTGGACATGCTTTTCGAGCAGTTTGGAAGCGAACGGGAGCAGAGATATGGGCCGGTAGCTGGATGTAGAAGTGGGGTCAAGGGATGGCTTCTTTAAGATAGGTGTAATTGTTGCATGTTTGAAAGCAGAAGGAAAGGTACCAAAAGTTAGTGATAGGTTGAAGAGGTGGGTTAGGGCTGGGATAAGTGTTGTGGTGAGGTTGGGAAGGAGGTGGGATGGGATAGGGTCCAGTGCACAAGTGGTGAGGTGCGATCTGGAGAGGAGGTGTGCAAGTTCTCCTTCAGTGATGGTTGGGAGGAGGGTTAGTGGGGGAGAGGGTTGATCCGGTATACATGGGGGTTGCGGTGGTTGGCTAGCAAAGACTTGTCTGATCCGGTCGATCTTGTTGGTGAAGTATGTAGCAAAGTCTTCTGCAGAGATGCGAGAAGTAGGAGGGGGCAGTGGGGGGCAGAGGAGGGAGTTAAGTGTGATGAATAACTGCCTGGGGTTGTGGGACAAAGAGGATATGAGGGTGATGAAGTAATTCTGTTTAGTGGTTGTGAGTGCTGACTTGAATGTGATAATTGCTTGTTTGAATGCTGTGTAGTCTTCTTGTGAATGTGTCGTGGAGTGAAGATATGGATGATAGTGGTAAAATTGTGCTTGAGAGTGTGTGAGTGTCGAGATGTGTGAGGTTTCTGCGAGGGTGTGGGAGTTGGGGGGACATGGGTGGCAGGTGAGGAGGATGAGGATGAGAAGGTAAGTAGATGGTGGTCAGAGAGGAGGAGAGGGGAGGTTATGGGTTTAGTTACGGAGCAGAGGCGGGTGAAGATGAGGTCTAGTGTGTGTCCATCTGTGTGGGTGGCTGTGGAGGACCATTGAGAGAGGCCAAAGGATGAGGCAAGTGACAGGAGTTTGGAGGCTGTTGACTGGTGCGTGTCAATGGGGATGTTGAAGTCACCCATTATGATGGTGGGGATGTCAGCAGATAGAAAGTATAGGAGCCAGATGGAGAATTGGTCAAAGAAGGTAGTGGTGGAACCTGGTGGTCGATAAATGACGGCCACTTGTAGGTTGGAAGGAGAGTAGATACGGACAGAATGCACTTCAAAAGATGAGAGGATGAGGGAGGGAGGAGGAGGAATTGGGTTGAAGATGCAGTTGCTAGAGAGGAGAAGACCCACTCCTCCGCCGTGTTTGTTGCCAGTGCGAGGTGTGTAGGAGAAGTGAAGTCCACCGTAACAAAGCGCAGCGGGGGAGGCTGTGTCGGAGGGTGTCAGCCATGTTTCTGTGAGGCCCAGGAAGGAGAGTCTGTGAGAGGTAAAGAGGTCATGAATGGAGTGGAGTTTATTACAAATGGAACGGGCATTCCAGAGCGCTCCAGAGAGAGGGGGCGGTGGAAAGGAGGTCAGGGGAATGGGTTTTATATTTCGGAGATTGCGGCTGTTTCCTGCAGGTGTGGGTTGATAGGAGGGAGGAATAGTGGGGAAAGTTTGCTGTGGGGGTCCTGGGTTGGGAGATATGTCGCCAGCGGATAATAGAAGCAGAGAGAGGGCAAGCAGGTGGGAGAATGAAAGTGACAGGCTTGTGTTGTGTTTCCGCAGGAGGGGTGTGAGATTGAGAAGCAGGTCAGCAGAGGAGATCAGGTGGGGAGGTAAGAGGGATGGGGAGATAAATATTTGTGCTAGGAGTGTTGGAGCTTGGGGGTAATGAAAGAGGGAAAGGATTAGTTGAGCAATTACTGTTAGGGCATACATCATTACATCAGGGTTTACATCTAAATCTCCAAATGACATGATTCAGACAATACACCCAAAGGATCCATTCAGTATAATGAGGCAGCAGAGTTACTCTGGGCTCCATCTGGCCTCGGTTCAGTGCTATCCTTTTCATAAGTGCACAAACCTGTAGTCGACTGTGCTTTTATGAACCACTGATGGACACCGCCAGATCATAGGACAGACTGAGTGCAAGGTGGCTGCATCAATATAGGGAATCTTCCATCATGTATACCTTCTGAATCACATATTCAGAGATTTATACAGAAACCTTGATGTAAACACTCAGCGTACAGTGCAGGATAAGTATGAGCTGCTGAACTTTACTACGATCCATGGGAAGAAGACAGATTAAATCAATAGCAGTTCAAGAATTGCTTTGAGCTATTTTTACACCATTCACTATGCAGTATAAGTGATTAGGCAGCTTTATTCTTCGAATCACTGTAATTACAGTGATACCAGATTTATATCCATATTTATCATGTTTGGCTACTATTACACACGAAAAAACATTTTAAAAAAAAATAAAAAGTTTTTGTATCATCATATTCTGAGAGTTGCAATTATTCTGTATTTCTGCTGACAGAATCATGTGAGGACTTGTTTTTTGTGGGATGACTTGATGTTTTTATTGGTACCATTTTCGAGCACATAACACTTTTTGATCTCTTTCTATTCCAGTTTTTGAGAGGTAAAATAAACATAAAACAGTAATTCAGGAATTGTCTTTGTAGTCTTTTGGGCCATTCTTCATGTGGTAAAATTAACATACGGCGGTTTGCGTAAGCGCAACGTCCGTGGAGCTGTACATGTATGGTGACTGGTGGCTGTCGTAAACCAGTCAAAGGGGTTCCACCAATTTGAGCACAAGTCTGCTTTTACTCTATGTGACTGTAGACTTGTGAATCCACACAGCGAGCACACTATGCACTGTCAGGACAGTCATGTGACTGCATGTTTTGCGATTTGCATACTTATGGCCACCTTCCTTAATTCACTCATATTGGGTGAGACTGCATATGTTTGGCCGACACTTGCTTTTGACATCGTCAGCAGAGAATCCTAACAGTGAGCACACTGTTCTGTGAGGCTTCACAAGTCTGCAATCATATGCGCCCTCAAGGCTGCACAACCCCTTTAAGATTGTACAAATGTTGCATTTATGAAAAATCATAGTTTAAACTGCACATTATTGCCACAAAGCAGTAAAAATACCACAAATCCAGCTAGTGCAAACTCAAGACAACCATACGAAAAATTGCTGATTCTCTTCCATTCTCCTTTTTATGTCATTTGCATATTGGCTTTTTTAAATCCATATATCATCTGTGTGTCATCCAACTTTATACATCAGCTATTATAAATATTTGAACGGCAAAATGAAGTTTAATAATTGCATCATATCTGTAAAAACAGGATGCCTTGGAGTGTGAGCAGTAGTGATGGGCAAACCTGAACTGTGAAGTTCGGGGTCCGTATCGAACACCTAGTGCTTGAGCACAGATGCTGAACATAGACTTTCCTGGGAAGTCCGTGTTACAGTATTTTCTGGGGCAGATGTGGGTGGCAATTCACAGGGGTGGGAGGGGTTGGCCAGAAAGCCTGTGCTGAGGATTCAAGACCTCTGTTGCCTAGTTGTGCCTATCTTGAAACCAGAAATACGGTGAAACCCCATGTCATTTTTTAAAATTATTTCATGAAATTAATGACATAATTGAAAAAAAGGGCTTCCCTATATTTTTGGTTTCCAGCCAGGTAAAAATAGGCAGCTGGGGGTAGGGGGCAGCTCGTACCTGCCTGCCGTACCTGGCTGCAGCCTCGGACTGCTCTGGAGGGTAACCGGGCAAAACTCATGGGAGGCCCTCAGGTCTAGAGGCCCCGCCAACCTAGCCCCGCCTCTCACTACCCCCTGCTGTGGCTCGCTTGTGCACTCACAGCCGCTGTGCCGGGCGGCCACCGCCGTAAAAGCAGCGCCAGCCAGAGAGAGGAGAAAGAACAGTAGGATTTCACAGGCTGGCTGCTGCTGCCTGCAGCACAGCCTATGTGAGCCAGCGCCGCCACTGAGCGCTCTCTCTGACCCGAACTGATAGGCGGGAGGGGCGGGACTTATCCAGAGGGGCCGCCCACTGGTAGGCTGCGTGGGCCGCCCGCTCCTCCAGCCGCAGGTCTGCTACTGCCGCCGAGCAGCCGCGACATTAAAGGGGCGGAGCCACGAACGTGAAGGGGGCGGGGCCAATTTCCCAAAGTAGGGCCCCACTTTGACCAATCAGGATCCATAGGTCACTAACTTCATCACATTCCAGATCCCTCCCTGAGCCGATCATGTGACCTCTGACGCCTCCCCTCTATGTGACATCATGACAGGACCTGCTATATGTGTTACTCCATGTCTTTCTTTCTTTCTTTCTTTCTCTGTGTGTCTGTCTCTAAAGAACACTAAATTTTATATACAGGTCCACACTACGTGCTGTATTAGTGTTCCTATATATCGTATGTAGTGTGGACCAGTATATACAGTATAGTGCTGTGTATACAGGATTTACACCAGCACTCTCCGATGTGCATAGAGTCCGCAGTCTGTACTGTCCACACAGCGGCCAGTCTGCACTGTGCACACAGCGGCCAGTCTGCAGTGTGCACGCAGCGACCAGTCTGCAGTGTGCATGCAGCGGCCAGTCTGCAGTGTGCACGCAGCGGCCAGTCTGCACTGTGCACGCAGCGGCCAGTCTGCAGTGTGCACGCAGCGGCCAGTGTGCAGTGTGCACGCAGCGGCCAGTGTGCCGTGCGTACACAGCGGGCAGCCTGCAATGTGCACACAACGGGCAGTCTGCCTGCAGTCTGCAATGTGCATATAGCGGGCAGTTTGTAATGTTTACGGCCCACAGTCTGTAATGTGTATACTGCCCTCAGTCTGTAATGTGTATACTACCCAGGAGCTGCAGAGGAAGAAGCTGCCGGGTTCCAGGTGCCAGCGAGCGGGAGACTGGGAGCCGCAGAGGAAGAAGCTGCCTGGTGCCGGCGAGTGGGAGACTGAGAGTCACAGAGGAAGAAGCTGCCTGGTGCCAGAGACTGGGAGTAGGGATGGGCGAATCTACTCGCTAGGACTCGTTACTCTGCGAGTAGTAAGGGACTCGCAGGACTCGGTACTCTGCGAGTTTTCCAGCGTTTACTCGCACAGTAACGAGTCCAATGCAAATCAATGGCAATCCTAGTTTTGTCAGAGACTCTGACAAAACTAGGATTGCCATTGTCTTGCATTAGACTCGCTACTGTGCCAGTGATAGCAGGGAAACTCGCAGAGTAAGAGCTGTCTGCTCTGTGCAGCTCCAGGGTTCTAGAGCCCGCCTGCTGCCTGATGTAGCAGAGCTGAGATTGTTCTCAGTCTGCTCATTCCCTGTGCATAGACATCTATATCTATGCACAGAGGATGTAGCAGAGAGGACATCGCGTTTTGGACTACGTCGGACGGAAGAGGATTTTTTTAATTAAAGATGGAGTCCCTAATGGCTTTTTTTTTTTATTTCTAATAAAAAATTTTCTCTGTGTGGTGTTTTTTTAACCCTTTATTGGAGATTCTTAGTGGCCGGGTCAAACCTGGCCTGACATTAAGAATCCCGGGCTTAATACCAGCTTGTATAACAAAGGTGGTATTAACCCCTTTATTACCCAGCGTGCCACCGCCACCAGGGCCGCTGGAAGAGCGGGGTTCAGCGCCAGAGGATGGCGCTTCAATGAACGCGCCATCTTCTGGGGCGGCTGCGGGCTGCAATTTGCAGCGGGGGGTGCCCAGAAAGCTTGGGCCTCCCTGCGCTGCGGATTCCAGCCCCCAGCTGCTTAGCTGTACCTGGCTAGACATAGAAATTGCGCGGAGCCCCACGCATTTTTTTTTATTATTTCATGAAATAATAAAAAAAAAAAGGGCTCCCATATATTCTTGTGTCTGGCCAGGTACAAATAGGCACCTGGGGGTTGGGGGCAGCCCGTCGCTGCCTGCTGAATCCTGCTGGTTCCAGAAATACGGCGAAGCCCACGTCAAATTTTTTTCTGACAAATCCATAAAACATATAAAATAAAAGGGACTGCATCTTTATTAACCCCTGGACCATGGGCGAGGGGTTAATAAAGATGCAGTCCCTTTTTTAGGATTGTTTTATTGATTTTTCAGAAAAAAAATGACATAGGCTTCGCCGTATTTCTGGAACCAGCCGAATCCAGCAGGCAGCGACGGGCTGCCCCCAACCCCCAGGTGCCTATTTGTACCTGGCCGGACACAAGAATATAGGCGAGAGCTCTTTTTTTATTATTATTTCATGAATTTCATGAAATAATAAAAAAAAAATGCGTGGGGCTCCGCGCAATTCCTATGTCTAGCCAGGTACAGCTAAGCAGCTGGGGGCTGGAATCCGCAGCGCAGGGAGGCCCAAGCTTTCTGGGCAACCCCCGCTGCAAATTGCAGCCCGCAGCCGCCCCAGAAGATGGCGCGTTCATTGAAGCGTCATCCTCTGGCGCTGAACCCCGCTCTTCCAGCGGCCCTGGTGGCGGTGGCACGCTGGGTAATAAAGGGGTTAATACCAGCTTTGTTATACAAGCTGGTATCAAGCCCGAGATTCTTAATGTCAGGCCAGGTTTGACCCGGCCACTAAGAATCTCCAATAAAGGGTTAAAAAAAACACAACACAGAGAAAAAATTTTATTAGAAATAAAAAAAAAAGCCATTAGGGACTCCATCTTTAATTAAAAAAAGTCCTGTTCCGTCCGACGTAGTCCAAAACGCGATGTCCTCTCTGCTACATCCCCTGTGCATAGGTATAGATGTCTATGCACAGGGAATGAGCAGACTGAGAACAATCTCAGCTCTGCTACATCAGGCAGCAGGCGGGCTCTAGGACCCTGGAGCTGCACAGAGCAGACAGCTCTTAGTCTGCGAGTTTCCCTGCTATCACTGGCACAGTAGCGAGTCCAATGCAAGACAATGGCAATCCTAGTTTTGTCAGAGTCTCTGACAAAACTAGGATTGCCATTGATTTGCATTGGGCTGGTTACTGTGCAAGTGAACGCTGGGAAACTTGCAGAGTAACGAGTCCTAGCAGATAGAGCCTGAAGCTTCCGAGACACATCTGCAATTTGTAAATCGCACATTACTCGCTATTACTCGCTTCCCCATTCATTAACATTGGACTCGCTAGACTCGCAACGAGTAGCGAGTCCCGGGCTCGGACTCGCTAGAGTCAAGCGATTCCGAGTAATTTAGGACTCGCCCATCACTAACTGGGAGCCGCAGAGGAAGAAGCTTCCTGGTGCCGAAGATCGGGAGCTGCAGAGGAAGAAGCTGCCTGGTGCCGGGTTCCTGGTGCCGGTGACCGAGAGACCAAGCGCTGCAGAGCAAGAAGCTGCCGGGATCCGGGATCAGAAACGTGGAGTCAGGTACGGCGCTGTTACAGCCAAAGATAGTAGCCTGGGGGGGACAGAGTGGGATAGATGGATGGTGTGGCCTGGAAGAGGGGGCAGAATGGGATGGATGTGTGGGGGCATTATGGAAAAGGGGAGAGAACGTAATGGATGGTTAGGGGGGCGGCATAGAAAAGGGGGGAGAACGGGATGATGAATGGATAGGGGCGGCATAGAAAGGGGGGAGTAGCTGGATTGATGGTTGGGGGCAGGCATGGAAAAAGGGGGAGAAAATGGATGGATGGGGGAGAAGGTACATGGATGGATGGGGGAGAAGCTACATGGAACGTGGGGGGGAGAAGCTACTTGGAATGTGGGGGAGAAGCTACATGGAACATGGGACAGGGGAGAAGCTACATGGATGACGGATGGGGGAGAGGCCGCGTGGAACAAGGGAGGGGAGAGGCTGCGTGGTGCATAGGAGGGGAGAGGCTGCGTGGAACATGGGAGGTGAGAGGCTGCATATAACCTGGAAGGGGGATGGTGGGGAAGGATGCGCTGCATGAGACATATTGGTGGAGGATAAGCAACATGGGATTCAGGGGAATGGGGGTGAGGATGAGCTGTATGCAACATATGGATGTAAGATGAGCTGCATGGGACATATCGGGGGTGAACAGTATGGGACATGTGGGAAAAGGATGAGCAGTATGGGACATGTGGAAGGAGTATGAACAGTATGGGACATTTAATCTCCATACACATTTATATAAGGAACGTACTGTTCTGGTGATGTAGTGACGGTGGTTCTGATTATGTATTATTGTATTGCTGATGGTTCTGGTTATGTACTGACAGGAGTTATAGTAATGTATTATTGTATTGATAGGTTTTCTGATGATGTATTGATTGTTTTTGGTGATGTATTACTGTATTGACATTGGTTCTGGTTATGTACTGACAGTGGTTCTGGTGAGGTATTATTGTATTGACAGTGGTTCTAGTAATATGTAATTGTATTGACGGTGGTTCTGATGATGTAGTCATGTGGATGCTGTAATCTTTACAGGTAACCTGACCCCTAAAAATCACCCCCCCATCCTGTTAATTAATTATAATTAATTATTAATACCTGTCCCTGCACCATCATTATGCTATTCTACCTATCCCTTTGTGTAAAAATTGTGTAGTTTGAAACTTTCAAAAAGTGATTTTGATACCTCAACAACTATGGCTTCTTGTCTCCTAAGAAGTCGCACAGGGCGTTCCCTGTGACTTTTTTCGCAGCCTTTAGTGCTTGTATTCACGCCCCGATGGGCATGATAAACCATTTGAATCCTCCTCGCCCTCTTCCATGGGCGGATCAGCCGATATGATGTTAATCGCGTCATTTCAGGCGCTGCTGACGTCGATACACCCTTTCGGTGTATCGACAGACCTCAAGCTGCGCATTGCGCATGCGTGAGGTATACTTTACGGCAGCTCATGTGATGAGCTGCGGTAAAGTACACCTCACGCATGCGCAATACTTACATCATTACCAGCCGCTGCATTTTAAAGGCCTTTCCCACGAACAAGGTTAATTTAAAGTTCATCTTAATAATAAGTAGACCCTGTAATGATAATAATTTCCACAATTGGATGTGTTTAAAAGAAAATGTTCCTGGGCTGAGATAAACTTATATATGTGTCCCTGCTGTGTACTGTGTAATGGATGTGTCTGACCGTACAGTGATTCTCTCGACACAGGAACATTATTTTTAAGCACCTCAAATTATGGAAATTATTATTCCAAAATCTATTGATTAAAATGAACTTTAAAATTAATTTTGTTTATCGGAAAACCCCTTTAATAATTGGGATATAAGTCCCACATTCTTCTGATGATACGGTTTCCACAGGTCGGATTCCACCAATAAATAAGTGATCACCTATTGAACCTGTGGATCACTGATAACTTGTTTTCATCAAAGAATCTCTTTAATATAAAGTACAATAACTGTACATCGCAGTTCTGCTGAGCGCAGAGTGATGTGCAGGAGCCACCAATATAATGGGTATAATAACAGCTACCAGGTATTTACATAAAGCTGAAGGGTGGGTGGGCCCCAGAAATCAATTTCCTTGGTGGGCCCCAGACACCCCAGTCCGACCCTGCCTGGCTGGCATACAAAAATATGGCGAAGTCCCACGTCATTTTTTAAAGGTTATTTCAAGGAATAATTTTAAACAAAGGCTCAATTGTGTTGTGGTTTTGGTGCTTTTTTGAGCCAGGAGATTCAGATGTCCACATTGAACACAATGCACCAAAAAAAAAATCATGAAATCCGCAGCAAAAACCATCTTGCAGTTTTGGTGCTTTTTTTGGCCAGAAGATGCAGATGAACACACTGAACACAATGCATGCAGTTTTGTGCCAAAAGTGCATCAAAAGAGCATGAAATCCATGGCAAAAAACACATCATGGTTTTGGTACGCCAATCCTCTGTGACTGCCTGTTGGGTCCCTCTGAAGAGAATATCCAGAAAGTTAATGAGCAGCATCGGAAGTACAAGTGGGTGGACTCTGGAAAGTATAATGCCGTTTAATAACTACCTTCTTTTTTTTTTACAACCTCCCAGCCCTCATCCCATAATTACAGTCTGAGTTCGGGGTTCGGACTCAAGTTCGAGCCACTTTAGGCGACGAACCCTAACTTTAAAAAAAGTCCAGGCGAGTTTGTTGAACCCGAACATCGGCGGGTTCGCCCATCACTAGTGAGCAGCCCTATTCAATAACATTTGGCCATCTGCTATCCATGTACTTTTTCATTTTAACCTGGACAGCTCATGAACGTAAATTACCATCATCTGTAACCTGACTTTAAAGTAGTTATTTCACATAAACTGAGCCCCCAAAAGTTTAATATTGTGCAGAAATTTGCAAGATGTTGAAATCTACAAGGTATACAGAGAAGAGGGCAGGACAAAAAATTGTGTAAATTTTGACAAAAAAATCTTTTAGTTTACAATACTCCAAAATCTGCAAAATTTATATAAATGTGTCTTTGATTACATTTGTCAGAACCTTCTCCAACCTCATTTTTTGATTAAATTACATTTCATGGCTATATGAAATCACTTTAATAAATGGGTCTCATATTTCTGAATTGATTAATGATTTCTTATCTTATGAGCTCTCATACGTACAGATATATTCTCAAAAATAGACATATGGAGGAACTGTAGAGGACTTGTGCATCTTTTTAGCATCTGTACTACAGTTTTGTAAAAAACAGCTTATAATCTATTTGTGTGCTATAAAAGCAAATAGTCAGGAATGTCTGTGATGGTCCCCTTCATCTAAATGGGGGTTGCCGACATCCTTGTACTGATCCAATCATTTATAACTACTGTGAGGTCTGCATTTTCTCTGAGAGTGATCTCAAGAGTTAAGCCCCCAGTAATCAGACATTTTTATCTATGCTTTGCATATTTAGAATCCCTTAAATAATATTTATAGAGAGTTGGTCACTGAGGCTCAAGCTCTGTCTTCACAAAAGAAGAGAAAGTGGCTGATGTAGTCAGTCCCAGTGCTATTAAAGGGAATATGTCATCAGGCATTTGCTATATTATCTGAAGACAGCAGAGGACAGAGTCTGAAACACAGATTTTAGGGATGAGTAATTTATTAAGCTGTGTTCAGTTTACTTGAAGTGACGTTTTTATCATTAGGACATTCTCATTGTTGTGACTAGCTGCCTTGTGTCAAGATGTCAGACCACACCCGTTCTCTGATAAGCAACTCAATGTCAATAGACATTGTACACAGAGAGCTGTGGTGTGGGTGGGGTTAGCCTACTGAGCTCTGCTACGTGCTACATGTAGGAACTATGATTGTGTCTCTTCTGCTGCAGCCAGAAAACTAAGGTATACATTGCTGGAATCTGGCTCCCTGAGGAAGGTGCCGGGAGGGCACCGAAACGCGTCGGATGCAATAAAGGAAATCTATTGGAACATCACCCACTATTGTGGTTCTTTTAAGCAACCTGACCTGGCAGCGCGGATTGTGACACACCATCTCCTTAGCTGATCATTGCTGGAATCTGGCTCTCTTTTTTTATGTTATGCTTCACTCAGATCAAGTAGCAAGAACCAGATGACCATGGACCTTCCTAGTATAATAATATCAGTCCACTTGCTGTCTGCTTTACTTTGGCTGGTTATTAAAAATGTTGGGGACTTCACATATTTTTTTCAATAATTTATTTATTAAGTTAAACAAGATTAAAAATCCTTATGACCAAAGAGTGCAAGTAGGTATGGGGGCTGTGAAAGTATATAGCTGCAGGATATCTATCTATCTATCTATCTATCTATCTATCTATCTATCTATCTATCTATTATATCAGATTGCTTTATTAATATGACAACTAGCTTAAAATTACATATAGTTATTATAACATGTAAAAGGTAATGTTAAAAATGCATTGCATACAAATGGCATACGCATGTCTGTATGTCATCCATTTTTAATTTCCACACCCATTGATTTACATTGGACAGTCTCGGCCATGCTACGAGGCCTCACTCATCATGCTGCAATTTTTTTCCATAGCTTGATTCCAGCTGAGGAAAACCTCACAGAAGAGCACTGCCTCATTGAATAATATTGGTGCGAATGCAACCTGATTTTTTATCCAATTGTACTTGCTGATTTTAAGTGCAGATGTGAGCGAAACCTAAAAATTGTGTGCACAGGGCCAACCCTACTGAATCGGACCCCTTATATTGAATGTGTAATGTGCACTATAAGGGTGGAAATCACTAGCTTTTAAAAAACGGTCTGTTTCTCATCCAGGAAAGCTGGACAAGTGATTTCCATTTTTTGCTCCATTTTGCATCCAACTGCTATGTGAGTGTTCGATATTTTTCTCAGATCACATCCGAGTGATGTCCGTGTGCAATCCGTTTTTCGTCTCAGCAGCTATTACTGAATGATTATTTACAGGAACATTTTACAGTGTTCTCAGCTACAGAATGAGACTGTATCAGTGAAAAAAAAACAGATGCCTCTCGGAGGGTCCGTGTGCGGTCCATGATATTGTCAGACCCATAGACTTGCATTGGCGACTCTCGCGCGTAAATCGCATTCTGTTGCAGCATGTTGCGATTTGTTTCTCGTCCATTATCCAGATGAGAGAAAAGTGTTCGACACTCGCCAGTGTGCTCTCAGACATAGAATAACATTGGTCCGATTGCAATGCGATGAAATCACGCACTGCACTCGTCCGACTTTGACGCCAGTGTGTCCGTACCCTAATATTCAAAGTCATATCTGGCTAAAACGTTTTGTTTATGTAAAAACACATAAATGCATCACTAAAAATACTGCAAAAAACATGGAATTATTATTTAAAAATACTTTGTAAGAAACCACCCAAACATAGTTTATATACTCCTAGAGAAACCTTCCAGTATATTCACAGCAATGACTTTGCCTAGACTGTGATATATAGTTTGTCCATTTATAAATTCAGTCCAAAGTATATTAAATTGCAGCACTAATTTCTGGAAAGCGTCCAGCTCTCCTGACCTGTAAATTGCTGCAGGGCTTTGAACTTATTGGACACAGGGCCTGTATTTAGCTAACAATTAAAATGAACAGTAATTGGCAAGCGAAGAAATTCCCGTGCACTACATAAGCAGCACACCAAGGAGATCTGACCTTTATTCTTAAAGCCTGCAGCGCTCCGGTATGGTTTTTGTTGACTGCCTTTTAGAAAAATATCCCGATTTTGTATTCCGTATGCAATTACATGTATGAATAGGGAATAGATAAAAAAGTCAAAGGGTTAATTGCAAATTAAGGTAAAGTAAAATGGTTTGAACAAACTTGATCCATGCTCCCGAAAAGCTTTTTATTCCTTTTCAATTCTCTGTTACATCAGTACCCATGGCAACACAATCGTTTTTAGAACTGTGAATAGCTTTTCCTAGAGGGGAGCTCTGCTAGTGCCAGCCCTCTCTCTTGAGACTAACACGCCAGTTTGCTTGACTTTGCCTTTTTTTCCCTATTTTATGTGAACATAAATGCCCAGAATAGAAAACTTTAGCATCTTGCATTTTTCTCACATTTGCTGATCTACTAAAAGATGTAAAGCTACGTGATAATCATATATCACAGATCTCAAAATATGTTTGACACAAAAGATTGATTTAAGTTTAGGGCAAAGATTTATTTTAGTTCTTGTCCTACATTTCTTACGCTTTAGGCCACAGTCACAAATCCATTTCTGTGACCACTTTTCTCCCATGCATCATTTGTTTTGTGTGCAGTTTTTTTTTCATCCATTTTAACACCGTCAGCCCTGAGCTTGTTTTCCTCTTCCTAAGGCCAGTTTCACACCATGGTTTGATCAGGTCCGGGGCTGTCCAATGCAAACCTGACAGCCCCGGATCCGATTTTGACACGATGTAGCCTTATGGTGCCGGATAGGACTGGTTGGCAGTGATTTGCCATCCTGTTTTGTCCCTGTCCGGCATCATCAGGCTGCATTCGTTTTTTGCCCCGGACACAAAATCGGAGCTTGCAGCATTTTTGTGTCCGGGGTGAAATGAAACCAAACCGGATCCTGCCGGATTCTCCCGGATCCAGTGCGAACATGGGAGTCTAAGGGCACCAGATCGCGCCGGATCCAACAGAGAATCTGTCAGGTTCCCGGACAGAGGGTGCTGAAGCTCAGCACCAGCCGCGCTGAACTTCAGCACCTGGAGTTGTCTCTGCTGAGATTTCAGGACCACGACTAGCTCACGCAAGCTGCGATCCTAACATTTCAGCAGGGACAGCTCCTGAACCCTGCAATCTGCCGATTCCGAACTGCAAAGTACTGGACAGAACCTGAAACACCAAAAACGTGGTGTGAAGCCGGCCTAATCTGACCAAATTCTTACCAGTGTCCCAGTGATTGGCCTTGTTCACACACAATTTGCGGTTTTTTTTAGCACTTAAAAAGTCACATTCGTTTTTCTAAGAGTGCCAAAAAGTGTCCCTTGTGTGTCTGAAAGGTTTAAACACGTTTTTGGAATTTGTCATTTTTTCATTAAAAACGCATTTGCATTAACGCATGCGTTAACGCAAGTGCCTATAAGTGCCCTGCGTTAACGCATCCGTTTTCCATAGGGTCCCATGTTAAAAAAACACATGCGTTTTTGGAAACAACCCCTGCGTTTTTTGCAGCACCCAAAAAACGCTGCATGCAGCGTTTTTTGGACTGGGGGAAAAAAACTCAAGTGTAGTGAAAAAACGCAGCTACACTCAATTGCGCCCTGCGTTAACGCATCTGCGTTTTTTTTAACAGCTACAAAAACGCAGAGAAACCCAAAAAAGCTGATATGTGTGAACAAGGCCATTCTGAGATTGTTTTTTCACGTCATATCAAACTGCATCTGAGTGGTAAATATTGGTCAATATGATTTGCGTCTATTTATGAAAATATAAAAAATGTTCAAAATTAATTTTTTCACGGCCAGCAAACATATTCTTATATTACACAAAACTGTGGTTAATTGAGCTTTTAGGCTTCATTCACACACAACGTTTCGGATACATTTTTTGGTACCGCAGGTACGGCAAGTGCAGTATAGCCGCGTTTCCTGCACTTGCGTCAGTTGCAGCCACGAAAAAAAACGCAGTCAGCAACTGCTGCAAGTGCCGGAACCGCACCTGCCGCAAGCCCCATAGATAATGCATGGGACTTGCCGCAAGTGAGCTGCAAGTACGGCCGTTAGGCAGCAGATGCGTAAAATCTGCCAGATCTGCTGCAATTTGAAAAAAATGTCCTACCTCTGTGCTCTCCTTCTTCCTCACGCTGCTGTGCACGAATCACGCTTGTTGCACCAGGCCTGTCGGGTGGTATGATGATCCCTTTTCTCTCTAAGGGGTGCTCAACCCGGTTTGGTGCTTCTGGTGGGGATCATGCGTATGTCGGGCTGGATCGTGCTCCTATGAAGCTTTTGACCACGCCAGTAATTTGTTGCTCAGGGATTGTCCTCTGCACCGCACAGAGCCAGAACCCCACTTCGAACTGGGCGAGGGTATTCGATTACCCTCTATCCGCCCCTCTCTGTCTGGGCCACCAGGTTGAGGTACCCTCCCCGCTCCTTCTTTTTACTGACTCTTCTGACTGCTCTCTCCATTTCCCGCTATTTTCCCACTCACTATATATCCTAGCTCTCCTCCCACCGAGACCGGTTACCCTAGTAATGGGTTGTCTGATTGGTCCCCTATCACTAGGTGTGTGTGCGGTTATGGAGCTTCAGGCTTCAATAACCCCCTACCAGGACAAGAATGCTGCACCTTCTGTTAGGGGTGCAGTATCATTTTGTAACGCGCTGACTAGCGGAGCGCTACACAGAGAACTTGAATGAGGTTGTGTTGTTGTTCACTGCTCAGCAGTAAATTCTAGATTGTTGTCCTTTCATTCAGTATCAACTGGAGTTACATATCCAAGCAATTTGATGTAATGTTAAAAAAGAAAATACCCCTCTAAATTGATATAAATGTTTCTGTTCAATGAATGATTGCTCTCTGTTCCTCAGTCACAATGAATATATCACAATTTTTTACAAGCCGACAAGATAAGATACCAGTAAATGTTCTGCTATCGTATGACAAGCCTGTTATTATTGAATTATACACATTGTCAAAAAATAGATTCGATTAACCTTGTACAGCATGCAATTTGATGTCGTGACGGAAATTTTAAAGCCTGATAAGCATATGCAAAAAAATCTGGTAAATGTATTTCGTTTTTAACATTTCATTGACATGAATTTCTGTGTGTAGATTATTAAATAGATGTAAATCATGAAAAAAGATTTCTATGTGTAATGAGACTCAGGGCCACTTTACACACACCAACTTATCTGTCCAACTTCTGACCAACTTACTGGTTGCACTGAAATCATGCACACATTGCTCCATTTTGTGGCTGTGCAAATGGAAAAATGTGTCCATGATTTCACTGCAACCAGTAAGTTGGTCAGAAGTTGGACAGATAAGTTGGTGTGTGTAAAGTGGCCATTACACTGTGATCGCAAATAGAGCAACCAGTATTATGTTTTTTTGTAAGCTAAACAGAAATGTTTAAACTAATCGGAAATAATGTAATTTGCTAAGTTTCATTATTAGCATGATTTCCAAGAGTATAAAATATACAAACTTGAAGTATCAAAAAGTAAAACTTTCGTCACAGCTCATCCTAGAGTCAGACCATGTGAAGCCTGCTCTTGTCATGTTCCATCTATTTGGTCGCCAAGATGGCTGTGTTGAGTTATTTGCTATCACCATTTTAGGAAATAATAGTTTCACGATACCTCTGTATGCAGTGAGTGATTGTTTGCTTCCCTATGGAATCATAGTGTGCTGAGCTATCAGTTTGGTGAGTGACAGCTCAGTCGTCCTATCTAGTGGGGGGGCGTGTAGAGCTGTCTGTGTGTTGAGTGACAGCTCAGTCATCCAATCTGATTCTGGGAGGTTATGGGTTATTCAGGTGTTTCCTGCTACTGGTGATTGCACAGCTAATTTACTGAGCAATTTCTCCAGAACTGTGTCAGTCGTAGCATTCTGTTCAGTGGTGCTTGTTGATCTGTATTCCTGTGCTCTGCTTGATTGATCTATTGCTGCTCGGCCTTGAACCTTGGTCTGATCATTCGTTTGTTCAGGCCCTTTTCTCTTATCACCTACACACCATGTCTGGACCATGACCCAACTATGTATCTGCTTATCCCCTTAATCCTTGATGTGCACTTTAGTTATCTGACCCAGGAACATTTGACCACCCTGCCTCATGACTTGTCATTAGTAACTAGCAGAAAAAGAAAAGTTCTGCAAGGAAATCATGGATATCTCAGGATTGGTGAAGATGTGGAGAAGGGTATGTGGCACATACCGTACATTTGTTGTAAAGTATGTGTTTAATTTTGGCTTGGAGTTGTGCTTTAGCCCTGTTGATTGTACCTGGGTAAATCTTTACTGTACTGTCATTGAGGCTCCCCTCTATAAATCACATGCAAATGTCAAGTGAAAGTAATACAGACACAGGTAACAAGTCACTCTAAGAAATTGTCACACCACATGGCCACCGAGCTTTTTATCTTGGCAAAAATGTTATTATAACGTCTTTGGTAAATTGGTGCGTAACTTAAATAAGGAACATGTATGCAAAGTTTATATTCTGAGAAAAACCCTTTAAAAATATTTTTTTTCTGCCATTTATGTAAGATGTGTAATGTGAGTGTGTGTAAGTGGGTTCTAACATTATATATAAAATGCATTTTCTTAGTGTGAGCAGGATGCAGACTTCAACAGGAAAGTTAGAGATATAGTCATAATGAGACTGGTTACCAAAGTAAAGGGCAGAAAAGGATGAGGTAAGAGATCACCCCATGGGCTTACATACCATGAGGAAGCTCATGTAGATATGAAGCCCTTGGAAATAGGGCAGGGCGTCTTATTCCATATTGATCTTGGTACCGTATATTAAATGGCATGGTGAAAACACCACAGAATGTGGTCTCCAGAGGTGCTATGTTAGCAAACAAGAAAGTCATGAAAATTGGATTGAAGTTATGACAAGGAGTATATTCAGGTCAGTAACATCATCCTTTGCGTATGTCACTGATAAGCCCTGCTTCACGCTGCTACATGACTGTCAGGACAAGAACCTAATACATAGAAAGCCTCAGGGTATCTGTTGATGTACATAATGCTTAGCCTATAAAGCTCTATATGCGTCAACAGCTACTCGGCAGTAGAGCGCTTCATGCCCTCACCCCCTACAGCCAGTGCTTCATGATAGCGCTATACAATATGTACTTGTTACATTGACATTTATTTTATTCGTCATTTCCGATAATGATTCAGGAGAATCAAAATGTTTATGTTTTTCTCCCAAAAATGTATTATTGCTAAGGAAGACTACTATATGATTTTTCTATACTTAGTCATATTAAATTTTAACACTTATTCAGAAAAAGATTTTTCACCTTACTTTTAAGAAAAATTTTTTTTTCGAATTTTTCGCTATTTTTTTTAAATGAAAATACAAAATATTGTTCTTCCCTAGCAATGATGAGAGGAACAACAGGGTAATCCCAGTTTACTGTTAAAATCAGTTCAATTGATTGCTTTAATCCACCACCAATCGATGAATATTTATTGTTTAATAGTCTGTGTAGACAGGCAGACCGGTCTTAATGATGTGCAAAAAATGACCTGTAATAGATTGTTCAGCGCACATAAGATGCCATTGGTCCCAGCAAGAGGCCTGTTTACACAGAATATGCACCACTGAGAACGTTGATGTTTTATGCATCTCAGAAAACATTTCACCCAATATAGTTATTATTTAGGCCAGAGGTCCCCAACCACCCGGCCGCGGTCCGGAACCGGGCCGTGGGGGTCTGCATGTCGGTCCATGCCGCCGCAGACAAGCACTACATATAGTGTGTTCTGCGGCGGCTCCCGGAGTGATGTCACCGCCCTCCCGCACCTGCAGCATTACATCTCCTCTCTGCTCTTTTCCTCAGCTGTGTGAATAGAAGTACATGAGAAGCCATCGTCAAATCACAGTGCAGCAACTGGGCCAATCATGGTGCAGTAGCTGGGCCCTGATCGGCTAGTGGCTTTGCACTGTGTTGGCCGGCTGCTGCACTGTGATTGGCCGATGGCTTCTCACATACTTCTATGCACACAGCTGAGGAAAAGAACAGAGAGGCGATGTGAGCCTGCAGGTGCAGCGGAAGACTGGTGACCAAGTGATGTGTGTCATAGAGATATGTGGGCTGGAAGAGGAGGCTGGGGTTTGGAAGAGGAGGATAGGGGTTGGAAGAAGGATGGGGGCTGAAGAGGAGGATGGGCTGGAGAGAAGGATGGGGCTGCAAGAGGAGGATGGGGGCTGCAATAGGAGGATGATGGGGGCTGCAGGGGGATTATGATAGGGGCTGCAAGGGGATTATGATAGGGGCTGCAAGGGGATTATGATAGGTGCTGCAAGGGGATTATGATGGGGATATGGTATTGAGGGCTGCAAGGGGATGATGGGGAAATTATGCACAGCAAGGGGATGATGGGGGTGCAAGAGAATGGTGGGGATACCATATTGGGGGCTGCAAGCGGATGGAAAAATAAGACATCCCCAGAAAATAGGACGTAACTCATCTGTTGGGGAAACAGGGTACTAAACTCCACCCCTTCTCCATAGCCCCACCCCATATGACCAAAGCTCCACCCCCTGCAGGGCTACAGAAAAATGGTTTTGCATGAAGCTGGTCCCTGGTGCAAAAAAGGTTGGGGAGCACTGGTTTAGACTGACCATAATTGTGAAATGAGTGTTCCTAGAAATGTTCATTTACAATAATCTATCAGTATAAATGCATCTTCATTGTAAAGTAATCTTGTTATGATAAGAGGTGGACAATTGGAATGACAGATGTCTTGTTCTCTTGATGAGACTAGATAAATAAGCTGCATTTACACTGAAAAATAGTCGTGAATGAGTGTCTCAAAAATTCTTGTTTCACAAATATCTTGCAACATAAATAAGCTGCAGAACACTCATTCATCAGGTGAAATGATGTTTTCTGCAATGCAAAAGATCATTGTTCTCAGCATTGCATCGTCCTGTGTGAAAAGGAGTCTTACCTCCGAGGACAGTGTCAGTCTATGTGCATGATCTCAATCTCTGCAAATCTATCATGGCCACTTTACAGTCCCAACATCGGTCCGATGTTGGATACAACGACGCGGGAGCCCCCTTTTTCTGGGCAGAATTCCAAGATTGCATAGGAGATGTTACACAGCGCGATATCGGCAGGCAACGCCACTGCGATGTGTACGCCCCTTATACAGGCGACCCAGGAACGACCATTTAACATGGGAGAGAATAGGGAAGTTGTACTCCAAATCGTTGTTGGGCTTTCACACAGCACGATTCGGCCACATCGTCCATCCAATATTGGGCCGTTGGAGAGCCTGCTCATTTCTTTCCCGATATCGTTTTGGCATCATTCATGCATGAATTGGACGTTTACACCATACAACGCACGAACGATATCGGGGCCAACGCACGAACAACGTGACTTTTTATCAGAGTTGGACGCCGATATCAGGACGTGTAAAGTTGCCATTACAGATTGCTGTGTGCAGTGTTTATTTAGGTCTGCCTGTGTAAATAGACTATTAAATGACTGAAGTTATTTAAAGATTTACCAACAGCAGTGGTGGTTTAGCGCTTTCTGCTGGATTGTGTAAAGACACATTTTAAAGGGAATCTGTCAGATCAAAAATCCATATTTAACTTATATCATTTTCTAATTCCTTTCTATAAGCTATCTCTATTTATGTATTTCTATTATTATGCTTCCCTCCTATCCTCTGTAAACTTCAAAATAAAAGGTGTCATGGTGGCTTAGTGATTAGCACTGCAGCCTTGCAGTACTTGGGTCCTGGGTTCAATTACCACCAAGGACAACATCTGCAAGGAGTTTGTATGTTTTCCCCGTATTTGCATGGGTTTCCTCCCACACTCCAAAGACATACTAATTGGATGTTTTGATTGTGAGCCCCAATGGGGACAGTGTTGCCAATTTACATAAACCACTATGGTAATTAATAGAGCTATACAAATGATTAAATATTATGAATTCCATCTGTCAATCATAGTGGGTTCTGTGTTGCCCACTCCCCAAGGAATGAATATTCATGCATTATTACACTGTCCTGCCTTCCTGTTATTTGTTATAACTGTGTGGCTAATTCATTGCAGACAAAGCAAAAAGGAGGGAGGAGAAGTGTTGATCTTAGCTGCAGCTCTGATCTCACCATGTCATTGTGTGTATTGACACATGTGTGTGGTGTGTGCAGTCTGAGATATTTCTATGTGATTATAAGAACATTTGATCATTTTCTCTGCAGATACACATTGCATGTCTGCAGCAAAACCAATGTTCATATAATAGAAATCTCTTACAGATGGCACACAGTGCAGGACTATACACCTCACCTCCGCAGCACAGAGCACAGAGGGAAGGGACAGAACATTAGCTTGGATAGGCATGAATATTTAAATAACACTTATACAGCTGGACTATTCAGCAATGAAAGTAATGGAGAGGACTAATGCACCTGCTCCCTGCAGGGTGCAAAAACTCTTATAGCAAGGAAATTACAAATGCTACAATAATAATTATACATGTTTTTAAAAGGGCTGCCCAGGCACTATTCAAGGGTAATATTAGTATCATACTGAAAAATGACCTGACACAGTCTCTTTAACTCATGCTACTGCATTATCATCACTCAGCATTCTACACACACAAAGTATTGCTGAAAAATAAACAATTAGTTAAAGAGGTTTTCCATACTTATGTCACCCCTTTATTTGTCCTAAATCCTTCCAACACTTCCCTACTATACTTCTGCTACCTAACCTACTTCTGTAAGCTGATCTCTCTGGAGCTTCTAAATATCTCTATTTTTTCAGGATGTTCTACTTCTAATCTAGGAACCAGGGATCAGAACAAGACAAACAAAGCAGGGCATGTCTTTAGTGGGGGCAGAGCTACTTCTGTGTAAGTGAAAGCAGTCTGCCCATGCATGTCCAGATTAGACTACCCTCAGTCATGTATGGTGCTGGCTAAGAATGTCAAAGCCTTGAACTCCGAAAGCCCTGTGATATACTATCTAATGATCGACACACAGTGCTTGACAGATGACAACACTGCAGTGTAAACCAGGCTGAGAGTAGAGTGTAGTCTGATCTGAGCATGTGTGTCCTGACTGCTGTCAATCACAGAAGGTAGCTCTGCCTCCACCAGTGATGTGCCCTGCTCAGTTTGTCCAATTCCGGTCCTCAGATCAGAAGTAGCAGAGCCAGAACAACAGACGAATATAGGAGGCGCACAGAGATCAGCTTACAGAAGCAGGGTAGGTAGTAGAAAAATATTAAGAAAGAGTTTGGATGAAGTAGGACAAATGAAAGGGTTGATATTATGAGTGGAATCCTCTTTAAAACATTGATAAGTGTACTAGCGGTAAGTGTGCGGCAGGTGCGGCAAGTGCGGTTTGGCACTTGTGGCAGATGCGGCCATGAAAAAATAGACCGCTTGCTGCCGCATCTGCCGTAAGTGCCGAAACCGCAACTATACCGCACTTGCCGCACCTGCCGCAAACCCCATAGACATTGCGTGGGGCTTGCCGCAGGTAAACCAGTGCGGCCATTATGCGGTAACTGCGGCAGATGCGTTTTTTTTCACCGCAACTGCCGCGATCAGTGCTATTAAGGGTTAGTTGAAATGTTGCAGTTATTTTTTCAATGAAATAAAGGATGTAACGCTCTATCCACTGGAGTGCTGCATTAAATTCCTTTTGTAGTATACAAGTATAAAAGTAAAGGATTATCAAGGTAAAATCTAAAGGAATCAAAAGATAAGTTTAGGTATGTATTACAAAAATTGTCTTGAATAAAATATTAAAAGGGGATCTTCTGGGTTCAAGATAAATTTCTGCACTAACCTACAAGTGCATCTCAATAAATTAGAAAATCATCAAAAAGCTAATTTTTTTCAGTAATTTAATACATAAAGTGAAACACATATATTATATATAATCATTACAAACAGAGTGATCTTTTTCAAGTGTTTATATCTGTTAATGTTGATTATTAGTCTTACAGCCAATGAAAATCCAAAATGCATTATCTCAGACAATTAGAATATTATATCAAATCAACTGAAATAATGATTTTTAACTCATACATTTTGGCCTACTGAAAAGTATGTACAGTAAATGCACTCAATACTTGGTGGGCTCCTTTTGCATGAATTACTGCATCACTGCAGCGTGGTATGGACACGATCAGCCTGTGGCACTGCTGAGGTGTTATGTAAGCCCAAGTTACTTTGACAGCCTTCAGCTCATCCACATTTTTGGGTCTGGTGTCTCTCATCTTCCTCTTGACAAAACCCCGTAGATTCTCTGTGGGGTTTAGGTCAGGAGAGTTTGCTGGCCATTAAAACACAGTTATACTGTGGTTATTAAACCCAGTATTGGTGCTATTGGCAGTGTGGACAGGTGCCAGGTCCCACTGGAAAATGAAATCTCCATCATCAAAAAGCTTGTCGGCAGGGGAAGCATGAAATGCACTAAAATTTCGTGGTAGACAATAGCACTGACTTTGATCTTGATAAAACACAGTGGACCAGAAGATGATATGGCTCTCCAAACCATCACTGATTATGGAACCTTCACACTAGGACTCAAGCAGCTTGGATTGTGGCCTCTCCACTCTTTCTTCAGACTCTGGGACCTTGATTCAATAAAATTAAAAATATACCTTCTTCTGAAAACAACACCTTGTACCACTGAACAATAGTCCATTTCTTTTTCTCCTTGGCCCATGTAAAACGCTTCTTGGTTGTCTAATGGTCATGGATGGCTTGACACAAGGAATGTGACATTGTAGCCCTGTCCTGGATACATCTGTGTGTTGGGCCCTTAAAGCACTGTATCCAGCAGCAGTCTTCTCCTTGTGAATCTCCCCCATATTTTTGAATGACCTTTTCTTGACAATCCTTGCAAGGCTGCGGTTATCCCGGTTGCTTGTGCACCTCTTTCTACCACACCTTTTCCTTCCACTCAACCTTCCATTAATATGTTTGGATACAGAATTCTGTAAACAGCCAGCTTCCTTAGCAATGAACTTTTGTGGCTTACCCTCCTTGTGGAGTGTGTCAATGACTGCCTTCTGGACATCTGTCAAGTCAGCAGTCTTCCCCATGATTGTGTTGCTTACTGAACAGTCTAAGCAACCATTTTAAACACTTAGTAAACCTTTGCAGGTGTTTTGTGTTAATTATTCAAATTTTTTGAGATAATGAATTTTGTGTTTTCATTGCTTGCAAGACATAATCATCAACATTAACATAAATAAATGGTTGAAATAGGTCATTCTGTTTGTAATGACTATATATAATATCTGCTTTTCACTTTATGTATTGAATTACTAAAAATAGAATATCATCAAAAAGTTAATTCAGTTTATTGAGATGCACTTGTATTTGCACACTTGCTTTCACCTTCTGACTAGATTAACATTTGCTTCATCCAATGTTCTCTTGAGAGAAAAGGATGAGAATCTGGTTAGTATGTTACCACTAGTCTGCAAATCACGTTCCTACTCGCATTGGAAATAGGGGGGATTCTGACAGTGTACACATTGCACGTTGTCACAATTTAGCAAGCTGCAGTCACAGTTGTGACTGTCTACCTTTTTCTTGAGCCAAGAAAACACATTAAGAAATAATGCTGTACTCTGGGTAAGAAGATGGACAGCCAATAAATGTACAGGTGCATCTCAATGAATTAGAATATCATCAAAAACGTAACTTATTTCAGTAATTCAATACATAAAGTAAAAAGTATATATTATAGTCATTACAAAAAGAGTGATCTATTTCTAGTGTTTATTTTGTAAATGTTGATGATTATGGCTTACACTTAATGAAAACCCAAAGGTCAATATCTCAGAAAATTAAAGTAGGGAGGATGAAGGTCTGAGAGATAAAATACCTAAATAGGTATCAGAGGCTTCACCTTGTGTGGTTGTGAGAGTCACAACCACTATAAAAGCATATCACCGCTGCTGCAGTCCCCAGCGCGGTACATATAGAGTAGGGAGGATGAAGGGTGTAAAAACTGTGCTGTCGTATTCCACGAGACATCAAAAAGTGAATATAATATTGATTTGTTAGTCAGCACATCTCAGGGCTCCCTGGCCCCTTCCTCAGGACAAATAAATCATATTGCCATGTTTCAGGGCGTTTCAGGAATCTTGAAATGTGTTGATTAATAAATCAATATTATAGTCACCCTTTGATGTCTGGTGGAATATGGCAGCTCGGTTTTTAACCCTTCATCCTCCCTACTATAATTCTCTGAGATAATGATCCTTGGGATTTCATTTGCTGTAAGCTATAATCATCAACATTAACAGAAATACATTCTTGAAATAGATCACTTTATATACTGAATTACTGAAATAAAGTTTTTGATGATATTCTAACTCATAGATATATTCTCAAGTAGTTATAATAATGAGAAATATAAATGCACTGGCGCCAACAAAATGGTTAATCTGCTGGACATTGAATATCACCTTTTTTCAGGCATATTCTGTTTTAATTTTTTTCAGTGTGAGACGATTTTACCATTTTGCTAACAACGGTCCTTATGTATCATTATTCACGTTCCCCATTGTGTTAGTGTGGAAGTTATTACTATGTAGAGTTTTGATCTATAAAATAATAGCTAAAAATGTCATTGTTTTACCTCTACAGATCTAAAAAATGTAAAGTTACAAGACTGATACACTTTCAGGATTCATGAGAGTGAACTGTATAGTTTTGACTGAAGGAAGCCTTTAAATTAACCTCTTACTTATCACTATAAATAAGAAGCTTAGGGGAAACCGAGTCCATGACCTCTCTTCTATTAAATCTCACAATCTATAAAGAGCTGCCAACAGATACAGGTCCCTAGCTCCATAATAAGAAGGTCGCAGGCTATCAATGTATGACAGCTCTCACTGGTTGCTGTTCCCACACATCAGCTGTGACTTCTAGGTAGCAACAAATCACACAAAAAATTAAGTTAGCAGAAAATATAAGAAGGACATTGCAAAAAAAAAACATGTACATGGTCAAAAGGGAGCAAAGACCCAAAAAGTCCCATACACATCTTATACGGTGCCTTGAAAAAGTATTCTTTACCCTGTGCACACGTTCACATTTTTAACTATACACCCACAAACACACAAACTTAAATTACAATTACAAAGTTGCAAGTATTTGTGAAGAGTAATTAAATTATACACATATTTTAAAAATATATATCTAAATTGAAAAATTGTAAATCGCATGTATCGTTTCCTTAAAACTCCACTGACGTAGTGTTGGTATATAACATACAGCATAATCCCAATAAAATACATTTAAATTTGTTTTGTAACTGAAAAAATGTGAAAAGGTTCACATGGTATGAATACTTTTTCAAGGCATAGTATATCATTCTCATTATAAATATCTATCTGTGTGTAACGTGTCTATATCTTTGAATGCCTATATAGAAAGTAACCAATTCTAAGTACGTATTTTGCCAAGTTCTAAACTTATTAAAACTTAAGCCTTTATTCACACACAATACGTTTCAAAACCTATAATAATCAGAAGAAAAAATGGAGTATATTGCAATAAAAGAGTGATTTTTTATTTTTTATTTTTTAAAAATGAGTAAAGGATAAAGGGGATAGAATCAGGAGACGCAGCTGCCCCCTAAACAGAGCCAAATTAACAGCCTATCAACACTGCCAAGTACAAAAGGTGAAACATGGACATATTACACATATAACACAGGTACAGTTACATGCAGTGAGTCATCTGCATAGAAACATCATGTTAAACCTATATACAGAGTAAGGTCATGCAGGATCACAGCATGTTGACCATAAATACATAGTCCATGAATCACAGTAGACATAATAAAGTGCAAGTGCAGAGAACAGTTTCTGGTTTAGAAATTCATACCTAGAGGATGTCAGAGGGGGGGAGCGTACTCCAAGTAGAGGGTGGTCCTATCAGAGGCCCCTACACGTGTTTCGCCAGTTTGGAAGACTAGCTTCCTCAGGGAGAAGTCAGGCAGTAATGGAGATTGTGCACAAAACCGTGAGTGATGGTTCAACCACCAGGGTTATATTACTTGGAATGTCGTACAAGGATTATATATTAACGTTTCAAAACCTGTAGTCAAAAATAACTTGTGTCTTGTATGTGTAGTTTGAAAGCCTATTGAATATTATAGGGGTTGTAAAGCTCTATAAAGATAATTTCTAGACATCAATATAGGCAGCATGCTTATTTTAGCAATACTTTGACTACCCCAGTGTCCTGTTTGTGTAAATCAGCCTTAGGTCACATGACTGTGCTGTTTGGATCTCCTGAGAACTCCCACTGACATAAGATAGCACATTCCAACTTGGTCAAAATGTAAACTCAATTGTTTTGCTTGCTGTGTGGGTTTACTCTTGTTCTCCAGGTTTTTCCCACAATTCAAAAAATTTTGATAAATTGACGTAATATGAAATTGGCCTGTGTGATGCATATACATAGTGCTGGGCAGCCCGCCTGATCTAATAGCAGGGCATGATCAATAGGCTGTATACTGATACTTTGCATTGCACATACATGTGTTACTGACGCCCTATGGAAACCCAGTGCATATAAATACCACCAATTATCTCCCCCATGACTGGTTGAGTGTGATTGCTGCATCGGTATTATGTACTTGTGGTGTCCCTCAAGGGGGCCTCCAGCAGTGCTGCTAAGTGCAATGGACATTAGGCTTGGCTGTTTTTTGGTGAGTTTTTTTGACGTAATATGAAATTGTTCCAAGATTCTGTATTTGAACTGATGGGTTGAAGTATTAGCCCAACTGTGTACCAAGACCAATGGGAATGAGGGTAATTTGTGTGATAGCTTCACAATAATGTGGTGCTATGCAGTGAGAAAACTTAGTTTAGTGCTATAAGCAATGACTAATTGAATTTGCTTTGTTCAACAGAGGACAGAAAACCAAGTCAAGGTTCCACAAAAGAAGAGAGTGCCCAGCTGTTCAGAATATGGTATGGCTTTGATCACAAGTATCCTTTGCATTATATTTTATTGTTTCACTTTCAGAGCTTCAATATCTGTATATGGAATAAAGCGATCTAGAGATAAGGTGTAGTAAAGAATGTAATGGTCTGTCCAGTTATGAAACAAGATTTTCTAAGAAGCATGGAATTCTCAAGACTAATCTTTATTTGCTTGCCAATGTGTTTCCCGATTTCTCAGATTCTCATCAGAAACATACAAAGGTATAAATTTAAAATAAGCTTTAATGTGTGTTGTTGTGGATGCGCCATTTTTTATAAACTTGCCACTTTGCTTAGTAGTATTGTGTCTGTAGCAGTGAGATCTATTGAAACATAAATTATTTGGGCACATGGTTAAATCTGGAAAGCAAAAGATCGAAATGCCAGAGTTGTAATATTTTTGGTCGTCACACAACTCCAAAAACTGCAGTGAATAGCGATTAAAACATCATATTTCCTGTTAATGGATCAATAAAGAATGACAGCCTAAACTCTCACACATGTAAATCAATGAAGTAATAGAAAAAATGATGTGACCCAGAACGTAACCGCACAAACCATTTCTGTCAGAATTTTTTTAAAATATATATATACAGTCCCTGACAGAACGTTATGTCGCTTATCCATGTTGTGTAAATAAAAGCTTATCACCTGCCATTAAATTCATCCATTGGTTTTATAAATTACTCTTTTGAAAGCTGAAACCCTCCCACATGTGGTTTAGGTTAAGAAAATAATTGGATCAATGCTGAAATATTGATCATTAATGAACACAGAACGGTCAATTTTGGTTAAGACAAAAGATTTGTCACCTGGTCATATAATGCATCCAATCCTAGTTTACATCCTCACATGTGCTCCGTAAATGATCGGTTAATTAGTGGGTGGGTATAAAAAGAAACCCAGCACCCCAGACCTTCACTTGAACTGCAAGTTGAGCTCTGACAACATGCCAAAAATCCACCCTGCGACTAAAGCCTTGGGCGGCACGGTGGCTCAAGTGGTTAGCACTGCAGCCTTTGCAGCACTGAGGTCCCGAGGTCCTGGGCTCAATCCCACCAAGGACACTAAGGACAACATCTGCAAGGAGTTTGTATGTTCTCCCTGTGTTTGCGTGGGTTTCCTCCGGACACTCCGGTTTCCTCCCACATTGCAAAGACACACTGATAAGATGTATAGATTGTGAGCCCCAAGCAGGACAGTGTTGCAAATGTATGTATGGAATGTATGGAATTGATAGCACTATATAAATGAATAAATATTATTATATTATTATTATTATCAAGAGGCTGAAGACCAGATCCACAGATTAATGTGTCTCAGCGTCAAGTACAAAGAATTAAAAAAATATTTGAAGAGACTGAGATGTGTTTGACAAGCCCAGGTCCAGCAGACCCCGCAAGACAACTGCTCAGGAGAACGTTTGTTGGTTAGAAAATCCAAAGCAAGCCCCTCTTCCACTGCAGTGAGCTCCAACAGGCCTGGTCACCTCAAGTCCCTGTGTCAACTAGAACTGTTTGTAGGATTCTATCTCGAAATGGCCTCCATGGTCAAATCAATGCCCAGAAGCCAGCACTAAACAAAAGGCAAATAAAAACCATGAGGCATTTGCAAAGTCCCACTGCCTGCTAAACAGATGGAAGCTGGAAAAGTGGCAGAAGGTGGATTTCCTGATGAATCTTCAGTAGAATTACACCACAGAAGCCGCAAATACTGCAGGAGACCTACTGGAGCCCGTATTGATTCAAATTTGGTGGTGGAAAGATCATGGTCTGGGGTTACATTCAGTATGGGGGTGTGCAAAACATTTGCAAGGTGGAAGGCAATATCAATAGCCTAAAATATCAAGACGTATTAGCTACCTCTTTCATTCCAAATTATAAAAGGGGTCAAATTCTGCTGCAGGATGGTGCTCCATCTCATACATCCATCTCTACAACAAAGTTCCTCCAGGCAAAAAAGATCAAGGTGCTCAAGGACTGGCCAGCCAGTCACCAGACATGAACATCATTGAGCATGTTTGGGGTAGGATGAAAGAGGAAGCTTAGAAGACAAAACCAAAGAATCTAGATGAACTCTGGGAGGCATGTAAGACTGCTATTCATTGCTATTCCTGATGACTTCATTAATAAATTGTATGAATCATTGTTGAACTGCATGGATGCAATGCTTCAAGCTCATGGAAGTCACACAAAATATTAAATATGACTCTAATAGCACCACAACTTCATTCACCAATGTTATGCAACATATATTTGTATTTTAAGTTAATTATTTGTTTGAATATCACATTACTTTCAGAGGCGACAAAACTTTTGTCTTGCCAAAATCTGACGAATTGATGCCAATTTCTTTTCTTAACCTAAACCACATTTGGGAGGGTTTCAGCTTTCCGAAGAGTAATTTATAAAACCAATGGATGAATTTAACAGGTTATAAGTTTTTATGTACATAACATGGATAAGCGACATAACTTTTGTCAGGGACTGTATATAAAAAGTGTTAGTTTTTAATTCATGCAATTAGACTGAGCTGAAAAATCATATAGTTGTAAATACAAAACACAGAAAAGCCATGGCAGAATTACACTTATTCCTTCTCCATTCCATCCCAATTTGAGTTCTTCCCTGGTTTTCAGTACATTATATGATAAGATGAATGGTGCCATTCACAGCAATAAAACCAAACCAAAAATTGTCTAGTCAGGAAAAGAGATTGGCTAAACCAAACTGTAAAGTTCAGGGTCTGTTTGGGTTTGGGTGGGAAGGTGTAAAAATAAGCAAAATGGTGATGAAAGCAGGAGCATTATGCTTACTAGTCTCTGTTGTAGCAGGCACACTTGCTTCTAGCTTCCGCTCATTAACTTCCATCTTTAGTCACTGCACTGGCTCCAACAGCCAATCACAGATGCCCATGCTCTGTAACAGCGTTTGTGATTGACTGTTGCACCGTCACCCATATTAACAATAGGATGGAGCACATGCAATTTTTTTTCAAATATTTAGTTAAATAATTTATTTTTGATTGCCAGCAAGGTACAACCAGACAGCGGGGGAGGCAGCCCATAGTTGGCTGCTTTATCTGCACTGAGGCTCAAAATACAACAGAGCCCTATGCACATATATTTAAATTATTTATTTATTTTTACACCCCTATAATGGCAGGTTTGTTGCCAATACAATAATGTTTATGGTAACAATCACAGACTTCGGACAATGGGTGGGGGTGCAACAGCCAATTACAGACACTGTTACAGGAGTAGACATCTCTGATTGGCTGTTGAAGCCAGTGCAGTGAATAAAAATGAAGCTAATGAGCGGGACCTGGAAGCAAGTGTGCCTGCTACAACAGAGACTGGTAAGTATGATTATCCTGATTTAATCCTCATTTTTCCTTTTGCAGCCCCACGGCCCCTTAGCTACAATGTTATAAATGTAAAGTTCAGGTCCCATAGACTTATATGAAGTTCGACGACAAGTTCATGTCCGATCCCCAACCTGGACTTTGAAAAAAAGTCTGGCCGCATCCGCCTAACCCAAACAGCACCCATCTCTATTAATGAATAGGGTTAAGAGAAACATAAGTAACATTAGTGCCCCCCCCCCCACATAATAATTTGCTGCAAATAAAGTTTAAGAATCTGCAAACAGAAAATAAGAGAAAATTAGACAAAAAATGTGTTTTGGTTTCTGCTAGTAAATATTAAACCTATATAGGTGATATATTCTGTTACATCTATTTTAAAAAATCAATACCATCCAGTAGTAACTCCTATATGTATGTGATTCTTATTTAAAAAAGAAAGAGTTTTAATATATATACTGTATAATAGAAATCTTTTTTATGATATAATATATAATATCCATTTTCATATTAATGATTTAGATGTATTTACGGTATTATATGTTTTTCTGGTATTTTTTATGATTCTGCCATATTTATGAAATCACTTTACTACTTCTGTAAACTAGGTTATTACTGTTCACCTCCAAGACTTTTTTTTCCAAAAGATAAGCATACTTTCTATATTTCTTGAAATATTTTCCTTTGATGTGACCATGAAACCTACATACATTTCCCTTAGAGTAAAATCAAAGAATCCATTGGATTGGTGCTTTAAAAGGATACGTACCCCAGAGGCACACTGTACTTTACCAGTATATTTCTCTATTGAAAGTTTAGGTGGGGGTAAAGAAATGCACACATCAGCCGCTGCCTGACCCAGATTGCTGCATCTTAGTTTGCACATTTTTTACTATGGGATGTAGAAGAAATTACTGTTGTGATTTGATTTCGTATTTTGACATCTTGCATGAACGTTATCCACCTACTCATTCTCATCTTGTTTAATCAGGTTGTTTTCCCTTAAAATGTAATTTTAACTTTTTTTTTTTCCATTAATACTGTATTTATTTGTAATCTTTTATAGTTTTCTGTTTGCTCCTCGATATGAAGTTAAGACTTGGAGGCTAGTATGATGCATAGTGCGTGATAAGATGATACATATGCATGCGCTGTATGGATACAGAGTCAATTCATTATACGTTGCCTGTTCTGTTGCTAAAAAAAAACTTTTTTGTAATAGGAGGCCTGTCTTGAGATTGGCTACAGTGCTCTCATGGTTACTGGTGTTTTTTTTAGCTATTTTAGTGTCCAGCAGAGTATAAATGCTGGATATATTTATGTATGAGCACAATTTTGCTGCTATTTTCATCAGCACTTTATAGACATTGCTAGTAGATCATTATACCAACATACTGTATTTTGCTGGCTGGCAGCTGCACATTAGTGCTTTATGTTCTAGACCTGCTAGATTTATAATTCACTAGCATTATACCTGCTGGATAGACCAACACATGGACACAGTCGTATAGGTTTTTTTTTTATCCAATACATTTTTATTGAAAAGGTGCAATACAATAATACAAGATGTGGCATGTCTACAAAGGGACAAAAAAGATCTTGAGACTAGAAGCATAGTATAGGTGGTCCCAGTGTCTATGTACCTTAATTAGTACAGTATATAGAACATGAAAACCAAATAACCAAACTATTGATAAGCTGCAGCCAAAGGAACATATTAACGCAACTTAGGAGATGGAGGGGGGGAAATAGGGAAGGGGAGATGGGGTAGAGGTGGGAGGGGAGGGGAAGGGGAGGGGGATCCCAACTAGAAGCAATATTTAATAAAGCTAAAGTATAGTTAAGACTTTGGAATCGGAATAGCATATTGCGAATAGTACCAGTAATTCCAGTACTTAGCCCAAGACTCTTTTGTGCAAATCAGCTGCCAAAACGTATTCGTAGTGGGATTGTGTATCAATCCGATGAATCAGATCTGTGAGAAGCGGTGGATTAGGGAGTTTCCATTTCTCCGCTATGCAAAAACGTGCAGCTCATAGGGTGTGAAAAATGAATCTTCTAAATTCTTTGGGGAATAAGTCGAGGGTCCATGTTCAAGAGAGCCAAAGAGGGATCCCGAGTGAAGGGAAGACAACAAATGGAGGATAAGAGGTTAAAAAACTCAGTCTAGAAAACTAATATTTTTGGGCATAACCACCATATATGGAATAGGGAGCCACGCGAAGAACATGCCCACCAGCATAAGTTTGAAGCATCTGGGAAGGCATGTGCCACCTGGTCAGGGGTTAACTACAAGGCAATAAGCAATTGCTGCAGCAAGAACTCTTTGTTTAGTTTGTGTTTTCATTTATACATGAAAGGGGCTTTATCTAGGGTTTCGGAGTTGTTGATGATTTTGTAGAAAGTGGAGATCTCCTTAGTCGGGGCATTGTCGAACTTGATATATTTGAGAGATAAAGGGGGGAGATGGAGAGGCTTAGGGAGGGGGTGGGAATTTAATAGATGGTGTACTTGAAGAAATGTATAAAAATCATTACGGTTCAGTGAGATTTAGTTACTAGATCGTCAAAGTAGAGACCCCGCATGGAACAGATCTTGTACTGAGACAAAGCCCTTTTTTCCCACTATCCCAAGTTTAAGTAGGGTATATGAAGTTGTAGCGATCTGATAGATAAGTCTGATAGGGGAATTTTAAGGTGTGATTTAGTTAAAATTTTCCAACTGTATAACAAAGATTTATCAGTAAAAGGCATGGGGGGTAGTGTAGTTTGCTCAGTTAATTTGCATCTAGTGTTAATCTAGTAGATGACCTGAGAGCATGAAAAGATTCCAGCTGCACCCACCTCTGAGAAAAGTCAGACCGCCACCATTCTCTCAGCGCTTCAGCTATGGCAGCCTTGTGATTAGCCTGGATATTAGGGACCCCCAAGCCGCCTCTATTTAAGGGGCGGCAAAGGACCCCAGTTGAGATCCTGGTTTTTTTTTCCCCCCAAATGAATTTAAGGATAGTAGATTGCAACCTCAAAATTGATGCAGTCGGAATCTTGACCGGAACGCAACAAAATCTGGGAAGAAGAGACATTTTTATGGTTTGAATTTTGGCAATCCAAGAAAGAGAGAACTGTGAAATGTTATTCCTCAGCAGAGAGTGAATGGGAGACAGCGTAATCCCCATATATTTGATCCCTTCCGGCGACCACTTAAAGGGGAGAGATTGTGATAATTTAGTTATATTTTCCGGGGAGATATGTAAGGTAGAATTTCACTTTTACTGGCATTGAGTTTATAATAGGAAATCTGTCAGAAATTGTCAAGACTTTTATAATTCCAGGAAGAGAGATTTCCGGAGAGGTGCAGGAGATGATGATGTCGTCTGTGTAAAGACCTATTTTGTGCTCCTTCCTGCCCACTCTGATACCTTTTATGTCTGGGTCTGAACGGATCGAGTACGCCAAAGGTTCCATCACTAACGCGAAGATCATGGGAGATAAAGGACAGCCTTGGCGAGTCCGTTAGTGATTGGAAAAATTTTTGACCAAAATACTGAGGCTGAGACTAAGGCATTAGGGTTAGATTATAGTGAGAGGATAGCTGAGAGAAAAGGCCCCTGAAACCAAAATTTGAGGAGGACTGCAGAGAGATACAGTGTTGGCCAAAATTATTGACACCCCTGCAATTCTGTCAGATAATACTCAGTTTCTTCCTGAAAATGATTGCAATCACAAATTCTTTGGTATAATTATCTTCATTTAATTTGTCTTAAATGAAAAAACACAAAAAGAGAATGAAGCAAAAAGCAAAACATTGATCATTTCACAAATACTCCAAAAATTGCCAGACAAAAGTATTGGCACCCTCAGCCTAATACTTGGTTGCACAACCTTTAGCCAAAATAACTGCGATCAACCGCTTCTGGTAACCATCAATGAGTTTCTTACCATGCTCTGCTGGAATTTTAGACCATTCTTCTTTGTCAAACTGCTCCTAGTCCCTGATATTTGAATGGTGCCTTCTCCAAACTGCCATTTTTAGATCTCTCCACAGGTGTTCTATGGGATTCAGGTCTGGACTCATTGTTGGCCACCTTAGAAGTCTCCAGTGCTTTCTCTCAAACCATTTTCTAGTGCTTTTTGAAGTGTGTTTTGGGTCATTGTCCTGCTGGAAGACTCATGACCTCTGAGGGAGACCCAGCCTTCTCACACTGGGCCCTACATTATGCTGCAAAATTTGTTGGTAGTCTTCAGACTTCATAATGCCATGCACACGGTCAAACAGTCCAGTGCCAGAGGCAGCAAAGCAACCCCAAAACATCAGGGAACCTCCGCCATGTTTGACTGTAGGGACCGTGTTCTTTTCTTTGAATGCCTCTTTTTTTCTCCTGTAAACTCTATGTTAATGCCTTTGCCCAAAAGAGAAAACATTCTTCCAAAACGTTTTAGGCTTTCTCAGGTAAGTTTTGGCAAACTCCAGCCTGACTTTTGTATGTCTTGGGGTAAGAAGTGGGGTCTTCCTGGGTCTTCTACCACTACCATACAGTCCCTTTTCATTCACACGCCGACGGATAGTACGGGTTGACACTGTTGTACCCTCGGACTGCAGGGCAGCTTGAACTTGTTTGGATATTAGTTGAGGTTCTTTATCCACCATCCACACAATCTTGCGTTGAAATCTCTTGTCAATTTTTTCTTTTCTTTCACATCTAGGGAAGTTAGCCACAGTGCCATGGGCTTTAAACTTTTGATGACACTGTGCACGGTAGACACAGGAACATTCAGGTCTTTGGAGATGGACTTGTAGCCTTGAGATTGCTCATGCTTCGTCACAATTTGGTTTCTCAAGTCCTCAGACAGTTCTTTGGTCTTCTTTCTCTTCTCCATGCTCAATGTGGTACACACAAGAACACAGGGAGAGGTTGAGTCAACTTTAATCTTTAAACTTTAATGTCAACTGGCTGCAAGTGTGATTTAGTTATTGCCAACACCTGTTAGGTGCTACAGGTAAGTTACAGGTGCTGTTAATTACACAAATTGGAGAAGCATCACATGATTTTTCTAACAGTGCCATTACTTTTGTCCAACCCCTTTTTTATGTTTGGTGTGGAATTATATCCAATTTGGCTTTAGGACAATTCTTTTTGTTTTTTTCATTAAAGACAAATTAAATGAAGATAATAATACCAAAGAATTTGTGATTGCAATCATTTTCAGGAAGAAACTGAGTATTATCTGACAGAATTGCAGGGGTGTCAATACATTTGGCCAACACTGTATGCCCAACTAACCCTGTCAAAGGCCTTTTCGGCGTCCAGGGATATAAAGGCACAGGGTAGTTTTGTAAGTTCTGTGATGTTAATTAAATTTATCATCCTCCTGGTTCCATCTTTTGCCTGTCTCCCAGCTATGAACCCTGCCTGGTGTGCCAAGATCAGGGAATGTTAGACAGAGTGAAGCCTGAATGCCTAAAGCTTTGAGTAAATTTTAACATCAAAGTTAAGTAATGAGATGGGTCTAAAGTTGCCTGGACTCGTGGGGGCTTGCCTGGTTTTGGCAGGGTGACTATCGTCGCTTCTAAATTTGCCGAGGATAAAGAACCCAAATTCTGCCAGTGATTGAAAGTGCGTAACAAATATGGAGTCAAGACATTAGCAAACTGTTGATAATACTTATTTGGAAAACCATCTGCTCCTGGAACAGAAAGGTCTTTCAAGGACTTAATTACTTTCTGTATTTTTAAGTGGTTAAAGGGGAATTTGAATGTTCCCAGTTAGTCATTTGACAATTCTGGTAGGTTTAAATGTCCCAAATACGCACTAATGAGAGGAAGAGAAGGCTGGGGAGTAAGTGGGTCATCCTTAAGATTATAAAGACTATAGTAGAATTCCGCAAAGCAATCAGCTATTTTGGTGACGAATGGGGATGTTGCCAGGCCCTAAAATGTAGTCTATTTTGTTTTTTGTTCTATTTTTTTAATTCTATTAGTCAGAATGTTCCCTGCCCTGTCGCCCATGTCCTAGTTGCGTACCTTGAGTTTTCGTTGATTATTTTCAACTTCCACTAAGAGGGTCGAGCGAAGTTGGAGTCTAAGCTTGTACAGTTAAAGGGAAATCGTTTCCGTAGGGGAGGATTTGTTTAGAGTTTCCAGCTCCTTAATATTGTCCAAAAGTTGTTTTGTGTGGACAACCACGCTTTTTTCTGTAGGGAAGAGAGTTTGATGCAAATCCTCTAATAAATTCCTTGTGGGCTGACCATAGGGAATCTACCAAGGTTTGCCCATCATTGTTGATTGACAAATATTCTTCTAAGTTTTAAGATAGAGAATGGGCTGAGTATGTATGTGAAAGAAGTTGACTGTTCAGTCTCCACTGTCCTAGGGCTACCAGGAATTTCAAATTGGATAGTAATTGTCAAGCTCAGCGAAGCTGGTCTGATCAAGAAATAACCCCTACAGAATCCTCTTTGCATACATCTAGGGATTTACTGTCTACCAGAAAATAATCAATCCTGCTATATGACCTGTGTCTAACAGAGAAGATATAATCCTGTTCGGATGCATGCAAATATCTCCAAATGTCATGGAGATGAAACTCTCCAGCAAGGCAAGATAGTTCCTTCCCTTGTCCAGTTGAGGCTGAACAGTCAAGATTTTTATGCATGGGAAGGTTAAAGTCACCGCACACAATTTGGTGACCTTTGGCAACATTTTTCAATGTTGTTAGGAATTTCCTGATATAGAAGAGTTGGGCTGAGTTAAGGAATAGACTGTGGCGAAGGTAAATATCTTCCCGCCAATAGAGCCTATCACAATTATATACCAGCCTTCTGCATCAACCACTGAGTCTATCAGGTTAAAGGTCACCCTGTCCCTGACGAGGATGCATACACCTGCCTTTTTTTCCCTTTGCATTCCCATAAAACGTTGAGGGAAATTTACAGTGATGTAGGCGAGCATTATCATCTTTTAACAAATGAGATTCCTTTACAAAGATAATATCCCCTCTCTATTTAAGAGCTTCTTTCCAGAACATGGACCTCTTACCTGGGGAATTCAGACCATTGACATTAAGTGAGATAAGACGCAGGCCCATAATGAGAGTGAGTTTGTGAATATACCTAGACAAGGAAGTTCTAGCCAGGGAGTGTAGAAAAGGGAAGGAAAGAGGGAGAAAGGAAGAGAACACATAACACAAACAGAAAAAACAGAGGTGGAAAAAAACCTCATTTAGGCCTATATGCCTGTGACAGTCGTACTGACTGGACGGGGGGTTAAGAACAGTTTAGTTCAAAGTCTCCAGTCTAAAGTTGCGAGAGAACAGATACTGGCAAAAAGAAAAAAAAGAAAAAGCATCTGGTGACAGACCAGGTGCCATCGGCATACAGCCCCAGATATGAAAGGAGAAGCAATACCCATCCATTTTGGAACAAGGTTTTTCTTGTCACTGCACCGAGTACCACCTTTACGCTTAGGTGGAGATTTTGTGGTTTCCATCATGCCCCAGTCGTGGAGCAGTTTGCTAAGTTCTTCAGGAAAAAAGTCAGTGTAGGCTTCCTCAGAGCGTGAAAAAATCAGCCGAACTGGGTGTCCCCCAATGGTATTTTATGCCATTATCACACAAGATTTTTGCCTTCGGAGAGAATTCTCTGTGTCTTGCTAATGTGAAGGCTGATAATTGTGGGTAGATCTCCAGGTGGTGATAGGGCTGGGGAGAGAGGCCAATTTCCTCACTGCAGACATGAAGGCATCCTTTGTGGTAAAGAAGTGGATTCTGGCCGGCATGTCACCTGGTAAAGAAGGGTCAATATGGCGGGGCTTAGGGACTCTGTGTATTCTGTCAACTTCATAACGGTCCCGTGGCAAGTCCGGCTGAACTTTTAGTAGAAGCTTATTGAAATAAGCAGAGAGTTCAAAATCACGGACCGATTCTGGGATGCCCCTAATGTGCACGTTGTTCCTATGGTCTCTGTTTTCCCTGTAACCCATTTTGTATTTCAACTGGGACATTTCTTCCTCTAGAGCAGCATTGGCATCAATAAGGTCATTATGTGACTTTGCAAATTCCGCTATTTTGCTCTCAATGTGTAATGCATCCCCTCTTTATCTCTGCAACCATCCCTCTCAGGTCTTCCTCGCCAACTTGCAGGCTCTGCATTGTCTTTTTTAGTTAGAGGAATGTCAGATCCCTCTCCTGCTGAGGCTGATGCTGACCTTGAGCTCCTGTGGGAAGAGCGGTGAACTGAAGCTGGAGACTCCAGTGCCATTTTCCCTCTCACTGCTGCTGCTGGGCCCGGTGAGAAGAAAGACGTCAATTTTGCTGGGGAGACGCGTATACGGGATCTTCCTTTCATCATCCTGTCCACCAGTGCTTCTGTAAACAGGAGATCAAATTTCAGCCGGGTGAGAGCTGCTAACAAGCCGCTGGGAGCCTGGGAATGTCGAAGCTTAGCCCTGCACGTCTGCCACCATGCTCAGCTGGGAACACCCCCCACGGTGGAATAGGTTTTAATCGTTACTTCATAAAGTTTACATTTTTATCATATTATCCACTTAGTAAATTATATTCTTTTTTTGTGGATGTATTTTTGGATGACTTACAGAGATTTAAGTTTGCATAATGGATTCAATCATCTTATAGAGTTGAGTAAGAACTGGACAGACCTAAGAAGCACAAAATAGGGCTTTAAATTAATGTAAACTGCTTAACTAGGAACTAAGAAAAACAGTTTTTCTTTACTTTCTCCATTGCTGAGATATTAGCTTGTAAAATTTAGGTTGTAATTTGTTATAGATCAACTGGGTATTACCAAAGATTTATCTTTGTGGGATGTGTACTTCTTTCCCTGCATGAGGGTGATCAATCATAAGCAGGCAACAACATATAGTGGAAAAAACACTCATATAATATGTCAGTACAAGCTTTCTGAGTATGAGACATGTAATGGCAGATAGTTTGTTCTCACTAATCTCACTGCAGAGCTGAGTCTGATTACAGAGTGCTGGAAGCAAAGCAGAGATGATTATGATTAATACTTGGATTTCATATCATAGTAATCATTTCAGGGGGAGAGCAGTACAGCAAAGCTGACAGTACTGTGAAGAGAGGGGCTAGAAGTGTTTGTAATCACACAAACTTCAGCTCTGCTATACTCTCTCTTACATACTGACTGCTGTGAAATGAAAACTAAAAGGTGTCTAAAATCGCACTTATCTCTGGATCTCTGGTCTGCTCCGGCACTCAGTAATCACCCACCTCTTTGCTATGAGTTTGGAAAAGCAGACTTTCCCATGTCAGACATGTTATGACTGGCAGTCTGCTTTCTTTCTGTTGTTGTCTCCACTTAGCCCTGAGAACAAGTGTAGTAATCTCACTTCTGTCTGCTCTGTTCGCAGCTCTTTGTAATCACACTCAGCTCCCCACTGAGATCAGTGAAAGTAGACTATCTGTAGGGATGAGCGAGTAGCGAAATGTTCGTAATCGCTATACTTGTAATGACTACTTTTAATACTCGCGTACTCATCCGAATAGCGAGTCCAATGTTAGCCAATTATTGATAGGCTCCGCCCACACACATCTGGCTATAAAATGAGTGTCTCTGGAGCAGGGCAGGAGGGTGGACTTTTTTCATGTTTTAACTGCATAGAAAACTTTCCAGTTCCCCCCAGAAAGAGCCTACCATTCAATCTGCTCTCATTGGGGGGCACTAATTGTCTTACTAATCTCACTAATTGTCTTCTGTTTTATTTCTAATAAAATTATTTTTCTCTGTGTTGAGTTTTTTTTTTATATTGATTACTGGAAATTCATGGCGGTCATGTCTAATATTGGCGTGACCGCCATAAATTTCGGGCTTAGGGCCAGCTGATAATACAAAGCTGGCCCTAACCCCTTTATTACCCAGTGAGCCACCTGCCACCAGGGCCACTGGAAGAGCGGGGTTAAGCGTCAGAAGATGGTGCTTCAATGAACGCGCCATCTTCTGGGGCGGATGCGGGCCGCAATTTGCAGCGGGGGGTGCCCAGAAAGCTTGGGCCTCCCTGCGCTGCAGCTGCCTAGCTGTACCTGGCTGGACATAGAAATTGCGCGGAGCCCCACACATTTTTTTTTATTATTTCATGAAATTCATGAAATAATTAAAAAAGGGGCTCGCCTATATTCTTGTGTCCGGCCAGGTACAAATAGGCACCTGGGGGTTGGGGGCAGCCCGTCGCTGCCTGCTGGATCCGGCTGGTTCCAGAAATACGGCGAAGCCCACGTCATTTTTTTTTCTGAAAAATCAATAAAACAATCCTAAAAAAGGGACTGCATCTTTATTAACCCCTCGACCATGGTCCAGGGTTAATAAAGATGCAGTCCCTTTTATTTATATTGTTTTATGGATTCCCGTTCGGGAATCTCCCGAAACAGAAGCAGAGACTCGGGGAGCGAGTCTGCGGCCGGCGCCGCGGACGCAGGGGTAAGTAGCCGGTCGGTCCGGTGCACCCCCCTCCCTCTCCACCCTCAAACCCACCCCCCTCAACCCCCACACCCCCTTCCCCCCCCGGTTTAATCCTTTTTTTTTTTACTATTCTTTAAAAGCCAGCGGCTTTTTGCCGCTGGTTTTAAGCAGAATAACATGGGGATTTTCAGGTTTTTCCTCTGCTGCCAGACCCCTTATAGGGTCCAGCAGCAGAGGAATTGCTGCAATACTCGTTCCCGATTAATTTACATTGGAATCACTAGACTCGCAACGAGTAGCGAGTCCTGGACTCAGACTCGTCAGAGTCTAGCGATTCCGAGTACTTTAGGATTCGCTCATCCCTATATCTGACATAAAATCAGAATAAACCTTTCCTGTTTTAGGTCAATTAGGATAACATAATTATTTATATATGCCAAATGCCAGAATGATGAAAGAGAGAATGTTTTAAAACTTTTTTATTACTTTCTGCAAAGTCACAAGTTTACATACATTTCATTAGTATTTCGTACCACTACCCTTAAACTGCATGACTTGGATCAAATGTTTTGGATATCCTTCCGCAAGCCTTTCACTATAGTTGGTAGGAATTTGGGCCCATTCATCCTGACAGAACTGATGTAACTGAGCCATGTTTGTAGGTCACTTTGCTGGCACCTGCCTCTTCAACTTCGCCCATAAATTGCCCATAAATTTTCAGTAGGATTGAGATCAGGGCTTTGTGATAACCACTCCAAAACATTGACTTTGTTATCCTTAAGCCACTTTATACCCAATTTGGCAGTATGCTTTGGGTCATTGTCCATTTTGAAGACCCATTTCCGCCCAAGCTTTAACTTCCTGGCTGATGTCTTGAGATGTTGCATCAGTAGTGCCGCATAATCTTCTTTCTACATGATGCCATCCATAGTTCACCAATCTCTTGTGCAGCAAAACAAACCCACAATATGATGCTGCCACCCCAGTGTTTTAGGCTAGGGTCACACTTGGAGGGTGACCCATGTTTAATGTGAGTGCTAAACACTGAGCAGAGTCTGCGGTAGCGGATAGCGTTACTGGCAAGTGCTAACATGCAGCCACACAGGAAGCCCCAGACAACGTTTTCCTGTGCGCTCTGCTAAAGCTCAGTTCCTGGGACTTCCTGTGTGGCTGCATCCAAGGTAAACTGCAGGTTACTATGGAGCAGCATTGCCTGTCAGCTATCGCCGGTATTGCTATCTGCTACTGAAGACTCTGCTCAGCGTTTAGTGCTCACATTAAACGTGGGTCACCCTCCAAATGTGACCCTAGCCTTACAGTTGGGATGGCGTTCTTAGGCTTCCAAGCATCTTTTTTTTTCAAAATGAAAGGATGTTCATTATAGACTAACAGTTCAATTTTAGTTTTGTTAGACCACAGGACAATTAATCTAGCATATATTCGTTTTTTTGGAGTAATGACGTCTTCCTGGCAGAGTGGCCTTTCAACCTATGTTGATACAGTACTCGTTTCACTGTGGATAATGACACAATCTTGTCTGCTTCCACCATCATCTTCACAAGGTCTTTTGCTTTTGTGTTTATATGCACGTGTCGGACCAAAGCATGTTCAGCTCTGAGACACATAACTCGTCTCCTTCCTGAGCAATATGATGGCTGGATATTTCCATCTTGTTTGTACTTGCATATACTTGTCTGTACAGTTGAACAATGCACCTTCAGGTATCTGGAAATACACCTGAGGATGAATCAGACTTGTGCAAGTCCACAAGTCTCTTCCTGATATCTTTGCTGATTTATTTAGACTTTCCGGGTGCTACTCAAAGAAGCAGTGTGTTTCAAGTGTGCATTAAAATACATCCACAGGTGTGTCCCTAATTAATTCAGTTGTTACCAATAAACTTATCAGAAGCTTCCAAACACATGACATCATCATATGGGCTGTTCCAAATTGTTCTATGCATAGTAATCTTAGTGTATGTAAACTTATATCATTGCAGAAAGTAAGAAAAATGTCTTAAAATATTCTCTCACTCTATCTCTCATTATTCTAGCATTTGTTAAAAATAAATAATTATAGCAATCCTAACCGACCTAAAATGTGAACGTTTTCTTCTGCTTTCATGTCAGATCAAATATATTCCACAGCACAGGGCAGCACGGTGGCTCAAGTGGTTAGCACTGTAGCCTTTGCAGCGCTGGGTCGTGAGGTCCTGGGTTCAATTCCCACCAAGGACACTAAAGACAACATCTGCAAGGAGTTTGTATGTTCTCCCCGTGTTTGCGTGGGTTTCCTCGGGCACTCCGGTTTCCTCCCACATTGTAAAGACATACTGATAGGATATTTAGATTGTGAGCTCCAAGAGAGACAGCATTACTCATGTATGTAAAGTGCTATGGAATTAATAGCGCTATATAAATGAATAAATATTATTATTATTATTATATTATTAATTCAGAGGAGACATGTACAGACAATATGAGACAATACAGAGTAACAAATATTCTAAAAATACCAAGAGCAGTGAGGGCCCTGCTCACGTCCTGCGGAGGGGGACCGCAAGCTGAGCGCATACCCCACAAGTCCCTATGTTTAACATGGCGACGCGGGTGTATGTGCTCGGTTGCACCCATTCACCCATTCACTCAGGTGCACCCATTCACTGCCATGTATGATTTGTACGCATACGGATGCATGCGCACAAATCACACACTCTCATGACATGTCGCGTTCAGGGTGCGGATGAGAGTGTGTGATTTGTGCGCATACATCCGCATGCGTACAAATCATACATGGCAGTGAATGGATGCACACGGGGTGCACACGCCAATCTGCACCCAAGCGCATAACCCGCGTCCCCATGTTAAACATAGGGACTTGCGGTGTATGCGCTCAGCTTACGGTCCCCCTCCGCAGGACTCTGCGGAGGGACGCAAGTGTGAAGGCGCCTAACAGGACTATGTGCATATGTGGACATCTGCCTGAAAAAGCGCTAAACAAAGAATGGACACCAATGTGAATACAACTTGCTCTTTCTTTTGTCAACGTCTTCTGTTGTGTGTTTTAACTGCTTTAAACCTTGAAAGCCAGGAACTGGTTACAAAAGTACTCTGTTCATTCTTTGGGCTTGGAAGCCACTTGGTCTTTTAAGCTTAAAACAGAAAAAAAGACACTCGCGGCGGAGCAGCAAAAACTAGGGAAGTGACGCCAGCGAAGACACGTTAGAAAAAACACCGCCCGCGTTTTCTTTAAACATTTTTGCCTTGAAAATGTACACTGGTGTTTAAAAGACATTAAATGCCTATTCTCTAAGGTCTTGTCCCCACACTACGGATTTTGTAGCGTGAAAAAGGTGCAGATTTATGTAAAATCTGCAAGCCAGCAAAATCAAAGGGAATTCTGAAGTGTTGTGCCCATGCTGCATTTTTTACCGGTGCAGAAAAGGTGCAGATTTTGCTGCATGTCAGTTCTTGTAGTTGGATTTCTTAGTGTTTTCTAGCCCTCCCACTCATAGATTGCATTAAGAAATCCGCAGGTACAATTCCGCACAAATACACACCATTCCACAACACGTTTTTGTTGCATTTTATTTGTCACAAGTTGCCCATTTGATGCAGAAAAATCTGCAAGCAAATACTCTGCATTGGCAAATAACCTAAAATAAACTCAGTGGTCAGTGTAAAATAAACTCAGGGTCAGTGTAAAATAAAGTCACTGGTCAGTGTAAGGCTGCCTTCACATTTGCGTTCCCCTCGCAGCGTTCTGCGGAGGGGAGCCGCAATGTGACCTGCAGCACCGCAAGCCCCTATCTTTATAATGGAGTGCACGGTGCTGCGTATGACCGTCTCACCCATTCACTGCCACATGTGATCTGTGCACAGGCGGATGCCTGCGCTCAAATCACCCAGTCTCATCCGCACCACGAACGCGACATGTTGCACAGATCACATGTGGCAGTGAATGGGTGCGCACGGTCATACGCAGCACCGTGCACTCCCATTATAAAGATAGGGGCTTGCGGTGCTGCGGTCACATTGCGGCTCCCCTCCGCAGAACGCTGCGGTGGGGAAACGCAAATGTGAAGGTAGTCTAAAATAAACTCAGTGGTCAGTGTAAAATAAACTCAGTGGTCAGTGTTAAAAATTAAATACTCAGTGGTCAGTGTAAAATAAAAGTGTCATGTAAAATAACTCAGTGGTCAGTGTAAAATAAACTCAGTGGTCAGTGTAAAATAAACTACTAATTTTATTTGTTTTTTAATAACAATCACATTATGAAAAAAAAAAATCCATTGCCAAAAATGTTTTAGAAAATACATAAACCTCAAAAATGCTGATTTTAACAAGAGGTTATTTTTTGTCGATAGCTTCTCTTCAAGTCTAATATTAAATTCAGAAATTGTTCCGTGTGCTTTCTTTCAAAGATATGCCTGTTTCCTGAAGCAAAAGACTTGGTATGTGCCCCTTGATCTTAAAAAAGTAATCTCCACCGTCTTTTATAACATCAGGAGCAATTCTGCTTCTTGGTGAATTCAGTACAAGGTTTATGGCTCCCAGTCATCCAAGGTAGCATGACCTGAAGATTTCAATTATAGCTGCTTAGCTGAAACTTGCAAACGTGATGCTTATCCTTTCCTGTAATGAGCGTAGAAAGGTGAAGATTCCTCATCTCCCTGTTAACTCTCGATTTTTAATCGGAAGACAGATTTTAGTTTCTTGAAACATAAACTTTATATGTGTAATTCCATTTACAGCCTGACTGCAGAAGGTCATCCATTGTAAACATGATTTTCTTACTAACATATATCTTGCTAATATAGCTGTCACTAATATTTTTTTGCGATCTCTTCTAACATAGGTTGCTCTAGTCAAAAAGCTGTAATATGTTATAACCTGGAATGTTACAAGAAACTTGTTTTAAACCAGTTATGTATCACTGATTACACGTACTATTATTTATCTAAATATGATTGCAGAGAACTCATCTTAGGCTGGCTTCACATTGCGATTTTTTGGGATTCGTGGCTGTCCGTTTTACAACGGATCCAATTTGGCCCCATGTATCCCTATGGGCAATGAATCGGTTTGGATTTGCCCTTAATGGCATCTGATTTGTGGCAGATCCGATTGTGTCTGATTATTTGCTGTACCCAAAATCAGAGACTACTCTAATTATGGACACAGTGGCCCAAATCGGATCCGATCAATCCTCGGCAAATAACATGGGGGCCTATGGAGCACAGGTCCGGGAAAACATCGGATCATTTCCCGAACCCAATTTTAGTGTACTGAGCATGCTCAGTACACTAAAATTGCTCTGTTCCCATTTAATTTCACTTCTGGAATGTATATACATACATTGCAGAAGTGAAATGAAGTAAAGCAAGGGTTAAAAATGAAAAAAAACTATCCTCACCTCTCCAGTGTGTCCCGCGCCGCCTTGCTCCCGGGGTTTAAGGACCTGGCGTTGCGTGGCAACCCGATCAGCTGATGCGGTCACATGACCGATCAGCTGATCGGGTAGTCACATGACCACATCAGTGCGGTTTAAAACTCTCGCCCGCCAATCAATTTTGGCGGGTGCAGGATTTAAACTGCTCAACTGATGTGGTCATGTGACTGCTCAGTTGATCGGGTTGCCACGCAACGCCAGGTCCTTAAGCCCCGGGAGCTAGACGGTGCGGGACACACGCCGGAGAGGTGAGGATATTTTTATTTTTTTATTTAACCCGTGGTTACAGGCTGATTTGCTGCTAAGGGAAAAAAAGAAAGAAAAAAAAAAAAATACCTCTTTATATCTGATTCTCTAGCGAGTGTGACCGCGAGCTTTGTGTGACAGAGCGTAAGTGTGTGACTTGTGATTCAGTGAAGAGGTGTTTGGGAATCCTGCAACAAATACCTGTGTGAATTGCTGACTGTTTTTTTTTTTTTTTTTTCACCTTTTTAATTTTATTGGGCTTTCTTAACTTTCTTTTCTCTCTACAAGTTTATAGACTCCTATTTTACTACCTGTAAGTTAAAGGGTTAACTACTTGCACTTAAAACCTGTGGTGTAGCTATACTTACAAGGGGTTAATTAAGGGTGGGGGTGCATAATTAAGGGTTTATAAGAAGCAGCTGGTTGGGGCTTCCAGTCCTTTGGAAGTGCACGGAGATACAGGCTGATTTGCTGCTAAGGGAAAAAAAGAAAGAAAAAAAAAAATACCTCTTTATATCTGATTCTCTAGCGAGTGTGACCGCGAGCTTTGTGTGACAGAGCGCAAGTGCGACAGAAGTAAGTGTGTGACTTGTGATTCAGTGACTTTGGATTCAGGGAGTTTGGAAGGGAGGACTTACTGAATTGCTGGTTGTATTTTATTAATACTTTGCATTTCTTTTTACTTATCATTTCTGTCTGGTGCAATCCCCATTAGGAAATGAGCTCCATGATTGGCAATGCCATCCAGTGTACATCTTGCCACATGTATGCATTCCTTGACCAGCCGGCCGAGGGTGCATACTGCTGTGTGAGATGTGAGTACGTTGTGCATTTGGAAGCCCAGATACTGGATCTAAATGAACGACTGACAACGCTGAGATCCATAGACAATATGGAAAGGAGTCTGCTGCTCACTGAACAGCTGTTCAATGGGATAGATGTGGGGGAGGATGGTACTATGGAGCCTCAGGACCATGAGGTAGCTAGCTGGGTGACAGTTAGAAGGCGGGGTAGAGGGAAGGGTGCCAGGGAGGCTAGCCCTGATCTGGCACACCCCAATAAATTTGCTATGTTGGCAGATGAGGGGGGGGTGAGTTCAGGGATAGCACTGCTGCAGCAGGGCATGACCTCTGAAAGCCAGAGGAGTGTCTGCTCCAGTAAGGGGGAAAACAGGAGAGTAGGGCAGGCCAGACAGGTGCTGGTAGTGGGGGACTCAATTATTAGGGGAATAGATAGGGCAATCTGTCACAAAGACAGGGATCGTCGAACAGTGTGCTGCCTACCTGGCGCTCGAGTCCGGCACATCGCTGATCGGGTTGACAGATTACTGGGAGGGGCTGGTGAGGACCCAGCGGTCATAGTGCACATTGGCACAAATGACAAAGTTAGAGGTAGGTGGAAGGTCCTTAAAGATGATTTCAGGGAATTAGGCTGCAAGCTTAAGGCAAGGACCTCCAAGGTAGTATTCTCTGAAATACTGCCTGTACCACGTGCCACACCAGAGAGGCAACGGGAGATTAGGGAGATAAATAAGTGGCTCAGGAATTGGTGTAGGAAGGAGGGGTTTGGGTTCCTGGAGAACTGGGCCGACTTCTCTGTTGGCTACAGGTTCTATGCTAGGGACGGGCTGCACCTCAATGGGGAGGGTGCAGCTGTGCTGGGGGAGAAAATGGCTAGAAGGTTGGAGGAGTGTTTAAACTAGGGATTGGGGGGGAGGGTATTCATTGTATAGGAGGGGAAGATAGTGTAAACAGTAACCTGGGCACAAGTAATAAAATTGGGGGTGGCATGGGGGGTGGGGTTAGAACAGTCAATCTAGTAGGAAGGAATAGAAGTAAAGAGAGATGCATAAAGTGCATGTTCACTAATGCCAGAAGCCTCACCAACAAAATGGAGGAATTAGAATTGATTTTGTTGGAAAATAATTATGACATGGTGGGAATTTCGGAGACTTGGCTGGACGAGAGCCATGACTGGGCTGTTAATTTACAGGGCTATTGTCTGTTCAGAAATGACCGTACAAATAGGCGAGGAGGAGGTGTATGTTTATACGTAAAATCATCCTTAAAACCCATCCTGCGTGATAATATAGGTGAATCTAATGGAAATGTAGAGTCTCTGTGGGTGGAGATAAGGGGAGGGGGAAAAAATAATAAATTACTGATAGGGGTTTGTTATAAGTCCCCAACAATAATGGAAGTGGAGGAGAATATCCTCATAAAGCAAATAGATGAAGCAGCGACTCAGGGAGAAGTCATTATTATGGGGGACTTCAACTACCCTGAAATACATTGGGGATCAGAAACCTGCAGTTCCAGCAAAGGTAATAAGTTTTTGAAAACTATAAGAGACAATTACCTTTCACAACTGGTTCAGGACCCAACAAGAAGGGGGGCACTGCTGGACCTAATATTAACCAACAGGCCAGACCGCATATCAAATATACGGGTTGGAGGTCACTTGGGTAATAGTGATCATAACTTAATAAGCTTTCAAGTATCCTTTACTAAGACGTGTAGTAGAGGGGCCACAAGGACACTAAACTTCAGGAAGGCAAATTTCCAACGGTTGAGAGATGATCTTAGTGCAATAAACTGGGACGATGTCCTGAGACATAAAAGTACACAACACAAATGGGAGATGTTTATTAGCATCCTGAATAGGACCTGTGCACAATATATACCCTATGGGAATAAGCATGCTAGAAATAGGAGGAAACCACTATGGCTAAATAAAGCGGTAAGAAGTGCAATATGTGACAAAAAGAAAGCATTTAGGGAATTAAAGCAAGTAGGTAGTGATGAAGCATTAAATAAATACAGAAAATTAAATAACATTTGTAAAAAGCAAATCAAGGCAGCAAAGATTGAGACAGAGAGACTCATTGCCAGAGAAAGTAAAAAGAATCCCAAAATATTTTTTAACTACATAAATAGTAAGAAACTAAAAAATGATGGTGTTGGCCCCTTTAAAAATAGTCTGGGTGAAATGGTGGATGAGGATGAGGAAAAAGCAAATATGCTAAATGACTTTTTTTCAACGGTATTTACACAAGAAAATCCCATGACAGACAATATGATCAGTGATAACAAAAATTCTCAATTAAACGTCACCTGCTTAACCCAAGAGGAAGTACGGCATCGTCTAAAAATCACTAAAATTGACAAATCCCCGGGCCCAGATGGGATACACCCCAGAGTGCTGCAGGAATTAAGTACTGTCATAGATAGACCATTATTTTTAATATTTAAAGATTCCATAATAACAGGGTCTGTACCACAGGACTGGCGTATAGCAAATGTGGTGCCAATATTCAAAAAGGGGACAAAAACTGAACTTGGAAATTATAGGCCAGTAAGCTTAACCTCTACTGTGGGTAAAATCCTAGAGGGTTTTCTAAGAGATGCTATACTGGAGTATCTGAAGAAAAATAACCTCATGACCCATTATCAACATGGTTTTACTAGGGACCGTTCCTGTCAAACTAATCTAATAAGCTTCTATGAAGAAGTAAGTTCTGGACTGGACCAAGGAAATGCAGTGGATGTGGTGTATATGGACTTTTCAAAAGCTTTTGATACGGTGCCACACAAAAGGTTGATACATAAAATGAGGGCAATGGGGATAGGGGAAAATATGTGTAAGTGGGTTAAGAACTGGCTTAGTGATAGGAAACAAAGGGTGGTTATTAATGGAACACACTCAGAATGGGTCACAGTTAACAGTGGGGTACCACAGGGGTCAGTGTTGGGCCCGCTTCTATTTAATATATTTATTAATGACCTTGTAGGGGGCATACAGAGTAGAATCTCAATATTTGCAGATGACACTAAACTCTGCAGGGTAATCAATACAGAGGAGGACAATTTTATATTACAGGAGGATTTATGTAAACTAGAAGCTTGGGCTGCTAAATGGCAAATGCGCTTTAATGGGGATAAATGTAAAGTCATGCACTTGGGCAGAGGAAACAAAAGGTATAATTATGTGCTTAATTGTAAAACACTGGGCAAAACTGTCACTGAAAAAGACCTGGGTGTATGGGTAGATGACAAACTCACATTTAGTGGCCAGTGTCAGGCAGCTGCTGCAAAGGCAAATAAAATAATGGGATGTATTAAAAGAGGCATAGATGCTCATGAGGAGAACATAATTTTACCTCTATACAAGTCACTAGTGCGACCACACTTAGAATACTGTGTACAATTCTGGTCTCCGGTGTATAAGAAAGACATAGCTGAACTAGAGCGGGTCCAGAGAAGAGCGACAAAAGTTATTAGAGGACTAAGGGGTCTGCAATACCAAGACAGGTTATTAAACTTGGGGTTATTTAGCTTGGAAAAACGAAGGCTTAGGGGTGATCTTATAATAATGTATAAATATATGAGGGGGCAGTACAGAGACCTTTCTAATGATCTCTTTACTCTTAGGCCTGAGACTGGGACAAGGGGGCATCCTCTACGTCTGGAGGGAAGAAGGTTTAATCATAATCACAGACGCGGATTCTTTACTGTAAGAGCAGTGAGACTATGGAACTCTCTGCCACATGATGTTGTAATGAGTGAGTCACTACTAACATTTAAGAAGGGCCTGGATGCCTTTCTTGAAAACTATAATATTACCAGTTATATATACTAGATTCTTTGATAAGGCGTTGATCCAGGGAATTAGTCTGATTGCCGTATCTGGAGTCAGGAAGGAATTTTTTCCCCCAATGTGGAGATTAGTGTTGCCACATGGGTTTTTTTTTGCCTTCCTCTGGATCAACATGTTAGGCTATGGGTTGAACTAGATGGACTTAAAGTCTTCCTTCAACCTTAAAAACTATGTTACTATGTTACTATGTTACTAATGTATATATATATGCATTGCGGGAGTGAAAATATCCGGCTTGCCTGCACTTTGCAGGCTCGGGCTTTCTGTGTCCGGATCCAAGAAAATCATGGACACGGAAATAGCATCCGGAGGTCACCTCTGATGCGATCCTTTTCCTGTCCATGAGGTCATGCCGAAAGTAGGATTCCCACAGACAGGAAAAAATCGCAATGTGAAACCACGCTTAAGTATCTTGGGGTGAGGTAAAGACAGCCTATTTGTTTTAATAGTTTAGCAACAAAAGGTTTACATAAAATGTATTAATTTAATCATATGAACATATATTTTAACATCATATAAGAATGAATAGCGAACAATAAACAGTGATTGAAAGGAACAAAGGAACAGAAATTAGTGTCGGATATCAAGGTTTTCTATGCATGCAATAACATTGTCATTTCCACTGTAGAAATCATTTTTGTCACCAGTGTAAGATATGAGGGGACGCTCCTCTACAATGGGCTGAATTGTTTGAGGGTCAGCTCCACAGTCACAGGCAGGAGGGTCAGATTTTCCTCATTTATGCATAAGGTCTGCACAGACACAAAGTTTGTTCTGATGCGATTTAGGGTAACCCAGGTTTTCCTTAGTAGATTGAAGCCTGGTAGTGGATTTTGTGAGTGAGGAAATGTTTGAAGCTCACGTCTACTGCACTGACCCAAAGTTCTCGTGACTCGCCCCTCCAGGGCCTTAGGATATTCAGAACCGGGCTTTCTCGAGGCTTCATCATGAGGATCACAGGAATCAAGACCCGGCTCCGTGACCCTGGCGGTGTCATTAAAAGTTCAGTGTGGGTGTCTCTGTCTCTTGGGGATAGGGATCATTCTGGGCAGGGATGACTGTACCTTGTACCTATACTTGTTAATTTATACGTGATGCCACTCGCAGGTTGCGGCTATAGATGGCTGCCGCTGCTTGACAGTCTTCCTAGGGGCTGATGGTTGAGAGGCAGCAATGTTTTTAAGCCCTCTACGTAGGGCTGACCCCTAAGGTGACCAAAGGTACCTGAGTGAGTTGGTAGTTGTGTCTCTGGTGCTTTAGACACGTTAAGAAAGTTCACAGACACAGTGGGCTGCAGTCATTAGTTCTTTTTTCTCAGTCTTTGTGCACTGGGTTCTCGAGGCGGGGATCCAGCTACTCACTTTGTAGTAAGATGTTACGTAACCATAACCCTTCTCTGTCCTTTCCAGGTCTTCTTACAAAGCACTTGCCTCGCCCGTCCTGCCTTACGCCTCGCCACACAGAGCTCTGAGCCAGTGACATTAGACTTTTCCTAGGGTTTAACCTGCAGTGTCTCCCCTTAGCCCTATGGTTGTCACCTTTTCAGCAGATGTGTGCGGTTGTCAACCATGTCACCATAAAAGTGTCACAAGTCTCTGGGTTGTTAGATGAGCCTGGTCTACTCCACTAGTCTTTTGGGTTCTCGGTGCCCCTTGCAGCCTAGTCCCTCCACTTGCCTGGCAATGGATATGAGACCCACCGGTGAATTGCTCACTTCCCGTGTCTCTGGGACCCCCTCTTCGTCCTAGAGCCACTTGGGTGGTGTTCTGCTCTAAGGTTCGGCCGTAGGACGAGCTCTCACTTGCTCCAGTACTCTAGACACTTCTCAGGTGTATTTTCTCTAGCTTCCCTCCAACTCGACCTTGGTGTTCAATGGTCCTTCCTCAGCTGTTCTACCACCTCTCCACAGCTGGTCACTCTCCACCTCTGTTCAACTGTCTTTCTTCTCACTGTCGTCTCATCTACATTCTAGATGGTTCTCCCTCTTTTTATACCCTCTGTCACGTGTCCCACGTCATCTATGTGTATTTTTCCTGACCTCACTCCTCTAACTACTTCTTTCACCACCCACCTCATACAATCATTCGTAGTTGATCTGGTGTCCGGTACCATCGTACCGCTTACCAGTGAGTGGATACTACACCTAGCAGGGTGCAGTACCTCTGTGGTCACTGGATCCGCAGGGCCACACTCGCCATTTCTCTTCTGAATTGATATTGTCTTCATACAGGGTAATTGCCGTTCGGATGGGTGGATGTCTTGATTTTAATCGCTGAACACTTAGTATATTTTGATGTATTGGGAGGTTTTCATTATTCACTGCTTTGGTGTATTCTTTAAGTAGGAGCTTTTGACTTCTCAGGTTTGCAGGTTGATATGGCTCAAGATAGGTAACCAGTGGATGGGTGTAGGTCTGATAGCACCAGATATTATGCACATAGATTTGTTCAGCTGAGTGTCGATTGCAATCACGTGACAACTATTCTACCTTACTGGAGCACAATATTTTGTAGAAGAGTACCCCAAGGCAAGGTAGACTTTCTCAAGACAGGTGTTGAGGAACCCCAGGAGGATCCGCACAAAGTTGATCCTTGGTTGCTTATCAAATATGATGTAAAATATATTGACCAGGTGATCTAGATGTAGTTTGATTGTTTGGTCATCAAAATCGTTAGTCCTTTAGCATTACCCAGGGTGCACCAGATGGAGGTGGATTAATTTTGCACCCCTACATAAAATGTAAAATACATGCATGGTAGTAGATCATGATTAATATTTTAGTATAACTAACAATCCATACTGAATGGGTTATTAGTGCAGTCTCTATACTGGAACTCTGGTGTGACTCCTATGCATTGCCCAGCATGATGGGATACACAAACCATTCCTATTCATGGCGGTGATTGTATATTAAATTCTGCTTGTGTCTTAAGTATATTTAATAATTAGAGTTACCTTGATCAACAGCTTCCCACACAGAAAATTATGTGCCCACAGCCCCCTAACATAGTATTATGCCCCTATGAATCTACACAGCGTCATACATAGTGTGATGCCCCCAAAACTCACCACATGATATGCCCCCCTTCCACCTCCACACAGAACCTAACATATTTTGATGGCCACATAGTCCCCACACACAGCATGGTGGACAGACCCAGCAGCCCCTCACACAAGTGTAATGTCCCCCAGCTCCCACACAGTATTCTGCCCCCCCACACAAGTATGATGTCCCATAGGTCCTCACACAGTATCAGGCCCCCCCACACTAGTATAAGCCCTCATCCCTCCCACGTTAGTTGACTCCCCACACAGTATGATGTCCGCACAGCCCCTCACACAGTATTCTGCCCCCCCGCACAATATAATGTCTCACAGTCCCTCACATGGTAGTTTGACTCCCCACACATGTATGCTGTCGCCATAACCCCTCACTCAGTATTCTGGTCCCCCACACAAGTATGATGTTCTCCCAACCTCTCACATTTCCCTACCCATAATACTGACTGATAATTAGAAGAAATAAATAAAAGTAACCCCATTCCCTCCCATACATTGTTCGGCTCTGTTCATTGTGCATAATCAATGGTGGCTCAACAAGCATGATCTAATGACATCTTCACACCCTCTGAGCAGAGACTCAGACAAGTATGCTAAATGGATAGAGTAGGGAGCAAACAACTTACTGTTCCATCAATCTATTTACCACTCTATCTAGCCTAGGCTGTCCTGGTCTGTGGTCCAGATAGGACCTGCTAAAGGGCTGGATGTGGCTCATGGGTCACACTTTGCTCAGGTCTGTTTTACGCAATACACTGCATAATGATGTATGCACATTACATATTCTGTATAAGTACTGAGGTATAACTATTATTATTATTTTTTATTTATATAGCGCCATTAGTTTCCATGGCGCTGTACATGGGGAAAGGGCAGAATAAGACAAGTACAATAAATGTGGACAATAAGGTCATACAGGTAAAAGAGGGAAGAGAAACTTGTCCGCTAGGACTCACAGTCTACGAGAGGTGGGTGAGAATACAGTAGGAGGGAGAAATGCCAGTCACAGGGTGGTGGACAGGGTCTCATTGCAGGTTGTAGGCTTGACGGAGGAGGTGGGTCTTCAGGTTTCTTTTGTTGGTTCCCAGGGTAGGAGAGTGTCTGATGTATAGGGGCAGAGAGTTCCAGAGAATAGCAAATGCGCGAAAGAAATCTTGTATGCGGTTATGAGAAGAGGAGATGAGGGGGGAGTAGAGGAGGAGTTCGTTGAAGGATCGCAGGTTGCGTGAGGGTCTGTAACAGGAAACCATGTCCGAGATGTAAGGAGGGGACAGGTTGTGGATGGCCTTGTATGTCATGGTTAGTGTTTTAAACCGGGATCTCTGGGAGGCAGGGAGCCAATGAAGGACTTGGCAGAGGGGGGAGACAGGGGAGTAGCGGGAGGACAGATGGATTAGTTGGGCAGCAGCATTTAGGATAGATTGGGAGAGGTGCAACGGAGGAAGCAGAGGGGCCGATGAGCAGGAGGTTGCAGTAGTCGAGGCGTGAGATGATGAGACCGTGAATAAGTATTTTAGCGCTGTTGTGGTCAAGGAAAGTGCGAATCCGTGAAATCTTTTTAAGCTGGAGTCAGCAGGAGGTGGCGAGGGCCTCAATGTGGGGCTTAAAAGAGAGGTAAGAGTCAAGGATTACTCAGAGGCACTTGGCTTGGGGGACTGGGGAGAGTGAGCAGTCATTGACGAGGATGGATAGGTTAGGTAGTGGGGGAGAGTTGCTTGGGGGGAAGACTATGAACTCCGTTTTGTCCATGTTCAGTTTAAGGAAGCGGGCAGAGAAGAAGGATGAGATGGCGGACAGGCATTGTGGAATTTTGGATAGTAGGGAGGTGATGTCGGGTCCAGACAGGTACATTTGGGTGTCATCGGCGTAGAGGTATAATTGTTATCCTCGTGCAGTGGTTCATTCACAGTTTTGCTGAACAGCATCCTTTGCTTCCTCACACAAATGTTTTTTTAAATTATACTTCAAAGCTGAAATTTTGTTACTGTCATTTCAATTAACTTTGCAGAAATCCATAGTACAGAGGAATATAAGAAATCTTGTAATTTATCTGATTTATTATTATAGCTCCATTTATTCTATGGCGCTTTGCATGTGAATGGGAACATACATAGTCAAGTGCAATAATTCTGAGAATACAAGGCACAGACAGGTACAAGAGGAGATAGGACCCTGCCCATGAGAACTCACGGTCTACAAGGGATGGGTGAGGCCTCAGTAGGGGAGTATAGAGGACCCTGTCCACGAGAGAAATCTAGTTGCTTCTTTTTCCCCGTATGAGCCACATTTTCCTGCCTACCTGCCTCTGATCTACGTTACCATCCACTCTATAAAAACTATTAAAATCCATCATGATCAAAGCAAGATGAACTGCCAGTACAGTGAGTTGTCATTTACACTTCTTAATAGTCTCTATGTAGAAGAAGTGGAGAAAACAGAAGCATTCAGTACAGTGAGACACAGACAGACACATGCAGATGGACCTTCAGCTTCAAGCAATTGTTTTACCTAACTCCAGAGCTGGATTAACAGTCACACAGCTCAGTACTGCTGTATTATGCCCTCAATGCTGTTTCATCTACCTCTGTTTCTGGGCTACAAAAAAGAAGAGCAGGAAATCATGTCTATGCCCTGTGAATACAAGAAATCATAGCACCGAGCCTCAACCCATCAGAGGGAACTGAAAATTAGGAATCGAGCCTGCGCTGTGCGGTTAAGTGGGGGAAGGGTGGGAATAATGGTGGGAATAATGGTGAAAATGTAGGACATGCAATGGCCAGACTATTGGACATTGCATATTTTTTATGTACAATTGCATGATAACTATTCAGAAAAGTATATATTATGAGACGAGAGGAATCTGTTATTTTATATAAGAAGATATTGGCTACTATATAAATACTATCTTTCTGCTGACAGTTTCTTCTCTGCTCTTATAAGATCTTGTCTTTCTTTTGGTATTTTGGGGGTTTACAATATCCTAGTCAGTGAGTTTAATAGAATTTTTATAGACAGAAGTCTATACATTTTTGGCATATAGATAAATTACTTATCGAGTATAACATCAATTAATTCTGTGATAGATTATATTTATAGCGTTTTGCATATATGATGGATATAATTGAGATTAAAGGATTGCAGCGTGTGATATCATTGAAGGTGACCTCCCTTCACCATATAATATGGCAATACATTCAGACAGGAAATCATTTGTTAAACACTGGAAATGTTATTTGCTTTAATCTTATTTTCTCCTCATCAATCATAAGGAAGTCATATGTATTCACTTGATTTCAGAGAAGCAGTTCTTAAGTAGATTAGTTTTTCCTGAACTGTAAAGGACAGTCAAACATTATTGAATAACTACATGTAATTGTACTAGATGACTAAGATTGAACATTAAATAAATACCCCACTGTCTTTGCAGTCCTGACCTCAATGACACTTGCATTTACTTTGCATATATTGGTTTCTTTGAATCCATCTACATATTTGCCAAAAAATTAGACATTAGCTTATCGATTGAGATATCGTTATCGGGGCCAGTCACATGCTGGTTAGTGCCCTGTGTGGTACGTTGCGTCATCTTTGTCAGAATCATGTTCTGTGCTGTCATTGTGTGTACAAATGGCCATGTCAAATAGGACTGAAAGCGCAACCATCATTTTAAATTTTCTTTCAGAAGTCAATAGTACTCATGAAAATAAGCAACTTTGTAACATACAGTTGAAAAAAAGAAGTTTACATACACTATATAAAAGATATGCATGTTTTTCCTGAAACACACTGCTTCCTTGTGTAGCTTTCTTTGAAAGTTTAAAGAAATCAGCCAAGATATCAGGAAGACTATTGTGGACTTGCACAAGTCTGATTCATCTTTGACTGCAATTTCCAGATACCTGAAGGTGCCTTTTTCATTTGTACAAACAATTATATGCAAGTAAAAAAAGATGGGAATGTCCAGCCATCATACCGCTCAGGAAGGAGATGTGTTCTATTTCCCAGAGATGAACGTGCCTTGGTCCGACATGTGCATGTCAACCAAAGAACAAAAGCAAAAGACCTTGTGAAGATAATGGTGGAAGCTGATAAGATTGTGTCATTATCCACAGTGAAATGAGTACTGTTTCAAATTGGGCTGAAAGGCCACTCTGCCAGGAACAAGCCATTAGTCCAAGAGAAACATAAAAAGCTAGATTAGTCTTTGCAAATGCACACAGAAACAAAGACCTACATTTTTGGAGACATGTCATGTGGTCTGACGAAACTAAAATTGAACTGTTTGGCTGTAATTGCCATCAATATGTTTGGAGGAAAGAGGGAGAAGCTTGAAAGCCTAAGAACACCATCCCAACTGTGAAACACAAGTGTGAAAGCATCATGTTATGGGATTGTTTTGCTGCAGGGGGGACTGGTGAACTTCACAAAATAGATGGCATCAAGAGGAAAGAAGATTATGTGGCAATACTGAAGCAACATCTCAAGACATCAGCCAGGAAGTTAAAGCTTAGACGGAAATGGGTCTTCCAAACGGACAATGACCCAAAGCATATTGCCAAACTGGTTACAAAGTGGCTTAAGGATAACAAAGTCAATGTTTTGGAGTGACCCTCACAAAGCCCTGATCTCAATCCTATTGAAAGTTTATGGGCAAAACTGAAAAAGCAATTGCGAACAAGGTGACCTACAAACATGGCTCAGTTACACCAGCTCTGTCAAGAGGAATGGGACCAAATTCCTACTAACTATAGTGAGAAGCTTGTGGAAGGATATAAAACATGTTTGACTGAAATCATAGAGTTTAAGGGCAATGGTACCAAATGCTAATGAAATATATGTAACTTGTGACTTTGCAGAAAGTAATAAAAAAAGCCTTTAAACATTCTCTTTCTCTTATTTGACAAATGTTTATCATTATAGAGTCCTAATTGACCTAAAAAAGGTTTATTCTGAGTTCATATCAGATAGTAAGAAAAACATGTATGTGTCTTTTTATATAGTGTATGTAAACTTCTGTTTTCATCTGTACCTTATCAGACAAATGTGCTTCTTTTTCTGCCACAATTGATTACTTATTATCAAAATTCTCAATTCTGAGCTAAAACCTGTATTTACTGAAGACTTTCCCATTACTGAGATAAGATGGCAGTGCAGTTAACCATGGTAGCTGCTAACCATAGCAGTAACTGTTGCACCTGAGCTGTCCTTGGGTGACCTCAGTGAGTCACTACTTACCCTGCCGCAACTCGTGGCTCATTCATTCAGTGTTTGGAGGCCATGGTGACAGGTTGCTTTGTTCTTCACCGCAGCCTCTGATGAAGCAGAGCTCAGATTAGGACTTGGCCAGTTGAGAGAAAAACGTTGCAGAGGATCGAGGATGGGTACGATAGAGTAATAAAGATGGAGTCAAGAAATGTGCGCCATTCTTCATCAATGGAAACCTCGGACCCCTCAATGCCACTGGATATCTGAATCATGTAGCAATTTCAGATACCAAGTTTGCTCTGAAATATGGCCAAAACTGGTTGCAAATGGCATCTTGGCAGCTTCACGCTTGATTTCCCTTAATTCATGGGCAGTTATTTTGCACCTGATTTGCCCAATACGCTTTTTGAGACCCTGTTGGCTATTTGCCATGAAACGCTTGATTGTTCGGTGATCACGCTAAAAAAGTTTGGCAATTTCAAGACTGCTGCATCCCTCTGCAAGACATCTCACAATTTTGGACTTTTCAGAGCCCGTCAAACCTCTCTTCTGACCCATTTTGACAAAGGAAAGGAAGTTGCCTAATAATTAAGCACACCTTATATAGGGTGTTGATGTCATAAGACCACACCCCTCCTCGCTACAGAGATGCACATCACCTGATTTACTTAATTGGTAGTTGGCTCTAAAGCCTATACAGCTTGGAGTAGGACAGCATGTCTAAAAAGTATCATGTGATCAAAATACTCATTTGCCTAATAATTCTGCGCACAGTGTATTTGACAGAAATTGCAAAACTCATTACCCATCAAACTGACATAAACCTCAGTAGAACCCAACAAACTTTCAAATCATGCAGTTCTGGGCTAAATAAGCCCTGGCATCAGCCTGGAGTGCTGCAAAAGCTTATACATTTGTCATTTTGCTTTTATATCTAAAAAGAAATATTATTGGCATGTGCACACTTTTTGGATTTATTACAGAAATTTCAAAGCCACATCTTCATCACATGGCAGGTAAAACGTAGCAGCAAAAAGTTGAGTTTTTTACCTGTTTTTGGTGCTTTTTTGTTGCCTATTTTTAGTGGAGAGTTTTCCCATTCATTAGAATAGCAGAAATCCACAGCAAAAACAATGCACAAATTGGCCCACCCTACCCACCGAAGGGACCCAGACATTCCTGCCATCATTGTGGGTAAGCACCATGGGGATACTACAATGGGAATGTGACCGTCACGCTGGGCTATAAGGGATATGCATAGATGGAACCTTGGTTTTCCAATACTTTGAGTTACGCACCCACTGTGGATGCTATGTGAGTACCTATATATGCAGAGTTCCATCCCAGTTCACTGGTTACATTCGAGTTGAAGACACACCACATACCACAAATACCATACCAGTTAAAGAATCTGATACCGATGATGTGTGGAATGACCAATATGGTAAAAAAAGGTTTTAGCCAACAGAGTAAAATCATGTACCCTAATGCTATGCTAGTGGCCTAAAATGTACAATAATACAGGTTTACTATGTGTCTCTTCAATTTTGGGGAAACACCTTCAATTTTCCTCTGCTTTTGGACCCACTTTTAAAACTGTTTTTGTGAAAAATAAATTTTTGTACAGACTGCACATGTTAAATATTTCTGATCCTTAAGTAAAGTTTTCATGCATTATTTCAGTGGGGTCAATAATTGAGAGCAAGTGTGAGGGGTAGAAAATTACCTGACCCTGTTGTTTTTTGTAATTGAGTCTGACTTCACACTACGGCTGGGATCCGATCCGTGGCTGTCCGCTTGAGGCAGACAGCCGTGGACTGGATCAGCACACAGAACTGGAGTGCTAATTTGCCCTCCGGTCCAGTGTGCTGCCACACACAGCTGCCACCGCTGATAGGTCAGGACCGCAGCTCGCGGGGAGCTGCCGCGGTCCTGAACTGTCAGGAGGGGCTGGCGCTGAGCTTCAGCACCATGGAGCTGTCCCCTCTGACAGATCAGGAATGCAGCTCGCTCCTTGGGAGCCGCAGTCCTGAGTTATCAGCAGCGGCAGCTGCGCCGGCTGCACATCGGACCGGAGGGCAAATTAGCTCTCCAGTTCTGTGTGCTGATCCGGTCCGGGGCTGTCTGCCTCAAGCAGACAGCCACGGATCGCATCCCAGCTGTAGTGTGAAGCCGGCCTAAGAATTGACATGCTGCAGATTTAAATTTACATCATATATGCAAGAAAATACTCAATGTGTGCTATCTAGAAGTCCCTGGATGTTGGCATACTGCTTTAGTGTGATTTATATAGAAAATCTTTGGCTGTCATTATACTGGAAATGGGGGCTCTGGGTGTCACTACTATAAAGGGAGCGAAGCTGGACTTGGCTCGTGACCCTGTCTCAGAGCTGAATTTGACTCTCAAGGTCAGAAAGGTTGTGGACCTCTGGAGTAGAGCTTTACTTCATCGTGTGTGAAGACTGAATAAATAGTCTGACTCATGTCCTCAATATGCGGTTACCTCACTTCATTTCCCTAATCAAGTTTTATATAATGACATTTTTGCTAGAGGCACAGTTGTAGCACCGGTAAGGGCTGAGCGTTTTATTTCTGGTAATTCACATGAACCTCCAGTCCTGCTGACCAATGTTCTGGACACATTAGGAGCCTTGTTTACAATAGTTCTTTTTTAAACTTTGTTTTATTTTATTCGCTTATATAGCACCATTAATCTAAACAGTGCTTTATAGACCTTTTACATACACTAGTGACAGGGATAAATCAGGAAAGTAACAAAGTAGTAACTGATTACATAGGATGCATAAGGCGTTTGTTCACCAAGTTGTGGAAAATCAGTTTTATTATCATATATGATAAACATTGACAGAATTAAATATTTACTGCAGAACATATAGAGGATAAATGTATATTTTGTGGTAAATATGAGTGAACCGAGGGAGTGGGCATAATATTTTACATGATGGGAATGCAGTGAATAGATGAGACTCGACATGTTTAATGGGACATTAAAGAATATTCTCAGCTCTTCTTTACCTAATAGTATCCTATATGTAGAATGTGATGTTAGTTTTATAATGTTTAGCAGTATTAGAAAAGCTTGTACTAAATATTTGCTCAAGTATTACATATTGCTGAATATATTTCATACCAGATCTAACTCTGAGGTCATCTCATACTCTCAGCTGCACATAATCGCCAGGAGTGTAGACGATGACATCATTATAAAATGAGCCTGTCTGGATAAAAGTGACATAAACTAACATTTAACCCACCGGATGGAATTCTTAACTTACTAATACAGTAAGATAAGTAAGGTCTGAGCCAGAAGACCATGTTTGTACTTCTATGCTACTTTTTACGTGTCATAAAGCCTTGTTCCTTAATGTCTGCAATGCATTCGTGTAATTCTGAAGCCTCTAAAGGGGTCGTAGACTACAATGACCTGAACTGAGTTCAAGTGAATTCCACCTGTCTTTTATCTGAACATGTTTGTTTGTTTGTTTAAACAGTCTGCAAAATAGCAATTATAGGATTCAGACAGAATCACCCGAACACCCAAAGAAATGCAATGTGATCATCACCTGATACCAGCAATGGATTTGACATACAGTTGAATTTTAATTCAACCTTGAACCAACAGGGAATTAGAGATGAGCAAACTTTCAAGGTCCAGTCTCAGGTCACCAAACTTCCAAGGGTTACGCAAACCTGTTTGGGTGCTTTACATTTCCAAAAGTACTGGAGCGATCATCTCTGTCGTCAGGTACAATTGGGCTTGGCCCATTGCATGCAGCATGCAGTGTTTGATCAGCTCGCACTGGGCATAAAAACACAGTTATTAGCCAGGGTCACACGTGCACATCTGCTTTTTTAAGCCCTTAGAAAAACGGATCCGTTTTTCTAAGGGTGACAATAGTGTCCCCTGAAGTCCTGGATGTTTTTTGGAACTTTTGGGACTTACCGTATATACTCGTGTATAAGCCGACCCGTGTATAAGCCGACCCCCCTACTTTTGCCCCCAAAAACTGGGAAAACTTATTGACTCGCGTATAAGCCGAGAGTAGACTCCAGCACAGGTATACAGATCCCAGCACAGGGTATACAGGCCCCCAGGCACAGGGTATACAGGCCCCCAGGCATAGGGTATCCAGATCCCAGCACAGGGTATCCAGGCCCCCAGGCACAGGGTATCCAGGCCCCCAGGCACGGGGTATCCAGGCCCCCAGGCACGGGGTATACAGGCCCCCAGGCATAGGGTATCCAGATCCCAGCACAGGGTATCCAGGCCCCCAGGCACAGGGTATCCAGGCCCCCAGGCACGGGGTATCCAGGCCCCCAGGCACGGGGTATACAGGCCCCCAGGCACGGGGTATACAGGCCCCCAGGCACGGGGTATACAGGCCCCCAGGCACGGGGTATACAGGCCTTCAGGCTCGGGGTATACAGGCCCCCAGGCTCGGGGTATACAGGCCCCCAGGCACGGGGTATACAGGCCCCCAGGCACGGGGTATACAGGCCCCCAGGCACGGGGTATACAGGCCCCCAGGCACGGGGTATACAGGCCCCCAGGCACGGGGTATACAGGCCCCCAGGCTCGGGGTATACAGGCCCCCAGGCACGGGGTATACAGGCCCCCAGGCACGGGGTATACAGGCCCCCCGGCTCGGGGAATACAGGCCCCCAGGCACGGGGTATACAGGCCCCCAGGCATGGGGTATACAGGCCCTCAGGCTCGGGGTATACAGGCCCCCAGGCTCGGGGTATACAGGCCCCCAGGCACGGGGTATCCAGGCCCCCAGGCACGGGGTATACAGGCCCCCAGCACGGGGTATACAGCCCCCCCCATCCCTCACAGTATGGTGCCCCCCCCTCCATGCTGCCGCTGCTTAGTGTACAATAAATACATTGTTATTATCTCTCACCGGCCCGGTCTCAGTGCATTCTCCCTCCTCCCTGCGAGGCTGCGTGTCATGTGACCGGCCGGTGACGTCATCGCCGTGAGCCCCGGTCACATGACACGAAGCCTCGCAGGGAGGAGGGAGAATGCACTGAGACCGGGCCGGTGAGAGATAATAACAATGTATTTATTGTACGCTAAGCAGCGGCAGCATTGAGGGGGGGGCGCCATACTGTGAGGGATGATGGGGGCTGTATACCCCGTGCTGGGGGGCTGTAAGGCGATATGCACTGCTCCCCCCGCGGATGGGCGGGGGATGCAGTGCATATCATGAATAAGTTATGAGCGGCTCCACGTCACGAGCCGCTCATATTGCAGCCTTCCCCCCACCTCCTCCTGCCTCCTCCTGCTCCCGGACACAGCCCCCACCTCGCACAAAAGTATGTACTCGTGTATAAGCCGAGGGGGTCTTTTCAGCCCAATTTTTGGGCTGAAAAAGTCGGCTTATACACAAGTATATACGGTAGTCATTTTTTCACCAAAACGCATATGCGTTAACGCATGGTGCCTATATGTGTCCATGCGTCTCTCATAGGGCTCCATGTTAAAAAAACACATGCATTTTTTTAAAGCACCCCAAAAACGCTGCTAGCAGTGTTTTTTGGCTGCTGCATAAAAACACATGCGTTTTTTGAAAAACACACATGCACATGCGTTAACGCATATGTGTTTTTGGCCTTTGCAAAAAAAATGTCCAAAATGATCCCAAAAACGGATTTAGCCCAAAAAACGGATGGTATGTGTGACCCTGGCCATTGGGTGTTTTACTTATGGCCGGGTGTGGGTGGAGAGCTAAACTGCCAATCAGTGACTTACATTGAGGTTCAGGTCAATTTCAGGGTCACGAACAGTATGCCAAAAAGTTTGAGTGCACCACCTGAACCCGAACTTCAAAAGGTTCGCTCATCTGTACGGGAATATTATGGGATCTTTGTACTGAAATCAAACTAAAAAGGGACTAAGATAATTGTGTAATTATAATGATATCATTCTAATTTCATATAGAGCACATTTGTGCCTAAAGATCCTACAACAAATCTGTCATGTGTGAGCATACCTGTACAGTCAATTAAAGTAATTATTAGTGCTTTCAGGCAATTAAATGTATGCATTATTTGATACCTTCACACCCTTGCACAGAGAGTGACAGGAGCATTATTATTTTGCATGGCGAGGGTTTTGTTCTGTACAGCAATCACTTTTTGATTGGAACCACTGACCACAAGTCATAAACTGAGTGCAAATCTTGATAGGCCATCAGTTATTAATCGTGATGATAGAACATCTTCTTAATTGTTGTCTCCCTATATTATGGTAATACCAGTTTCTAAGAGATTGGTCCAGTATCTGCCATTTAATTACCTCTTAAGGTCCCGTTACATGGTATGAGATTGTGAACGATATCGCTAAAACGTCACGGGTTTGGAGTCGTTCAAACGACATCGTTAGGACGTCATTGCATGTAACACCGAGATACGACTACGATAAATCATTGGATCGTTGATCGCAGATTTGTGAACATGTTCTTAAATCAAACGATCCTCAACCAGCCAACCTGCCGCATCGTTGTTTGTGACACCGCGATAACGATGTCGTTAATGACGTCACCTATTCACAACAGTGAACAAGTATCGTTCGCTGGGTTGTGCGAACAATACCTGCTCGCCGCATCGTTGGTGCATCATCCACGATATGTAGACGTGTCACATCTCACCAACCATGTCAAAAAGATGTCCTAATGACCGCACGCCCATGAGATCGCTGGCGATATCGTTACAACATTGCAGCGTGTAACGGTACCTTTAGATGACAGTACAGACCTGGTGATCTACCTATATGACTGCTAGGGCATCATAATACCTCTGTTATCCAACCTTTTATTATGTGCTGTGCTTATACATTTATCATATTCACTATAACGAAGTATTGGATATTAACCATTATATACAGTGACATACTGGGGTCCCAATGACCCAACAGTTACATTAGTTCCAGCGGCCGCCTGTTCAGCAACAAGAAATGTCACCTGACCTAAATTTACCTATTCTTATTATGTAAAACTAGATTAAATTATTAATGAGATTCTTCCCTTGTCTGTACATGTTACTTTACATGTACTGGGCTAAACACTGCTGATAAAGTGGATGGAAAGCCCACTTGGACACTGGTCCACTGGGTGGATTCACCTGTTGCCCTGTGGGTCAATCCAAGCCTGATTGTATAACATTTAAATGTATGGACCTATATGTTGGAACAACTGTAGTGGTCTTGGTGTAAGAATATCTATCTTATATCTAAAGCTGTATATGAAATAAGCTATCCAACCTGACATTTTCAACTGCAGAGGGTTAAGATTAAGTTTAAGAAATTTCTATCAAATACTTCCCAACAAAGACATAAAAACAATTTATCTTGAAGCATGTCTTGTCCTGTCTGTCGGATTTCAGGAGCGATATGCCACTCACAAGACTGGATAAGACATTTTTTTAGTCTGTAATATGTAACTTCACCTCCTTTAAATGAGTCTCTCTGGCTGTTTCAAGCTAACAAGCTGAGCTTTATAGTCTAGATCAAAAGTTTAAAGAGATTACTGGTATCTTGTGGCCAAATAAATACCGTTGTCACTATTATAAGCAGAGTATATTTTATCTTGCTTCCTTCTGTCATGCCTCATATAAGTCATTCTAGTGATCACCTTTTGACTTTGTGCTGTAGTTTTACCAGTTCTCTAAATAGGACAGGCGCACCAGTATGTCATGTACAAAGTAACACATCCTGACAAACCAAGAAAGGCTTTTTTATTCCCATTTCTTCCATATTTCATGAAGGGCCTTTAGATCAAGTTGTGAAGGTGCAGTGGATATTGAAACTCTACACACGCCTATTTTTTTGTCTAGTAAAAATATTACACCAAAAAGAATCATTTCAGAACTTATTCCTCTTTTATTGTCACTCATAACTTGTACTATTCAATTGAATAAAAACTGAAATTTTAGGTGGAAAAAAGAACCAAAATAATGTGGTTGCATCAGTCTTTTTCAGTAGGAGTCTATCAGCATAATAACTGTGACACGGGCAATCTTTATCACTCTTCCTTGCTGTAGCACTCCAAATCTGTCAGATTGCAAGGAAATCTCTTGTATACATGAGGTCAACCCATAGATATTCAATGGAATCAGGTCTGGGCTCTGGCTGTATGATTCTAAAAGTTTGGTCTTCTTCTGGTGAGGACATTTTTTGTATTACATGATATATCCCCCTCTAGATGTCAGCCCTCGCGGACAGGATCCCCGCCCTATTGTACCCGTTATTGATTGATTGTCGTTTGTTGTCGTTTTCAACCACGGTCTTTGTCTACCTTCTAACTGTATAAAGCGCCATGTATCCTAATAGCGCTATATAAATACCTAATAATAATATAATAATATTTAATGCCTTGGAAAGTTTTCTGTACCCATCTCCTGACTGAAAACTTTCAACATCCCCTTGCTGTGGTTGTAAGCTGTGTTACGGGCTTGGCTTTTGCCGGAAATTAAGAAAGTGTCGTTCTAGAACAGCTAAACCTTTTATGGAGTTAATTACATATATGAGGTTAGTCACTTCATATGGGGTTACACAAAATCACTTTAAATGATGGCAGCTGCATACTATAATAATATTAATGATAATTTTTATTTATATAGCACCAACATATTCTGTAGCACTCAACAATTCAGAGGGGACATGTACAGACAATATGGAACAATACAGAGTAACACAATTTAATAGATACCAGGAGGAATGAGGGCCTTGCTCACAAGCATACAGTCTAAGAGGAAATAGCAGAAGCACAATAAGTGAATGGTAAAAAGTGATCGTATTATATGGTCCAGCCATCAATATAATTAAAAGGGTATTCAAATAACGCTGCATGAATCGGTCACCAGCCAGGATTTGTACAAGTACAGATACAGCATGCTATTAAGTTCATGGAGGGTGTGTAAACAGATGATAAAATAGACCAGGTTTTGAAGAAAATATTGTAAGGGCAAAAATGGGAATAGTTGGATAAGTGAGGTGATGTTATAGGCTAGTCTAAAGAAGTGCGTTTTTAGGGCCCGCTTAAAATTGTGGGTATTGTAAATGAATTGAATTGTTGCTCTAGAGAGTTGACGCAGTTTGCGAGAAGTCTTAGAGATGGAAGTGGGAGGTTCGGATTATATAGGATATCAATTTTAGGTCATTAGCGGAACAGAGGGCAACAAGTGGGATGATAGTAGACAGAGATGAGGGAGGAGATGTAGAGTGGTTCAGAACTGTGGAGAGGTTTGTGAGTGTGCACTGACTGACATAGGGTAGAGGTATTGGTGTAAAGGATGGCGAGGAATATGACCCTGGCTTCTGCATTCAGGATGAAATTTGAAAGGGATGAGTTTAGTAAGAGGGAGACCAATTAGTAGAGAGGTCAGACGAGAATAAATAAGTGTGATAGTAAGAATTTCTGCAGAATCAATGATAAGAAAAGGTTGAATTCTAGAGATGTTTCTGAGGTGTAGGTGGCATGAGCAAGAAGTGAAGGAGAGATCTGAGTCAAATATGACCCCAAGACAACTGCTGGCGAGTAATGTTAGAACCACACATGGAAATGGCTAAAATTGGCTTTAGGAAGGTTAGCAGAGGGAACAAACATAAGAAGTTCAGTTTTTCATAGATCAGTTTTAGGTAGAGGGAGGATATTGTTGTGCAGCAGACAGACCATCACTGGTATTTTGTAGTAATGCAGAGGTGATGAAAGGAAGATGGTGTGTATAATTAGGTGTCATCACATATGGAGGTACTGAAAACTGAATCTACTCAAGGTTTGTCATAGGGAGCGGCCTAAGACTAAACATGAGGAACTCTACAGTAAGGAAGAGAGAGGAAGAGGAACCAGCTAAAGGAGCAATCAGAGTTAGGAGGAGAGAAACCAGGAGAGAGTGGTTGTCTTGAGGCTGATAGAGCAGATCATAGTGAGGAGTAGCTGGTGATCTACAGAATTGAATGCAGCAGAGCAATCCAGGAGAATCAGCATGGAGTAGTGACCATTAGGTTTAGTTTATTACTAGTATGTCATTTTTAGTAAGACTTTAGTAAGAATATTTTTAGTAGAGTGAAAGGAGTGGAAACTGGATTCAAAAGGGTCAAGAAGAGAATTATCTGAGAGTTAGTAGATTATACAGGACTGGAACAAGTGTTTCAGAAGTTTAGAGATGAAGGGAAGATTCGGTCTGTAGTTTGCAGCAATGTTATGTTTAGTAATGGGTATATGCTGCCATGTTCAAAGGAGGGGGGGAAAGATACCAGATGAGAGAGAAGTAATGCTGTGTAGTGGTGTATTGACCAGACTGCAAGCCATCAAGCGCAGGGTTCTAGCCACACTTTGCGCTAGCCACTATGCTACTGCGCATCCTTACGATCGGGGCACTTTTCACCTGCTTTCATGACCTGAAAAGAGGGACTTTGGCACAGCCCTTCACAGGTGGCAAATAGTCTGATGGCTGGGCATACAGGCCACAGCAATATTAAACATGTCAGTGAATGAAATAAAGCAATGCGGTACAAAACTAAGTAAGAAAAGCAAAGGACAGAGCACTGACCATACAATAAGAGCAAAAGAGCAAACCAAGAGCAGCACAGTACTAACCTTGCTACCTAAACAAAAGTGAAATAATCAGTACAACACAGAGGATATGGTCCAACTCCACCCTCAGCCAACAGCGATAAAGGAGTGGGTGAATTAGGTGGAATGAATGGAACCTCCCACTATCTAGTTAAACCAGCAGACACAGCATCCTGTGTCTGGTGGCAACAGCTGACACTATAGGACCATGCATCCTGGGACCCTGTAAAGGAAATATTTATTTGTAGTGGAATGTAGGATAATAGCAGTAAATTCACATTTGTTCAAGGCTACATCTCTACACAAAAGAGACATAACTTGTACTTAGCTTGATTACAGGAACTTAAAACCAAGGGTCTCCAGTAGAACACAAAGGGTAACATTTCTCACACCTCTGCAAGCTTCAAAAGGATGGAACAAATGGTCATTGGTGGCAGGGACGCACATTCTCTATTTGCTATAGGGGGTGCATGTAAAACACAAGGCATTTAATATGCCATGCATTCATTACCAAATTGCCATGGTCCAGTCACAGACCTGAGATTAGAATATTAAAATTAGAGTCTGTTCTGGAAACCTGAACCCAAGACAAAATGCATAAAAGCTAGAGGTCACAAAAAGAAAGTGTTCACAATTTGGCGCAGCCAAATGCTGATGTAATTTATATTTAATTTCCCCTTCTTCCCCCCAGGAAATAGAAGAATAGCTTTAGACTGGAAGTTAGGTATTTTGGTAATTCTCCCATTTTTTTTTTTTTAACTGTTTTGCATATATGTCTACCTTTTCATTTTTATCTTTTACAGGCTGTAGTCCCCGGTGTTGCCTGGGATGGTAACTAACTGTTCTTAGCTTTAACAAAATAGAATGGGTTAACAAGTCTTGCTTCTCTCTGCTAAGATACACAGACTGCAAGTGTAATACAGGGGCTATGTGTGGGGTCTTGGTGTAATGCAGGGGCTATGTGTGGGCTCCTCGTGTAACACAGGGGCTATGTGTGGGCACAGGCTGTAATACAGGGGCTATGTGGGGCACAGGCTCTAATACAGGGGCTATGTAAGGCACAGGCTGTAAATGTAATACAGGGGCTATGTGTGGGCTCCTGGTGTAATACAGGGGGTACATGAGGCACATACACTAATATAAGGAATATGTGAGACTTCAAGTGTAATACAGGGGCTACATGAGACACATACACTAATATAGGGACTATGTGAGACTTCAAGTGTAATACAGGGGCTATGTGTGGGCACATGCTACAATACAAGGGGCTATGTGTGAGCTTCTGCTCTAATATAGGGGGCTATGCATGAGCTCCTGGTGTACTGCAGAGGCTATAGGAGACCTCGTGTTGTAATACTGGGGACTGTGTGTCACCTCCTGCTGTATACAGAGGACTGTGTGCGGCATCCTGCTGTAATACTGGTGATTGTGTGCGGCATCCTGCTGTTATACTGGGGACTGTGTGCTGCCTCCTGCTGTAATACTAGGGACTGTGTGCTGCCTCCTGCTGTAATACTGGGGGCTGTGTGTGACCTCTTGATGTATACTTGGGGTTGTATGTGGCCTCCTGCTGTATATTAGGGGCTGTGTGCGGGCTCCTGCTGTATACTGAGGGCTGTGTGTAGTCTCCTGCTGTAATACTGGGGGCTGTGTGTGGCCTCTTGATGTATACTGGGGGCTGTGTGTAGCCTCTTGCTGTATAGAGGGCACTATGTGCTAGCTCCTGCTAGTGTAATGCAGAGGCTATATGAGACCTCCAGTTGTAATACTGAGGACTGTGTGTCACCTCCTGCTGTATACTGGGGGCTGTATGTGGCCTCCTGTTGTAATACTGGGGGCTGTGTGTGGCCTCTTGATGTATACTGGGGGCTGTGTGTCGCCTCCTGCTGTATAATAGGGGCTGAATGCAGGCTCCTGTTGTATACTGGGGGTAGTGTGTGGTCTCCTGCTGTAATATTGGGGGCTGTGTGTAGCCTATTGCTGTATAGAGGGTGCTATGTGCTGGCTCCTGCTGTATACTGGGGGCTGTGTGCGGGCTCCTGCTGTATACAGGGGGCTGTGTGCGACATCCTGCTGTAATAATGGGGACTGTGTGTGGTCTCTTTCTGTAATACTGGGGGCTGTGTGTGGCCTCCTGCTTAATACTGAGGGCTGTGTGTGGCTTCTTGTATACTGAGGGCTGTGTTCGGGCTCCTGCTATGTACTGGGAGCTGTGTGCATAAGGTTGTTAGAAGAATAGCAAAGAGGTGTCTTAGTTGCTTAGGGGTTTGTGTGCCTGCTGCTTCACTGACATCCATGTCCCAGTGTGTGGCATTTTCCAGAACTCCTTGTCATCGGCAAGCTTCACTGAATGTTTCACAGACATGCATAAGCTGTGTTATGCTATGAATGTCCTTTGTTGCCTATAGCATCCAATTAGAAGCTGAGATGGCCACCTGATAAATATGCAGGCTAACTGATAAAAAGCCAATGTAGTATCCCATTGGCTCAAACCTACAAAACTACATTACTCAGCTTTTTTATATTAGTATATCTTTTATATTGTAAGCGCTGTAATTTTTATATTAACCTTTTTCCTGATCACATGAATGTACTGGGTACTGTCATGTGGCCTAGTCTCTCTTCCTGTGTTGTCAGCTGCCCGTGCTTAGCTCACATTCATCCCTTCAACACATCTCAGCTGATATCATCAGCAGAGTGATGTGCATTTTAACAGCACAGTCCCGATCAGAATCCGCGATCTGATCAGCACTGTTAACCCTTTGGATCACGCTATCATATCACTGACTAGATGATGGATCCAAATAACCAACCCAGCAGGGATTGCGCTGTTCCCCGCCAGGATCGCAGGTCTTGTGAAGCGAATTATGGGACCTGAATGCTTCACTTGGACAGTCCGGGTCCTGTAATGACCTAGAAGTTGTCCTGATTCACTTCCTTTTTGAAGATTAAAGAATTCTGTGGTTAGTATTGGAGCGCTGGGCACATAAGAGCAGGGGCAAGGTTTTGATTAACAAACCTTTTTATCTCATAAAATAACACAACGTTTCAACAGCAGTTGCCGTCTTCATCAGGTGGATTCAAATCTGCTGTTGAAACACGTTGTGGTGTTTTATAAAATAAAAAGGTTTGTTAACCAATACCTTGCCCCTGCTCTTATGTGCCCCAGCGCTCCGATACAAACCACAGAATTCTCTAATCTTCAAATTGTTTAACAACCCTCGGGTTGTGTGGTTGGAGATGCCTGTGGCCACATGAGCGAGAACAACTGCAGGACCTGCTGTGATGTAGCGGATAACACGGGACCATGTAATCGGAAGGAGGCCCACTTGATCGACACTCGGAAGTGCAGCCATGGAGAGACGCCGACCAAAGCACCTCGCACCCGCTATGATACCCATCCACCCTGGTTGTGCTGGCAGCACAACCAGGACAGGTGAGAGTCCTCCCGGTGATACCGGAATAATATCCCCACTAGACCACCAGGTGTTCTCAAAGAGCGCTTCTCCCCCCCTTTTATTATACTGATTCACTTCCTGTCTGTGATGTCCTAGTGACATCACAAGCAGAGAGTGATAATTTCCTGTGTCTTTAGATGAGCAGCATCTCATCTAAAGACAAAGGAAGTGATCAGACCTTGCAGAATTGAGGCCCTCAAGTGGCCAGTGTAAAATATAATAAAAAATATGTTTTTAAAAGTATGAAAAAAAACATGAAAGTTCAAATCACCCCCTTTTTGTGCCATTAAAAATAAAACTAGTAAAAAAATACACACATTTTGGCATCACCATGTTAAGAAATGCCGTCTATCAAAATATAAAATCAATTAATCAGATTGGTAAGCTACATAATGGAAAAAAAGTCCAAATGCCAAAATTATTTTTTATTCGCCACAACAATGCAATATAATGCAATAACAGGCGATCAAAACAACACATCCACTAAAAAATGGTATGATTAGAAATGTCAGCTGAAACTGCAAAAAATAAGCATCACCAGCCCCAGATCCCGAAAAATGAGAACGCTACCAGTCAGGGAAAATGGCGCAAAGTGCAATTCTCCTGAACGCCTGAAACATCGCAATGTGATATTAGATTTATCCTGAGGAAAGGGCAGGGAGCACATTGACTAATAATCAATATTATATTCACCCTTTGATGTCTCGTGAAATTTGATTTTTAACCCTTCATCCTCCCTATTTAAATTTTCTGAGATAATGACTTAGGGTTTTCATTGACTGTAAGCCATAGTCATCCACATTAACAAAATAAACACTTGAAATAGATCACTCTGATTGTAATGATTCTATATACGTAATATATGCTTTTCACTTTTTGTATTGAATTACTGAAATAAATTAGGTTTTTGATGGCATTCCAATTCATTGAGATGCCTGTATGACAAAAATGTGCATGTTTGGCTGTACTTAGTTTATGCAAAATGTGTTGGAAGTACAGTTCCAACTAATAACAACTAATATCTATTTGGAATTTCCAGTGTTTTAAAGGTTTTTTCAGCTTTTAATTTTTATTATTTAAAAAAAAAACCTTTGAAATAAATAAAATCGATATTTAGCATACTCACTTTCCAGTTCCCTGCAGCTCTGTTTCCAATGGTGTCTGGGTCATTGTAGGGTGTTTGCGCTTTCTCTTTTCTGGCAAGATGAGCATTCTTCCCTACACTGGATATTTTTTAAGAAGAATATTCGGGGATGGATGTCCTCTTAAACATTTAACTATGTGTGAATTTGCCACTGCATGAACACAAAATAACAGTAAGGTTACTTTAACACGCCGCCACTTGTGCAGCAACTGGGTCCTGGCAATAGGAGATTTCTTGTGTCCTGTTGCCTTGAAATATGCACGAAAATGGGCTGAGTTGTAAAATTGGGAAATCTTATCAGTGATAACCGCTAGTAAGATTGAATACCTGTTTGCTATAACACGTGTTCAAAAACCAAGGCAACACAAAGCACAATTGCCATGGTAGTGTCTCTAATTACAGGGCACAGGGATGGGATTTGCTTCGCCCAGTGAATTCCCAGGGGCGTGCCACAGCATGCTGGATACCGCGCCCCATCAGCGATGATTGGTGGGGGCTACTGTGTAACCATTGGCTGTCCCTTCACAGGGCGCCATATTTAAAGAGCTGTCCATTCACACTACACAATTGCAATGGCGTCATGTAATAGCCAGCCTTCCTGCGCAGGCTGGCCAATCATGACACTATTGCGTTGTCCAATCAGCGTATTAGCGTCACGGAATACACAACTCAGTCACGCCTATGTACTTGTGGCGCGAAAGATGTATGCCCATATTCCTTTGTGGTAGCGGCGTGTGAAGCAGCAAAGGCATTCAACAGGAAGTTATCTGCAGAATCTGTTGGAACGTGCAGTTGATACCGGTTGCTAGGCACTGTGGCGGCGTGTAAAGGTACCTTAAAAGTAGCTTTAGCCTTCGTATTTTACCAGTATCGATTATGCAAATAAAGGGTCTAAAGTAGATTACCTTGATCCTGTTTTTCATACATACTATGTATTTTATGCATAGTAGACAACAAAGGCACACTACATTTATGAAGGCTAGAAATGTTGTATCTAACAATGAAGGACATATTCTTGAGCATTTTTTATTTGATTTAACATTTTGTTTTCTAGATGAAAGATTTTTAATAAAAGCTTTTGTGTTTAATGGTACAAATATTATAGCACATGCTAAATGAGCCAACAACACTATTTCATGACATACCATAATTGTGCTGCCACAGCATTAAGCCTCATGTGATATAGTCATCTCTATATCACATTGGTTGGGTGTTTTGGGCTTTTTTTCTGAGTATTTGCTGTGGTTGGAAGAGTCATTTAGAAAACGCAGTATGCTACATTAGTTCTACCAGAAAGCTGTCAGCTAGTTATTGATAATGTAATTAGTGACTCAAAATGATGTAAAATGATAATTATTACATCTTACATTTTTATTCCAAGAAATCAGATAGGATAGAAAAATCTACTGAAACAAATTGATTCTTTTGTGCATGACCTATTTGCCTGGACATAACAGCAACTATTGAAAATGCCAATTTGTCAAATAGGATTTAAATTTTTGTTTAGGAGCTTAGACTTCTAATTAGTGATGGGCGAACCCGCTGATGTTCGGGTTCAGTGGACCCAGAAGTCCGGAATTGGGATCAGACTTGTCCCGGACTTAAGTCCAAACCCCAAACTTTAAAGTTCTGAAATGGTGGCTGTAGAAAGAAACGAAACATTGATTAAACATCAGCTCATACTTATATATACCAAGAAACCTTTTCCCTCAAATCCAAATTTACATTTACAATCAATTGACCAAATAATAAATGGTTGGATTATATTTAGGTTGACCAGTATTTGTGGTCAAAACCTGTTCAAATATAACATACTGGTAACCAATTAAACAGGCTGTCCTATAAAATACAGGACACCTAATCAAACATCCGCCATTAGTAACAGTAACAAAAGCAGCACAGGAACGGGGACCCCTTCAAGGCGCGTTTCACCATGAAGGCCGTTCCCTTCACTGTGAAACACGCGTTGAGGGGGTCCTCGGAACTGTGCTGCTTTTGTTACTGTTACTAATGGAGGATGTTTGATTAGGTGTCCTGTATTTTATAGGACAACCTGTTTAATTGATTACCAGTATGTTATATTTGAACAGGTTTTGACCATGAATACTGGTCAACCTAAATATAATCCACACATCTATTATTTGGTCAATTGACAATATCAGTGTGCCGTGTGGGGCAGGTTGAGATATATATACTCTGTATATTACAGTACCTTTTTGCTGTTTGTTTCTCACCTGCACTTATTTAATTTAATAATAAAAAGAGCACTATGCAATTTCAAGTGTGGTCTTTCATTTCCTTACCTTATATTTGGATTTGAGGGAAAAGGTTTTCTGGTATATATATTATATTGGTTGACCAATTTATAGATAAAATAAATTTTGGTTATATTAGCTCATACTTACTGGGGTCCGCATGCTTGTACTTCCGGGGCTGCTTATTAACTTCCTGATTATTCACTGGAGATTGGCGCAACAGGCAACACAGATGCTGTCACAGAAAGTGGGCGTGTGTGATTGGCTGTTGGAGCCAGTGTAGTAACTTGGAAACAGCCCATACAATCTGGCATTTATCTTGCACGGTATATGCTAGAATGTATGGGCTGTTTCAAGGTTACTGCACTGGCTCCAACACACGCCCACTCCCTGTGACAGCACTGTGATTGGCTGTTACGCGCATCACCAGTGAATATTCAGGAAGTTAATGAGCAGCCCTGGAATTGCAAGCGTGCGGATCCCAGTAAGTATGTGCTGATGTTTAATCAATGTTTTGCTTCTTTTTACAGCCCTCCCAGTCCCCGAACCTAAACAGTAACACAGACTTCTCAGGGAAGTTTGTGTTTGCGGTCCATGCCCGGACACTAGGTGTTTGGTACGAACCCCAAACGTTACGGTTTTGGTTCATCCATGCCTACTTCTAATATTTTGATAGCATGGCACACCTGCAAGTATGGTACCAAAAAAGAATTCCACTTCTCAATGTACAGTAAGAAAAGACTTGGCACTTGATGCTGAAGTGATCCACTCTAGAGATGAGTGAATCTTTTGAAATTAAACTTTGCTGGCTTTACCAAATTTTCCCTGGAAATGTGATTCACAGCAAATACATTTGCATGAATTTCAGTACTTGAAAGCTTGTAATTGCTTGTACAATAAATTTGAGGGAGAGTTGAGAGAGAGAACCCCACTGACCATAAGAGCTTACTCTCTACAGGAGAGAGAGAGGATCCTGCTGACCATAAGAGAGAGAGGATGCCACTGTATATAACAGCTTACACTCTACAGGAGAGGATCCTGCTGACCATAATAGCTTACACTATACACAAGAGAAAGGACCTTGCTGTACATAACAGCTTACACTCTACAGGAGAGAGAGGACACCACTGTGCATAACAGCTTACTCTCTACAGGTGAAAGAGAGCATCATGCTGGCCATAAGAGTTCATACTTCACAGGGGAGAGAGAGGATGCGACTGTCCATAATAGCTTACACTCTACAGGAGAGAGGGTCCTGCTGACCGTAAGAGCTTATACTCTACAGGAGAAAGAGGATGCCTCTGTCCATAACATCTTACTCTGTATAGGAGAGAGAGGATCCTGCTGACCATAAGAGATTACATTCTACAGGATAGAGAGGATGCCACAGTCCATAACATCTTATACTCTACAGGAGATAGAGGGAGTGCCTTGCTTACCATAAGAGCTTACTCTCCACAGGAAAGAGAGGACTCACTGTCCCTGTCACAGCTTATACTCCACAGAAGAGAGAGAGAATCCTGTTGACCATAAGAGCTTACACTCTACAGGAGAGGGAGATGATCCCACTGTCTATAACAGCATTCATTCTACAGGAGAAAGAGAGGAGACCCTGCTCTACAAGCGAGACAGAGGACTCCGCTGACCATAAGAGCTTACACTATACAGAAGAGAGAGAACCTTGTTCACTTTAAGAGCTTACTTACTACAGGTGAAAGAGAATCTCACTGAACATAACACATTATACTGTATTGGAGAAGAGAGAGGTTCACACATACAAATCCATTTTTTAAGCCCTTAGAAAAATGGATCAGTTTTTCTAAGGGTGCCCATAGTGTCCCTTGAGGTCCTGGACATTTTTGGCAAATTTTGGGACTTAGTCATTTTTTCATTAAAAACGCATAAGCGTAAACACATGCGTTAACGCAGGTGCGTGAACACATATGTGTCCCATAGGGCCCCATGTTAAAAAAGCATGCGTTTTAATAAAGCACCCCAAAAACGCAGCTAGCAGCATGTTTGGGCAGCTACATAAAAACGCATGCGTTTTTTTAAAAAAACGCACACACATGCGTTAACGCATATGCGTTTTTGGATTTTGAAAAAAAATGTCCAAAATGTTCCCAAAAACAGATTTAAGGCAAAAATGGATGGTATATGTGACCCTGGCCTTACTCAGTGGCCCTGGAGATTGAAAAAGACTCTGTCATACAAACTTTGCTCCACTGGGAACCTCTGATCTGTGATGGCCCGGTACTGACCACCACTGTACAAGGTATGATAACCCATAAGATGTCATAACTGCAGGGCATATGAGGGAAAATTACATTAGCCTGCTCTCAAATGGTGCGAGAGAATGGTTTTTTTTTTGCAAACCGTAAATTAAGTGTAAAAATATTTAAATTAATTGAAAATCTCACATTTTAATAAGTTCAACGCAAACTTGATCCTCCATATATTGATGTCTCTAATCCACACGTTTTTTATGTTATGATTAGTTCACAATTGACCATTGTCAGATAGATGGAGAGAGAGAACCAGCGAAGACCCCTTTTAGAGAAACTTAGTAACTTACCGCTTCTATTTCTCTTTAGCACCTATGCCTACTATTTCGCCTTACTTCAGAATATTTTTAATCCATCTGGGGAGGTGTCCATTCTCAAATCTCAAGTAAAAATATTCCATAAAAATATTCTATAAACAGGAATGAAGAATTGAGGAGGAGAGATTGGAGCTTGGTGACCACCTTCAACAAGTCCCGGAATAGTGTATATAAACTATTGGAGTGGTATTAGTTTCTCCTTAAGGGAGACCCAAGTCTCTCCAACATTCTCCCCAAAACACCATTAATGGTTTATAGAAAAAAAGTAACATACACAGTATGGTGGCGCCAAGTAATACATCATTAAAACTGAAATATGAAAATGTGTCACCCACACTAATCAAAAAGGGGAGTTTTTCCTGTAGATCATTGAGATATAGGTTTTTAATACCCATTATGATTTTATAATACTTTGTTAAGATGTTTTTTTTCATGCTTGTAACCTTGTTAAGTAATGATTCCATAGCACTTTTTTCAGCAGACTGTAGTTATAACTAAGGGTTAATTTTCAGCAGATCGCAGGCACATCTAAGGGTTAATTGACATCACCAATGGTTCCTGGTCTAATTGGTTGATCACATTATTTAAAGTCATAACCCCCATTTCCCTGTAAACCCACCTGAGGAAGACAGCGGTCAGCTGTAGAAACGCGTAGTGGTATGTCATATTAATAAAATTGAGTGCTTCAGCATTTAATACAATTCCCTTGCTCACTACTTATGCGCGCTCCACATTGATCACAAATCTATCAATCAATGAAAAAATCCCCCCTTTTGGGATATGTGTCTGGAGCTGCTGAACGTGGGAGACATCCTCTGAGGCGGCTGAAGGACCTGCGGTCATGGTGACCGGACCGTGATGGTGATGCGGCGGTCACGTGACCGGATTTCTCCACATGATCCGGACCAGGAAGGAGATGAGGAACGGACCTGGGGTCACGTTCATACAGCGTCACAATACAGTGGCGTTATGAAGGGGTGCACAACAGAAGGTGAGTGGCTAATTCGCCCCACCACCACAAACATATCCCCACTAGACCACCAGGTTCTTTTCATGTGCACTCTCTTTTCTCTTTTTTACACAATAGGCATAGTTTGTCCTTTGTCGAACAAGAGTACATCAGCCATCCATTCCCGTAAAACAAATACGTCATCATTGTGCTGGTTCCGCACTCCGTCAGTCCCTAGAAGTGGCTGTAGGGAGGATTGTCGCTTCATCTCCGACTCAGTTCTTTTTCTCACAAGTTCAACCTAGATAGTAATAATGGAGAGGAGAGAGGGTGTTAAAAAATCAGCACTGTTGGTGAGGAATCCTGATGTAGCATCATGTTTGTTTATAGAAGCCATTATCTAAGAGTTGTTCATTCAGACCACCAGGGAAAAGACTCTTTAAGTTGTATATCCACCTAGATTCCAGTTTCAGGAGCTCATTCCGATACCTCGGAGGTCAGTTTGATGTTCCATGGATTTTCGTTAAGAGCAGAGATGAAGCGATGACAATCCTCAAGAGACCCTGACCAGAGAAAAAGTACATTATTAGCAATGAATCTGTACCATTTCACAACATTCTTTACAAATTTGTCCAGTTTATACACGTGAGTTTCCTCCCACCAGTCAAGAAATAAATTTGCGTACGATGGCACACACTGCACGTCCATCGCGGTCCCGGAAGCTTTGTTGTAATAGATACGATCGAATACAAAATAGTTTTTTTCTAGGACCATTCTCAGTAGGTCCAGTAGGAAGGAATCATGCATTCTGTTGTTCCCTTGTCTCTTGTTCAAAAAGTACTCAACTGCTTTTACACCGAGATCATGCGAGATGAAGGTGTACAAAGATTCCACATCCATTGAAACTAATAGGGTCTCCTCAGGTATCGATAGGGGTTCCAATTGCTGTAGTAGTTGTGCTGTTTCAATCCTGTTTTATAGTTTAATCTGATTATATCTCTGATGCTTGTCTCTGCTGCCACCTGCTGGCCAGACCTTTCAATTCCTTCTGCCTTTCCTTGTCCAGCCTATGGGGGTGTGGCTCCTGCACGTGCTGTTTGTCTCTTCCTGTTTTGCCCAGTCATTAGGAGACATTTTCTACTGAGAGAGTTCCATCCTCATAGAGCTGGAGAAGCAAGGTTTTTGACCCACAAGTAGCGACTGCAGAGACAAGCTTCATCAATGCCATGTTTTGGATCATTCATCTATGGAATAAACCAGCATTGTTTTCATCCTAACGTGTGTACGCTTATCTGAGACGCTGCTCCGGGTCCTGTCTGCCCCTCTTATTGGAAGTACAAAGGTAAGAAAGAACTCTCACCCCATTATACAACCAGCATGCCTTTATCGCCTTTAAGTGGGAACAGAACAGTCAAAAACCCTGCTTGAAGGCTCCCAGCAGCAAAAACCCTGCTTAAAAGCTCCTAGCAGTCAAAAACCTTGGTTGAAAGCTCCTAGCAGCTAGAAAACTGCCTTACAGCCCAACATCCAGCTATAGATCCCCATGTGCCCTGTCCCTCTGTGCATTAATCTGCCCAGCAACAAGCCTTGTGTATCTGTCTGCCTGCAGCAGTGCACGTCTGGACAAGCCTGGAGGAAGCTCTCCCACCTGCCACATCTATCAGCTCTGCCTGTACTGTTATAAAGAACTGTTTTTATCCACCTGCGGTTTCCTTCTGGCCACATCGCTTCCATAAGCCTGCAGTACACTATACCTCATTACTGCACATCGGCGAGCTGCGAACCCCAAGTTTCGTCAAAGCCACCTTGGGGATCCCATCCGGGAGTTCCCGCAGAGCCGCACAGCGATTTTCGGACCCCTATTCAAAAGTTGAGTTTTTTAAAGAGACAGTACACCTTTATTCAAAATGGCCGAAAAGGACCTCGGACAGGCTCCCACTGCTGAAACAGAGCAAATACAACCTGATACTGTCCACGATGAAGCCCAGGAGGCAGACCCCACGTCTCAAGCAGACCAAGTTACCCGACCAAAACGTTCTTACAAACCAACGGTAAAGGCAATTGAAAACTATCACGCTATGAAAGATGAGCTAAGTGAACGCCTGGAAGAACAGTGGGAACGCGTCGCCTCTTACATGTCGAGACTTGAACCCTCGTCAGGCGACGCCGCAAGCTTACAGTCTGTTATGGAACGGCTGAACGCCGCCCATGAAGGATACAAGAGACTGTCAACAAGGTACATTGCCCTTCTAAAAGACTTTAATTCTGATGAATCCCTTTCAGACCTCAGTAAGGCGCTAGAGACAGACAAAGGGAGAGATGCCAAGGTCCGACACGCCATAAACAAGGCCGAACACCGTATCTCTCACCTGCAAGAAACCAGATCACACCGATTGACCTCATCTAAACGTTCCTCTCGGGCATCCAGGTCATCATCCTCAAGAAGTTCAACCATGAGCGACAGGATACTAGAGGCCCGCATAATAGCAGAGGAATCCAGGGTGAGACGTTCTTTCACTGAGAGAGAAGCAGAAGAAAAAAGGACAGAAGCAAGGGCAGAGGCAAAAAGGGCAGAAGCAGAGGTGGAAGCAAAAAGGGCAGAAGCAAGGGCAGAGGCAAAAAGGGCAGAAGCAGAGGCTAAAAGGGCGGAAGCGGAGATGGAAGCAAAAAGGGCAGAAGCAGAGGCTAAAAGGGCGGGAGCGGAGATGGAAGCAAAAAGGGCAGAAGCAGAGGCTAAAAGGGCGGAAGCGGAGATGGAAGCAAAAAGGACCGAAGCAGAAGCGGAGGCTCGAATACAGATCCTTCGGTCACAGATGGAAGAGGAGGTTGCGCTAGCTAAAGTAAGACTACTCGAGCAGGCATTGATCCAAGGTCTTGATCCAGCTAACTCGCCACCACTGGAAACGGATGATCCAGTCGATCGCACCAGAGACTATGTGCTAAACCGGGTACCTGTAGCGACCCCGGTTTACAGTACCGTCCAAGTCAACGACACCAAAACCCCCAACATACTTCTAAAGGTGCCAGTACCCTCGAAGGCGCCCGAGCTAATTAACGACAGTCGCCGAGAGATACCCTCTCAAACACAGTCACCACCACAAGATGGCAACCCAGCGTTTCCTGGCCCACCTTCACAGCTCAAGCGGTATTCGTCAGATTCTTCAAGGGCTAAACCACAGCTCAACCCTGCAGCAGCATCATTCTACCCGGAAACAGCTCATCCATTCACGCCAGGCGGCCCATACGCCCCAGGGGCATCACGAGTCGTCGTGGCAACAAGTGGTGAGAAGTCGGACATGTCCGAATTTGCCAGGTTCATGGTGAGCAGAGAGCTAATCAGTACTAGTCTTGTGAATTTTGATGATCGTGCAGAGAACTACAGGGCCTGGAAAGCAACCTTCAAGGCAGCCATTGCCAATCTCAACCTAACCGAAGAACAGGAACTCGACCTCCTGATCAAGTGGTTGGGCCCAGGCTCTTCAAGCCGTATCAAGAGCCTCAGAACCGTCTATGTAGGACAAGCAGAAGCAGGTCTCGCCGCCGCATGGCAAAGGCTGGAACGCACCTTTGGCAGCGCGGAAGCAATAGAGAAAGCCCTATTCAAGAGACTGCAGGATTTCCCAAAGATCAACCTTAAAGAAGTCCACAAGCTCCAAGACCTAAGTGATCTGCTCATGGAGCTGGAGCTCGCCAAAAGAGACCCTCGTCTGTCCGGGCTGTGCTATCTGGATTCAGCCCATGGAGTAAACCCAATCGTGGTGAAGCTGCCATACAGTCTGCAGGAGAAATGGGCAACGTCAGTCTCAAGGTACAAAAGAGTGAACGACGTCACCTTTCCCCCATTTATTCACTTCTGCAGATTCATTGACGAGCAGGCCCAGATGAGGAATGACCCCAGCCTCGACTTCCTAGAATCCAACACTTCGGCAGCTGCAGCAACTCCAGCATCAAGGTATGAAAGTGCTATACAAAAACGCAGAGACACTAAGAGAGCTGTGAGTGTTCGAAAGACCGAACTACCATCACCCGCAACGCCCACAGACGAACAGAACACTGTCTCACCACGAGATAAGTCTTTCAATCGTGAATGTCCCATCCACAAAAAACCACACTCACTGACCAAGTGCAAGGGGTTTAGATCCAAAACCTTACAGGAGCGCAAGAAGATCCTCACTGAACTTGGGATTTGCTTCAAATGCTGCGCATCACTTGAGCACATGGCCAAGGACTGTAAATCCACAGTCAAGTGTGGGGAGTGCCACAGCGAAAAGCACATTTCAGCCATGCATCCTACTCGGCTAGCTAGAGACACACCGGCTACAGTCACCACCGCTCCCGCTCCAAGTCATGGCGGGGAGCCACAGAATCAGACTGACACCGCCACAACTGTTTCCTGCTCATGCTCAGAGGTATGTGGAGAGGGCCGAATGGAGAAATGTTGTGCCCGAATATGCCTCATCAAGGTTTATCCCGAGGGACGCCCAGAAAAGGCGATGAAGGTGTATGCCATCATAGACGACCAAAGCAACCGGTCCCTGGCAGGAACCAAATTCTTTGAAGCCTTCGGAATTTGTGGACCATCAGAACCCTACACCTTGAACACCTGCTCAGGCCGCATAGAGACTAACGGCAGAAGAGCCCGGGGATTCATTGCTTCTCCTATCAATGGGAAGACTGAAATACCTCTACCAACGCTCGTTGAATGTGACCAAATACCCAGCCACAGGAGTGAAATTCCTACCCCAGAAGCTGCACTTCATCAACCACACCTGAAACACCTCGCGAGCGTTATCCCACCTATAGACAACAACGCGGAGATTCTACTCCTGCTCGGCAGAGACAACCTGAGGGTACACAAGGTGCGACAACAGTGCAACAGACCTGACTATGCACCATACGCCCAGAGACTGGACTTGGGATGGGTAGTCATAGGAAATGTGTGTGTTGATCGATCAGAAATCGACTCCTTCAGGACCTACGTGCATGGAGATGGGCGCACAACCTGCCTAAGACCATGTCCTCATCACTATGAAGTGAAGAAGAAGCCCCCAGACTCAATACAGCTACCCGACATCGCTTCTTCCCTGCGTACCGACAACTTAGGAAGATCAGTCTTTCACGCAACCTATGGTCTCCGAAGAACCGCGTCAGAGGGAGAGCCCAAGTATGGCACAGACGCGAGAGACTTCGTGGAAAAAGACTTTTACGTAGATGACGGGCTCAAATCACTACCCACCGAGGAAGCAGCCATTGATTTGCTCAAAAGGACCCAAGGTCCAGAGTTCCTGCTGAGACAGTCGGAGGAAGGTGTCCAGGAAAACTTCAGCATCCTAGATCCAGATAACGATCCAGATGTCCGAACTGAAGTCAACACCCTGGCCACCAGTGCAGAGGAAGCTTCCAACCTCGGCTGCCAACGTTTTGAACGTTTCTCCAGCTGGACAAGACTCGTCCGGACTGTCGCCAGGTTAGTGCACATCGCCAGATGCTATCGTACAGACCTAAAAAACAGAGACTGTCATCGCTGGCATGTGTGCCACAAACCCCTTTCTGCTGAGGACATCTCCCATGGTGAGTCCCTCATAATACGCCACCTCCAACAGAGCGAATTCGCCACCGAATGGAACTGTTTACACAACAAACAGCAGATTCCACTAAGAAGCCCTCTCGCCAATCTAAACCCGATTATGGACAGTTTTGGCTTACTTAGAGTCGGCGGTCGTTTAAATCAGGCTCGTTTCGGAGTCGCAGAACAAAATCCTCTCATCATTCCCAACAAACACCACGTTACAGTCTTGCTGATCCGACATCACCATGAAAGGACTGAACACCAAGGCAGGCAGATCACAGAGGGCGCCGTACGGTCGGCAGGCCTTTGGATCATTGGAATGAAGAGACGTGTAGCACAAATACTCCATGATTGTGTGCATTGTCGCAAAACGAGAGGAAGGCAACTGTGCCAACAAATGGCTGATCTGCCTGCAGACAGACTTTCTACGGAACCACCTTTCACCTACGTGGGCCTAGACGTGTTCGGACCATGGATGGTATCCTCACGCAGAACGCGTAGCAGCCGAGCAGACAATAAGCGGTGGGCTGTGCTATTCACCTGCATGAGTGTTCGAGCCGTTCACATTGAGGTGTTAGAATCCATGGATACTTCCTGCCTGATCAATGCCTTAAGGAGGTTCTTTGCCATTAGAGGACCAGTAAAGCAGCTGAGGTCCGACCGTGGCAGCAACTTCGTCGGTGCATGTAGAGAGCTGAACATCGACATTAAGCCAATCCAAGACCAGCTAGCAGACAAGGGTTGCACCTGGATCTTCAATTCTCCTCACAGTTCTCACATGGGAGGCTCCTGGGAGAGGATGATCGGGATCTCACGCAACATCCTGAACTCCATGCTAAAGGACGTTAACTCCTCAAGACTCACGCACGAGACTCTAGTCACTCTTTTAGCCGAAGTCTCAGCCATCATCAATTCGAGACCCCTCGTACCCGTGACAATGGATCCAGAGGTACCAACCATGCTGACTCCCACTATCCTTCTTACTCAAAAAATTGACAACGTGGTAATTCCCAGCGGAGACTTCACTCACGCCAACACCTACCAAAGACACTGGAAACGAGTCCAATATTTGGCCGACTACTTCTGGAATCGATGGAGAAAGGAATACCTCACCGTTCTTCAAGGAAGAAGGAAGTGGCGACATCCCAAGCCAAATATCAAGGAAGGAGACCTGGTCCTTATGAAAGATCAGACCACTCAAAGAACTGACTGGCCTCTGGGACTTGTTACTAAGACACTACCTAGCCAGGACGGCAATGTGCGGAAGGTGGAGCTAAGGGTCTTCAGGAAAGGTGAGACGAAGACCTTTGCAAGGCCGATCCACGAACTCATTCTGCTGTTGCCCGCAGAGAGCGCCACTACGGGATGAACACTTCCGGACCTGAACTTTAGCCGTTTTTCTTCTCATTTTTGGTTTTTTGAATTTGAATTGTTGTATTTAACATGCCCTTCGTTTTAGGTATTGTTATGGACTAATAGTGGAATCCCCAAAGTGAATTCCAGACGGGGAGTGTGCTGTTTCAATCCTGTTTTATAGTTTAATCTGATTATATCTCTGATGCTTGTCTCTGCTGCCACCTGCTGGCCAGACCTTTCAATTCCTTCTGCCTTTCCTTGTCCAGCCTATGGGGGTGTGGCTCCTGCACGTGCTGTTTGTCTCTTCCTGTTTTGCCCAGTCATTAGGAGACATTTTCTACTGAGAGAGTTCCATCCTCATAGAGCTGGAGAAGCAAGGTTTTTGACCCACAAGTAGCGACTGCAGAGACAAGCTTCATCAATGCCATGTTTTGGATCATTCATCTATGGAATAAACCAGCATTGTTTTCATCCTAACGTGTGTACGCTTATCTGAGACGCTGCTCCGGGTCCTGTCTGCCCTCTTATTGGAAGTACAAAGGTAAGAAAGAACTCTCACCCCATTATACAACCAGCATGCCTTTATCGCCTTTAAGTGGGAACAGAACAGTAGTTAGGTAGAATCACGTACATAGGACTTAAGTGCCATAGCTAGTGGCTGTAGGAAATTCTCCAAGAACATGCATGGTCGCACAAACAGCCCCCCTATTCCCAAGATAATTGGCCTACCTGGAGGCTCCTGTAGACTCTTGTGGATTTTTGGTAACATATAGTACGTGGGAATCCTCGGATGTTTCGTAGTTAGAAAAACCCTCTCCTTCTTGTTGATAATTTCTAGACTGAATGCTCTCCAATAGCAGTTGGTCCACTTTCCTCTTTCTTAAAGACCAGTGTTGGATCTGAGGGGAGAACAAGATAGTTATTCCTGTTACCCAGCTATCATTTTGACTCATTAATATATAATTCCGTGGGTCAAAGAGCATTATTACCCCTTGTCAGCTTCCTTAATTTAAAAATCCTGATTTCTTTTTAGCCTGGCGAGGGCTATTCTTTCCCCGGGGGTTAGGTTTTTGTTTCTCCCTGGAGTAAGTCTTAAATCGATTACCTCGTCACTCACACATTCAAAGAACAACTGGATTATGGAATAAGCTGACAACGGGGGAGTAATCTGCAATGGAAGACGTCCTGGAAAATGATTGATCTCAGTTAGATCATCCGTGGCCAAAGTAGCAAGATCCTGCAGCACTCGACGCTGCGTCTCCCTCATGTTGTCAAGTAATTTCCTGCAAAAGAGATACACGTCCTTAGTAAACGTAAATTTGTCTAGGCAAGCCGTAGGGGAAAAAGAGAGTTCTTTCTGTAGTAGCTTGACCTCTGTATCTGTGAGGACATAAGAGGATAAGTTAACAATCTGCAATCTTTCCTCATCCACATTGGTCTCTATTGCCTGTTCCTTGGGGATCACTTCTTGTTGCTCCGGTTCTCCCTGTTGTATGTCGGGGATTTCATTTTACCCCCACCCACAATTCTTGTTGTTGCCTCGTCCTCTTCTCTCCCGTCTAGTGCGTCTTCTAGATCGCTGGGATCCGTGGTTAAAAAATAGTCATTAAATGGGAGATCTGTTGGTATGTTAGGCTGAGTTTAGTGGGTTTGGGTGGTCTAACTGGCAAACTCCCACCCCCTCCTTTGCAGCACTGAGGTCCCGAGGTCCTGGGTTCAATTCCCACCAAGGACACCAAGGACAACATCTGCAAGGAGTTTGTATGTTCTCCATGTGTTTGCGTGGGTTTCCTCCGGGCACTCCGGTTTCCTCCCACATTGTAAAGACATACTGATAGGATGTTTAGATTGTGAGCTCCAAGAGAGACAGCATTACTCATGTATGTAAAGTGCTATGGAATTAATAGCGCTATGTAAATGAATAAATATTATTATTATTATTATTATTATTATTAAAACTTACAGCGACCACTTATGACAGTGATAACCTATTAGTGGCAACCTGTCAAACACCACCTTGGTAAGAATCTTATTGTTTCATCATAGGCCCACAAACAATGCCTGGTTGAAAAGATGTGCAGTAAAATATAAAGTGAGCCAAACCAAGCTCTAATATGTGATGGTGGGCCACAGTAGCACAATCCTGCAATGACCTTAGACAGCCATCTAGCAGCGAAGCTGCGGTGCAAGGTAGCGTCTAAAGGCAGTGATTAACAGCTCCCCTGTGCGGAATACCTGCAAAGTATACCAGAAAAGGTGGATAACAAATACCACAGCCACCCAGGTGGTGGCATCAACCATATCATCAGAATCAAGACCAAGCTCTAATAACAGCAATAGGATTACCAAGTTGTGGGTGGTTGCCAGCTGTAAACAGGGGGACCCCTGCGTGTTCCTGCACGTTTCCTTGTCCTGGGAGAACTCTAAGATTCTGTTGTATGCTACATAAAGTTCCAATAAAGTTTACAAAGCCTTTTATATTGTGCAGGCTACATAATTCGGAATTGTGGGTTAATCATTTCGGAATCAGCATTTATTCATCTCTTTGCTGATTTTCTTTATTTCTTTCCACAATTCACCATTGTCCAGTAAGTTCATTTTGAGTATTTTCCCTTCACTTGGAGGAATGCATGACACTGGATTATTATTGTATTTTTAGATAAACTGCAATAGTTTGAAAACTCTGTCGTGTATAGATGGGGTCATGATTGAAAATGCTTTAACCCTGGTGGCAATTAAAAAAGATTTTATTCTTTTGGCTTAGCTATTTACTGTATTAAAATATAATACTTTTAAGAAGTATGGTTATTGGGGGGACAGATACTTTCATTGTTCCATAGTTGTTACTGTTAATAAAAAAAAAGACACAGGTCCATGGACTTGAACCTACAAACCAAATGAGATGGTCCATACTAAGGCAAAAACGTCATTAGTCAAATGCTTAATGCTCTGTATGAGTAGAAAAATTTCTTCCCGGCTCAGAATATACAGTGTTGGCCAAAAGTATTGACACCCCTGCAATTCTGTCAGATAATACTCAGTTTCTGAAAATGATTACAATCACAAATTCTTTGGTATTATTATCTTCATTTAATTTGTCTTCAATGAAAAAAACACAAAAAGAATTGTCCTAAAGCCAAATTGGATATAGTTCCACACCAAACATAAAAAAGGGGCTGGACAAAAGTATTGGCACTGTTAGAAAAATCATGTGATGCTTCTCTAATTTGTGTAATTAACAGCACCTGTAACTTACCTGTGGCACCTAACAGGTGTTGGCAATAACTAAATCACACTTGCAGCCAGTTGACATGGATTACAGTTGACTCAACCGCTGTCCTGTGTCCTTGTGTGTACCACATTGAGCATGGAGAAAAGAAAGAAAGAAGACCAAAGAACTATCTGAGGACTTGAGAAACCAAATTGTGAGTAAGCATGAGCAATCTCAAGGCTACAAGTCCATCTTCAAAGACCTGAATGTTCCTGTGTCTACCGTGCCATCAAGAAGTTTAAAGCCCATGGCACTGTGGCTAACTTCCCTAGATGTGGACGGAAAAGAAAAATTGACGAGAGATTTCAACGCAAGATTGTGCGGATGGTGGATAAAGAACCTCGACTAACATCCAAACAAGTTCAAGCTGCCCTGCAGTCTGAGGGTACAACAGTGTCAACCCGTACTATCCGTCGATGTCTGAATGAAAAGGGACTGTATGGTAGGAGACCCAGGAAGACCCCACTTCTTACCCCGAGACATAACAAAGCCAGGCTGGAGTTTGCCAAAACTTACCTGAGAAAGCCTAAAATGTTTTGGAAGAATGTTCTCTCTTTTTGGGCAAAGGCATCAACATAGAGTTTACAGGAGAAAAAAAGAGGCATTCAAAGAAAAGAACACGATCCCTACAGTCAAACATGGCGGAGGTTCCCTAATGTTTTGGGGTTGCTTTGCTGCCTCTGGCACTGGACTGCTTGACTGTGTGCATGGCATTATGAAGTCTGAAGACTACCAACAAATTTTGCAGAATAATGTAGGGCCCAGTGTGAGAAAGCTGGGTCTCCCTCAGAGGTCATGAGTCTTCCAGCAGGACAATGACCCAAAACACACTTCAAAAAGCACAAGAAAATGGTTTGAGAGAAAGCACTGGAGACTTCTATGGTTGGCAGCAATGATTCCAGACCTGAATCCCATAGAACACCTGTGGAGAGATCTAAAAATGGCAGTTTGGAGAAGGCACCCTTCAAATATCAGGGACCTGGAGCAGTTTGCCAAAGAAGAATGGTCTAAAATCCCAGCAGAGCATTGTAAGAAACTCTTTGATGGTTACTGGAAGCGGTTGATCGCAGTTATTTTGGCTAAAGGTTGTGCAACCAAGTATTAGGCTGAGGGTGCCAATACTTTTGTCTGGCCCATTTTTGGAGTTTTGTGTGAAATGATCAATGTTTTGCTTTTTGCTTCATTCTCTTTTGTGTTTTTTTCATTTAAGACAAATTAAATTAAGATAATAATACCAAAGAATTTGTGATTGCAATCATTTTCAGGAAGAAACTGAGTATTATCTGACAGAATTGTAGGGGTGTCAATACTTTTGGCCAACACTGTATGCCTGGATTAATGTCACTTCTGCCTAGTGCCCACTTTAAGGAAAAAAATATTCATGAAAAATATTGATATAATTAAACTCATCCAAGGTTATTGCAAAGAAAAAAACAGGCGAAGAGCATTGTGTACGGCATGAAATAGGTCATTGGTAACAAAACTCCTTCGCGCTTTCATCTCACCATAACTGAATTAATTAATGGCTGGGATATGCATTCAGCTATTGAAAAGAAATAAAAAGTAGAAACATCAGAGGTTCATATTGTTTTTACAATCTATTGATGTCCGCCTGAAGAATGTCCAAAGAGCGAAAGAAAGAGGCAGACAAGTTTGAATAGATTTTCTTGTTGGAGGCCTCCGGTTGCTAGTCAGGTGTCACCTCCTTCACATAAAGCAGAATCATGATGTGACAGCTGTTGAATAATGAGCACATTGTACCGAACCTAAGTCATTAAGAAATGTGTTCACTGACTTTGGGATGATAAGCCTGGTCGAATAGGGAAAACACTGAATAGGCAGAAACAAAGGACTGAAAAGTGCAAATGAAATAAGTTGTGGCGATGAAAAAGTCTTTAGGAATACGTAATGTATCCAAGTTCTACAACAACCCTAACGTCTCTGGGGTCCGGTTAACTATTAGTCTAATGATATTCTCCAGGAGCTTGGTGATGTCTCCAACTCAAGTGTTTGCAATGTCAACTACACACTGTAATACCTCCAGGGCATTTATAAAGGCTTTCAATTATAAAAGTTTCACTTACGAAAGATATTTAAAGTCATAAGAAACAAATCTGTGCAATACATGGAAAACACATGACATGAATATAGTGACAACAGTCCATGGGCTGCATCTCAATAAGAGAAATAACAAAAGGTACCTATGTACTGGAGTGATGACACTTTGGGGAAATAATTTCATAAACCTTATAAATACACAACCATAAAATAATTGCAAAGAAAAGAGATAATCCAGCTTCTCATTAATGGTGGTTTATTACGTTAAATGCAACTACATGGAAGATAGAAAAAGAAAACAGTTACAGGTGGTAAATGAATTATTTTAATGACAAAGTTGTGACATTTTTTAAGAATCTGGACACAGAAATCATTTTTTTTTACAAGGCTCTGTATATGTTTCAACATTAATTAAAAAAAAAAACCTTGTATATTTGGTATTGCTGTAATCAATCAGACCTAGAGAGAATCCTACCACCAGGTCACTTTTACTGCACAATGAACACTATAAAAACAAAACCCAAAAAGTAAGGGCAGAATTTCACCTCTTTTGCAATTTTTTTTCACATTTTTATATAGTTAAATGAGTGGTATCATTCAAATTTACAACTCATCTCACATAAAACAAACCCTCGTACGGCTATGTCAATGGGAGTTTACAACATTTACAATTAATGTTAGCTAGAGTTGGCACCCACCTTTGGGAGTATACTTATTCCTAGAATGTAGGTCACCTGCCTCTCATCCTCCTCAGGAAGCAACTTGCGAAACGCGCGTTGTGGTGCATGTTGGGGAAGCAGTAAACTGATTTTAATATGACCACAGGTTCAGATCTATCACTTTGTTCCTGTCATTATTGTTTTTTTCATTGCACTTTTAGACCCATCTATGCAATACACTGTGTGCAGAATTAATAGGCGGATGAGTATTTTGATCACATGATACTTTTTAGACATGTTGTCCTACTCCAAGCTGTATAGGCTTGAGAGCCAACTACCAATTAAGTAAATTAGGTCATGTGCATCACTGTAATGAGGAGGGGTGTGGTCTAATGACATCAACACCCTATATAAGGTTTGCTTAATTATTAGGTAACTTCCCTTCCTTTGGCAAAATGGGTCAGAAGAGAGACTTGACATGGCTCTGAAAAGTCCAAAATTGTGAGATGTCTTGCAGAGGGATGCAGCAGTCTTGAAATTGCCAAACATTTGAAGCGTGATCACCGAACAATCAAGCGTTTCATGGCAAATAGCCAACTAGGGGCGCATGAAGCGTGTTGCTCAAAAAGGCGCAAAATAACTGCCCATGAATTGAGGAAAATGAGAAAAATGTGAGATCTACAGGGAGGGAGAACAGTACACCTCTGGAACAGTGTCTGGGAGGCTGTGGTGGCTGCAGCACGCAATGTTGATCGTAACAGATCAAGCAACTGACAGAATCTATGGATGGAAGGCTGTTGAGTGTCATCATAAAGAAAGGTGGCTATATTGGTCACTCATTTTTTGGGGTTTTGTTTTTTGCATGTCAGAAATGTTTATTTCTAAATTTTGTGCAGTTATATTAGTTTACCTGGTGAAAATAAACAAGTGAGTTGGGAATATATTTGGTTCTTATTAAGTTGCCTAATAATTCTGCACAGTAAGTACCTCAAACAGATATCCTCCTAATGATAGCCAAATCTAAAAAAAAAAAACACTCCAACTTCCAAAAATATTAAGCTTTATATTTATGAGTCTTTTGGGTTGATTGAGAACATAGTTGTTGATCAATAATAAAAGTAATCCTCTACAATACAACTTGCCTAATAATTCTGCACACAGTGTAATATATTCTAGCAATCTTAACATAAACTTTATTTTTGGTTACTATTTGGATTCTGAATTGGTTAGATTTAGTTCTTATCTAGTTGTCAATTTATTTATATTCCGTATGCTGTTTATTAGCTATTATATATAGATTTCTATTTAATCTCTCTCTCTCTATAAATATATTTATATTTATATATATATGATTTCATATTTGATTAGCTATTTTTATGTAGTCTCATAACTTTTCTGCTTTCTCCCGCCTTCTTCCAATTTTATCATGTCGTCTTGTGTTTATATTTTATCTCTTGTTTGCATAAATACATCATTAATGATTAATTGGTCTTATAATTCTTTGTTTACTGAAGTATCTTCATATAATAATGTCCAATACAATCTGCAAACATTATTAAATAGATGTTAGACCTGATAATGTTTTAAGTTTGAATATCAATGTCCTAATAGCTCTCTATTCTTGATATTAAAATGATCATTTTATAAATTCAGCTACCAAGTTAGAGTCCAAGTGTTTTCAATCTCTAACTATCCAGCCTGATTGGGAGCTGTACCTTATACTGAGCTGCAAGAGGGAGGAAGGACACTGAGGAGCTGTCAATCAGGCTTAGGTGGGCAGAGATTGAGTTAAACTTTCACCAAGTATACTCCATGCTGACAGATTCTCAAAGTTATATCCAGCATCTTTATCAGGTCAAAGAGATCTATTTCGTAATCTATGCAGTTTGAAATGTGGTGATAGGTCTGCTTTATGGGACAGCATTCTACTTCAGAAATATACTGGATATGTTATGCATAATAGAGACTTAGCCATTGACTTGATCTGACGGCTTAAAAACATTTTCATCTGCATCCCTAATTTCGTGAAGTGACAAGGCCCCTGAGTGGTTAGTGCATATCTGTCTGCATCACTCTGACATTTCACACTGTTGTCCTCTGCAATGGAAAATGTAACAAGACATGCAGTGTCAGAACATGGCAGCTTAGAAAAGATGCTATTAAGGGAGGGGACGGCACATCATAATGTCTAACTTCTGCATAGTTCACATAAAGGTGTTTCTGCAGGTGCAAATTACAATGCTACTTTCTATTGTAGGATATAAAAGACTAACATCCTTTGTTATTGACTTATATGACAGTGGGTCACATCATAACACGTGGCTGACTAGTGTTACACTAGAGCTCAAGTAGGTCAAGCAAGAAAAGAAAGAAAACAGCGTGAAAGATTCAGTAGTACAAGACTCTCCACTTAAAATAGAAAATGTAATCTCCCTTTTTAGAGTAGTATCAAAAACATCACTGCAGTGTTTCTTATCCAAATCTAGAAGAAGATACATCAGGAATAAGAATTGTAATTCCTTCATTTGTATTTACTACTTCTTTGAACTCTAGTGCTTTCTTTGGCTCAAAAAAAGCAGCAAAAACTACTTGATACACAGAGAGTTCGGGAAGTCTGAGACACAACGTCCGGCTCTCAAGATGTCCACCAAGGGGCGTGTCTCAGACTAGCAATGCTCACATTATACAGTGTCACCCCGCTCTTGTAAGAACCAGTCAGAATCAGGTAAAGTGGCTCAAATTTCCAGACGACAGTGTGTATAGAATATTACTACATATAGCTGAGCATTACATGGAAAATAATACAAAATAGAGAGGTCTCTCCTAATCAACAATATTCAATAATTTTTCTGGGTGGGAGAGTTTATACCCATAGTAATGGAATGCAAACAGACATGCCAAATATGTGCAAAGTTTTTTATTTGAAAAAACGGCAAGCTGATTAGTGCACGCGACCTGAGGAAGCTCTAGTAGGGAAACTCGTTGTGGCGTCCCATTTTACCTGGTGACCATACAGCTACCAGAATATGGGTAAGCAGGACTATTAACATGTATTATATGGGGCAGGTAGTGCAGGAAATTTAAGAGACCTTTGTTGGATATGGAAAACTGTAGTTCTCGAGAGAGCCATGTTGTAATCTAGGTTTCTTTGGTACTTTGGCATTAGGGTTTTTCACTTCCTCACTGAAGTGACAATTTGCTTATTTCCCAGAGGAGCATTGCGGCTATAAGTCTCCTTATCAGCTTATCTCTCTCTTATGCCGGCAGGCAGGTTCCTCTCTTTCAGGAGAATAGCTAGTCCCCCAAACCTTGTCTTAGCCTCTCATACAACCAGATCAGAATTCCCACACACTGCACTGATGAAGGGCAGTCGCCCCAAAACGCAGCCTCTCAAGTTGGGGTTCTGATCTGGCACAAATCCTAAGTCATATTAAAAGGCTTGTTAAAGAGTTAATTATGACTTTAAGGATTGTTACCCTTGTTGGGTAGCATTAGAGTTTTTCACTTCCTCACTGAAGTGACAATTTGGTACTTTGTACACTCTGTTCTACCTGCTGGCATTGGCACTTTGGTGGCTTGGATTCCTGTATAACCCTCCATATATATGCTGTATTTATGTCACCAAAAAAAGGTTTTACAACCTCCTGTCACACTCTTGACTGATCCATGTCTGTTGAGATTTTTAAAACATTTTTGTATTTTCTAATCAGATTGCTGTTTTTTATTGGTGTTTTTTCAAATAAAAAACTTTTGCACATATTTGGCATGGCTGTTTGTATTTCATTACTATGGGTATAAGCTCTCCCATCCAGAAACATTATTGTATAGCGTGTATAGAATAGTCTGAGAAGATGGAAGCTATATTACTGAAATACAGAGAAGACCGGAAATCAGACTGACAGTGCCAGAGTGATTGAAGATGGTGTCAGGCTTTTAACTATATTATGTGCTTTTATGGTGTAATCTTTATTAGGCAACAGAGGACAATGTTATAGATATCAGAGGAATAAAGCTTCCATCTACGATGTCACCTGTTCTGTTAGGCTACCAAGAGTTTTAGTAATCATTTAATGCCAAAAATGCAATCAATATGTGTGCAATGTTTGTAGTTGAATACACAGTATTGGTCCGGTTTAATAATCTGCTGACTTTTTAGGGCAAAGTAAAAAATAGAGCAATTCTTGTCAAGGCTGTCTGCTGTATTATTGTATTGACAGAATTACTTTTCTTTTCATCATGTTTTCCCAGGGGACCAACAGTAGAAATTAGATAACTTTATCACAGTATAGTAAAATACCCCTAGTTTAGTATGATTAGTGCTGACCTTGGGGTTGGTAGTAGGGAATGATATAGATGGCCAGGTTGTTTGTGACTACCACCAATGCAGTTGACTTTCCCATATACAGGAATGCTCATTCGGCTGAGCACTCCTAGGTGTACTGCCAGGACCTTGCAATCTGGCCAATCAGGTCACCGCTAGCGATCACGTGGTTGTGATGTGTCGCCATCTGATTGGCCAGATCGCTACCGGCCATCTGATTGGCTGGTAGTCACAGGTCCTAGTCCGGTGATCGCAGGTCTTCTGGGACGGTCCCGGTGCAGGCGTCGGACAAGTGAGTATGTAATTTTATTATTTTGAACAACTTTTATTCACTTTTAGGCTACTTTCGCAGTGTATCTATAGATACACTGCGAAAGTATTAGGACTACTCGCTGCTCCCGAGTAATAATAAGATACTCGGAGAGTAGAGAGTACCCGAATACCGCTACTATTCGGAGAGTTCCGAATATTCCCTAGTCTTTAGATTACTTTTTATTTGGATCTGCTATTTTTACTGTATGTTAGTAACATTTGATTTCTATATAGTGGTATAATCATGCCCATCCTAAACGATAGCTAAATAGTAAGTGAGTATATAGTATGTCTATGTTGTTTTTTTGCTAGTTAGCTATTGTGTAGATCTCCTATGTTTTCCTTTCTGTATATAGCCTCATTCATGGCTCACTCATTTTCATGCATGCAAAAATAGAGTTTTTCCATTGTTTTGGTTCTGAGTTTTGTCCGTTTTTGACATCCGTGTGTTGTCAGTGATTTTAACAAACAAAAGACAAAGCTTCTCTTTTCCTTTGCAATGTTAATTACACACCATGCACACTGGTGCCATCCATGTCCTATCCGTGACTTCATAGACTTGTATTGATGATTTTGATCCATGATATAGGTCACATACCATCATCACTCCACAGTCTGCAAAAAAGTAGATATGTGAACAGCTCTGTTCTCTTTGTGAAAACCGCAGATTCCTTAAGTACATGAAAAAAACACGTCTGAGTTAGGTCTAACATCTTGAAGATCACATTTTTTTGTAGTTGTGTTTCACATATGTTTCTGACCCTAAATACATAATTCCACATACAGCACTTACTATTAGATCCAATTTTTCAGATGCCGCTCATCCTTTTTTAAGCTGCACCAGTCATGTTTGATCATTAACTGAATTGTTGTTTTTTTCCATTTTAAGCTGTCCTGCTGATGATACTGCTGAGTCCCCGCTTTGTTCTCCTTCAGATTCAGAACTTATTCTATGTCAATGTTACAGATTGTGGGTAATAAGGTCTTATCATTTAAAATCCCTATTGCTGAGATATTGATACAATGGATCATAAATTAGGAAATACCATAAATGACAAATTTTCTTCTCTTCTATATCATTTCTATCTTGTGTATATTTTTAGTTGTAATAGTATTCTACTGGAGGACTTGATATGTAGTATTATACTGTAGATTGTTGCCAACCGGACTTTGATGATGTAGGGTTGCCAACCTGACTTTGATGATGTAGGGTTGCCAACCTGACTTTTCATTTTTTCTCTATGGCTCATTAAAAAAATCACAGTCAAACAATTTTTTTTTTTAGCAGAACCATTACAAAACCATAATAAGCCTTTATGATTATAAAGTGTTTGAGACTCCTAACCGAGGCTCCACAGACTCTATTTGCATATTCATAATTCCCAGGGGGCAATGTGCCTAGGAATTCACTGTGTTGAGCGCTTTAGCCAGCTGCCCGTGATATTTTCTTGGACTGGTCTCCCTGAGATCAGTGAATGCTTTGTGATGTTGGTCTACTAGGCCTTGCTTCCACCTAGCCAGAATCCTACTCCACACTGATGAGGGGCAACACCCCGAAACAGTTGTCTGTGGATGGATACCTGGCCTTAGTATTCCCTTGTCATATCTCTAAGCTTGTAAAAGAGCTGGATATTGACTAAAAGGGCCACTTAACATGGTGTTATGGTGTTCTCCGCAAGGAGCCAACCCTTGGCTGGGTCCTTCCCTGGAAGGATATTTGGGTAGTCCTGTATTTGAGACTCCTAACCGAGGCTCCACAGACTCTATTTGCATATTCATAATTCCCAGGGGGCAATGTGCCTAGGAATTCACTGTGTTGAGCGCTTTAGCCAGCTGCCCGCGGTGTTTTCTTGGACTGGTCTCCCTGAGATCAGTGAATGCTTTGTGATGTTTATGATTATAAATGACATGTCTACAGGCCATAGTTCTGATATGAAGACTTGATTCATTGTAAACTGTAATACTATGATAATTACAGTGAAAATAATCTGTGTAATTATTTTTAGCTTCACCAAAAATCACGGAACACCTTAAATTTTATTTACGGACATGCCAAAAAAGTGCCCTTTTTTTTTTTATGAACTGTCCTGGAATTTCTGAACAGTTGGCAACCCAGCCTACAATCTGTTCAGAGACACCTTATACCAGCACGTGGAGAGCCTTGAAGTGCATACGCCACTATGTAGATGAAAGCATTGAGAAAATTCACATTACACCTTCAGTAGCTTTTTTAACATCATATACTGTACATTTAATTCCAAAGGAATTAATATGAAACTTGGGTCTCATTTTGCATTCATAACAGCATCCACTCTTCTGGGAACACTTTCTATAAGGATTTGAAGGGTGTCTGTTGGAATCTTTATTCATTTATCCAGAAGAACATTTCTGAGAACAGATACTGATGTTGGATTAAGGAATCTGGCTCGAAATCTTTGTTCTACTTCATCCCAAAAGTGTTCTACGGGGTTGAAGTCAGAACTCTGTTTGGATCAGTCAAGTTCTTCCACACCAAAGTCCACCAAACATGATTTTATGGGTTTTGATTTATGTACTGGGAAGCAATCATGCTGGAACAGAATAGGGCCTTCCGGAAACTGTCCCCACAAAGTTGGAAGCATACAATTGTCCAAACACTGAAGCATTTAGAATTAAGGACCTAGGACAACCCATGAGAAACAACTCCATTGCGTTATCCTTCCATCAAACTTTATAGTTGGCACAATGTAGTCAGCAGGTAAAGTTCTTGCGTTCACCAACAGAGACTCATCCATCAAACCCTTGAAGAAGTTAACGCCTCAATATGAAAAAGTGATGCATTTAATTTTTATTCAGTTAAACGTAAGAACATATGTGTAGTTTTTGTACAAAATAATGGACATCTGAGCCTTTGTAGAGAATTTTCAATGATACCACTCAATGTTGATTGTGGGATTTTTAAAAGAGAAGACATTTTTTGAACTGTTTTGTTATAGTGGTGACATCCAATAAAAGGACCATGATAGTATGCTGAGCTCCTTAAAAAGCCCCATTCATTCACAAATGTTTGGAAAGATAGAGTGCTTAACTAAGGGCTTGACTTTATACACTGAGACTGAATGAAAAACCTAAATTCATTGATTAAAGCTGGGGCCACACTTGATCAGTTATTGGCCTTGTATCAGTTATTGGCATCAGTTTGTTCACTTTTTTGCTCTAAGTCCAAAACCTGATGCTAAAACCTGATGGTGCACTCAAGTGTGTCTGCAATGGTGTCAGTATTTTTACTGAACCCAAAAAATGCTGCTAGCAGTGTTTTTGGGTGCAGGAAAATAACGGATCCATTTTTTTAACATGGGGCCCTATGGGAAAACGGATCTGGTTTTTAATGGCACAAAAAACGGATCTGTAATTTAGAGCATTGTTTAGGGAAAAAATGACAAAGTCCAAAAAACGTCCAGGTGCACAGGAGGCACTATTGGCACCCTAAAAATACCGGATCAGGTATTGAGAACAAGGGAAAAAACTGATGGCCAAGTGTGAACCCAGGCTATGCGACTGTAAGGCCCATTACGTTGCCCAGTGCAAAATGCAGATATTGATAATGGTGAAAGCTTTAGGCTCTGTGGAGCTGTTTTCATGTGTGACTATCCTTGATAGCTCTCTTATACATGCTGCCATAGAACTGTTTGAATATATTACAGGAGTGAATGAGTGAATAGCCATGATTCTGCATCCAGTATATGTCCTCTGCTGCCTTCAGATATTCAACTAAAGAAGCTCTGGTATCCATCCATAGACCAGAGACCTGACAGTGCATTCTGGAAAAGAGACTTGTCCTAATGCTGCAGCAATGTAATATTGCAGTGCTCATTGCCCTACCTTTCACATGGTTCTTCAGACAAACAGCAGTAACTGGAGAACCTTTTTAAAAGTTTCCGTAAAGCCTTGAACAGTATTTCATCAATCTGTATTGTCCAGCTTTAATGTTTTCCTGAAGAGCTCACACAGGCAAATCAGCAGGACAAGGAAAACAAAAATGCAATGAACTTTAATGAAAAATATGTACCTGACAGTGTTTGTTGAATGCTTGATGACAGCCCCTATGGCTACAGGAATAGTAGCGGTGCTAAAGAGCCATGGGAAGGCCATGTGTTATTGTGTGGCTAGTCTGTACGACACTAACTTAGATATGCTTATGGCCGTGCTTATTGTAATAATACCCTTGTAATGTGTTATCTGAGGAAGCATGCCACTTTTTTCCCCCAATCCATCCATATGATATCAGAGCTTTCAGGCCCAGTCTCACATAACGACACATCAGCGATCCCGATCCCGATAACAATGTGCAGAGATCACTGGTGCATCGTTTACACATCGCTGGTAAGATGTCAAACAGGCATCTTGCCAGCGATGTAAAAAACGACGCAGTAGCGATCCAGAATTATACCGAGGTCATTGTGAATTTTCTCTCCATAGCGTAGCATTGAGATCGTTGCTCATTATCTCTGTCAAACACAACGATGTAGCGCTCCCAGCTGGAACGACGCAGGAATGACCCAGAGCAGTGTGTAACGATCAACGATCTCACAGCAGGGGCCAGATCGTTGCTGCGTGTCACACAGAACGACATCGCTATTGGGATCACTGTTGCGTCATGAAATCCGTGACGCAACAGCTATCTTGTTAGCAATCTCTTTATGTGTGACAGGGCCTTAACTGAGGAATAGCTTGACTCACAGACTTTATCAATGTATAGCCTTGAGGTTGTATTTGTCTGTACAGTAGATTGTGAGCCCTTGTGGACAGTGTCCTCTCTCCTCCTGTACCTGTGTGCCATATGTTGTCCATTTACCTTGTACTTATCTTTATTTACCCTTTGCACATGTAAAGCACCATGGAATTAATGGCGCTATAATAAATAATAATAATAATACAGTCAGTGTCTTTGGATGCTCGTAGAGGGTAGAATGGAATATATTTTCTGATAGTTGACTGATTTAGGAAGAAATGCTCTTTATAGCTATACCAACCCTGAAAACACCTTTAGGCTACGTTCACACATTTGCGTATTTTGCTGCGCTTTTTTACGCGCGCTTTTTGCCGCGTTTTTCGGCCGCGTAAAAAAGCGCAGCAAAATACGCAGGGGCTTTCACACACTGCGCTTTCTTTCCCCAGAAAGCGCAGTGATGTCACAGAGGGGAGGAAGAATCCTGCTTCCTCCTCCCCTCTGTGACAGCTGTGGCCGCCCCATTAGACTTCACATTGTGTTAATACACACTGTGAAGTCTAATTAAACTAAAGCAAGTGTGTGAAAAATAAAAAACAATGAATACATCACCTTCCGACGCCTTCTCCCGGTGTCTGGTCTCCGGTTGTAAGTCAGATTTCTTCTGCAAGACCTGTCGTGACGTCAGAGGGGGGGCGTTACCGGGCGGTCCCATCGCTGATTGGCTGCTCGCGGTCACATGACCGCGAGTGCCCAGGAACGCCCCCCCTCTGACATCACCACAGGTCTTGCAGAAGAAATCTGACTTACAACCGGGGATCGCAAACCGGGAAAAGGCGTCGGAAGGTGATGTATTCATTGTTTTTTATTTTTCACACACTTGCTTTAGTTTAATTAGACTTCACAGTGTGTATTAACACAATGTGAAGTCTAATGGGCGGCCACAGCTGTCACAGAGGGGAGGAGGAAGCTGGATTCTTCCTCCCCTCTGGGAAAATACGCAGTAGTAGCTCCGTAAAGAATTGACATATCAATTCTTTACGGAGCTGCGTTTTCTCCCGGAAAACGCACTGCGTATTTTTACGCAATGTCTGCACTGGAAAGTGAATTTCCCATTCACTTTGCAGGCAGACAAAAAGCACATTGCGTATTTTGAAAAGCGCGCGTAAAAAAACGCGGCAAAATACGCAATGTGTGAACGCAGCCTTAGAAGGATCATCTATCCCCTCAATTCCAAGTCGTAATGTGAGAGACGTTGCTGGTGTGGCGTCAGCCGGCTGCCTGCCTGGTCTTGTGCAGGTATTGTTCACATATCTTGTTAATAAGATTAGGTCAATAGCTCTTCTCATTTGTATGACTTTGGTCTTCTATTTCATTCTTAAATCCTGCTCTGTTTTTCACACAAGCTTTGTACAGCTGACCCAGGTATAACGTATACCGATCCTTCAACACACATAATATCACAGTGAAATCTTAGATTTATCCCAAACTGCAATGTAACGAGAAGATGAAACATTCCTCTGGCGTTTAGCTGTGCATTAAATGAAATTGCATGTTGCTTGACCACTTGGATAGTGAAAGGCTTATTATGCTGCAGACAGAAATGCTATTATAGATTTGAATAGTGACACAATGATACATGGCTACAGATACTGATAGCAGGGTTCTACATGGTACAAATTGTGAAATCATAGTGGGATAAATGGTATCTGATCTTTTACCATAACAATGTTTTGCCAAATCAAGGGTTGTGCTAAGGTAAGATTCACATGGGCTGGAAATTAATTTTATGACCAATGTCCTTAGATTTTCTTGTTTAGTTTTGGCTACCAGGCTACAGTCTGAATGTAGAATTACGGTATGTGAAACCCTATCATTCTCTAGCGTCATAATATATATTTTCTCTAATTGTTCACCTGTTTATACTCTTGACTCTGTGTCTCCTGATCCATTATGCAACGTGTTTGCTGTTGACAGATCTTCTTAGTTTTATTTGCCTTAGTTTTTTATTTGTTATGGCTTTTATCAGTATTTATGACAGGTTGAGTGATTAGGACATAATCAAGTAGTGTCTTGTAATGCATGAATAAGGCTGGGTTCACAGTTGACATGAGTTTTTTTTAGTGATTTAACAAAACTCATGCGTTTTTCCATGTCAGCATGAGTTTTTTAAGGTGTGTGATGGCTCCCTGCGTTTTTAAATCTGCACCAAAAAATAGTGCATGTACTATTTTTTGGTGCGTTTTGAAAAATGCATGCGTTTTTGTAGAAAACGCATGCGTTTTTATAACATGGGCCCCTATGGAAAATGCATGCAAAAACGCATGTACAATTAGTACCATTTAGTGCCATTCAAAAACGCATGCGTTTTCCATAGGAGCCCATGTTAAAAAAACGCATGCTTTTTCTAAAACGCTTGCGTTTTTTAACATGGTCCCTATGGAAAACGCATGCGTTTTTGCATGGCACTAATTGTACATGCGTTTTTGCTTGCGTTTCCCGTAAGGCCCCATATTAAAAAACGCATGCGTTTTTGGAAATGCATCAAAAACGCATGGTGCAGTCACACATGCTTTTTTGCTATTAGGGCATGCGTTTTTTAACATGGGGGCCTATGGGTGCGTTTTTTACATGCGTTTTTGAAAATGCAGGTCTCCAAAAACGCTTGTGAAAAATGCAACTGTGACCCCAGCCTAACCGGATAATCTGATTAATACATGAATACCTGAACTGGATATTCACATGATATGTGGGACTCTGTAGGTGTTAATGAAGTTGAGACAGAAAGACAAAATCAGATTGGTGATGGTTTCCCTTACATCTACTAATGGCATTACCAATGTTAAAGGGGTTGTCCGGTCTTCTGATGAAAGATTTCACTTTGGCTAGGGCCTTGCGTGAGACAGATGACGTTACAGCAGAGCCCACCCTGTTGTAACGCTGACCGCTAACGTCGGGTGCTTCCTCTGAACGCTGCTCCATAGTAACCACTGTTTACCATGGATACAGCTTCACAGGAAGCCCCAGGCAGTGCGCTTTTGCAGGATGCAGAGGGAAATGTTGTCAGCACTGTTTTCCTGTGCGTCCTGGATAAGCGCACTGCCTGGGGCTTCCTGTGAAGCTGTTATCCATTTAAACAGTGGGGTTACTATGGAGCAGCGTTCATAGGAAGCACCGCGTTTAGCGTTCAGCGTTACAGGACTGACTCTGCTGTAACGTCATCCGTCTACGTGGATGGCCTCTTAAGTGTGGCCTAATCTTTCTCTATGTGATGTAGTCTCTGATTCTTACAGTGTGCACACAGCACCTATCAGAGATCTCCAGTGTTGCCAGGGGAGTGTAGTGTTCACATGATACATTATGCAACTTGCATACATGCAGTCACATTACTAATTAGACATGCTGGGCCTTCTCAGTGCAATGTGAACGGAGGGGCCAGGTCGAAATGTGCTGGAAGTATGAAAATCGCAGGAGCGCGCTGCAAGGATTCAAAAGTCTGCAGTTATATAGAGGGACTGCAAACTTTTAGCAGAATACCTGACAAACCTAATTGTACTTTTGATGCCTTAGGGTACATCCACATCTCCGTATATAAAATTTCAGATCTCAGTCAGAAAAGATATTGTGTGTCAGGAGAATGCCACGGTTTTTTTTTTACTCACCTAGAATTTGTATGTCATGCAAATGTTATGTGAGTGTGCAATTTTTTTTCACCTAGCAAAAAAACACTCACCGCATGGCACTCGCATGGCATACAAATGTTCTCCTGACAAAAACTTTCTTGCTAAGCAGGTTTCACACTGCAGGATTTTCCCTGATCAGTGTCATCCAGTTTGTGTGCCAAAACCAGAGTATGTCCAAACTCAGAACAGGTGTCAATCTTTCAATTATAGTTTTCTCTGTAAGTTCCGCTCCTCGTTTTGGCACACAAACCGGATGGAACCTGATCAGGGAAAATCCTGCAGTGTGAACATCCTCAGGGGCACTTCACACACAACGATATAGCTAGCGATATCGCTGCAACGTCAAGGTTTTGTGACGTAACAGCGACCTCGCCAGCAATCTCACTGTGTGTGACACATAGCAGCAACCAGGCCCCTGCTGCGAGATCGCTAATCGTGACAAACCGTTCTGAACCATTTTTTAATCATCGGGCTCCCGCTGGGCAGCCTTCATCGCTGTGTTTGACAGGCACAATGACCAACGATCTTAATACTATCACTACGTATCATTCCATATCGTTACTGCCTCGCTGATGAGATCTGACTGTTTGACATCTCACCAGCGACCACGTAGCGACGCACCAGCGATCCCTACCAGGTAGAATCGTTATCGCTGGAGCGTCGTTATGTGTAACAGGGCCCTAAGAATCTGGGTGACTTTATATACACAGATGTGAATGGACTCTTAAGATACCTCGTAAGCAGCACTCGCACTGCCAAAAACAATGGCAGCCTGTGCATCCTAAATGAACTATTGCACATTCTTCAGTGCAGCATCTGAAGCACGGTCTGACTATGTAGACAGGCTATTAAATGTCTCCTAATTAACACAGCAAATTTACGTAAAGTAAATCATCCTTTACTGCAAATCCTTTGAGGACAATCTTATACAGATAATACAATCTAACTAAAAGAAAGGAATATTACATTGCATTGCATTTAAGTGATCAAAAAATATGTCCTATCGCCATTGTTGGTCTGGAATACCTTGAAATACCCACATTGGTGCTATGTAGCAATAAATAAATAACCAACTGTCTGGTAAGATGTCATTGTTCGATATGAAGCACACTGTTTTTATTCAATAAATTACTTCCTGAATAAGAGTAATGCTGTGTTGACACTTTACTGCCACAGTACTTTCTCTTTTTGTATTTTGCTGCAGTTGTGTCTTTACAGTGACTACAGAGAAAACCGCACCACAGCCACAAAGTGTAAATGTGGCCTAATGGCAGACATTGCAGCCAAAAACCATACCATGGAGGCCATCAACAGCCACTTGTGTCCAAGTTTTGTCTACTGTGCAAACTAAACCCACATTTCAGTCACTGGGTCTGAGATGTGAGTGGACAGAATATGGATAGTGTGAATGCTGCATTATGCGTTGTATGTTTGTAACATGAATGTGTAAAATCAGCCTGTGACCCCTCCCATATGTATTATAGAGAACCTATCACCCGACTGGGGCTACCCTCTTTGCGTGTGTGTGTGTGTGTATATGTATATATATATATATATATATAATACTCATATATAATCTTTAGAGCACCACTGCCTCTTTGCTAAACCTATGGAAAAGGTTGCATGCAAATTCTGAATAGGAATTATTATGACCTAAAAATGAGAAACTGGAACAGAGGGGGGTGTCTTTCTGACCTTGCATACTGAGGAGCAGTCAGTAGGTTGGCATTTTACTCCGGTGGTGGTCAGATAGCCGCAGGGTCATTGCAGGCTGTAAGTTTCCTTGAAGAGTTGGGTTTTCAACTTCTTTCTTAAAGTTCTAAATGTGGTGGATAACCAAGTGTGTTGGGGTACAGATTTCCAGTGGATGGGGTACACTCACAAGAAGTCTTAGATGGTATTGGGTGAGGAACATAGGAGTGTAGAGGAGTAAAGGTCTTGAGAGGGCTGGAGATGTGGAAATATATTGGGAGATTAGTTTGACGATTTGTTGGTGAATTGGACTATAGATGGCTTTGTAAGTCATATGTTTGTAGTTTGAACTGGATTCACTGGGGAATTGGGAGCCAACAAAGGGATTTTCATAGGGGAGAAGAGGAGTAGCAGAGAAGAGGAAGATGGATTAATCAAGCAGCAAAGTTAAGGATGAACTGAAGAACTGAGGAGGCATGAGGGGAGTGTGTGTATATACAGAGCGGCGTGAAAAAGTGAAAATACTTAAAAAAAAAAAAAAAAAGGAGATGTCAATAGTTTTTAACAAATGCAAAGTAAATGAGCAAAATAAAAATCTAAATCACATCAGTATTTGGTGTGACCTCCCTTTACATTCAACACAGCATCGAAGCATCAAATCTTCTTCTAGGTACTCTTGAACACAATTTTTACAGGAACTTAGCATGGAGGATGTTTCAAACATCTTGGAGAACTAACCACAGATTTTGTGTGGATGTTGGTTTTCAACAAGCCATCCTAAATATTCGATGATACTGATGTAATGAGGTGTACAATTCAGATTGTATTATCGAAATTGACAGTGAAATGAGCTGTGCACAGTCCGCCACTGCCCCTTGTGGACAATTGCTGAAATGACTGCAGAGAAAAAAAAAACAGCTTTGATTGCTGCTCCCCTCCCCCAACAGCCATGTGCTGAGGAGGAGAGAGGGCGGGAGATTAGTACAGACACAGAGTTGAACAAGAGAACATCTGCTTGTGGATGTCTGTTGAAAGAGGGCTACTTTGCAACACCTTGCCGGAAAAATCACCCCGCAGAAGCCCCTGTGACTGATCCTGGGCCACTGGACTTTGGTGCTGTGACTCTGGCCGCTCTGCAAAACCTTGCCCGCCGTGCACCCAGAGTGCTTGTGCAGGGGCCGTGACCTACATAAGGGAGCCATTTGTGCTGCTGTGATCTCCCTTCTCCTGATCTGTGTGCCCTGAGACTGGGAGAGACAGACTGTTACCTGCAGAAGGAGACCAAAGAAGAGTGAGGAGATCCCCAGGCCTGCTACGTGGGAGCGACATCTTCTTCTGTGATAAGACTGGTACGTGATTTTAGGGAAAGTTAGGGAAAGATACCTTCATTGTTGTGTTTTCTTTTCTTGCTGCGTACCCGGAAGAAGTGAAGATCCAGAGACTCTAATATATACAAGTGCGCATATAGTTCGGTTGACTGTGAGATAAATATGTTTTACAGTAAAGAAATGTTATTATCGGTTAAACCTGAGTATGGGGATTCTGTTGAGAAAGATCATACACACACACCCGCGGCCTTACCACCGGTCGCTACATCTGGCGTAGTCGGCAGGATGTGTGATCAACAGAATCTCCTCCCGGTAGTAACTTATAACCAGACTTATACTACGGCCTGCAGGTCCATATCCGGTGCCAGCAGTCCGAGCAGTGACACGGAAGAATTGAAGCAGATAGTAGCAGAGTTGCAGAAACAGATACTACAGCTGCAGCTCATGTTAGACCAACAGGCGGACAGGCAAGCGAGAAAGCAACCCAGCCGGCCTATGGGAAGGTGCTGGACATGCGGCGACCCCCGCCATAGGGCAAACTGTTGTCCGCATCCTCCACCCGTGGTCCGATATACCAGAACCAGCAAGTCATGCCCCACAACAGCAGCTACCTTTAAACTAGACGCCCCCGCCAAAGCGGCTCGCTCGGCAGGGGAGATCAGGGAAAAGGGTGTGAAGAGACAGAGCCAGACCGATAAGCAAGTACTGGCCACTCGGGTCCAGGGGACGGTGAAGTGGTTTAATGTCCGCGATGGGTATGGCTTCATCAACAGGAATGACACAAAGGATGACGTGTTTGTACATCAGACTGCCATAAAGCGTAACAATCCTCGTAAGTGCCTCCGCAGCGTTGGTGATGGGGAGCTGGTACAGTTTGATGTTGTGAAGGGAGAGAAGGGTACAGAGGCCGCCGACGTCACCGGTCCTGGGGGTATTCCCGTTAAAGCAGATTTGCCCCCAACCGGCGCCGCTACCGCCGGCGATCCTACTCTCCCCGGGTAGAAAACGTGACTGAGTTTATTGGAGATATTGTGAGCCCTGAACAAGGGAGCGAAGGTGAACGGGGGGATGATGGTTTCCCCAACAGAGGTCCCTACTCCGCCGGAGAGCAATCCCTATGATATCAACGGCCATCACTGCCTTGGAGCCGATGGTTGTTGACAGGGACTGTCAACCTTTAAGTGGGGGGGTATGTAATGAGGTGTACAATTCAGATTGTATTATCGAAATTGACAGTGAAATGAGCTGTGCACAGTCCGCCACTGCCCCCTTGTGGACAATTGCTGAAATGACTGCAGAGAAAAAAAAAACAGCTTTGATTGCTGCTCCCCTCCCCCAACAGCCATGTGCTGAGGAGGAGAGAGGGCGGGAGATTAGTACAGACACAGAGTTGAACAAGAGAACATCTGCTTGTGGATGTCTGTTGAAAGAGGGCTACTTTGCAACACCTTGCCGGAAAAATCACCCCGCAGAAGCCCCTGTGACTGATCCTGGGCCACTGGACTTTGGTGCTGTGACTCTGGCCGCTCTGCAAAACCTTGCCCGCCGTGCACCCAGAGTGCTTGTGCAGGGGCCGTGACCTACATAAGGGAGCCATTTGTGCTGCTGTGATCTCCCTTCTCCTGATCTGTGTGCCCTGAGACTGGGAGAGACAGACTGTTACCTGCAGAAGGAGACCAAAGAAGAGTGAGGAGATCCCCAGGCCTGCTACGTGGGAGCGACATCTTCTTCTGTGATAAGACTGGTACGTGATTTTAGGGAAAGTTAGGGAAAGATACCTTCATTGTTGTGTTTTCTTTTCTTGCTGCGTACCCGGAAGAAGTGAAGATCCAGAGACTCTAATATATACAAGTGCGCATATAGTTCGGTTGACTGTGAGATAAATATGTTTTACAGTAAAGAAATGTTATTATCGGTTAAACCTGAGTATGGGGATTCTGTTGAGAAAGATCATACACACACACCCGCGGCCTTACCACCGGTCGCTACACTGAGATCACGGCTCTTGTTCTTTTTGTAAGTTCTTTGGAAGGGATAAGTCATGCGTCAGTTCTTTGTATTGACCACACATGTATTTGTACATATAAATGAGACCTCCTCTAAGGGCCCTTTCACATCAGCGGCTGACCGCGGTTTTTTTCGCGGCCGCACCTGCCGCAAGTGCAAAACCGCACTTGCCGCACCTGCCGCAAGTACGCCTATACTTTGCATGGCGTTTACCGCAACCGCACCGCAAGTGCAGCCGGTATGCGGTAATCGCGGCAGATGCGGTTTTTTCACCGCATCTGCCGCAAATTAAAAAAAACGCTGATGTGAAAGGGCCCTTAGACATCTTTTTTTTTAAGCTAAAAATTCCCGACTTTTCCAACCTCTCATCATATGGGAGGCCTTCTATTCCTTGTACTAATCTAGTTCCCGCCTTTGAACTGACACTGAATATTCTTTTGTAAATCTGGGCCCAAAACTGGATCTCATATTTTAGATGAGGCCTTACAAGTGATTTGTAAAGGGAATTGGGATCAATGGATTTTATTTCTCTTTTTATGCAACCTAAAATCTTGATTGCTTTGTAGCATTGCAGCACTGTATATATCTATGCCTATCTATACATCCTTCTGTCTCTCTCACTATATATATATATATATATATATATATATATATATATGCGGCATGCAGCATAATACCAGTTGTTACGTTGTAATATCAGTAAATAGCCCAACTGTGTACGTAGCTGTCAGTGCTCCATAGCAATAGATTAACAGCTCTTTCCCTGAGATCGTATCTGTGTTAACAACTCTGTCAAGAGACACTTTAAAATACCAATTTCAGTGGTTTTGACATAAATAGCTTTTACTCCTACACAATAAGGGCAATGCATCTCATTTGGAGGTCACCTGTCAGTCACCAGGAAAGCGCTCTGTGCGTGTCCTGTGTTTAAAATGACAGTAAAACCGGCCTTTTTACAGCAGCATCTAATCACCGGTAGCCACCGGGCGACCCACTCATTTTTTTGTCTTTGAAATCTTTTAACTTGTGCATAAGAACATATTATCAAGTGCATATGTTGACAGTAATTGCCATCTAAATAGGCTGTTACTATAAGACTGTGTACATACAGCTTTATACTCCAGTTCTTATAGACATGAGAAATACAAGTTTCTTTTTTCTTTTATAGGCATTTAACTCTGATCACATGTAGCCACTCTGAGGTTTAACTAGTTTTTTCTAGTATTGTTACAGTTTGTCACTGTTGTAATTAAATTATTGCCTTCTAGATATTAATGCTACCTTATCCAATGAAACACTAAGGCATGGGAAGAGAACGCTAGGTCTCAAGAGCCGCCAACAGTGCAGATTTTCAGGATTTCCTTGCACATGTAATCGCCTCCACTGGTGATAATTCCAACCCCTATGCAATACTAAGGTATTCTTGAAAACATGTACTGTTGGTGTCTCTCGAGGTCTAGCGTTCCCTACCCCTAAGGCTATGTTTTAACACTCAGTAGTTGCAACATATTTTCCTGCATCAAAAACCAGAGGGTTGGCTGGAAAATGCTGTGTACAATACATGTGTTAACAACTGTGTTGACACATTTTTAGCATCAGTGAGTGAACCCTTGAAAGTTCAGGTTAAGGCGGAGTAGCCAAACTTTTTGGTGCACTGTTCGTGACCCCGAACTTGAGCCGAACCTCAATGGAAGTTACTGCTTGGCAGTTTAGCTCTCCACCCACATATAGTCATCCATAAGTAAAACACTTCTGGGGGTGGGAGGGCATTGTTTTTTTTTTTGTTAAAATTAATTTTGGACACACCCAACACCCAAAAACTGTGCATTTGAAAAACAGGGTTAGGTTTAGGGTAAAAAAGCCAAGAAGCCACCGCTGCCTGTGGTTTGCACACAATACAAAAAATGCATATGTACATATTAATTTCTAACTGCACTTTAAACTGAGACATTTAGTAAACAATTGATCGATTATTTGAGCTACCCCGCCACATCACAGCATTCTCAGATGGGGCATTCTTACTCTACTTTTTTTATATACATTGTGCCATTACGGCCTCCTAAATGCATTAAAAGCAGGACCACATTAAATGCACACGTACCTGAAGCATTTCTGAACTACTCCCACGGCGCCAGAAGGACAAGCGCAGACAAAGGCTAACCAGGTCCAGACATGACATCTGGACAATATCAGATCTGACCCCCACACTGCCAGACCAGCAACCATGGATGAGGATAGAACAGGCCCAAATACACGTACAACAATTAAGCAGAGCCTATAGGCAGGGTGTGGCCGCTGTATGTGTGTACAGCGGCCTAGATCAATCACAATAAAGACAGATAGAATGGCATGCATAACCAAATACTCACGGTAAAAAGTGGTGGTCAACTACTTGTTATGTCATGTCCGGACCTGGTCTGCCTTTAGCTGCGCTTGCCCTTCTGGAGCCATGGGAGTAGTTCAGAAATGCTTCAGGTACGTGTGGTGCATTTAATGTGGTCCTGCTTTGAATGCATTCAGGAAGCCATAATGGCACAGCGTATATAAAAAACATAGAGTAGGACTGCCCCATCTGAGAATGCCGTGACGTGGTGGGGTAACTCAAAGAATTTATCAATTGTTTGCTAAATGTCTCAGTTTAAAGTAGTTAGAAATTAATATGTGCATATGCACTTTTTGTATTGCGTGCTAACCACAGGCAGCACTGGCTTCTTGGATTTTTTATTTGTTATTGGTTTGTGGTTGACAACCACTTTTTGCCGTGCGCACTTGGTTATGCATGCCATTCTATCTGTCTTTATTGTGATTGATCTAGGCCGCTGTACAAACATGCAGCGGCCACACCCTGCCCATAGGCTCTGCTTAATTGTTACACATGTGTTTGGGCCTGTTCTACCCTCATCCATGGTTGCTGGTCTGGCAGTGTGGGGGTCAGATCTGATATTGTCCGGATGTCATGTTTGGACCTGGTCAGCCTTTATCTGCACTTGCCCTTCTGGCACCGTGGGAGTAGTTCAGAAATGCTTCAGGTACATGTGCATTTAATGTGGTCCTGCTTTTAATGCATTCAGGAGGCCGTAATGGCACAGCGTATATAAAAAACTAGGACTGCCCCATCTGAGAATGCCATGACGTGGTGGGGTAGCTCAAAGAATTTATCAATTGTTTGCTAAATGTCTCAGTCTAAAGTACAGTTAGAAATTAATATGTACATATGCACTTTTTGTATTGCGTGCTAACCATAGGCAGTGCTGACTTCTTGGCTTTTTTTTACAGGTTTATGGTACCCCTAATCTGTATGGGGACCTGTTGGTAACATCTCCCCTGGTTTGTTCATGCCCGTGAGTGGAAGGGCTCAGTCATAACAGCAATCTTCCACAATTTTCAAATATTTCCTTTCCTCGCCATTTTTAATATATCTGCAGGCAATGAGTTAACCAGAACATTTTGTTCACAGGAACATATGGTAATCCTATACAAAGAGTTTGTAGTCTTTATAATCCTCTGTAAACTAAAATGTCTGAACCCTATGTGGAGATTTCAGCACTGCCTGTGTTTAAAAACTTTTGAACTGGAACAGAACAGAGATAAAGAAATAGCTAGCTATTTTCAGAAGGAACAAAACTCTCTCTAGTGCCACCTGTGACTACAGAAATCAATGTTTGACCTGTAAAAGGGTCTTCAAAATGACTGAATATATTAGTCATATCAGATACACCTACCTCTACATAGTACTATTATAAAGTTTTTGCTATTCATCAGAGTAGGGTTCTGGTTGGTTGGCTAGGATGTCTTTCTTTGAAATTACTTGTGGAGATTCAGGTGATGGAAAATTGTCTTACAAGTAGTGCAAGGGATGAAATAACATACATTGTGTGCAGAATTATTAGGCAGTTGTATTGTAGAGGATTATTTTTATTATTGATCAACAACTATGTTCTCAATCAACCCAAAAGACTCATAAATATCAAAAGTTTAATATTTTTGGAAGATGGAGTGGTTTTTTTTTAGGTTTGGCTATCTTAGCATGATATCTGTTTGTGCAGGTAACTATTGTGACGAAATGGACCCTTTAATATATAATGTAGGAGGATTTCTTATTCATCCAGACATATCATATTGCATTTTGGTTTGTAAACTTGTAATGGCCAAGGAGAATTTCCTACAGTATTTTCATAGATGACTGGTGTAAGTTTAGCTTGGTAATGTAATTATCTAACTTGTTTGTCATAGCAGGCCAGAGAACTTAATTATGCTAATCGTCCATTGTCTATTACCCTGTGAATGTTGATTCCATGTACAGGGGGCCCAGCCACGATTGTCTAAGTGTCATTGATTGCAGACTCAATGTCTCAGACTAACATTCCATTGTATCACTTCTAGCATTTGGATTGAGATAGGACTAAAATATGTTAAATGAGGATTGGAGTTCAGCCAATGAAAAGACTATGTTATTGCACCTATCATGACGTCCCCAATATCCTACAATGAGGGCTGAGGGTATATAAGGAGGACTGTTCACTTTGACCAGAAGATTGGAGATTGGAGATTGGAGTTAGATTCTGTCTAGTGGCCTCAGTCTAGGGATTTTCGGTCCCGGCTAGAGGTCACTGGATTGGATACAGGCAGCTAATCTAGGGTCTTCGGATCCGATTAGTGAGCCATAACCCTAGGCCTAGGCATTTCGGTGCCGACCAAGGGGCTCAGAACACGGACTAAAAGAACCACAAGGACTTCAGCATCGGATTAGCGGATACGACTGTGATAAAGACTGCACAAGATACATAAGGATAAGGAAGCAACCCAGGTTGGGACGATACAGTCACCTGGCTACAGACTTTGCCGTGCTACATTCTAAAGCCTGGTGAGCCAGCGGAAGGGTGAGACTCTGTTGCCTGTTGTTACATTTATGTGTTGTGCTTGGTTATGCGTTATATGCTGTTAACTGTTTGGGGATCCAATAAAGCCTTGATATTGTGATTCCCTGACCCTGTGTTGTCTGAGTAGTGTTCCGCCCACGGTTAAGGAGCTCGGGCGTTCAGTTGGGGATGAGCCCTGGTCCACGCTGTCTTTGTAAAGGCGGCTGGGCCTGCGGACGAGAGCACCCACTGACCCCCGGGTCTCCACAACTATTACTGTGCAGAATTATTAGGCAACTTTATAAAAACCAAATATATTCCCATCTCACTTGTTTATTTTCACCAGGTAAACCAATATACAGTTAGGTCCAGAAATATTTGGACAGTGACACAAGTTTTGTTATTTTAGCTGTTTACAAAAACATGTTCAGAAATGCAATTATATATATAATATGGGCTGAAAGTGCACACTCCCAGCTGCAATATGAGAGTTTCCACATCCAAATCGGAGAAAGGGTTTAGGAATCATAGCTCTGTAATGCATAGCCTCCTCTTTTTCAAGGGACCAAAAGTAATTGGACAATGGACTCTAAGGGCTGCAATTAACTCTGAAGGCGTCTCCCTCGTTAACCTGTAATCAATGAAGTAGTTAAAAGGTCAGGGGTGGATTCCAGGTGTGTGGTTTAGCATTTGGAAGCTGTTGCTGTGACCAGACAACATGCGGTCAAAGGAACTCTCAATTGAGGTGAAGCAGAACATCCTGAGGCTGAAAAAAAAGAAAAAATCCATCAGAGAGATAGCAGACATGCTTGGAGTAGCAAAATCAACAGTTGGGTACATTCTGAGAAAAAAGGAATTGACTGGTGAGCTTGGGAACTCTAAAAGGCCTGGGCGTCCACGGATGACAACAGTGGTGGATGATCGCCGCATACTTTATTTGGTGAAGAAGAACCCGTTCACAACATCAACTGAAGTCCAGAACACTCTCAGTGAAGTAGGTGTATCTGTCTCTAAGTCAACAGTAAAGAGAAGACTCCATGACAGTAAATAGAAAGGGTTCACATCTAGATGCAAACCATTCATCAATTCCAAAAATAGACAGGCCAGAGTTAAATTTGCTGAAAAACACCTCAAGAAGCCAGCTCAGTTCTGGAAAAGTATTCTATGGACAGATGTTGGCTATTTGCTATGAAATGCTTGATTGTTCGGTGATCACGCTTCAAAAGTTTGGCAATTTCAAGACTGCTGCATCCCTCTGCAAGACATCTAACAATTTTGGACTTTTCAGAGACAGTCAAATCTCTCTTCTGACCCATTTTGCCAAAGGAAAAACAAAGGAAAGGAAGTTGCCTAATGATTAAGCACACCTTATATAGGGTGTTGATGTCTTTAGACCACACCCCTCCTCATTACAGAGATGCACATCACCTGATTTAATTAATTAGTAGTTAGCTCTCAAGCCTATACAGCTTGGAGTAGGACAACCTATATAAAAAGTATCATGTGATCAAAATACTCATTTGCCTAATAATTCTGCACACAGTGTATTCAAATTATCGCTCCTCCAGTAAAATAAGGAAACCACCTGTAGAAGCACCTATAGGTAGCTACCCTCAAACAGTGTCCAGGTAGAATTATTTGTAAGATTCTCACACAACCCGGACCTTAAAGGAGAACCATAACCTTCCACGACCTGATGCAAATTATCGTGGCAGGAGAGGAATTTTGTTTGGTAAATTTGATAACAAAGGGCCTGTCTCACTTTATCGGACCCAGCCCGCGTGTCTATGACATTGTTGACTTTTCATTTACCGTAAATACTTTCCTGTAACAATACATTTAACCTGTAGGGAAACGATTGGCTGATCAGGGAAAGGTTTTTGTAATTGAAATCATTATTAAAAATATTTAATTGAATTAAGAAATGTAATTTTATCGTTTTTGACGCCAGACCTGTTGATAGTTGTCTTGTTATGACAGCTTTAACACAATTTAACACAAATGTCTATGTGATTTCTTATTGTACATGGAAAAATGTAATTGTTTCTAGATAATTGTTCTCATGACCATTGATGAAATGCTCGTTAGGTTCTTCAGATAACCACAATCTCCAGCCTGAATGGACACTTTGGTGACAGTTATCTATTCAATTCTCATGGATTTATTGAATTGTCTCCATTACGCCATTTGCATTTGTTTCATAAATACTTTCTGATGTTATTAAAGGACAGAATTAGCACGGAGGTAAAGAATGAGTACATTAAAGATTATTACATTTCTCAGCAAGATATAAAAAGACCTTTAATAATCTTTGGGATAAAAGGATAGATCATTTAGACCATTTTAATTTAGTTCTGGTTATTCTGAATGTTAATTACTAATGTTTTATCTGCTTTCATCCCATCATTAGATGATTTTATCTCATTTGTTAAGCTGGATCTCTGATGTGAAGGCCGTCATCACTTTCAAAAGCCAGCAATCTGTCCTTTATTTTATTAAAAGAAAATTCTAGTCAAATGTTTCACATGGTGTTTTCATATTAAAATATTATCACTTTTATGTATTTATTTAATTTTATTTTACAGCACCATTAACACCAGGACCCTGTACATGTTAAAGAAGCCCTCCCATTAACTTTTTTTTATCCCTAAAAACCTGTGTACATGTTAAATAACCAAAAACCCATCAATAGGGAACTTGTCACCAGCTTTTTCCCCATATAAGTTGTGGTCACCAGCAATAAGCCCTTATATACATCAATCTAGAATGCTGTATACAAGCCCCCAGGTCTATCTATATAATGTAAAACATAGTTTTAACTACCGTATACTTACCTGCAGGACAGTCTAGTTTGATTGGTATTGCTGGTCTTGGTCCGATGCTTCCTCTTTTCTTGTGATTTCTATCCTCTTCTTCTTTGTGCAGGTGACGTGTCCTAGGTCATCCACGCACTTTCCTTCATTGCGCTCCTGTGCATGCGCACTCCTCTCTAGCCTACTAGGGACAGAGCCAGGGATTGTAGTGCGTAGGTATGGGAAAGGTCAAAGAATACTCATATAGTATGCATGCACAGTTGCTCCTTGACCTTCCCCATTACCTGTGCATTACAGTACTTTGCTCTTACCTCTGCAGGCCAAAGAGAAGTGCACAGGGTAGTGTGCATGAGCTCACTAGAGTACAGTGTGTGGATGACATAGGACATGTCATCCACAAGCAGAGAGGGAGGACAAAAATCACAAGTGAGGAGTCATCGGATCAAGACCAGCGACATCCATTGGACTAGACTTACCTGCAGGTAAGTATAATAAAAGCTATTTTTACATTATACAAAATGGCCTGGGAACTTATATACAACATTCCAGAATGCTGTGTAAAAGGGCTTATTGCTGGTGGCCACAGCTTATTTGAGAAAAACCTGTGATAGGTTCACTTTAAGGGCCATCCTAAATAGAACAAAATCCTACAAAATCCAAGAGTATTACCCAAAATAATAAAAAGAAGTCTGTATTGAACAAATTTACAAAAAGTTATTGATAAAAAGGAAAATGTCAGATAAGACCAAAACAACACGGGGAGTCTCCAAAAAATAATACAAATGTTGCAGTAATTGATTGTGATGCAAAGTGACTGTACAATCAACACAAACTGCAGGGATACAGAGGCAAGTAAATTGTCAATAGTTGATGTTATCAATGGGAGGTTAGATCACTATATACAGTCATAGCCGAAAGTATTGCACCCATTTTCCAGAAAAGGAAGTATTTCTCCCAGAAAATAACTGCAATTACATGTGTTTTTCTATACATGTTTTTATTTCCTCTGTATGTATTGGAACAATACAAAAACATAAAAAAAGAAAATTGAATATAATTCCACGCAAAATCCCCAAATGGGCCAGAAGAAATTGTTGCACCTTTCCAAAATTGTGGGTTAACAACTGTGTTTCAAGCATGTGATGCTCTTTCACACTCACCTGTGGCAAATAACAGGTGTGGGCAATATGTAAATGACACCTGAAACCAAGACAAAATGAGGAGAAGTTGACTCAATCTTTGCATTGTATTTTTGTGTCGAACTAAGCATGGAGATCAGAAAGAAGAGAAGAGAACTGTCTGGGGACTTGAGAACTAAAAGTGTTGAAAAAATCTCAAGGTTACAGGTACATCTCCAAAGATCTTGATGTTCCTTTCTCCACGATGTGCAACTTAACCAAGAATTTTACAACCCATGGCACTGTAACTAATCTCCCTGGAAGTGGAGGGCAGATAAAAATTGATGAAAGGTTGCAACGCAGGATAGTTCAGATGGTGGCTAATATACACCACGCATTCTAGGGATAAGCAGCCCCAATCAAGTTGCAAAGAAATACAAGCTGTCCTGTAAGCTCAGGGTGGATCAGTGTCAGCATGAACTATCTGTCGACATTTACATGAAATTAAATTCTACTGCACGAGACCCAGGAAAACCACACTGCTCTGACAGAGACATGAAAAAGCTAGAATGCAGTTTGCCAACATTTAAATAAGTAAGCCAAAATCCTTTTATTGAAAGCATCTTGAGAACAGATGAGCCAAGATAGAGCTTTTTAGTAAAGGATATCACTCCATTGTTTACAGCAAACAGAATGAAATCTACAGAGCAAACCACAGCACATGCACCATCTTTTTAAGGTCTTTTGTCCCCTATAATTTTGCGTACTCAGCTACATTATGATTTGGACCTCTTATTTTTGCAGCGTTACGGTTGTACTGTGCATTTTTATACAACCATGTATATGATGTTTTGAATATATTAACTTGCTGATCCTTGCAGGAGTCCTTTGTACAGTGAGAATTTGCCCTGCAGTTTTCGTTGTTTGTGCAGTCATTTTGTATCCGTTAATTGCTGCAAATATTTTATTTTAATTTTGGAGGCTCCCTGTGTGGTTTTTGTCTTGTCTGATATTTTCCTTTTTATCCATTACTTTTTTAAATTTCTTCAATATAGAATTCTTTTCAATTTTCTTGGCTAATACTCCTTGTATTTTTGTAGTATTCTATGTAAATGTTAATCTAGTGTCAGCATGTTAATACACTCACCGATCACGATCTTCTCCAGTATCCAGCACTGTTATGGAGCATCAACACAAAAACTCCATAGGCTTATATTGTAAAAGCCCCTTCCGGCTCAAACATAGAGCCCAGTGTGATGAATTTTATGGCTAAATTACAATTCTGTCCAATAGTAAATTGTAAATGCTCCTGTAAATAATTAATAACTGCTACTGTAAAAAAAATGGTTAGCATACTGATGACAAGTGAGAAAAAAATCACACCAATTTTTGCATAAAAATCGGACTGAATTTTTAGACTATCATGTTGCCCCAGCCTTTTTCTGAGTCTTCAAGTTGCTCTTGAAGGTGAGGAGGAGCTAATTGGTCTGGGATGGAAGTTGGGATGTATGTGGGAGTAGGGCAGAGACGTATGGATTTTTTAATGGCTCTTATGTAGTGTGGGTGTTGGGGGCCTGGCGGCCGACCGAGGCATCGCCGCTGTACGCCAACCAGGGGTGGGAGTTGGAGCAGAGGCCACTGCCAAAGGGGAAGTAATAGCAGTCATGGTTAAGGACATCAGCGCCTTCATCCCAGCACACTACAGAAACAGTTTGTGGATGTTTACTCACTTTGTTTTGCAGTTTGAGAATACTTTGGCCGAAGGCCTATTCCCACTCCAGGGTTTCTTGTGCAAGGTCACTAAGAAGTAATATACCACAGTTAGCAACTTGCTGTACTTTAACGATAACAAAGTCTACACATTGGCCCTGCTCTATCCGCGACTATCCCTCGACCCAAGTCAATGTGTTTCATTGTGGAAGGTATTAATTTACCCGACCAAGTTTGATGGGGTCCATGGTTCCGGCCCTACAAGCTGTTTCTGGTTAACCCTTTCAGGTATTAACAGCACCACCATCCTCCCATTCTCTTCTCTTTACTTGTCAGGTGAAGGAGAGCCACCGGTACCTTACTGTTCTTTCTTTAGCCTGCACCGTATCATGGGCCAGATTCCCTTCTGCTCTACATCCTGTCTTTTTTCACTTTTTCAACCACTGGAAACTTCCTGGCCTCTGATCTCCAGGCTACAATTTTCCCATTCCCCACGGAAACATACTATCTTATATACACCCTTCCTAGCGGGCAGGCTTCACTTTAAGTCATTTAACTCTGCTCCCTAAGCCATAGATTCCCCCACAACAAGCTAGTGACACCTAGAGGTAACTAACAATACCACACCCACTTTGGGAAATAATACATTAATATTGCTGTAGACATAAATGTACATTAACTACACATTTTATTTAAAAAAAAAACATACAAAAGCAGCAACAGTCTTCAGGGGCAGGAATCTCTCTCTGTCATCAGCCACCTCCCTACACTTACAAGACCAAAGCTGTGTTAGGCTAGGTTCACATTGTGTTTGTGTTGAGCGTTCCAATGGATCTGTTGGACAGCAGCAGAAATGCAATGTAACGGATACATTAACGCATCTATAGACTTGCATTGAACAAACGCATAAGAATGCATGCAAAAATAGACATACGTTTGCAAGTATGTGTTATTTTGAAAGCACATGAAAAAGCATTCTGCAGCGTTTTCATGTGCATTGAAAAAAATGCATACTTGCATACGTATGCCTATTAGTGCTTGCGTTCGTATGTTTGATGCGTTAATTCATCCGTTACATTGCGTTTCTGCTGCTGTCCAACGGATCCATTGGAACGCTCAACACAAACGCAGTGTGAACCTAGACTTACAGCCTAGTAAAAAACCCATGCATCCTCTGTTTGCTACATTACTGGCTCTTTCAGCAGCTGTATATACAAGGATATTCTTCCTTAGAATACTGCAGTACGTGTAGCATCTAATGGAGTATGTCATGTTTATTTCTGTTGAATTCTGTACCTCTGCTTATGACATTAGAGGTTTTAAAAAGGAAAGTAAAAGCTCCATGCACCTCAAAAGGAGTCCAAGTAATACAGCCATAAGCTTTAATATTGATTTCTTATGGTACCTTTACACGCCGCTACAGAAGGTTAGAAACAACCGGGTGTCTCACGTGCACGAGCACGTTTCAACGGTTCCTAACGGTATCTGATACCGCATTTACACGCCGCTACAAGGTGCTGTACAGAAGGTTTTTTTCTATCCCTGGAGGCACCGACGGGTGCCACAGGTTACCTTCTGTAGAGAACCTTCCCTCATTTACACGCCGCTACCACAAGGTAATATGGGAGGACCTGGGGCAGCAGGGACAACACATAGTCGTGCCAGAGTTGTGGATTACGAGACGCTCGTACGGTCATTGGACAAAGCAATAGCATCATGATTGGCCAACCAGCGCAGGAAGGCTGGCTAATACATGATGCTATTGCAATTGTGTAGTGTGACTGGTCATCTCCTTAAATATGCCGCCCTATGCAGGGACAACCAATCGTAACGCAGGAGCTTCCACCAATGATCGCTGAAGGGGGGCGGTATCCCGGAGGCTGTGTCACGCCCCAGGGAGTTCACTAGGTGTCACAAAAACCTTCCTGTTCCTCGATTACACGCCACTACCATCGGGTTGAAACCAACCTGTTTTTGAGCACTGCTGAAAAACAGGTGTCGACAGTGACCGGTGGCAACAACCTGACCTACACGCCGCTACCTCGCGGTGTTTTGACGGTACAAGATACAATTGTCTCCGACACCCGGTGGTTTCTAACCTTCCGTAGCGGCGTGTAAAGGTACCATTATGTGTATTTGTTTGGAATATCTAGCAAATCATAAAAATAAAAATTTTGGTTGAAAAAAAGAAATTGTGCCAAATCATTTTCATTTGCCAAGCATATTCACATTATAACATGGTGGGGGAATAAACATGGTTTATTCAATGGAAGTTTACAACCAGCACAAACTCCTAATCCATTTTTCAGCAGAGGTTTTCTGTAACAGACGAGAACAAGAGTTAAGAGTTCCTGATATTGATCAGCCGCCTCGACATTCAACCTCCTGATAAGTCAGAGTTTTTATTGATGGGTTTCTAATTAAGAGCTATGAGTCTCGGGAATGTTGGCGGGGCTGCATTACGCTTTGTTATTTTGCACATAGATTGTCTGTGTCATTCGACTTAATTTTACACTCCTATTTTTCGTGTGATGGCAGACACTGTCTACTTACCTATTCTTTGAGCCTGTCAGAACAGAAAGACTTTACTGCTATTAACCGATGGCTTCTCTTCATCTGTGGTTTCTCCAGGGAATGAAAACTGACTGGGATAAACTCTTCAGGCTTTCACAAATGGAACGTGAGCTTCATGACTTAATAATGCAGTAGGTTCCTATTTTGTGTATGTAGTGTACAACAAGCTATGATTTCCTATTTCTATCAGCTGAGGAGTAGAGTATATTAGTCTTTAGGCTCTTCAGACATTAGCTTGTATAAGTGGGCAGTGCATGAAAACAGAACATTTATGTGTGCTTTCTTCACAATGGGGTGGTGAACGCTGTTTTGCAGATGAATTTTATTTTGTTGAAAGGCTCTGGGTTATACAAACGTTAAATGGAACCTGTCAGCTACTTTATGCCTCTAAATCTATCACTACCTATCCCTGCATCATCCTAGTACATTCCTAGGCATCCCTATCTGACTTAGGCTAGGGTCACATTTGTAAGGCTCATTGCGATTACCACATCCAGGGTCAGATGCAGTAATCACATGAGCCTTCAGACACTTTTTTGTGTTCATAATGTGTCTTTAAACCCGGATCCGGCAACCGGATTGCTCAGAATGTGCAATTCGGTTGCCGGAGGCTTTGATAATCCCTGGTGCCGCAGGGATGAACAAAGGTTTACTGTTAATAATAGATGTGGGCAACATGTCTGTAGGGAGTGTCCACCCTCCCTAGAGACTTGCTGTCCATATAGTTAAGCATGTGAAGGGTTAATAAGTGCAATTACAGTATTGCCGGCTATTGTCGGCATTTACTATTTTCTGAATGAAACCCTGTGGCTCCTCGCTGTGGAGGAGATACAGTACGTAATTAGGTACTGTATCAGCTGCTATCCAGGGTCCTGAAAGCATTAACATTAGGTCTATGGTTGGTGGTGCACTGCCCATTGGAGCCCATTATAGCAGCCCCACTGCGTTTTACAAACCTCTCCAAAAAACACTGCCTGCATGATTTTTCACGCAGGCAGCGAAACCGGAGTGTGGTAACCGGATTGCAAATAGTGCTATCTGGTTTTTGTATTGCAGCCTATGGGCTGCGGATCCGGTTTAGAGCATTTTCAATGCTCAAAACCGGATCCGGATACAAAAAACCCACTAATCTGACCCTAGCCTTAAATGTATAGTATAATGGTTGAAAAAACACTTTTTATAAGGCTAGGGTCAATTAGCGTCAGCCCTTAGGCTGACAGACCTGTTAAAAACTTAGCATTTGGCAGCCTGAGCGCATAGCGTTACTGTGCTGTAAAGCTGCACTCAGGCTGCCTATACAATCCTTATGGGTACCTCTCTCACAGCGCAGCCGGCCACTTGACATACAAGGGCCGGATATGCTCTTTTGATGAGCACGCAGGAAAATGATGCAGAACGCGTCTCCTGTGTGCTCATCAAAAGCGCATATCCGGCCCTTGTATGTCAAGCAGCCCCTCAGTTATGAGGCATCGTCTAGATGTCTGGACATTCTCTCCAGCTCCATGTCACCCTTTGCTCTATGGTTATCACGCCCGATGGGCGTGATAACCTAATTTTCATGCACGCTCCCTTACTTTTAAATCCATGGGCCTCCCTCCTGGTGTGGTGCCGCAGCGTGTCATTTCTGCGCAGTGTGGGGGTGTATTGGGTGGCTTCAGACCATGTGTAGTGCACCGGACCAGAAATGACATGCCGCGGCATCATACTAGGAACTGGGCCACTGGCTTTCAAACTCCTGGAGTGCGCATGGAAATGAGAGGGCATGTTAACCACACAACGAAACATGGACGCTGAGAGAATGCCCACAGGTCTAGATGACGCCTCATAACTGGGGGGAAAATGTAAGTTATAAGAAGCGTTTTTTCAACCATTATACCACATATTTAGGTCAGACAGGGATGCTTAGGGATGTAGTGGAAAGCTGCAGGGACAGGTAGTGTTAAGTTTGGGGGCATAAAATAGCTGACAGGTTCCCTTTAAGGGAATTGTGTCAACACAGAATGACTGACCAAACAAAGTACAGCATTCAGTGCATCATGGCATGGCCAAACATTTAACTGCACCTTTCCACCTATTTGTTTTCTCCATATCTCCATCCTCTCATCTTTGATTGGCGGCCATCACACGGTTCAATTTCTTGAACGATATCGTTTAAGCGATCTGCTTTTTGATCGCTTAAGCAATATCGTTTGTGCATCGCTACGTGCGATCAAGCGATTTTACAATGTAAAATCGCTTGATCGTGACATCGCAGATATGAGAGCGGAGCTCATATCAAGCGATGAACGCTTGAACAATCTGCTTCATCGTGGTGTGTGACACCACGATGAACGATCTTCCAGTGGCAGAGCCTATGCTGGGAGATGGCATCTATGGTAACGTCGGGTTACTAAGCGCCGCGCGGCCTAGTAACCCGATGTGTACCATAGTTACCAGCGATCTCGCTGGCCCACATCGCTGGTGAGTCTGTCTGTGTGACAGCTCACCAGCGATGTGACGATATTGTTAGCGATCGCGCGTGCACGTGATCGCTAACAATATCGCTCACGATATTGCAGCATGTGACGGCCGCCATTGACAGATCTGGCTTCTTAGAACAGAGAAAGAAGGAGATAGATGGAAAACAAGTATCTGGGAGGTTGAACTTAAATGTTTGGCCACGCCGTGATGTACCGTGCACCTATACTCATTATGAATAGTTATTTTATGACATAGTCTCTCTAAAGGGGTTGTTTGGTCTTGCGTTTAAATTCTTCAGTCATGCAGTGTGACTGCAGGCATCTGAATCCTTACAGTGCATCATCACACTATTCAGAGTCTCCAGTATTGCCAGCAACTGCAGGTGGTTACATGTATATAATAGTGTAAGATTTACATACTACCAGTCATATTCTGACTTGATATGTTCGACGTCACTCAATTTATTTGGATTGTGCAAGGCCGAACACATTAAGTGAGCATGTAACCGCATTCATATTATATAAATGTGGTCTAGTGGTTACCCATTCTCACCGGCATTATTGGACAATACTGACAGTGTGCAAAGAGCAAATATTCTGCAGTCGCTCTATGTGAGTGCAGATTATCACTACCTGACCAGTCAACCCTTTAAAGGGAACCTGTCACCTAGATTTAAGGCCCTACACTATCACTACCTGTCCCTACACCTTCCTAGCTGCTCCCTATGTATCCCTATCTGAGCTACGTAAATCCGCCCTATAAAAGATCAGAAAATTAACTTTTAACTTACAGAAGTCCCTAAGGCTGGGGACTGAAAAGGCGGCGCCAGGCATCACTCCTCGATCTGGCTGCACACGCCCCGCTGGGCGGCATTATTCTTTCTTCATCGCTGCCCCTCTATTTGGAATCTCCCGCCCTCTGTACACCTATCATGCACCGGCCGCTACGTCACATCCGGCGCTGTGCATTATGGGGCCGATCACGTGATCAGCCCAGTGCATTATGGGCTTGATCACGTATTCGGCCCGGCTCTGCGCATGCGCAATGCGCTTATTGAAGCAGGGCCAATCACGTGATCAGGCCATAATGCACTGGGGCTGATCACGTGATCGGCCCCATAATGCACCATGCCAGATGTGACGTAGCGGCCGGTGCATGATAGGTGTACAGAGGGTGGAAGATTCCAAATAGAGGGGCGGCGATGAAGAAAGAATAATGCCGCCCAGCGGGGCGTGCGCAGCTGGATCGAGGAGTGATGCCTGGAGCCTGGCGCCGCCTTTCCAGTCCCCAGCCTCAGGGACTTCTGTAAGTTAGAAGTTATTTTTCTGATCTTTTATAGGGCCCCTTTAGCTCAGATAGGGATACATAGGGAGCAGCTAGGAAGGTGTAGGGAAAGGTAGTGATAGTGTAGGGCCTTAAATCTAGGTGACAGGTTCCCTTTAAAAGAGACTCTCCAGTACAGAATCACTGCTAGATTGCGCTCATATTATATATAACTTGGACACGTGCTATCCGATGTTTTATCAGATAGCACTCGGCCGTATGCTATTCTATGGGGCAGTGCCGATGAACACTTTTTTCTGATGACAAAAACCAGCGCTCCATACTGCAAGTGGCAGCGCAGATTGGGCTCCCTCATTCAAATCTATGGGTGCATGGAAACCATTGAACTGCACTCGCATGACAGAATAAAAAAGATGGAGACATTTTGTTGTTCTACTACTTCTCCTGACAGTGTGTTTGGATTCTCTCATGCGAGTGAATCAGATCATACTATACTGACACTCTGATCAAACTCTGATCATAGTGTCATTATCATAATTGTCCTGATTCTATTGCATGAGAGAATCTACAGTCTTCTGACCTTAGTCTTATAATGACAATATGCGTGGCAGAGTAGTAATCCACAAGTGAGCAAGGAGACTCAATGATGAAGTACTCATGAAGAAGAACCTAGATAACTCAGTAATATATCAGAGCTGAGATCATCACACAGTCCATTGCAGAGCTGACAGAGGTATGACACAGTTAACTCAGTCATATAGGAGAACTGAATTTCCGTTAGGTCTCATTCAGACGATCGTTCGGCACGTATGTCTTGTATGTTTTTTTTTTTTTCACAAATGCCACATTTATCAAAATTATCCATGGTGCTATTCACATGTCCATTGTTTTCTAGTATCATGGATGAGAAGGGTCAATACATGGATTTGTGAAAAACATACACAGCACACTATCGCTGTGTGTCGTGTGATGCAGTTCATGGGGGTCATCTAAGCTCACACCTAACGCGGCTCAGGTGTGAACTTACTTGACCATTATCACAGCCGGGTGTTAGTGTGAGCCTGCTAGTCACTGTGAGCTGTAGCAGAGCTGAAGATGTTCACCTGTAGATTTATTGTCGAAGGGTTTGTTTTTTGGTTATTAAAGAGGTAAACCAGGGATGTATTTTATGTTTTATTTCAATTAAATTATTTTTTCCCTGTGTTATATTTTTTTTTTTACTGTTTACTAGAAATTTATAGTGACTGGGACTAATATTGGCCTGACACGACGAATTTTGGGCTCAGCCCCAGTTGCCAATACAAAGTTGGCATTAACCCTTTTCTTTTCCAGCGTGCCACCCCACCAGGGCTACCGGAAGAGCCAGGTAAACAGCCTGAAAATAGTGCTGCGAAAGGATGTGCCATTTTTTAGGGGCGTCTGTGGGCTGCGATTTACAGCTTGGGCCTTACCCCACAGAAAATCCCAGCCCCCAGCTGTCTGGGTTTTACCTTGGTTGGCTATCATCTAGATTGTACGGGCAGTTTCCAGATTACTCCAACAGCCAAACACATACACCAATTCTCTGTAACAGCGTTTGTGATTGGCTGTTGGATCCCTCTGCAGTAAATATCCAGGAACTTAATGAGCGGCACCAGACGTAGACGCGGTGACTCGCGATAAGAATAACTTGCTATTTATTAACTATTTTCTTTATTTTTCAGCCCCTCGTCTGTGAACCCAAACTGTAACACAGACTTCCTATGGAAGTCCGTGATCGGATTCTGTGCCCAAACACTAGGTGTTTGGTATGGATCCCAAACTTCACAGTTCGGGTTTGCCCATCACTAGTGATCAAATAATTTTTTCGTGTATCCTGTCCTGTACACTGGGTATAAAGCTCAGTATTTGCTCTCATTCTATATGTAGAGTGCACAATTGGACTGCCAACTCTCTGAAAATTTACTGGTAACTCTAGAATGCAGATGGGACCACAATCAGGAAGCAAGCACTTCCAGCATTATTATCAGGTATGCAGGCAACCGTAAGACGAATGAGCAAAATGAGAGTTTGTCAGGTGTATTGATTTTTAAGTAGGATTAAGTAATTATTATTAGCAGCACATCATCCTGTATAAACATGATATTCTATAAAGACAGAACAATTGAATTAATGATCACTTTGTGGACACTGATTTCTGACTTGCCTATTTAAACAGGCGAGAAAACCCTGGTCCTTCAATGGCGGACATTGAGCTGTGAAGCATTGGACTGAGCAATGGGGTATTAACGTGTGATATTTCTGGCTTTGTTCACATTCTGTTGCCAGATTATTTTTTTCACTACTGGGTAAATGTTTTAACATTTGGGAATTGTGATCCAAGGTTGTTTCTAGTGTGTAGTAAATTTCTTTAAAAATTCTGGATAATTAATCCATGAATTCTGGATGAGATGTACTGGAAACATTGAAACATATCAGAATCTCTGTTCTACATTAATTAGTATTCTTACTCCCAGCCCATCATCAAAGTCATATTCTGGCATTTGTGACATATAAAGAAACTAGAAACAAATACCGTACATTCCTCAAAAACATTAATCTATGATAATTACAAATGATGTATATTACAGTATGTCATACTGTATGTGAATGGATTGATTTTATGAGTGTTTTCTAAGTGTATAACAGTTGACATAAGCCATACAAATAGTATTTCCATGCTACTCTGTATATATTTCCATAAACATTAGCTTTCTGTATTTCTGGTGGCAGGTGCGTCACATCACTTACAGGGTAAACATTTGCTGTCAGATCCCACATTGTAATGTAAGTACAGTGTTATTTAATCTGCGTTTTCCCACAGGATCATTTCTGGTCTGGGTTTTACTTCACCAACCATTTTTGGGTTTACTAATAAATGACAGAAGAATTTCTGCATTACAATGCTTATGTGTGCTGTTAACAGCGGGAAAACCTGCATAAAAATGGTATAATAGATTCAGTGCTTAATTTCATAGTTAGCGTGTTTTTTTTTTCCTATATCACAGCCTCTTACAGGAGTAAGAAATGTTAGTAGTATCTATCAGCATAGAAGGAATCACACAGAAGCCTCAATACACTGCATTATTGTCACACTGTGTGTGGGGAGACACCCAGCGCTGGACGACGGCAGGCGGAGGAAAGGAGACCCTGATGCTAAGGGCAAAAGGGGAGATGGTGACCCCTAGATAAACTAGCGCTGGCACCTGGCTTCCCTAATGTCCTTATACAGTTACTGTCGCCGCCAGGATACCTATTCCCTGACTGACCCTGAACTGCTACTAAATAAGGATCAGAGCGGGTGAACACTAGTCAGCACGGCTACCAACTAAAGATACACACAAGGGAAGCAAACAAAGAGTGAAGGGAAGAAACACTTAGCTTGAGAAGATCCACACAGCAATTCAACAGAAACTTCAGGATACACTGCTGAGCTGAGAAGCTTCCTTCAAACACCTGAAAAGCTATCACCAGCAGTGTATCCTGGAAATCAAGGGGAATATATAGACAGCTCAAGGTAAGGGTCCTAGTGACCTCCAGCTTTCACTTAAAGGAAAATGCCTCTTAAAGCGACAGAGACTTTTTTTTAGGATTTGGACTGTTTGGCCAAATACTGGTACCTTCTGCGAGTGGCCTCTACAGTCTTATCCGTGACTCCTGACACACCTGTGACAATTATGCAGGCACCTCGAGGCAAACAGGTGGAATAAAGATGGCTGCAGCAATGCTCAATCTTTCAGTCCAAGCACATATGGTAAATAAGGACAGTAGAAATCAGATGGCACTCACTGGTTTTAGCCTTCACTTTATTTCATGTTAAAATCCAGGTGCAGACAGACAGGGGAGGTAGTAGGAGCGAGAGCACAAGGACAACAGCAGCTGTTTTGCACCCAGCTGGCTTTTCCACATGCCCTGTAAAATTTTAGGAAACAATCACTGATGACGGCCATTATTACAGTGTTGGCCAAAAGTATTGACACCCCTGAGATTCTGTCAGATAAAACTCAGTTTCTTCCTGAAAATGATTGCAATCACAAATTCTTTGCTATTATTATCTTCATTTACCGTATATACTCGCGTATAAGCCGAGTTTTTCAGCCCAAAAATTGGGCTGAAAAGTCCCCCCCTCGGCTTATACGCGAGTCACTGTATACTGTATACACTGTATACAGTATACAGGCCGCCCGCCCCATCAGTATACAGGGCCCCCCCCCCCTTACTGCCGCATTCCTGTAGAAGAATACATTATTACACTTATCCCTGCCGCTGTCCCGCCACCGCTATCGCGCTCCTCCGGCTTCATCCGGCTTCCTCCGGTGGGCGCAGGCAATGACGTCATTGTCTGTGCGCCAGAGGAGGAAGCCGGAAGACGCTGGATGAAGCCGGAGGAGCGCGATAGCGGCGGCGGAACAGCGGCAGCGGGACAGCGGCAGGGATAAGTATAATAATGTATTCTTTTACAGGATTGCGGCAGTAAGGGGGGCCTTGTATACTGATGGGGGGGGGGCCCTGTATATACCACTCGGGCTGCTGCTGTATACTACCAATGGGGCTGCTGCTGTATACTAGCACTGGGGATGCTGTATATACCTCTGGGGCTGCTGTATACTACCACTGGGGCCGCTGCTGAATATACCACTGGGGCTGCTGCTGTATACTACCACTGGGGTTGCTGTATATACCTCTGGGGCTGCTGTATACTACCACTGGGGCTGCTGCTGTATACTACCACTGGGGCTGCTGTATATAACTCTGGGGCTGCTGTATACGACCACTGAGGCTGCTGCTGTATACTACCACTGGGGCTGCTGTATATACTGTACCTCTGGGGCTGCTGTATACTACCACTGGGGCTGCTGCTGTATATACCACTGGGGCTGCTGCTGTGTACTACCACTGGGGCTGCTGTATATACCTCTGGGGCTGCTGTATACTACCACTGGGGCTGCTGCTGTATACTACCACTGGGGCTGCTGTATATACCTCTGGGGCTGCTGTATACTACCACTGGGACTGCTGCTGTATATACCACTGGGGCTGCTGCTGTATACTACCACTGGGGCTGCTGTATATACCTCTGGGGCTGCTGTATACTACCACTGGGGCTGCTGCTGTATACTACCACTGGGGCTGCTGTATATACCTCTGGTGCTGCTGTATACTACCACTGGGGCTGCTGCTGTATATACCACTGGGGCTGCTGCTGTATACTACCACTGGGGCTGCTGTATATACCTGTGTGGCTGCTGTATACTACCACTGGGGCTGCTGCTGTATATACCACTGGGGCTGCTGCTGTATACTACCACTGGGGAGGCTGCTGTATACCACACTGCTGGAGGCTGTATACTTGTGCTGGGGTCTATCCTCAACTTATACACGAGTCAATAGGTTTTCCCAGGTTTTGGGGGCAAAAGTAGGGGGGTCGACTTATACACGGGTCGGCTTATACACGGGTATATACGGTAATTTGTCTTCAATGAAAAAAACACAAAAATAATTGTCCTAAAGCCAAATTGGATATAATTCCACACCAAACATAAAAAAGGGGGTGGACAAAGGTATTGGCACTGTTAGAAAAATCATGTGATGCTTCTCTAATTTGTGTAATTAACAGCACCTGTAACTTACCTGTGGCACCTAACAGGTGTTGGCAATAACTAAATCACACTTGCAGCCAGTTGACATGGATTAAAGTTGACTTAACCTCTGTCCTGTGTCCTTGTATGTACCACATTGAGCATGGAGAAAAGAAAGAAGACCAAAGAAATGTCTGAGGACTTGAGAAACCAAATTGTGAGGAAGCATGAGCAATCTCAAGGCTACAAGTTCATCTCCAAAGACCTGAATGTTCCTGTGTCTACCGTGCGCAGTGTCATCAAGACATTTAAAGCCCATGGCACTGTGGCTAATCTCCCTAGATGTGGACGGAAAAGAAAAATTGACAAGAGATTTCAACGCAAGATTGTGCGGATGGTGGATAAAGAACCTTGACTAACATCCAAACAAGTTCAAGCTGCCCTCCAGTCCGAGGGTACAACAGTGTCAACCCGTACTATCCGTCGGCTTCTGAATGAAAAGGGACTGTATGGTAGGAGACCCAGGAAGACCCCACTTCTTACCCCGAGACATAAAAAAGCCAGGCTGGAGTTTGCCAAAACTTACCTGAGAAAGCCTAAAATGTTTTGGAAGATTGTTCTCTCTTTTTGGCAAAGGCATCAACATAGAGTTTACAGGAGAAAAAAAGAGGCATTCAAAGAAAAGAACACGGTCCCTACAGTCAAACATGGCGGAGGTTCACTGATGTTTTGGGGTTGCTTTGCTGCCTCCGGCACTGGACTGCTTGACCATGTGCAAGGCATTTTGAAGTCTGAAGACTACCAACAAATTTTGCAGCATAATGTAGGGCCCAGTGTGAGAAAGCTGGGTCTCCCACAGAGGTCATGGGTCTTCCAGCAGGACAATGACCCAAAACACACTTCAAAGAGCACTAGAAAATGGTTTGAGAGAAAGCACTGGAGACTTCTAAGGTGGCCAGCAATGAGTCCAGACCTGAATCCCATAGAACACCTGTGGAGAGATCTAAAAATGCAGTTTGGAGAAGGCACCCTTCAAATATCAGGGACCTGGAGCAGTTTGCCAAAGAAGAATGGTCTAAAATTCCAGCAGAGCATTGTAAGAAACTTATTGATGGTTTCCGGAAGCGGTTGATCGCAGTTATTTTGGCTAAAGGTTGTGCAACCAAGTATTAGGCTGAGGGTGCCAATACTTTTGTCCGGCCCATCTTTGGAGTTTTGTGTGAAATGATCAATGTTTTGCTTTTTGTTTCATCCTCTTTTGTGTTTTTTCATTGAAGACAAATTAAATGAAGATAATAACACCAAAGAATTTGTGATTGCAATCATTTTCAGGAAGAAGCTGAGTATTATCTGACAGAATTGCAGGGGTGTCAATACTTTTGGCCAACACTGTATGTCCATAGGGACTCCATCAAAGGTTTTCACATCACATGTACAGTAAATCTGCATTATTACACAATCCTCCACTATCTATCCTACTGTACTGTCTGCTAATGTGTAGAGTATGTTCACACAGTCATGCAGATTATATCGATATGTTGAAATAGGCAAAATCTTAAAAAATCTCCATGTACCAGGCACCATGTATTTTTTGAAAAGTCTGAATAGAAGTTCAAAATATCAAATTCACTAGTCCTTGCTTCTATGTGAAAATTGTTTGCACAAAAATATTATTTTATTCTGCTCTGTTTTATTTGTTCGCATGATTTTTCATGAACGACGCACAGCCAAGGCTAAATGTTTGGAGATTGAATCATATTTTGGTTTTCACATAGTTCACTTCTCCAGTATTTTTTGATCTTATAGCTAAATGTTTCTATGGTTCCTGAAGTACAACTATAAGTATTTCTTAAGGTTTTTTATTGACAAATACATTTTAATGCACGCAATAATAATTTGGAGTGTTGACCCTTATCTTTCATGACTTCTGCATTTGACCCTGACATGCTGGAATTTATCTTCTGGGCCAAATCCTAACTGATGACAACCAATTCTTACCCAATCACTGCTCAGGGTTTATCACAACTCTCTGATCTTGTTTGTCCAAGTGTAGTTTTTTGAAAATTGAATACAGGTTCACAATGGGATTAAGATCTTGGGATTTTCCTGGCCATGGACCTGAAATTTCAATATTTTGTTCATGAGCCACTCAATTATCACTTTTGCCTTTTGACATGGTGCACCTTCATGCTGGAAAAAAGCACTGTTTATCACCAAATTGCTTGTAAATTGGTGGGAAAAATAGCATTTGGAGGGTATTTAGATGTCATTCTACATGTGAATGGTTTTGGCGTGCTTTAATGCTGGCATTACTCAGGACTCTTCGTATCACTGACCTTTTCTTCTCCAGACAATATTTTTTCCAGATATCCAAAACTGTTTGAAGGGGGCTTCATCAGAGAGAATAACTTTACCCCAATCCTCTGCAATCCAATCCATTTACTTCCAGTAGGATGTTTGTCTGTCCTTGATATTTTTTTTAGAGAGAAGAGGCTTTTTTGCTGCCCTTCTTGAAACCAAGCCAGCTTTCAAAAGCTTTTGCCTCATGTGTGTGCAAATGCTCTGGCACCTGCCTGCTGCCATTCCTGTGGAAAATCTGCACTGGTGTTAAACTTATCCTGTAGCTGAATCCTATTGAAAAGCCGGTCCTGGCACTTGATAGTTTCTTTGGTGCCCTTTCTTCAAAGGAATTGAAACTCTCAGCTGAAGTTCTTGATGATTCAATAAATAGTTGATTTAGAAGCAATTTTACAAATGGCAATGTCCTTGTCTGTAAAAACCTTTTCATGCAAACCAAAAGTGACTGCACCTGTTTACTTTTTGAAGTAACCAAGTTTAGCAGAAGAATGCAATGATATCAAGTACCAGCCCCCTTTAAAAAGTAACCAGCCTGGTTTTATAATTCAGTGTGATGTTCTTGTTAACATTTTCTTCTGAGATTATGAGAAGTTCAATGAAATTATGTTAAGTAGGTGATTTTGTGGCAGGGCTGAAAATTGTTAGAATTTGGTTTCTGTGTTTCAGTAAATTTTCATGGCAAGGAATGAGTGTGTAGTTTTTTGCAATTCATCTGTTCACTCTTCATAACAATCTAGTTATTGACACTATAGCAAGTGAAGAAAACCAAGATTTGTTTCATCCTCAACACTATAAAAAGTGAAGAAAACCAAAATTTGTGTCAACCTCAAAACCTTTGACTACAACTTTGAATCAGACATACGGTGCTATAGATACAAAGGTATAGCTGCATTTTTTTCACACGCCACAAGTGCCGGATCCGGCAAACCGCACATGCCGCACCTGATTACAAGCTCCATAGAGAATGAATGCGGCTTGGCGCAAATGTGCCACAAGTGCCACAGTTACCCGGCAGATGCAGTAAATCTGCCAGATATGCCGCAAATTTAAAAAAACGCTGATGTGAAAGGGACCTAATAAAGGGGACAACCGAAGCAATTATCATTGACTGGTCCAAATTTTTAAAGACATAAATTACTCCACTTTAAAAAGCTTCCCATTTTAAAAGCAAAATAAAGCGCAATTAAAAGGCTAAATATATAAAGTATTTATTTACGCTCCACATTCACTATGAGGAGTAAATATTGTACAGTAAAGTAGGGCTGGGCACGTTTGGCCCTCTGGCTGTTCCTGTCTGGCCTTCAGAAACTGCCACACCTCTCCCTCCGCCCCCATTCTGATGTCACTTTTGTTTGCATCCTCAGGATGCAGGCAGCAGTGAAATTGTGGAGAACATTGCTGTTGGAGGCTGGAGAGAATGGCAGGGGAACGGGAGCAAGGTGAGAATGTGGCGGGGTTTTTTTTTTTTTTTTTTTCATGTGTATCTGATGTTTGTATGTAAGTAGGAGGCTGTGTGGGGGCTCAGAATGTACAGTGCCTTGCAAATCTGTTCACCCCCTTGACTTTTTACTAATTTTTTTACAGTACGACCTGTGTTTAAATATTTTTGTATTGTGTGATGCATCAGCACTAACTAGTCTACATTAGGGAAGCGAAGGGAGAAAAATAAAGACAAAAATTTAATTTATAGGATAAAATTATTAAAAATTGGCATGTGCAAATGTATTCACCAGTTTTGCTATGAACCCCTAAAAATGTCTGGTACCAGCAATTACCTTCATAAGTCAGATGCGTATGTGCAATCTAAGTATCATATGGTCAGTCACTATTTACACACCTTTTCTGAAAGTCAGTGGCTGCAACATTATTAAGCAAGAGGCACCACTATCCAAATAACACCATTAAGACCAAGGAGATCTCCAAACAAGTCAGGCACAAAGTTGTTGAGAAGTACAAATCAGGATTAAGTTCTAAAAAATTTCTCAATCTCTGATGAACCCCCAGGGCATCAACAAATCCATTATCAACAAATGAAAAGAACATAGTACTACAACAAACCTGCCAAAAGAGGACTGCCCACCAAAACTCTCATGGAAAAGGAGAGCATTAATCAGAGAGGCACCACAGAGACCAATGGAAACCCTCTAAGAGCTGCAGAGGTCCTCAGTCAGAGCACATAAAGTATAGAGGCTATGTGGGGGCTCATGCTGTATCTAGGAGACTAAGTGGGACTCATAAATTATAGAGGAGACTATGTGGGGGCTCGTGCTGTATTTGGGAGACCATATCAGACTCATACTGTATATGCATTGGGTATGGAAAGTATTAAGACCCCTTTAAATGTTTCACTTTTTCATTCATTTCAGCCATTTGGTGAATTCAAAAAAGTTCATTTTTTCTAATTAATGTACACTCGGCACCCCATCTTGACTGAAAAAAAAAACAAATGTAGAAATTTTTGCAAATTTATTTAAAAAGAAAAACTGAAACATCACATGGTCATAAGTATCAGACCCTTTGCTCAGTATTGAGGAGAAGTACTCTTTTGAGCTAGTACAGCCATGAGTCTTCTAGGGAATGATGCAGCAAGTTTTTCATACCTGGATTTGGGGATCCTCTGCCATTCTTCCTTGCAGATCCTCTCCAGTTCTGTCAGAATGGATGCTGAATATTAGTGGACAGTCATTTTCAGAGATGCTCAATTGGGTTTAGGTCAGGGCTCTGGCTGGGTCCATCAAGAATGGTCACAGTTGTTCTGAAGCCATTCTTTTGTTATTTTAGTTGTGTGCTTAGGGTCATTGTCTTGTTGGAAGGTGAACCTTCAGCCAAGTCTGAGGTCCGGAGCACTCTGGAAGAGGTTTTCATCCATGATATCTCTGTACTTGTTCGCATTCATGTTTCCTTCTATTGCAACAAGTCGTCCTGTTCCTGCAGCTGAAAAACACCCCCATATCATGATGCTGCCACCACCATGTTTCACTGTTGGGATTGTATTGGGCAGGTCATGAGCAGTGCCTGGTTTTCTCCACACATATCGCTTAGAATTATCACCAAAAAGTTCTAGCTTCGTTTCATCTGACAAGAGAATCTTATTTCTCATAGTCTGGGAGTCCTTCATGTGTTTTTAGCAAACTTTATGTGGCTTCCATATGTCTTGCACTGAGGAGAGGCTTCCATCAGGCCACTCTGCCATAAAGGCCCGACTGGTGGAGGGCTGCAGTGATATTTGACTTTGTGGACCTTCCTCCCATCTCCCTACTGAATCTCTGGAGCTCAGCCATAGTGATCTTGGGTCCTTCTTTACATCTCTCACCAAGTGTAAGTGTCTGAGCAAAGGGTCTGAATACTTGTGACCATGTGATATTTCAGTTTTTCTTTTTTAATAAATTTGCAGAGTCTACATTAATGAGAAAAAAATGAACTTTTTTGAATACACCGAATGGCTGCAATGAAACAAAAAGTGAAAAATTTAAAGGGGTCTGGATACTTTCTGTGCCCACTGTAAGAGGCTATGTGGGCCTCATAGTGTATTCAGAAGGCTATGTGGGTATATACACTGATAAGCAAAAGGGTAATAATGTTTTGAACTTTTCAGCTTTTCAGGCCCCACACCTCACTATCCACTCCAGCTTTCAGGGTGAGACTACCTTCATTTTATAGACTATAATCTTGGCTACCTCATACATAAATGTGACTTGCAACTATTTAGCTTATGATTATTTATGCTGATTCTTGTTATGTTACCACACTGTTACTGTTTTGCTCTGTGTGTTTTTTCCTGTATACTACAAATTACAATCTGTTCACACATTGCCTAGTAGCTCAGTGTGTTAATAGGTTTATTCACTGTTTCGAATTGAGAAGCCATGAAGAAGATTTCCTAAGAACAAAGAAATAGCATCATCCAGCTCATCGATAGCAGTCTCTCAGCCAAGAAAATTACTAAACTGCAACATGTGAGTGACATGATAGTTGAAAGAATATGAAATGAAGTCTATCCATCCATTCCAAAGTCAAGAGGTGAACGTCCAGGTAAAATATTGGAGTTAAAAAGTCAACTCATCAAAAGGTCTATCAGTTCCGGCACAAAAACATGGCAGTTGGGGTTGGTTGCATCGTAATAGTGAGATCACTGATGTGCATGCAAGCACCAAGCGATGCATTTTATACAAGTCTGGAATGGTGACCCGAAAAAAGGTAACTTTAATATTGTCATAAGAAGTGTTGACTCGAGTTTCCAAAAAAGATCTAAAAGTGGACAGTAGAAGATAGTTTGCATGGCTTGGAGCAATGAGATGAAAGTCAATAGACTAGGCTCGGATGGGTGCAAATGGGTCTGGTATAAATAAGGAAAAAAGAGGCTAAAGAATTAAGAAATTAAAGGAACTGTCATCATTGGGAACATGTTATAGAGACCTGGGATCAGATTTCTTTCGAGACTTGCTCGATTTTGATCTAGTGCATTCCTAGAAGAATTCATGCAGTGTTGAAAGCCAAAATTTACAAAATACTAACAAATTAATAAAATTTTCAATTTAAATTTTTATGAGCAAAACAGTAACAATGCAGTGACATGACAAGAATCTGCATAACTAATCATATGCTAAATAGTTGCAAGTCAAATTTATATATGTGAGAGTCTAGATATTAATCTATAAAATGAAGGTAGTCTCATACTCAAAGCTGTAGTGGATTGTGAGATATGGAGCCTGAAAGTCAAGAGTGTAAACATTTTTTACCCTTTTCTTTGTCATTGTAGAAAGCTATGTGAGGCTCAAAATGTATATAGAAGGCTATGTGGGGGCTTAAAATGTATATAGGGGGCTATATGGGCCTCATAATTTATAATAGAGGCTGTGCAGGGGCTCATACTGCTTATATGAAGGTATGTGGGACTTATACTGTATATAGGAAGCTATGTGGGGCTCATAATGTATTAAGAAAATTATGTCTGTCCTCAGACTGTATTTAGGAGACTATGTATGGGCTCATACTGTATTTACAAGACTTTGAGGGACCATACTTTATATAGAGGGCTAAGCGGGGGCTTTTACTGTATATAGAAGGGCTATGTGGGCCTCACACTGTATATAGAAGAGTTATGTGATGCTCACACTGTTTATGAAGGGACTATGTGAGGCCTCACATTGCATATAAAGTGGCTGTGTGGGGGCTCATACTGTATGTAGGGGGCCATGTGGGGGCTCATCCTGCTCTGTAAGGGAGCTATGTGAGGGCTCATGCAGTATAAAAGGGAGACTGTGTTTGGTCTCATACTGTACATAGGGAGATGTCAGCATGTTTACTTCTGCTAAGCATTAGGTGCTACAAATAATATTAAATAAATTAATAAATAATAATTAAAATTAATATATTAATATTGAGCATAATTAATTTAAGTTTATTGGTTCAGCCCTCCACACCAGCCATGGTCTTTCATGTGGCCCCTCAGGAAAATGAATAGCGAACCTTTGTTCTAAAGCGTACTGAATACTGTAGTCAACACTGTTAAAGAATTTGTATACACTGACGCCAGGTGATTAAACACTAAATTTGCATCTCCCTAAAGGGACACTTTATAGCACTACAGATTTTTGAATCTTTACATCATGCTCAGTGCTGTCACATTCCAACTAAAAGTACGCGCCTTCACGCAATAAAAATGAATTTAACTAGGCCGTGCACATTTGGTCAGAATATGGCCAGGAGTATGCATTGCACTATGTGAGGATTTACAAGTCTGCAGTCATAGAGTGACTGCAAACTTTTGTGATAAACCTGGACAACCCCTTTAAGGTGTCCTTCAGCAGTAAGGCACCTAAGGTGTGTGCTGTCATGAAGATGAATCTCTCACACGGCAATAGATTTCATTGGACTACTCCATACTCATATAGTTCATTCCCATGGACAGAGCTTCCCAGCTGTTAACACCCAGCATCTTCCATAAGACAACAAGAGCTGCAGACAGTACAGAAATGATCCAGTGGAGCACAAATGAAGTAATGGAGGAGACTTTGCCCTCTGTGTGTGGTGGGCAGTTACAGGTAGTAGTGTCTCTAATGACAAGTCTTGCTTTTACTACACATTACAGCTTCCGTACCACTTGCGCAGTACAAATGATGAATGGCGGATGCTATATGCTTCGTATGGCAGTCTGCATGTTTTTTTTCCTTTGTGCAAATTACAAAACTGATCTACTTACATAATTGCCTTGTGGCTTCCGATTCTGTCCGGTTGTAATGCTATGTCACTTCTGCCGGAAGCCACAAGGCAATTATACACCCACTTGGGTGTAACAATATGGCGTCCACTGGCGGTAGTGCTGCCTGTCACGCACTACCACCAGCGGAACCCCAGCGCAGGCACCTCCAACCACCCACATCCTTCATCCTATCCCCTCATGCCCCTCCGTTCTCACCCCCCCCTGGTATTACTGATGCGTTGCTGAAGGCTCCAGGAAGAGACTGTGTGGAGTGGGTCATGTGACAGGGCGGGCTGATGTGACGTCACACAGGCCATGTCACATGTCCTGCTCCACAGAGTGAGAGTGTCTTCCTGGAGCCTTCAGCAGCCGGCATCAGTAATGCCAGGCGGGGATGATAACGAAGGGGGGAGGACGCAGCACAGGGGAGGGGGCAGAGAGGTGCAGGGGGACAGGCATAGAGGCAGGGGGGTGCAAGTTGACAGGCACCGAGGCAAGGGGACAGGCACAGAGGCAGGGGGGTGCAGGGGAACAGGTACAGAGGTAGGGGGACAGGCACAGAGGCAGGGGGACAGGCACAGAGGCAGGGGGTGCAGGGAGATAGGCACAGAGGCAGGGGGTGCAGAGGGACAGGCACAGAGGCAGGGGGACAGGTGCAGAGGCAGGGAGCGTAGGGGAACAGGCACAGAGGCAGGGGGTCAGGCACAGAGGCAGTGGGGTGCAGGGGGGGCGCAGGAGGACAGGCACAGGTGCAAGGTACAGGTACAGAGGCAGGGGGCACAGGGGGATAGGCACAGAAGCAGGGGAGGTGCAGGGGGACAGGCACAGGTGCAAGGTACAGGTACAGAGGCAGGGGGCACAGGGGGATAGGCACAGAAGCAGGGGAGGTGCAGGGGGACAGGCACAGGTGCAAGGTACAGGTACAGAGGCAGGGGGCACAGGGGATAGGCACAGAAGCAGGGGAGGTGCAGGGGGACAGGCACAGAGGCAGGGGACAGTCACAGAGGCACAGGTGTGCAGGGGGACAGGCAGAGAGGCAGGTGGACAGGCAGAGAGGCACAGGGGGCTCAGGAGACAGACAGAGAGGCAGGTGGACAGGCATAGAGCCAGGGGGCACAGGGGGCATTCATAGAGGCAGTTGGGTGCAGGGAGATAGGCATAGAGGCAGGGGCACATGGGGACAGACACATAGGCAGGGGGACATGGAGAGAGGCGCAGGGGCACAGGCAGAGGGGCACATGGGGACAGACACAGAGGCAGGGGGACATGGAGAGAGGCGCAGGGGACAGGCAGAGAGGCAGGGGGAACATAGAGGCAGGCGGACAGGCATAGAGGCAGGGGGTGCAAGGGGACAGGCATAGAGGCAGGGGGACATGCATAGAGCCAGGGGGGCACAAGGGGGCAGGCATAGAGGCAGTTGGGTGCAGGGAGACGGGCATAGAGGCAGGGGGGTGCAGATGGGGGAGACCGAGATGAGAGACAGCTCACACACACCACCCTCCCAATGCGATAGCATCAGGGCCACATCTATTTCTACAATAAATGTTCTACGCTAAAGAATTACATTTTATTATTATTCATTCACTTTGTGTGTTTGGTAAGTGAAATACACTTTACCTATGACAACTAAAAGAATGGCAAAACTGTAAAAAATACAAACGAAAAAAAAAACCCTGGCCTGCTCGCTTTCAGACCCTTGTCAATGAATATATCTGTCATTGCAACTCAGCACCATTTAAGTAAACGTCAGGCTCTGATACCTCAGAAAAGAGGATATTTACCCTTTTTTTACTTACATAAAGGCTTTTACATGTTTCCGGCTAGCTCTCCTTTGCTCCTAAGCCCTTTATGAATTGGAGAACAGAAGACGTAAACTCGAGTACATAACATCTTAATAATTAGAGCCTGAGGATAAGGTGTGCAATTTGAGAGACAGCAGACTGTCCACACCTCATGGTATTGGTCTCCTGTGGGATTTCACCTCGCTGTGATGTTTCCTCTAGAGAGGTTACCAGCAGGTGGAAAATAATATTTTTACAAAGGTAACAAGTAACTCTTGGAACACTGCATTACAGCAATACAGTTATTGTATTAATCTCACTAGAAGCAGATTACAGCTTACCGTCACATTACAAATTAACTCTGTGTGATTGAATTTTCCTACAAGGCTAAGTGCACTTTTCAAGCTTTTATTTTTACTACTTGTGCCGCCCAGCTTAGGGGACCGGGATACCCGGCGCAGGGTCCCTTTCCTTGGGGGAGTCACTGGTGGCTGGACCCAGGCCGTGGCCCCAGGCTGGCACACTCCTAAAAGGGGGGTATTTACAGGGGATTTAGAAGTTTATATAATTTATAAAGTTTGTAGATGTTATTGTCGTGACGCCACCCAGAATAATGTGGCTATATATGGCCACCGCTGCCTTGTACTGGCCAGGGGATGATGGTGAGAGGCAGCTGAGATGGTATAGCCCTTTTCCGGGTAGGGCTGTAGGGTCCCCTGGACAGGTGATGTTAAAGTTAATGATGGATGAAGATGGAAGTATGGTGAGGAGATGTTAAGGGCACAGACACTTACTTGATTCACAGCAAATTCTCTCAGCGGTGATGGTCCCAATCCTGGATAGATGGTAGCTGTTAAATCAGAGGCTGAGGCACAGATGAGGTTTAACTGGTTTACTTTCAACCAAACTATAATACAACAAGTCCCGTCTCCGGAGTCTGCAATAGGGGTTCAGTTGCTCAGGCCCCACCGGGTCCTTTACCTCCTGCTTGCGCTGTCTATGTGGCCCTGCTGCCGTGTGTGAACTCGCTGCCGGCCCAAATCTGTCCTCTCTGGGTCCCACTCAACAGGCAACTTGAGTCCTTTGTCTCTCTCTGCTTACCCCCTCCGGGAGTACTGCTGAACTCTTAGTATGTTGCTGTGTCTGGCCCTGTGAAGCTTGTTGTTACCTCACGTTTTCCGGTTGCTGTATTGTATATAACTAATGCAGCCACGGATCCGGTATCCGTATCTGCGCTTTTTATCTAGGGTAGATAATGATGCTACCCGATTCTGAAAGTGTTCCTCTTATCAGTTTTCTCCTCCTCAGACCGATGGCTTGGCCCTGGAAATTTTCAGTCAGTCCTCAGGAACTCAATGCAGCTCCTGTCACTCTGAGCCCTGGCTCCAACTGTCTGAAAATTTACCTCAAACTAGTGTTTTATCTCTAGGGAAGTCTCTGGTGTCTCTGGAGCTCCCCCTACTGGCCAAAGGTGGTAGTGCAGTGGCATGGCTTTCTAAGTGAGTGCAACTATTATGATCTTATACTGTGGCTAATACCCGCAGGGGCGCCACATTCCCCCTTAGTTAAGAACAGTACTCCGGGACTGTGGGACAATAAACATAAGATATAACAAATAATATCTACAGAGTCTTAAAAAAAAATAAAAAGTTACAAAAACCACTCAAGTTTTAAAAACAATAGAGTCTTGTAAAAAGTCACTTCAAATAGCGTCCATTAATACAGCTCTGTCCTTGAGGGCTATTTATTTGTTAGGAAAGGCACTGCAATTAGCGTCCATTTTTCCAACAAAGTTTATGAATAATTTAAGAATGTTCAAAAAAACTGTCTTTCCGGAGCTTTAATTTACCGCCTCCGGGCTGATAAATGAAGAAAAGAACTCAAGAATATGCAAGTAGTTCATACAGAATAGTCTCTGTAGGTACTGAGCTTTTTAACGTTACATCTAATAACTACTAATTAACAACTAAACAAGTTCCTTTCAGATATTTCTGGTTGTAATATCATTATAACATTTGGTAGTCTGCATATCTTGCTGGTAATTGACCCTGAGTACTACGCTGTGATCTGCGTAACGCTTGTGTACTGGGTGTACTCAATGTGATGGTGTGAGTGGACGTATACCTAGTAAGTACTTCTGGTTCTGCTAGGGATAATTCCACATTTGTGGGGTTGGCAATTCCACCGTGTCCAGGACTATTATTACTAGGAATTTGTTCTTCCTGTCTTGGGACTTCTGGTATTACAGGCTCTGGTGTTTGATAGAAGGCCATCATGGGAACTACTACTGCACCATTGTAGGTTGGCCAGGTTTTAGGAAAGTCTCCTAGATAGGTGTGATATACTCCATCTTCTTCTTTTTCGTTAACAGGTTGAACCGGTACTGGTTGAATAACTTCTGGTAAAGGTTGAATTACTTCTTTTTCTTTCAATGTCTCTGGACATAGTTTTAGATTGTCTCTTGACACTAGTACTGATGTTAATCCACCATCTTTGCTTATAAGACACATTTTAGGATTGTTCACTCTCATTGGTAAAACTGTATATGGGACGGATTCCCACTGATTGTCCAGTTTATTAGTGCGACGGTTTCTCTTGAGCACTTGATCACCAGGTTTTAATGGGGTTGCTAGAGCTTTCTGGTTGAAGTATTGCTCTTGTCTTTCTCTAGTTTTCTGGAGATTCCTTTCTACGCATTCTTGCACTTGGCGATACTGTTGTTGGCGTAGGGAGTCCCAGTTGGAATCCTGCACTTCTGCGTCAGGTTTTACGATGCCCATTTCTAGATCTATTGGTAGCTTGCCAGGTCTTGCACGCATAAGGTAAGCTGGGGTACAGTTTGTGGAGCTTACCGGGACATTGTTATAGAGGTCTACCAAGTCAGGCAATTTCTCTGGCCATAGGTTTCTCTCTGTCTCTGGTAAAGTCTTTAAGAGATCGATTACAATATGGTTCATTTTTTCGCATAAGCCATTTGTTTGCGGATGATAGGCTGTTGTACGGATCTTCTTGCAGCCATACATATTGCAAAATTCTCTGAAGATCTCTGATTCAAATGCTGTGCCTTGGTCTGCGAGTATTTGTTCCGGATATCCATGGGGTCTGCAAAAGTATGTCTGGAACGCCTTAGCTGCTGTTTTTGCAGTGAGATCTTTCACGGGCACTACTACCAAGAAACGTGAGTAATGGTCCACTATGGTTAAAGCATAGACATAGCCGGACCGGCTTGGTGTCAATTTCACGTGGTCTATTGCTACGAGCTCAAGTGGTTGTTTGGTAACTATAGGCTGGAGTGGTGCTCTTTGGTTTTTTAGATCTTTTCTTCTGAGGTTGCACGGACCACAGTTTCTGCACCATTCTTCAATTGATCTTCTCATTCCAACCCAGTAGAATCTGTCTCTTAAAAGTACTTCTAGCTTTTTCCACCCGAAGTGACCAGCACCATTGTGATAAGCTTCTAGGACCATTTTTACATCTTGTTTAGGCACAATGATCTGCCATACTAGCTCATGCGTTTTTGGATTGGTATATCTTCTGCACAGCTTTCCTTGGTACAGGAACATTTTGCCTCTCTCTTTCCAGAGTTGATGTGTCTCTTTCGGTGCATTTTCATTGGGATACGCACTTTGCTCAGTCAGCAGTTCTTTCACCAACTTCACAGCTGGATTGCTGTCTTGAGTGTCAGCCCATCTGTGGTGTGCTAATGGGTTGAGATTCACCTGTTGATGTTTCTGGTAGGCACTGGATTGATACTGTCCTACCTTGGGACGATGGAAGGCGGGTAGTTCAATTTCTTCAAGTTCTACCGGTTCTTCTTCCACGTCTCTCAAGTGCGGCATCCGGGATAAGGCGTCTGCATTTCCATTCTTTTGGCCTGCTCTATACTTGATCACGAAGTTGTAATTAGACAGCCGGGCTATCCATCGCTGTTCCAGCGCACCTAGCTTGGCTGTATCCAGGTGGGTCAATGGGTTGTTATCAGTATAGACGGTGAATTCTGCAGCTGCCAAATAGTGTTTGAAACGCTCAGTCACAGCCCAGACTACTGCCAGTAGTTCTAACTTGAAGGAGCTGTAATTTTCAGGATTTCTTTCAGTAGGCCGGAGCTTTCTACTTGCAAAGGCGATGACTTTCTCCTTTCCTCCTTGCTTCTGAGATAGTACTGCTCCCAGTCCCACATTACTGGCATCTGTGTAAAGGATGAAAGGTTGATGGTAATCGGGGTATGCCAGAACTTCTTCTCCGGTCAATGCCTTCTTCAACTTTTCAAAGGAATCTTCCCTCTCATCACTCCACTGGAAAGGAGGATTGCGGTTTGAAGGCTTCTTCGACTGCCCTACCAGGATGTCTTGTAGAGGTGCTGCTAGCTTGGTGAACCCTTGGATGAATCTACGATAGTAGCCCACCAGTCCCAGGAATTGCCTCACCTGTTTCACGCTGGTAGGTCTTGGCCAATCCCTTATTGCGGTTACTTTCTCGGGATCCGATGCTACTCCTTCTGAACTTACAACGTGTCCCAGGTATTGTACCTTTGGCTTTAGAAGGTGACATTTTGATGGCTTGAGCTTCATACCATACCGGGATAAGGCTTCGAACACTTCTGCCAGATCTTGTAGATGTTGTTCGTAAGTCTTTGAGTAGACTATTACATCATCTAGGTACAGAAGGACGGTTTCAAAGTTCTTGTGTCCGAGACAGCATTCCATCAATCGCTGAAAGGTACCGGGTGCGTTGCAGAGTCCGAACGGCATACAATTAAATTCACAGAGACCCATTGGTGTGGTAAATGCTGTCTTCTTTTATCTTCCTCAGCCACAGGGACTTGCCAATACCCACTTGTTAAGTCTAAGGTGGAAAAATAGTTAGCAGATCTTAAAGCGGCTAATGACTCTTCAATTCTAGGTAAGGGGTAGGCGTCTTTATGGGTAATGTGATTAATCTGCCGGTAGTCTACGCACATTCTCATGGTTCCGTCTTTCTTTTTAACTATTACCAGAGGGGCTGCCCAGGGGCTACAACTGTCTCTTATTACCCCGGCCTGTTTCATCTCCCTCAGCATGTCTTTAGCACATTGATAATGAGCGGGCGGTATGGGTCTATATCTCTCTTTTATTGGTGGGTGGTTACCGGTAGGAATTGTATGTTCTACCCCTTTAATCTGTCCGAAGTCTAATGGGTGTTTACTGAAGACCCGTTCATATTCTTCTACTAGTCGGTACACCCCTTGTTTTTGGTGGGTAGGTGTTGAATCTGTACCTATATGCAGCTGCTGACACCAATCTTCTAATTCTCCACTTGAACCATTGTCGTCCGCCTGACATGACGGATTCAAGGGCCCAATGGCTATGATGGCATTGTTGTCAACAGTGTATAGCTTGGCCATTGTAGCGTACCTTGGTAAAGTGACCTCTTCCTCTCCACAATTCAAAAGACGTATGGGCACTCTTCCCCTGTGTACCTCGACTATTCCTCTAGCCGTTAATATCGTGGGTCTACTATCAGTGTACACAGGCTCTACCAAGGCTTGGTAATCTCGTCCTTTAATACCAATGGCTGCTCTACACCATACCAGCATTTCAGTTTTTGGAGGTATCACTATAGGAGTTGGGTCACTTACCCTCACACTGCCGATTTCTCCACCTGCAACCTCTACTTGTTGCTTCAGCACCAATGCTTTTATCTCTCTCCAGAGAATTCTCTGCTGGCAGGATTGGGCAGTTTCCGCAAATTGCTGTAAAATAGTAATAACCTCGGAAAAACAATTTTCTAAAACATTCATACCTATCAATACAGAAGGTTCCCGTTGGTTAACATCAACAATTATGATACCCTGATTTTTTAATTCTGCTCTACCAATCTTAATGGTCATCTCTCTAAATCCTACTTGCGGTACCAATTTTCCATTACTAGCATATATACTTAGCTCAACATTAGATGGTCTTTTATCAATGTCTGAATCTGCCCAGTACCTCTTATAAAGGATATGTGGTATAGATGAAATCTGGGAACCAGTGTCCAACAAGGCATTGAGGGGAATACCGTCCAGCACGATGGGGATAATGGGACGTCCTCCGACGTACTTATCGTGCCAGGATGTTGGGCCTTGAAAGTTCACTCCTGCGAAGCGGCCCGCATTCCCAGGGGATCCTTGTTTAAATCACAATTGCGGGCGATGTGGCCTGGCTTCCGGCAACGGCGGCAAATAGGCTGTCCATCCGGCTGGTAACGGTCGTTGGGTCGTCCTCTCCACGCTGGGTATCTCTGGGGTCTCATCCAGGAAATATCCTCTCTGCGGTTCGCCAACTCCATCTTGGGTGTAGTCTGTGATTCTCTCATTTCCTGCATGGTTTTAGCCATTGAGGTGACAAAGTCTGTTAGAGAGTCAAGCTTTTGCTGGAAAGCATCATTAACACTGGCCTCCAGGGGCTTAACTGATGTCACTGGCACTCTCTGTTGTTGAGGGGTTTCTGTAATGGATTGCTCAGGATCCTGATCCCAAAGTGCCTCTGCCTGCTGGAGACGAATAGCGCTCTCCTTTAACTGGGCAAATGTCACCTCAGGGTCCTTGAAAGTCAGCATACTCGCATGCCCTCGATGAGAAGGGGTTAATAGTCCCTCAATGAATTGATCTTTTAACAATTTATCAGCGCCAGTGTTAAACATTGGTTCAGCCAGTGTAAGCGCTTTAAGGGCCTCCTGTAAATTCAGGGCAAAGTCTCTCACACTCTCATTGGCCTTTTGTTTGCAATTGAAGAATTTGGTCTTTGCTTTGCTACCAGCAGTAGTTTCAAATACTGCCTTTAATCCAGCTAGAATATGCTCAGCAGTGTCTTTTAGATCAGCGGACCATGCTGTGACTTCTCGCTTGGCATTACCACTTAACTGTGCCATCAGCAAACCGACACGCTGAGCTTCTGCCATTGGAAACATGTTTAAATAGGCCAGCAGTTTTTCTTTAAAATCATCAAAAGTATTAGGCTTACCTTCATACACTGGAAGCCATGGAGCACCTGGGGTATATGGCATCAACATCGGCATAATGGGCGCTGCACCTTGCGCCGCTGTGCTGCCGAGCGCTCTGTTTTGTGCTTCAGCTGCATTTGTATCGCCGAGTGTTTCGGCGTCTCCGTGCTGCGACATGTTGCGCCCCCTTAGTTAATCCGGACCCTTCCGGTCCTCTGCTTCCGTCGGGATGGCGTATAATCGTTCCGCTGTGCAGCAGGATTGGTTTTCCCCTTTTGCCGACGTCAGAGCTCTCAGCTTGGTGCCGCCCACAAAGACACGCCCCCTGCTGCTTCTGCTCGCCGTGAGCTCAGTAATGGCGGAATCTGAAATTTTTCAGTCAGATCAGAGCTCAGGGCTATGACACAGTTCAAATAGCAGTCTCGTGCTGTGGCAGTTATGAGGTAATTAGTGATGATGCAATTTTACCTCAGAGGCTGGCGGCCATTTTGTTTCAATGTTAGTCAATGGGGAAAAGTCTATTTCAATGGTTTCCAATGGGAAAATCACTTTTTGATAAAAAAGTCAATTTTTCTCGGATTTTCTCACAATTTTCGGCATTAATCACGGCACACAGTACCCGATTTAACCAGGCATGGTGAATCCTGTTCGTGACCCCAAAGAGAGATGTGCCGCCCAGCTTAGGGGACCGGGATACCCGGCGCAGGGTCCCTTTCCTTGGGGGAGTCACTGGTGGCTGGACCCAGGCCGTGGCCCCAGGCTGGCACACTCCTAAAAGGGGGGTATTTACAGGGGATTTAGAAGTTTATATAATTTATAAAGTTTGTAGATGTTATTGTCGTGACGCCACCCAGAATAATGTGGCTATATATGGCCACCGCTGCCTTGTACTGGCCAGGGGATGATGGTGAGAGGCAGCTGAGATGGTATAGCCCTTTTCCGGGTAGGGCTGTAGGGTCCCCTGGACAGGTGATGTTAAAGTTAATGATGGATGAAGATGGAAGTATGGTGAGGAGATGTTAAGGGCACAGACACTTACTTGATTCACAGCAAATTCTCTCAGCGGTGATGGTCCCAATCCTGGATAGATGGTAGCTGTTAAATCAGAGGCTGAGGCACAGATGAGGTTTAACTGGTTTACTTTCAACCAAACTATAATACAACAAGTCCCGTCTCCGGAGTCTGCAATAGGGGTTCAGTTGCTCAGGCCCCACCGGGTCCTTTACCTCCTGCTTGCGCTGTCTATGTGGCCCTGCTGCCGTGTGTGAACTCGCTGCCGGCCCAAATCTGTCCTCTCTGGGTCCCACTCAACAGGCAACTTGAGTCCTTTGTCTCTCTCTGCTTACCCCCTCCGGGAGTACTGCTGAACTCTTAGTATGTTGCTGTGTCTGGCCCTGTGAAGCTTGTTGTTACCTCACGTTTTCCGGTTGCTGTATTGTATATAACTAATGCAGCCACGGATCCGGTATCCGTATCTGCGCTTTTTATCTAGGGTAGATAATGATGCTACCCGATTCTGAAAGTGTTCCTCTTATCAGTTTTCTCCTCCTCAGACCGATGGCTTGGCCCTGGAAATTTTCAGTCAGTCCTCAGGAACTCAATGCAGCTCCTGTCACTCTGAGCCCTGGCTCCAACTGTCTGAAAATTTACCTCAAACTAGTGTTTTATCTCTAGGGAAGTCTCTGGTGTCTCTGGAGCTCCCCCTACTGGCCAAAGGTGGTAGTGCAGTGGCATGGCTTTCTAAGTGAGTGCAACTATTATGATCTTATACTGTGGCTAATACCCGCAGGGGCGCCACATTCTCAATGTAAAGTACAAAATTAAGCAACTTTGCAAATAGTCCATATTATAAATATCCTACCGCTCTCTGGTTACATCTCCGATAGAGAAGGATGTGTCTCATGGTTATATGTAGTCTAAGAGCTGTGATCTGTCGTAAATTGCTTTGAGAAATGCACATTTTTTTGTGCAATTCTGAGCGCTTTTGAGTAAGTCTCTCCGAGCCCCACCCATTGATGAGGGGATGTGCAATCAGGGACTGCAGTAAGATCTCTGGTCTGGTACATGGAGGCGCACACCATTTATCAGATGCTCCTCCTTCATAGAGAGGCGCATGTCACATGTTTGCTGTTTACTCTTTTGACTTGTTTAATGTCCCTTTAAGAACTGCCCCCTCCATAGAGTGTGTATTTTGTCCCATAACACATGGTTCTGTTTTCGTAGAGAGCTCCTAGTTCCCCCCTCCCACCTATTTGTCTTATTTTTAACCCAATTTATTACATAACTGAGCAGACACTTTAATTTTTTTAAGATATTAGCAGTAGATAGTACACAGTTGACTGTCCAATGATACACCCTTTTCTTTAATGTTTCCTTTTCTTCAGCATCTGCTTTAATCAGTGACATTTGACTGGCTTTACCCAGCCAGAGAGCCATTTATAAACATATTGGTAATGTTTTCTGTAAGTACAGACCCTGAACTAATCAATACATAAGCTGCCTACAGATGTGGCATAGCATAATGCATTATAAAACCCTCGGATGAAATTGAAAATTAATTCAACCTATTGATTTTCCCTTACTACTGGCTCTTTGAAGTGTGCAGTACACGAGACCTTGATCTTATGAAAGTGCTGAATATTTATATTTGCCGATTAATGTGTACTGCAGCCTGTCTTTCTTACTTTCTAGTTCCCAGCAAGGATTGCATCACATCACCACATTGCACTGCAGTTATTTTATGCTACACTTTCCTGCCTAATTTATCTTCTACTGTCCGTCTATCCTGTGTTTGTGATGATGTTTTCTTGCCCTTGTACCCCACCTCCAACCACAACTGCTAATATCTACGACCCCTAAAGAAGCTGCATACAGAGATGTTTTCTTGCCCCTGTACTCCACCTCCAACCACAGCTGCTAATATCTACCACCGCTGAGGAAGATAGGGCCAAAATTGTTTGATGAATTTGAATGCGCGGGGTTAAAATTTCGCCTCACAACATAGCCTATGACGCTCTTGAGATCCAGACGTGTGACTGTGCAAAATTTTGTGGCTGTAGTTGCGACGGTGTAGATGCCAATCCCGGACATACATACACACACACATACACACATTCAGCTTTATATATTAGATTATAAAAACAAAATTGCAAACAAAGCATGGTAGTGTGGGAGAGAGAGCTCATAGGTGTATCTACCACCAACTGAGCTTCCAGACGACGGCTGGTTCGCTCTTTTAGATGACAGCTGTTTTGTGCCTGCGTTTGCATCAGCGGGTTTGTGCATGTCGTCTGGAAGCTCAGTTGGTGGTTGATATATCTGTGAGCTCTCTGTCCTGCATTACCATGCTTTGTTTGCATCTTTGATGAAATAATATGAAATAAAGCCTGGACATTTTACAGAAACGAGTGTCACACAATTCATTTGTTTCTCATTGTTGGTTTTACCAGAATGTGTTCGCTGTACCTTCATGGCCTATTGTTGTGATGTTCCTCTGGTGCATTGTTTGATAACCCTGCAATGTATCCGCCGAGCCCTAATTATATCTGCAATGTCTATGGTACACTGCATGAAAACAGTCAGTAACAGATTTATTTTTGTTAAGAACACCATTTGCAAATATTCTTTCAGTAAATGAATGTCTTTTTCATAGACTCTTTCTGTATCTTCACCATAATTGTGACCTGCGGCACTTTTCTGCATACAAGAAATAAAATAAGACATTTCCTTTATTCATTGAAGATGTTACATGGAGTACAGCGTGTGACTGTGATGTCAGCCCCTGTTAAGCGATCATCAGTAAATAAAACAAGCTGTTCATGGCAGTAGTAAAAGGCCGTTCCATGAAAGGTCTTGTGACTGTGCTGCGGGCTCCAGCATTTATACTAACCACAAAATATTCCATTAGTAATAATTAATCTGGAAAATTAAATATGACAGCTTGTTTTTTTCCTATTAGTCGACATCAGTAAATATCTCCTGCTGAGTCACATTTATTCCTTCCTTTATCTGAAAGCATTTCAGAAATTCTGTTTTATAATATGTGTCCGATGCAACATCTTAATACTATGAAAGTAATTGATTCACTGAGTCGTCTTCAGATTTATATAATGTATTAAATGAGAAAACTTTACCAATTTTTATGACCGTGCAAAATTAAGGTTTTGCACTTTCTTTATTTTTCACCCCTTTTTCCAAAGGCCAAATTTTTTAAATTTATTCATCGACATAGACTTATCGGGGTTTCATTTTCACTGAACCAATTGTAGTTTTGAATGATACCATAGGTTTTTACCAATGTACTGACAATTAGGAAAATAAATATTTCAAGTGGATGAAATATTTAAGAAAATGTAATTCCACCATTGTTTTTGGAGTTCTGTATTTATAGTGTTTTTGTGCATTAAAAATGACCTGACAACGAGATTGTTCTGGTCAGTAGGGTTAAGGCTCCGTTACACATAACGATGTCCCAGCGACCCAACCAATGATCGGGATCGCTGAGACATTGTTATCTGATCACTGGTGAGCTGTCACACAGGCAGACTCACCAGCGATCAGGGAGAAGGCTGGTAACCAGGGTAAACATCGGGTAACTAAGCGCAGCAATGCGCTTAGCTACCCGATGTTTACCATGGTTACCAGCTCCCAGCATGTGCTGTGCGTTGCTGTGAGGTCGCTGATCGTTGGTCTCCCACTGTCACATGTGCCGATGCTGGCCGCCCAGCGGGAGACCAACGAACAAAAATTGGTCCTGGTCATTTACCAATGATCAACGATGAACGACCTCGTTGGTCGTTGGTAAATGTCACACGCAACAATGTTGTTTCAACGTCGCTGCAATGTCACAAAATCGGTGACGTTTCAACGATATCGTGAATGATATCGTAGTGTGTAACGGGGCCTTTAAGGCCATACCAAACTGAAGATTTATTATGTATTGTACTGCTTTAAAAAGTTTCAGAACTTTGGATAAAAAATAAAATTTAGTGCATGTCACCATTTTATGACATCTCTACCTTTTTTATTTTTCTATCAATGGACCTATTTGATGGCTTGATCATTTAGAGCCAAACTGTTGGTTTTATTTATACCATTTTGGGTACACACAACATCTTGAGGGATTGTTATTGCAAGATTTGGAGAAAGTGTGGCTAATGAATAACAACAATTCAGTTTTTTTTATTTTTCTTTCTGACGTTTAATGTGCAAATTAAATAAATGTATATTTTGATTGGACTTTTATAGACTCAATGTTACCAAATATTTTTATTTATATTTCTTTATTTTTGAAGTAGGAAAAGTGTGTACCTTGTTTTTCAGACTATAAAAAAAACTGGACCATAATGGTGGGTTTACACGCCGCGATATCGTTTCGATATCGCAACTCAATGGCGCGGGAGCGCGCAATTAGTGCACGTTCCTCCCGCATCGCATTGAATGTTTACACGCTGCGATATCGTATTACAACGTCCGTGCGATGTCTCCGCCTCCCAACCAGGATCGCATAGTTAACATGGAGTGAATGGGTGACGTATGAAATCGCATCGTAATTGGGCGTTTACACAGCACGATCCGGCTTCAATCGCTATGCAATATCGGGGCATTGAATAGCACGCTCATTCGATCCCGATATCGCATTGACATCGTTCCTGCATCGTATTGGACGTTCACACCATACAACGCAGGAACGATTTCGCCTCCGACGATTGAACCACGTGACTTTTGATTGAAATTGTACTGCGATATCGCGACGTGTAAACCCGCCATTAGATGCACCTACAAATTTAGAGTAGGAAATAGAAAAAAAAAATGTTTAATAGTAAAATAGGGTTCACCTTGTAGTCTTTAAGTCTAAGGATAATTGTGGCTTACCCAGGGGAAACAGTGGCGGTGGAGAGGGATCACAGGAAGCAGGGTCGCCTCTGTAGCAAGCAAGCAGCACGAGTGGGGTGAAGCTGCGGGCCCTGGGCTGGCAGGAGGGGGTATCCTTGGGGTGCAAGGAAGACACCAATGACAATCCTGCAATGAACTTCAAGAAAATAGTGCCGAGTCAGCGCGTATGGAGATTGAGATTTTGGCTCTCCAAGATCTCAATCTGTGCATGCGCTGCCTTAAAAGCGATAGACTTCAGGAAAATGGCACCAGAGTCGGTCCATGCGCAAACTAAGATCTTGACATCCATCGCATGCGTTGCCAAGAGGTCAATAGCGATTGTCTCGTACTACCAGTACACACTCTCCTTCCAGCCCAATGCCTATAGTATTGCCCCACACTTGCCCCTGCTGGCTTCTAGCAGCAGCGACCCTGACATCTGTGACTCTGCTCCACCGGCGTTGCGCCCCACTGCTAAACTACATTCGGCCTATAAAATTCATCCCAATTTTCCTCCTAATTTTACGGGTAAAAAAGTGCATCTTATAGTCTGGAAAAATATGGTAATTTTTACTTTTTTCTTGTTATTTTATGTTTTTGTCCCCCAAGGCACATGAATCTGTGATCATTTGTTTTATGTACTACAATACTTCCTTGCTGAAATGATTTCACTGCTCAGTTAGGGTGCCTTCGCACTGGCGTTCCCGTCCGCAGCGTTCTGGTTGCGTCCCGGTGCGGGCGGGAGTGTGTGATTTGTGCGCAGGCATCCGCCTGCGCACAGATCACATATGGGTGTGAATGGGTGCGCACGGTCATGCGCTGTCAAGCGCAGCACCGTGCGCTCCCATTCTAAAGATAGGAGCTGGCGGCCGCTGCGCACACATGGCGATTCCCCTCCACGGAATGCTGCGGAGGGGAACGCCAGTGTGAAGGCACCCTTAGCCCGTTAAATTCCATATAAATGGTTGAAGCACTCCCCCACAGCATTTTTTTAAGCACTTTTTGAGTTGGGCTTGAAATATAGGACTCCTGCCTCCTGTTTTATACTTACCTTACAGTAGCATCACTTTCTATTGCCACCACTCTGGTCGGTCTGCTGTGATTTCTAATCTGCCAGTAGCTCCAGTGTTTCATATGAGCCAGATGTCACAACTCAATACATCTGTATGAGAGCCTCGTTGTATTCAGTACATGCAAAGTAACTTTTCACTTCTGGCCAGTCAGCATTTACTATCACAACATGGCGCCGCAGGACTGGAGCAACATCGTTAAAAGGTGAACCCGCTGGAAATTGAGTATATGACTCAAGCCTAATTGATAAACTCACGCTTGACATAGGACATATATGTATAACATGGAAGTGATTAAAGGGGTTTAAATGTGTTTGAAATATGTCCTGAAGTCTGGCATGTGTGGAACCAGGTCTGACCTCTCTTGTCTCACTCACACCCGTGTTGTTGCACTGAGGGCTCTCACTTGGCTACCGATACCTCTTCTACGGCTCCTGGCTCTCAAATGGGGAGTGCTGCGGGTGTCCGGGAAGCTAAGCCACCCCGGTGTACTGGCATTCTCTGCTGGGCTAATCGTTCCCTTGCAGACTCAGACTCTAGTGTCTGATGTTCTCCTCAGGTGAGCCGGTATGGCTCCTCTGCCCTCACTGTATTGTTCCTCGCCTCTGCCTTCGGTCCTCACTCTCTGGACCCTCACACTGGCTCTGGCGGTGCACTGGTTTCTGGCCTAGCACGGCTAACCAGTTTTGCTCACTAGGCTCTGAGCTGATCTTCACAGTTCTCCTAGCGACTGCACTCTTTGGCTAACTCTGCCCTCAGCACCTGTATTTATAGGGGATCTGGCATAACAGCAACCAGTGGGGCTCCCCCTACAGGCCTGGAGTGGAAGATATTGTGTGTCTATGGGTACCAGATGTGGAAATCCCTTGGTGTACTAGTTGGTCCTGTGGCTACCTGGCACAGGGCACCACAATAATTGCTCATGTAAGAAACTCTTGTGTATGTAGAAGAAATGGAGGTGCCAGAATCAAAACTGAAACCAAGTCATAATTGGCGCTATGATAATACATATACACTGTCTTTGTAGGTTACATTCAATTGGCATTCAAACACTGAAAAATAGTTTGTTGTCAGTAAACAACTCCTTTAAAAAATGTTTTCTTCCGTAATTCTTCAGAGTAAAAACAGCCAGTCTTAAACTTCGCTAGCTTTAAAGCACCACGTAAGCAATTTTTAAAAATTTCAGCGCTGCATTAGACCTAAAGGTACCGTCACACGTGGCAATATGGCTTCCATATCCCCGGCAATTTGTTTATTTCGGCGATGTGGCCTGTGCGTAGTGGCGTGAGACAGGGAGATTTTACGGCGTCAAATCGCTGGTGGAGCATCGCCTGATCGCCATGGTCTGCTGAGAAATCAGGCGATTTCCACCTGGTGATTTCTGCGCATCATGGCACGTGACTGGTTGATAGCAATGTAGAAAGCGAGCTTACGCCATCTGGAAGCAATTCCAGAGGTGTGCCTGAGCATTCTGTTTGGTGCGCCCCGTCTGCCACGATTGGTGATCGCTCCTGCATTCCCATTGGCTGGCCATGGCTAAGGCGCCATATTTGAATAGCTATGTAGTAGAAAGGACACATGCGTCATGTAGTGGGCAGACTTCCTGGCAAGGCTGACCAATGGCGACGCAGTTGTGTTGGCCAATCGGAGTGGTAGGGGCGCGGTGAAAAACACTCTGGCACACCTGTCTCGTCGCCACGCTCACACTGTGGCTGACGCAGTGGAGGCGTGTGATGCGCAGATTTGGCGGCGATGTGGGTATGTGAAATTGCTGCGGCAGGGGATTTCTGGAACGCAGGATCGCCGAACATCGCACGTGAGATGTCTATGTGTGACAGGACGACGGCGATGTGTAAAAAAGTTCCCGAAACTTGCCCGCTCACGTCAAATTGCCGGGGATATGGAAGCCATATTGCCACATGTGACGGTACCTTAAATCCCTTGCTGCCTCATGCGCACCCTCTGGCAGCTTCACCTTTTTCCAACTTGTGCCTTTAACTGCTGACTGCCCGGAAGTCAAAAGTTTCATCACATGCTCCCAATGCAGTTCTGTGAGGCCAGAATGAGGTCAAAACGAGGTTCTCATAGAGTTATATTGAGTTGTGATCTCTGTCTTGCTCCATTAAACACTGAAACTGCCAGGAGGTCACAAATCATGGTGGTAGTAGGTAAAGAGGGTGAGTGTTAGACAGGGGTAATGCAACTTAAGCCCCCGTTACACATAGCAAGATCACTAGCGAGATTGCTGCTACGTGACAGGTTTTGTGACTCAACAGCGACCTCGCCAGCGATCTCGCTATGTTTAACACATAGCAGCGACCAGGCCCTGCCGTGAGATCGTTGCTCGTGTCTGAATGTCCTGGACCATTTTTTGATCGTCGGTTTCCCGCTGGGCAGCATGCATCGGTGTGTTTGACGCGAGCTTGTTGGCGACTCAGAACTCAGCCACGTAGGCCTGAGTCGTCAAACTATCTGCTGTGTGACAGGGTCCCAACGACCACCGAGGTCGTTATACGGGTCGCCGTATTGTTATTGCATCTTTGAGTACATCTGACTGTTTGACATCGCACCAGTGACCGCATAGCGATGTTCCAGCGATCCTTACCAAGTCGTATCGTTGTCGAGATCGCTGAAACGTCACCAAGTGTAACGGCACCCTTAGATTTCAAGCACCACTCCTGTGGTAAAACAAAGAAAAAACACTGGAGTGGTGCTTTAAAGGGAACCTGACCTCTAAAAATGAGCCCCCAGGCTCTTTTAACCTGTCCCTGCACCATGGTAATCCATTTCTATCCCTCCCTTTGTGTCCATAAAGCGCTATTGTAAAGTTTATAAAAGTTCTTTTTTTACCTGTAGATCTGCGGCTCCTCATTATTTGAGAAACCGCAAAAGGCGGTCTTTTGTGCTTCTCCTCGCCGCCGGCGTGTTAATTATGTACGCCCATATGGGCGTGCTATAGAGTAGAGACTGTGCTTGTGCTGCAAGGGGTGGTAAAGGCGATATGATGCGATTTTCGATTGCAGCACAAGCACAGTCTATCCTGTATAGCACGCCCATATGGGCGTGCATAATTAACATGCCGGCGGCGGGGAGAAGCACAAAAGACCGCCTTTTGTGGCTTCTCAAATTATGAGGAGCCCCAGATCTACAGGTAAGAAAAGAACTTTTATAGCTTTACAATAGCGCTTTATGGACACTAAGGATGGATAGAAATGAATTACCATGGTGCAGGTACAGGTTAAAAGAGCCTAAGGGCTCATTTTTAGAGTTCAGGTTCCCTTTAAATATGTTAAGATAACCTGTCAGGTACAATAACTCTATTAATAGTTAATCTGCTGGTTAAAAGCAAATTGAAGTTGTTGCTGTACTGAAAGTTGGCACCTGGAAGAAAATTTATTTTATTCCTCCCAGGAAACGATTGTTTCAGTCATACTACCGTGTCAACACAGATACAGTTGCTGATCACTGTATTGTGAGTGATGGCTGTATATACACCTCTACTGATTTTCAGTCAAAGTCCCAATGTGCGCTTACAGCCGCCGCTGACTGTGCACTGAGCAGTAAGCATAGTTGACGTAGTGTATAACCCCTCCAAGCTGTGTTATAAAGACAATATTTCAATATTTTGTGCTTTGTGTCAGTTAGATGTGATTTTTTTTCTATATTTCAATTTATTTCTATCTCAAGAAAATGTTTGGCATGTTACTTTATTCATGCTGCTCTACATAACTGTCTGTGACTAATCTAAATTATGTATAATCTTGCCCAGAGTATGCTAGTGACACAGGACAGCAGAAAACTATAAACCCGATACTTTTTCCATACATATATAATTACTTAAGACCTTGTATTTCATAAGCATGCAGCATTCTGTATGAGCAGAATCCACATTACAGCTCTAAACTGGTAGGTGGAGAGTTCACTTCCAGCTGTTGCTCTCCATCTCTGATCTCTTTAGACAGCACATTTGGGATGTTTATTCAAGCTGATGAAAAATACATCTAAGCATAGAAAACTCATGAATACTTATGTATGCGTTAGTAATCCTTTCTAATATGCAGGATACATGTAACTTCACTTTAAAGCAAAAATCAGAGATCCAGAGGTGGGCAACTGTTGACTTGTGATAAATGCAAACCTTACAAAGGTCGTTATAAGTCAATAGGACTAATTGGTAACTAAGTAGAATATTTAACAAGACTGTGTGCTCAAATATCTGGGGAATAGGCGGGTTCAAAACAGTAACCAAAAGCTGTTACGGTAAGTCTGCACATGGCACATATTTCTACTGTGAATCTACAGTGAACTTTTCATAGTCTTAAATGCTGAAAGTAGACCATCAAGATTAACCAAAAACCTAACGTTGATCCTGAAAAAGGCAAACACTGCATGAGCAAGATGCGAATTGTCCCATGTCAAGGAAAAACTCCTTCCCATCTCCACATACGGCAATCACACTTGGACCAATGTCCCTACACAGTGTCCAGTTTCCAAACCTGTAATATTATTATTATTTTTATTACTATTATTATTTATCAAGAAAGGCATCTAGCTACTCCTGAAACTGTATTAGTGAATTAACAGTTACAGCATCATGTGCCACGGAGCTCCATAATCTTACTCCTCTAACAGTGAAGAATCAACCACCAAACAGTGGTGCTCCATACAGGAGAAATCCACAGCGAGTTTGTCCTATGTGAAATTTCCCAACAGCAATAAATGCTCCAGATAAGATCATAATGTCGTGCAATATTGTAGATGTAGAGAAAACCTATAAGCAAGTTATGATCATTTTCAGGATCAGTGGTTCTCAAACTTTGAGATTAGCCCCTGTATAGTTGTCAGGTGTGGCTAGGTAGATTGTTTTGACAGATGCAATCATTGATCAATTCCCAATACACAGCCAGCAATCTGATTTAGGCTGAAGTTATACATCACCTATAACCTGGACAGTGCGTGAAAATTCCCATTATGGACTAATTCAATGATGTTGGCGAGTTTAATCCTTTTTTTTTCTCGTGGCCCCTTGGATAGCTTACACTTGTGAAGTATGGACTTTTAAATTCAACTTTTACTTATCAATTCATCTTCTTATAATTATAATATTTCAGAACAAATTAAAGGGAATCTGTCAGACTGTTTATTCCCCCCCAGCTATCACTGTCTGTACCTGTAGCTTTATAATACTATTCTAATCATCCCTGTCTGAGCTCATAGTGTAATGTGAAAGGTGACAAAAAAAGCATTTATACACTTACATTTCAGTCTACACCTTGGAGGAGGGAGACTGTCTGGCAGGATAACAGTTAACTCACTATTAACTTGCATGGCTAAAGGACCTGTGTGATGTCCCGATCATTTGACCTTAGTGGGAGGAGCTAAGTGGGCAAGCTCATTGTGTCCTATGGGGACTTAGCTCCGCCTATTGTAGTCACATGATTGTGACATCACATCAGGTCTCCCAGCATGTTCTGACATTCGGCTAAAATGTTAACTATTAACCTGCCAGACAGTCTACGTCTTCGAAGATGTAGACTGACTGCCTCATTTACATAAGAAAATGTAAGTGTATAAATGCTTTTTTTTACCTTTACGATTACACTATGAGCTCAGACAGGGATGATTAGAATAGTATTATGAAGCTACAGGTACAGACAGTGATAGCTGGGTGGGAGGGAGGCCCAAAAGTGACCTGACAGGCTCCCTTTAAAGATACATTGCTTACCTTGTTTTATGTAGTGATAGATTTCAGCTATTTGTAATATCAGTCTGCCACTACTTGGCTTGGGAGGGGGACAAAACCAGCATTGTCCTAATGAAAACTGAAATCCTAAAAGACAGCGCTTAATACAGATGTATAGTTGAGTAGATTATTTAAAATAAAAACATAGGGCCTTTTTTATATATATGTGTAAAAGATATATTGGAACACCGGAGCTACCTTTATTTTAATGATTTGCAGCTATGCAGCCTAAAGGTGTTACCTTGTATTTGTTACCCTTGATTGACTTTTACATTAATATATATCTATATAGTAGTATATATCTTGCAGGCTTAGCGCTAAATCTATTGAGTACAGGTATTAATTAGGACACTGCAGTCTTGATGCAACCCTTTTTCGGGATGTTTGTTAATATTTCTTTACTACACAGTTAAAACAAATTTATTTCTTGATTAAATCAAAATATGGGGTAACCTTGAGAAAGAAGGCCGGAGTCTTCGAAACATGTTGGTGTGACACTACTATAATATAAAGGACTGGCATCACCTTAATGTGCAGGTGCAAGCAAAAAAATTATGTGTATGCACTAAAAGGGAGTAAGTTTGCTGCAACACTGAACACAATATGCTAGAGAAACAGCTAAATGGCTGATACATGAAATGCAGGATTGTCTGTGCAGCTAAGAAATGCATGTGTGATAAATGAACAAACGGTGATAGAGTAGGACCCGGTAAGTTTGAGAGCACTTTGGCGTAGTTACCGGCTCTTCGCAGTGACGTCAGTGAGAAGCTAAGTCTCTCAATTCATTTATTCCAGTACAGTATTTACTGTGTTCATTTATCACACATGCATTTCTTAGCTGCACAGACAATCCTGCATTTCATGTATCAGCCATTTAGCTGTTTCTCTAGCATATTGTGTTCAGTGATGCAGCAAACTTACTCCCTTTGGTGTGACACTACTGACTGACATTGCACAGCCCCCTGCAAGCTCCACCTAGACCCGTCACATGACCGCACCTCCACAGTGATGCAAGATCAGGTGATCGGAAGTGCGCGCCCCACTACGGAGACGTGCACCCGATGGTATACAGGGGATTCTGCAGCGTCCTGATCACACGCTCAGATCACCGACCACAGCGGGAGACAAACAGAGCGGGAACAAAGGAGGCTGAACTGTGAAAGTGAGAAGTGCCTGCAACAATATAATAAGCATTAGTGAAGCATAAGACAGGGGGAAAGGTGATAATAACAAGTATTGTTTGTCTATAGAAACCCCAGAGAACAAACAATAGGGGGAACACCAAGAAAATAAAACTGGGCAAGCAGATTACATCTACAGGTAAAAATCATAGTCATAAATTGATCTTGAAAGTATTTGAACCCATATTTATAATCAAGCCACAGAAGCATCCCAGCAAGGCCGCTATCGATTACAGCAACAGGACTGGGCAAATAGAAATACATTTCAGGTAAAAACATCACTACAAACAGGTTTTGAGAGCAACTAAAGCTGATACTAATAACCAGAATCATTACAGTCCATAAGAACAACCCAGGAAGGCTGCTATCGAATACAGCAACTGGATAGTGCCCTCCAACTGCAAAAGGTAACTACCATTAGCCAAACAAAAGTAGCATACAGAACATTAAGGCAAGGCATACAACATATAAACCACAAACAATTATTTTACAGGTGAAGGAAAAGCGCCACAACAGAGATCCAGGTCCAGGTTCATGGACTCACTAATTTACCTTCCACAAGGTGGACACAAGTGTACCCCATGTTTTCATTCAATCAAGAAATTAATTTGTTTTAACTGTGTAGTAAAGAAATATTAATAAACATCTTGAAAAAGGGTTGCATCAAGACTGCAGTGTCCTAATTAATACCTGTACTCAATAGATGTACTTCTAAGCCTACAAGATATATACTACTATATAGATATATATTAATGTAAAAGTAAATACATAAATACCCAGGCCCATCAAGTCTAACTCACTACCCTACATTCCTAAATATTGGTCCAAACGATTGCAAAAGTCCCTTTAAAAAGTTGCTGTCACACGGCATTTTGCTCAAAACCCGCAGTGTAATGACGGCATCTAACTGTCCACACTTCAGATTCTGACACTCCACACTGAGGTTTCTCTCATACTTCGGAGCTCTACAGGCAGGCTTTGTAATCTCATTAGGGATCGGCACTAGCGGGAGTTAATCTCTATGACTCCTGATTACCTCGGATCACATATTCTGGAAAGCCTATACCAGTTGCTGTCTTTTTAAGACTGTGGATTCTGTCTTCTCTTGCTGATTATAGCTTTTCACACACAATTTTCTATAGGGATAAAACAGAGGGACCGGTGGCGCCAATCTAAGAGTAACGACCGATAGAAACCCAAAGTGTAAAAGTACCAATGTATGCACTCACCTGGGTTTAGATGTATTTAAGCCTCGAACAAATAAATTTGCAAGGATAATTGTCCCGAGGAACCTTGATGGAATTCCTGATGAGATGGGTCTGCTGCTCATGTCAGATGCTATAAGGAGAGCGTGTTACAAACTCCCATAGGAAAAACGTGTATTCGGGACTAATCCAGTTTAGAAAATTGTGGCTCTCCCCGGAGGAATCCAAATGCAAGAAGATATATGTAGAACAGCAATGCTATAACAAGGGGGATAGCATTGCTGTTCTACATATATCTTCTTGCCTTTGGATTCCTTCAGTGATCGCCACAATTTTCTAAATTGGATTAGTCCTGAATACATGATTATAGCTTTTCTAATACTGGTCCATGTGCTCTGGTGATCCAGTTGCTGGTGATTCTTTGAAGTGCTGTTTGTTGTGCTGTGAAAATCCTCTTGTCACCTGATTTTCCTCCTTGCTCTTAATTTCCTCCTGTGCACGTATTGTCTTATACCGCTATGTGTATTGCTATGAGCATCGTTTGTTTCTCCATTGTTTTATTTGTGCAGGGTTTTACCACACCAGTCCTGCTCCCCCCCCCCAGGTGGGGCAGAGGAGGTATTAAATCAGGACTGGCCAAGAGCAGGGCAAGGGTAGCGGCTCAGACATCCTCACCATCAGAAGTAACCGGGATAAGGGATAACGAGGGCTCCCTAGCCTAAGGGTCAATTTAGTTGATCTGATCCCCCTGTCATTCCTTACTACCCTGTGACATTTGCCCATTGATTAATATTAAGGAAAAAATTGTTTCATCTCTCAAGAGTTTTGTAGTGTCCTTGTAAATGGAACTTTTGAAGTACTTTTGTAGCATATTTAGTGTATTTTCCTACTATATAATCATTTGACATAGAAGGTCAGGAGAATAGACTCTTAAGTGTTGTCTTAGCAAATAAATACAGTATAATTCATTTAAATATCTGAATAAAAATAAAAAATGAATATTCGGCCAGAGGAGATATAATCTTTATATGTTATTCCAAACTTTGATCTGGATTCGATGTGCTTCCTGCTGTGTTTACCATCTCATTAGGTATATCATTAACACTTTTAGGTGTATGAAATGTTCCTTCCCACTTATAGCTTCTATAATTACACAAATGTATGTTTCTGCAAATTTTCTAAATGCCAGAAAATCAAATCGATGATGCTGCTAATTAGTAAGGATTATGTTTAAAATTACATATCAGTATATTTAGTTTCTATGCAACTAAGTTAGCAAAGCAGTCTGAAATATAGTCATGGTATATCCCCCAATATTAAACTCTGCTTCCCATTATATGGAGCTTTTGGTTGATGCCCATAGAGGTCCCTTGAGAGAGAAGAGAGTTGAAAAGACAAAGTCCTCTGTAAGAAGTATTTTGATAGAGTTGGGAGTTGGAGATAGCATTTCCTCCATGCCACTGTTTCTCTATGAGAGATAGGGGAGCATGTTCTAGTCTTCTGTGTGCGCTGTATCATCAGCAGCTTGGAGGACTGCACAACAGTACTGAGTAATTTTGCTGTGACTCTTGCACTGGGATAAGATCGTACAAGACCTGCTGAAAACAGGAACACCATGGATATGTGTGTATGAGCAACAGCTCTATCTAATCTCCGAATAAATCTTAAGCCCCCGTCACACATAACGAGATTGTTAGCGAGATCATTGTTAAGTCCCAGATTTTGTGACAGTACGGACATGCAGTTCGTGGTTCAGGCTGCCCGCATTCTCCACCATATGTGAGGCAGCGCCGGGATTGCAAGTCAGGAAACACGTTGAGCCCGGTAATAGTTCAAACAGTACCTGGTTTTATTGCTGATACACACAGCAGTGGCACAAGCTGCCAGAATCCGTGTCGCAGCCGGGTACACAGGATACAGTTCATACAAAGTAACCCGGTTCCTTCAGGTTATGGGCTTCCGTTATATATCACCCCGAGCTCTGAGCCCTCCCGGGCTAGACCGTGTTAGTATAGCACACGGCCTCCTGGAACTCTAGACCTCTCCAGTCTGTCTCTGCTGCTTCTGCAGCTTAGGCAAAAAGCTGTGTACAAGGAACCCCGCCCTGCCTCCTGACCAGGCTTTTAACTTCGTGTCTCCTTCCGGGACCTTACAAGACCCGGAGCGGAGTGAGCGGACCGTCCCTTTCTCTCACACCCTATACCGGGCTCAATACGTGACAGTGCGCATTCTGGGGGAGACATAGCGCCCCTCGCATATGATCCCACGCACTGTCTCACAATATGTTACTTTTGTAATCAATGGCCATTTGTGACTAAAACATTGTTTTCTCTCTGGATTTTTTATGCTATGATTAATGAAGATGTGTATTGAACAATATACTTGGATACCTTTTTAAGAAAAGAATTTCAAGAACCTATTGAATACATACCGTTTCCCCAAAAATAAGCCTTAGCATGATTTTTTTAGGATTTTTGAGAATGTTCAAATTAAAAAGTCAATTCAAATAGTGTCAGGCAGCTATACATGTAAAAAAAAAGTAAAATCAATTGGTAATAGAATGCAGCAGTACAGGTATATTCTTTTACCAAGAAAATCAGAGACCCTCCACATAAAGACCCTAGGAGACCCAAAACAACATGGGTTGGCAAGTGCCTGACACACATATGAGTAGTCCCGCTAACGTTACTCAATTCCAATGCCCATTAACAGGGCTGCCACTAGGAATTTCAGGGCCCCTTACTGGCAAAATTTTGGGGCCCCCTTAAGGCTCCGCTCAGGCTCCGCCCTACCTCCGCCCCCATCTTAGCTCTGCCTCCACCCCCCTCGAACCTTCCAGAGTAGCACTGCGCGCTCTGGAAAAACTCCACTTCTGCACTCTACTCCCTACCACAAAAAGCCGTCTGAGTAGTCACCATGTGACGAATCATTCATATATGATTTGCACACAGTTACAACCTGCTCTTCCTAAGGCGACTTTCACATTTGCGTTTAGTTTCATTTCAGGTTTTTCAGGCAAAATCTCAACTTTTGAACTTCAGGATCTTTTTTCTTTCACATCTGCATTTTTTCAAATCTGGCAGAATTATGCCTTTTTTGAAAAAAACAGATGCGACAATATTGCATTCTGTCTAATGTATTTGTATGCAATGTTGCCACATCCTTTTTTTTAAAAAAAGGTTGAATTCTGCCTGATTTATAAAAACACAGATAGGAAAGTAGTCTAATTTTCCTAATGTTCAATGAAAAACAAAGAAGCAGGAAGAAAAGTCGTCACATGACTATAAGTACATCATACTGTACCACCCTCCCCCCCGCAGCACAGTATACACAGACCCCTCTTTGCAGCACAGTATACACAGACCCTCCCTTGCAGCACAGTGTACACAGACATCCCCCTTGCCGCACAGTATACACAGACCCCCCTTGCAGCACAGTAAACACAGACTCCCCCCTTGCAACACAGTATACACAGACCCCCCCTTTGCAGCAGAAGTATGCAAAGACCCCCTTTTGCAGCACAGTATACACAGACCCCCCCCTTACAGCACAGTATATGTGGCACCCCAGGGTGTAAGTGCCACTGTGTCATCACTGCCCACGGGTGGTGGTGTCACGCAGAGAGCGACAAAGGGTCGTCTCATCAGGCAGGTAAAAACACACACAACACCTTCTGCCTCCAGGCCAGAAGGGGGAGACCAAGGGTAAGCTCCCCTATAAATTCTGGTCTGGGGAGGAACCAGTTAGTTCAGTTCCTAGGAGGACTGAGGAAGACATCCTGGTGGACTGGAAGCTGCTTGAGCTCATCCCAGGATCGCTGACTCGATGCCAGGCCTGAGGCTAGGGTCTGAGGAGAGTTGCAGGAACACCTAGGGAGCTGAGCAACACCATGCTCACCCCTGAGGAAAGCACAGAGAATGGACACCGGGTCTGAGACTGTGCAGGGTCTAACATCCCGGCAGTCAATATCGGAAAGTGGGGAATTCCAGGTTCCTCCGCCACACCGTACCCGAAGACACAGCAAGTGCCAGCAGCTTAGTTTATGCAGCAGCAGGAGCCAATACACAGAGCACAGTGAGGGATGCAGAGGCCCAGCCGCGTGAGAAGAAACCCCGAACTGCTCTCAGCAAAGACTCCTTGGATGGCTGCTTAACTTCATCTGCTCCAGTAAAAGACTGAATAACCAACAAAACAGTGAGTCTGCCTATTGCTTGCACCCGTCTTCCTGCACCCTACACATAGACTATCAACACTGCCCTGGGAATCGGCTCTACCTGTGGAGAGCCACTCCATCCCAGCTGCCATCCATTATACCCGGAGGTTCTGCAGCAGCGGTGGTCATCTATTGCCACTTACCAGGGTGGCGTCGTGAATAATCTCCCTCTCCCTTATTCCCTTCTACACCAAGCCAGAAAACCCCGCTTTAACAAGCTGCACCAGGGCCACACAACCAGGTCTCGACCCCTGTGATCTCCCGACCGTGTACAATAGCCAGCCTGATTCTGAGTACCCCATACCCTGAGGGTGAGTCATATACACAGACACCTTCCCTTGCAGCACAGTATACACAGATCCCCCCTTGCAGCACAGTATACACAGACCCCCCTCCAGCACAGTATACATAGATCTTCCTCCAGCACAGTATACACAGATATTCCTTTAGCACAGTATACACCGACCCCCTCCAGCACAGTATACACAGACCCCATCCAGCACAGTATACACAGACTCACTCCAGCACAGTATACCAAAACCCCCTCCAGCATAGTATACACAGACCCCCTCCAGCACAGTGTACACAAATCCCCTCCAGCACAGTATACACAGACTCCCTCCAGCACAGTATACACATACCCCCCCAGTACAGTATACACAGATCCCCTCCAGCAAAGTATACACAGACCCCCTCCAGCACAGTATACACAGATCTTCTTCCAGCACAGTATACACAGACCCCCTCCAGCACAGTTTACACAGACCCCCTGCAGCACAGTATACACAGCTCCTCCTCCAGCACAGTATACACAGATCCCCCACCAGCACAGTACACACATACCTCCTCCAGCACAGTATATACAGACTCCCTCCAGCACAGTATACACATACCCCCTCCATCACAGTATACACAGACCCCCTCCATCACAGTATACACAGACCCCCTCCAGCACAGTATACACAGATCTTCTTCCAGCACAGTATACACAGACCCCCTCCAGCACAGTTTACACAGACCCCCTGCAAGCACAGTATACACAGATCCCCCTCCAGCACAGTATACACAGATCCCGCCTCCAGCACAGTATACACAGACCCCCTCCAGCACAGTATAAACAGATCTTCCTCCAGCACAGTATACACATACCCCCTCCAGCACAGTATAAACAGATCTTCCTCCAGCACAGTATACACATTCCCCTCCAGCACAGTACACACAGATCTTACTCAAGCACAATATACACAGACACCCCCTTGCAGCACATACAATCTCCCACCCTGTCCCTACTTCCCCTAATTACTTTGGATGTACTGTATCATCTACAGTGTCTTTAGCTCCAGTCTCCACAAGACCGGAGCACTTTCCACCTTCCTTCGCGCCTCTCTGCAGTGCTGATTGACGTCAGCAGCTGATTGTATCCCTGACCCGAAAGTGACTGTGGTCAGAGCTTCACAGTTAATCACTGACCGCCGACAGTGCCTCTCTGCCTGCTAGCCCCGGGACATCAGCCATGGGCCCCTCTGGTACGCTGCTGGGCCCCGCCCCTGTTTAACAATAGGGGTAGGGCCGTGTCAGGCTGACCAGGCCTCCACTAATCACTGGGCCCCTAACTGGATTAAGACCAGTAAGGCCCTGACGGCAGCCTGCCTATAGTATTGTGCTTCCATTCACCACTTGGCTGCAGTGGAACGAGGAAAAGAGAAGCTGGAACACCAAGACACATAATGAGCCTGTGAACAGGAGTGACGCTAGCAGGACATCTTGATCTGCGTGTCAGAAACCGCACTTGCCAACTTTAATTGTTTTGGGTCCCATGACGTCTTTCATTGCGATTCTTTTGGAGGTGTCTACTTTTAATGGTGAAGTTTCTATCCACTATTTACTATGGCACAGTTCTGCATGAAACAGAGGAGCAAGGAATAAACAGTACTAGAATTTTAACCAAGATATCCTGAGTGCAAAAAGAAATAGCTATTCTATCGAGTACAAAAAAAGGAATAGTGTAGGACATCTTTTGGAGGAAAAATTAATGTAAGACTCTATCTTATTTTCGGGAAAACACGGTATTACCCTTTTGTTTTCTATACCTGGATGTTTACAGAAATGTTCTTCTGTCCTATTTTCTTAGCTTAATATAAAGTGACAATAATGTCAGTTATGATAGAGTCACTAAATACACTATATAGGGACTTAAAATTCAAAAGCCAGCCAAAAATGTTGTAAATGTCTAATGTATTGTAGACCGTACAATGTCCTAGTTCTCGTACAGTACATTCGAAAGAGTACGTCTTTCCAATATGCCTGAGCCATTTTACTGTAATTTAATTTTATAGACTTAGAATTAAGTATGTGAATATGCTAACTGCACACTTGATACATATTTTATTAAAACTTGAGCTGCCATGTAAAGAAAATGTAAAATGTTCTTATAATACCTCATCTATTATTAATAGGTGTCGTGTAACATTTTCCAATGTGAAATATAGGAAGTTATTTCAACAATATGCGCTGATTCATTGGTTAAACTGGTGATTTTATTACAGTTTTTATAGAGCTTTCTATATATTCTGTGTTACTAAAATGTATAGTATAACTACATTTAGAATTTGCAGTTTATTTGGTCATAGAGTTAAACAGAGAGTAGATAGAAAAATATTGAATAGTTCATTTATGGTTGAGCTTTATCTGTGTAAAAACTATAGAGTTAATACTTGTTGGCTATTCTACCAAGTACTATTACAGAACAATATAGTCCAAGACTGGATTTACAGAGTCCATAAATAAGGGATTGTAGTGACACATCTGCACTCGGGGCCTGTTAACCAAAAGGACTCACGTCTTTAAAGTCTGCTCAATGACAAAAGCCCATTGATCATCCATCATCACATGACTCAGTCTTCCCTCGTATTCTGTCCGGATACTTCACATTCTCCGAGCTTAACGCCAGCATGTTGAGAGTTTGCTTGTACTTCTGTATTGCTTTTATTTAGTACGCACAGCCAGTTTACTGGCAAGGGAATTTGTATGAAAATAATGCCAAGTTTAATGAACATACCTCGCTAAGAGCTTAATTAGATATTTACTATACATGCACTGAGTTAATACAAGTAAACTATAATGATTCTCTCTGAAGTCATAGAAATCAATTTTGTAGACGTTTTTGAATTTTGCCCCTTAGAATAAATAACTAATCATGGTTCTATTATGGCTTGATGCCTGAATATTGCCAGCCATTATTTAAGGAATAATCATACATGTTCATACTCAGCTATGGTCAGGTGTCTGTTACACTCGTTGATCACCCTCACTATCAGAAAGTTTTTCCAATATCTAATCTGTGTCTTCTCCCATTCAGTTTCATCCCATTGCTTCTAGTCTGTTTTTGTGCAAATGAGAATAAAGCTCATCCCTCTACAGTGTGACAGACCTTGAGATGTCAGCTATTAAGTCTTCTTTATAATGTAGAGCCCAGAACTGGACACAGTATTCCAGATGAGGTCTGACAAACGAGGAGTAGATGGTCATAATGACTTCATGTGAAATAGACTGTATGCTTCTGTTAATACATCCCAGAATTTTTGCCTTTTTTGCTGCTGCATCACACTGTTGACTTATGTTCAGCCTGTGATCTATTAGGCTATGATCTAATATTTCTACATGGTTGGTTTTCTACATGGTAAAAATGAATATGTTGATATTGTTCATTCGTTCTTCAATATAATGACTGGGCATCATTTAGGGCAGTGTTCCCCAACTCCAGTCCTCAAGAACTACCAACAGTGCATGTTTTCAAAATTCTTTAGTATTGTCCTTGGGAAAATTCTATCACTTGTGCAATATTAAGGAAATATTGAAACCATGCACTGTTGGTGGCTTTTAACACTAGAAGTCCCAGAGAGGGGTCATTTAATATTTCTACCTTTGGAACCCAGAGACGGGTCAAATGACCTGAAGGATTTTAGGCCACATTTACAAATGAAAGGATGCTAATTGGAGCCATCAGAGTTGTTAGTTTGGACTAAGGGTCATTTGACCCTCTTTCGGGACTTCAGGGGGGAGCTGGAAATTTCTGGGACTTCTAGTGTTAAGGACCAGAGTCGAGGAACACTGATTTAGGATGTGCTGCTTTCATTGGTCCAATGGGTTGTGTCCATGCATTAAGAATTGGTGCCCACTTTGCTAATAATAAGCTTTATCTGTTAATTAATATCTGTTTATTACTTAACTTTATTATTATTATTATTATTTATTATATTAACTTTATCTGTTAATTAATATCTTAATCTACTGTTGTTGACTCAAAATGGTGGCATGGCAAATAAATTACCTGATAAGAAAAAGTTTATTTTTCTGTGATTGATGCTTACAAAGGCTTATGGGCATTCTACGTACACAGAATAATTGTTAGTACTATGCTTCTGTGCCCATAGACTATCACCAGTAGTGGCAACATATTTCTTTTGTTTGCTGTGTGGGACTGTTTACTTTATCCAAGTCTGTCTTTATCTGTGGGTTCCATTATGGTTCACCTCCTGGCGTGGGGATTGAGGGATTATCTCAGGGTGGTCAGGAGAAAGGGACAGGTCAGAGCCTCAGGCCACTCTACTATCAAGGGCACCCCTGAGTTAAGGAAAGTCAGGGTTCTTCTACCTGGGGGGCAGTTCAGGTGCCCAGGTTCCTTTCCTCCTTTTTACTAACTCCATAACCATATCAAGCCTGTAGTTGCTGTCAACAGAGATAAAATAGACCAGAATTACATCTCATTGTATTTATTATAGATGCCGTCAGCAACGCATTATTGAAAACATTAGTGCAGGTGGAAAGAACTGGAGCTGAATAGAGAATACAACTCATTGACTATCTGGATAAGGATCATTTGAGTGTGTGCCTAATGAATGATGTCGCTTTTTCTTTGAAGATATTTCTGACTCCTGAGCAACAGAAAAGTTCTGATCTCTCATCTTTACTTATCCTTGAGCTGCAGTACCTTCTGACGTTAAAGCAAGAAGGAGGTAGAAGCTATAACTATATTCAGCGGAGGGATTACGCACATGAAATACTTTACATTCAGACAGATGTGGCAGTAATACACCGGAGTCAATAATATTGAAAATGTTGCAAAATGCAATTGCACACTATATTGTAATGCAATTGCATGTCAGGCAAAGTAATCCAGTGTCATTCTCCCTGTACGTGTAAATAAATACTGTTACGAAGTGGATCTGCAGTATGCTCTGCTTCAGTAAATGCAGTATTATCTCCTACTAACTAATGTGACTGTCACGGAGCCTCTGAATTATTGATCTCTGTCCTTGGAAAATGCTGGAGGAGACATTAGTGACAATAAATGGTTAATTATTTTTCATAGCACTGGAAAAACAACAAGATGCTAACAACCAATGCTGTTGATTGGTCCATAATGAGTGCCGCTCATCCAAGCCATAATTATGTTATAGTGTAATGAGTTCTGTTCTCGTATTTAAAATGTATCAGCCATACCCCTAATGACCCGGTACTAAGAACTATTCAAGGAATGAGATACGATTGATAGAGATACTGTAAAATGTTAAGAGGTTTGATAATTACTTAAAATTTTTATAATCAGTTACATTAAGTTGTTGGTTTTATTAACTGGTATGTCACTTGGGCTATTTGTATATATCTAGAGCTTTCAACCTCATATAGGCAGCAAAGACATGTGAAACGAGCCTCTGATGGCACTCTGAATCTCTATGTGTTATAGTAACATAGTTTTTAAGGTTGAAGGAAGACTTTAAGTTCATCTAGTTCAACCCATAGCCTAACATGTAGATCCAGAGGAAGGCAAAAAAAAACCATGTGGCAACACTAAGCTCCACATTGGGGGAAAAAATTCCTTCCTGACTCCAGATTGGCAATCAGACTAATTCCCTGGATCATCGCCCTATCAAAGAATCTAGTATATATAACCGGTAATATTATAGTTTTCAAGAAAGGCATCCAGGTCCCTTCTTAAATGTTAGTAGTGACTCACTCATTACAACATCATGTGGCAGAGAGTTCCATAGTCTCACTGCTCTTACAGTAAAGAATCCACGTCTGTGATTATGATTAAACCTTCTTTCTTGCAGACGTAGAGGATGCCCCCTTGTCCCATCTCAGGCCTAAGAGTAAAGAGATCATTAGAAAGGTCTCTGTACTGTCCCCTCATATAGTTATACATTATTATAAGATCACCCATAAGCCTTCGTTTGTCCAAGCTAAATAACCCCAAGTTTAATAACCTGTCTTGGTATTGCAGACCCCTTCAGTCCTCTAATAACCTTGTGTCGCTCTTCTCTTGACTCGTCTAGTTCAGCTATGTCTTTCTTATACACCGGAGACCAGAATTGTACACAGTATTCTAAGTGTGGTCGCACTAGTGACTTGTATAGAGGAAAATTATGTTCTCCTCATGAGCATCTATGCCTCTTTTAATACATCCCATTATTTTATTTGCCTTTGCAGCAGCTGCCTGACACTGGCCACTAAATGTGAGTTTGTCATCTACCCATACACCCAGGTCTTCTTCAGTGACAGTTTTGCCCAGTGTTTTACAATTAAGCACATAATTATACCTTTTGTTTCCTCTGGCCAAGTGCATGACCTTACATTTATCCCCATTAAAGCTCATTTGCCATTTATCAGCCCAAGCTTCTAGTTTACATAAATCCTCCTGTAATATAAAATTGTCCTCCTCTGTATTGATTACCCTGCAGAGTTTAATGTCATCTGCAAATATTGAGATTCTACTCCGTATGCCCCCTACAAGGTCATTAATAAATATATTAAATAGAAGCGGGCCCAACACTGACCCCTGTGGTACCCCACTGTTAACTGTGACCCATTCTGAGTGTGTTTGTCAATTTTAGTGATTTTTAGACGATGCCGTACTTCCTCTTGGGTTAAGCAGGTGACATTTAATTGAGAGTTTTTGTTATCACTGATCATGTTGTCTGTCATGGGATTTTCTTGTGTAAATACTGTTGAAAAAAAGTCATTTAGCATATTGGCTTTTTCCTCATCCTCATCCACCATTTCACCCAGACTATTTTTTTAAAGGGGCCAACACCATAATTTTTTGTATTTATTTAATGCCTCATCAATACCTACTTGCTTTAATTCCCTAAATGCTTTCTTGTTGTCACATATTGCCCCTTACAGCTCTATTTAGCCATAGTGGTTTCCTCCTATTTCTAGCATGCTTATTCCCATAGGGTATATATTGTGTACAGGTCCTATTCAGGATGCTAACAAACGTCTCCCATTATAGACTACAGAGTTTTTATATTGGTGAAATCAGCACTTATATATCCAGTCTGGATAATTATTTTTTCAGCAAAATTTGTAATAGTATAAGAGACTATCAGAATCAGAAAATATGCTTCTTTCTCCATATATGAGCCACTTCTTTCTCTTCTCTCATGAACTCTTCATTCACTCTGAAAAACTGCTGAAATTAATTAGTGTAAAAGAAAAGGGACTACAATATCACTTAAGTGTCAGGTTACAGCTGCTTATTGAAGTTTATAGAGAGTGAGAAGCTAAGTAAGGGAGGCACATAAAGAACCAAGCTGATTCTTTCTTCTAAGTATTTATCTAACTCCACTGCTGGATTCATAGTTACACTGCTCAGTAATGTTGTTTAATATCTTTTTTGCCACTTTTGATAACATTCTATATAGACACTGGAGAACAGGACTGTGTGATGTCTGTGTGTGGGAGCTGTGGGGGAGTCTCCACCAGTTGTCTCAGATAAAACTGAAAATTATCGAGGAAAAATGTATGTTTCAAAGGGTTTTTTTGCTCCATAAAATGTGATGATAGATGCCATGGTATGGTTTACGTATTTGAGTAGTAGAGTCGTGACTATTGTAAGAACTCCTGAAGAAGAATTTATCTAAAGAAATTAATCAAGAAAAATATGTGGATCCAGTAAATGACTTTCAATACAGTATTCACACAGGAGTGACTAATTTACTGCACTTAAAAGCTTAAAGGGGCTGTCCAGGACTGACTTATTGATTACCACCCTTTAGGATAGGTTATCATTCTCAGATCACTGGGGGTCCAACACACATCTGCCCCAATCTGGTGGCCATGTGTACAGTTACTGTAGCCCCTGGGAAAGGTCACTAGGAAGAGCAATTTTGGCCCTGAGCACACCTTATACCTGGCCACCACCAGAACAGATATCAGCTCATTGTGTTGGGTGTCGGATCACCACCCATCTGATGACCTATCCTGGGGTTAGGTTATCAATATGTCAGTCAACCACTTAAAAGGGTTAACTTTGCTCTGCTCATTTCTGCATGTATAGGCGAATAGGGCAGGTGAAGTCTTGTCTACGTATACCTCTCTGGATGGAGTCATGCTCCTGTTCAGTTGAGCTCCAACAGAAATGTTAATATTCCCCATTGCTTTTTACCCAGTCTCAGCATCCTGGAACTAGCTTAGAAAAACACAAGTAAACTATTAGGATTTGATTGCTCAGGTCTATTTTTATATTGCTAACAATAGCAATGTCTTAAGTTGGCCAGATATTTAGGATAGCTGTCAACTGAATGTTCATGTGACAGCTCATTCTCAACCATAAACATGGAGATAAAGTAGCTGCCAGATTCCTGTTACAAAAAACAATAGGGATTTTTGATTTGCATATCAGTTCCTATTCAACTGGGGAGAAACTGATCTGAAGTAACACTGACTTGCCACTAAGCAGTGTACCGTATGTGGTTGTATTGTTTCGGTTTTATATGTTGTTTACACCGACCCACCACCGGAGCTAAAACAGCTGTTTAGGAAAGATGCTTGGTGATGTACCCTCATTGAGCTGATATTGATACAGTGGGGAAAAATGTATTTAGTCAGCAACCAATTGTGCAAGTTCTCCCACTTAAAAAGATTTCAAGGTAAAAGAGCTGGTGAACAAACAAGCGCAAAATAAGGTTTTATCAGACGTTTATAAGAAAAAGAGTGATAATGTATACACTCACCTTATGAGGTTGTGTGAGACACAGCCACTCAAGAGCATGAGACTGCAGTGAACCACCCCAAGTACCAAGGGACCACATGTAGAGTGCAGAAATGGATGGATTGAAATCGCGCTGCCCGTGGACAAATATGGATCGATCAGTCAGTCCAAAGTTTCAAAGATGTCTTTATTCCAACGTGTTTCATGTGACCACCACACATTTCTTCAGGAAGTATAGTTGTGTGGTCACACGAAATTTGTTGGAATAAAGGCATCTTTGAAACTTTGGACTGACTGATCAATCCATATTTGTCCACAGTCAGCGCAATTTCAATCCATCCATTTCTGCACTCCAATTAAAAATATTAGAGGCCTGTAATTGACATCATCGATACACCTCAACTATGAAACACAAAATGAGAAAACAAATCCTAAAAATCACATTCTCTGATTTGGAAAGATTTTTTTCAAATTTTGGTGGTAAATAAGTATTTGGTCAATAACAAAAGTTCATCGCAATACTTTGTTATAAATCCTTTGTTGGCAAAGACAGAAGTCAAATATTTTTTGTAAGTCTTCACAAGGTTGGCAGACTGGTTGGCTGGTATGTTGGCTCATTCCTCCATGCAGATCTCCTCTAGAACAGACTTTCAGCTCCCTCCAAAGGTTTTCTATATGGTTTAGATCTGGAGACTGGCTAGGCCACTCCAGGACCTTGAAATGCTTCTTACAAAGCCACTCCTTCATTGCCCTGGTGGTGTGCTTGGGATCATGGTCATGCTGAAAGACCCATCCACATTTCATCTTCAATACCCTTGCTGATGGGAGGAGGTTTGCACTCAAAATCTCACGATACATGGACCCATTCATTCTTTCATGTACACGGATAGGTCATCCTGGTCCCTTGGCGGAGAAACAGTCCCAAAGGATAATGTTGCCACCCCCATGCTTCACAGTAGGTATGGTGTTCTTTGGATGCAACTCAGCATTCTTTCTTCTCCAAACATGATGAGTTGTGTTTCTATCAAACAGTTCTACTTTGGTTTCATCTGGCCACATGACATTCTCACAATACTCTTCTGGATCATCCAAATGCTCTCTAGCAAACTTTAGGCAGGCCCGGACATGTAATGGGTTAAGCAGGGGGACACGTCTGGCACTGAAGGATCTGAGTCCCTGGCAGTGTAGTGTGTTATTAATAGTAGCCTGTGTAACGTTGGTCCTGGCTCTCTGCTGGTCACTCACTAGGTCCCCTTGTGCGGTTCTGGGATTTTTGCTAACCGTTCTTGAGATCATTTTGACCCCACGAGGTGAGATCTTGCGTGGAGCCCCAGATTTAAGGAGATTATCAGTGGTCTTGCATGGTGATGGGCTACAATTTTGTTTTTGGTGTCTTTCGACAGCTCTTTGGTCTTCATCATAGTGGAGTTTGACTATTTGAGGTTTCAGACATGTGTCTTTTATACTGATAACAAGTTCAAACAGGTGACAGTACTACAGGTAATGAGTGGAGGACAGAGGAGCCTCTTAAAGAAGAGTTACAGGTCTATGAGAGCCAGAAATCTTGCTTGTTTGTAGGTGACCAAATACTTATTTTCCACCAAAATTAAAAAAAAACTTCTTTCCAAATCAGACAATGTGATTTTCAGGATTTGTTTTCTCATTTTGTCTCTCATAGTCGAGGTCTAGCTATGATGTCAATTACAGGCCTCACTCCTATTTTTAAGTGAGAGAACTTGCACAATTGTTGGCTGACTAAATAATGTTTTCCCCACTGTAACGTATCCTATGGGAAAATCATCGCTATGTGAGTCCAGGACAACCCTTTAGTTAGAATGAAGATTAAGGCATACCTGTCATTTCAGGAGAACTTGTCGCAGAATGTCTGTGTCTGTCAACGTTTTCAATGAATACAGATTTTAGTACTAAATACAGAGCTACAGCTTGAAAGATCTGTTCAGGAGGAGAAAGAAGCAGATTTATCTGATAACATATATTGCAATGGCAATGATAATGGTAATGGTATTTATTTTCAATGTATTATTGACTTAACCCCTTAATGACAGAGCCAAATTTTCACATCTGATGTGTCATATTTTGGCAATAACGCTACAATGTTTCAACATATCCCAGTGATATTGAGAGTTTTTTTGTGACATTATATTTTATGATAATGGTAAATTTAGGTTGATATGTTTTGATTTATAGACATATCAGGATTTTTGACAAATATTTAAAAAATTCAGCAATTTTAAAACTTTATCCCTTTAATTCACATAGTCACACCACACAAAATCTATTTACATAATTGCGAAGTGGCATCTGTCATCCACATCCGGTGTCATGTTATCTCGATATCACACCTGGAGGCAGCCATATTTGCACAGCCAAGTGATCAGTGTGTAAATATGGTACCTGCTGGTGGTAATGGCCCATTGTGCACTATTGCCAGCTGTACCGCAGCGACTTGCACCCGACACTACCCAATCCGCAGAGACATTTTGTCGAGACAGAGACCCGACGTTCCATGCCACCCACCATTGCTGAACCTTACCGCCGCAAATAACGCCACCTCAGTAACTGGGCATGCACGTTCCTGGCTTGCATGCCTGTGGAAACATGGGGGTCATTAGGTGCTCTCATCTGCTTGCCTGGCTGCCTTTAAAAAGACTGCATGCATCAGGGCTCATACCACTGAAGTCCTTACCATGGGCAGAACACTACTCACACAACACAGGGTGAGGGAACCACAGATTGGTTAGACTTTATTGGATGTCCAACAGTCAAAGGCATATAAGACGTACTCAGCAAGAACACACAATGAACAAGCAACAGAGTCTTAGGGTGCAGTCAGACATAACGATCGCTCCAACGATCCCGACAGCGATAACGACCTGCCGGGATCGCTGGAGCATCGTTACCTGATCGCTGGGGAGCTGTCAAACAGGCAGATCTCCCCAGCGATCAGGCCAAGGGAGCCACCTCCCACATCGCTCCCTGCTTAGCGCTGCGGCAGCGTAAGCAAGGAGAACGCAGGTAACTATGATAAACAGCGCGTATCCAGGCAGTGCGCGCTGCCTAGATACGCGCTGTTTATCATAGTTACCAGCGTTCTCCATGCTTACAGGCAGTGCTAAGCAGGGAGGACGCTGGTAACCATGGTAAATGCCGGGTATCTAGGCAGCGCGCGCTGCCTGGATACCCGGTGTTTACCATAGTAACCAGCCCTGTGAGGTCACAGATCGCTGGTGTCTCGCGGTCACACGCAGCGATGCGTGCTGACCAGCGGGAAACCAACGATCAAAAAATGACCCGCAGCACTTTGCAACGATCAGCGACCTCACAGCAGGGGCCTGATCGCTGCAAAGTGTCACACATAGCGACATCGCTGGAGAGATCGTTGTAACGTCACAGTTACAACGATCTCGCTAGCGAAATCGTTATGTGTGACTGGGGCTTTACCCTTCCGCTGGCTCACCAGAGATTAGAATATTCATGCCTTTGGGGCTTTCAAGACCAACTACCTTAGTCCAGCAGCACCCAGGGAAGAGACAAAGCAGAGTTGGGAAGACAGCACATGGGGAGAGAGAGCACAAGGGGACAGACATCATGAGGGGGAGAGTGAGCGACAGGGAGAGAGCACATGGGGGACAGAAGGGGGAGGATAACAAAGCATTGGGGGAAAGACAAAGCACAGGGGCGAAAGAGATACAGCACAAGGGGAGACACATCATGGGGGAAAGAGGGCACGGGAAGAGACAGCATAAGTGGAAAAACATCACAACGGGGAGAGATAGCACGAGGGGAGAGACAGCACAGGGGGAAGAGAAAGTGAATAGAGGGGAAAGCACACTGAGGGTGGCACAGGGAAGAGAGAGTAAACACATGGAAGGAAAGACAAAGCACAGGGGGAAGGGCACAAGAGGGACAGAAACACCGTGCATAGGGGCGAGAGAGAGACACTGCATAGGGGGAACAGAGTGCACAGGGGAGAAAGCGTGCAGGAGCAGAGAGAACAAAGAGAGACAACATATGGGGGAAGAGACAGTGCACAGGGGGGCAGAGATAGTGGTAAGGTTTTAGAGAGAGCTCAGGATGAGGCACAGGGAAAGACAATGTGCATGGGGCTAGCGTACAGGGGGGACGAGCACAGAGGGTGAGAGACAGCGTACATGGAGAGACAGCGCAGAGGAGAGAGCACACAAGGGGAGAAGATAGCCCGGGGGGAGAGACAGCACACAGGGGAGACAGGTCAAAGGAGACAGTACAGGGAGAGAGCACATAGAGGGGATGCAGGTCAAAATAGAGAGAACAGAGGGAGGAATACAGCACACAGGGGGCAGAGAGAGAACAGACGTGGGGGGGGGAGGAGATGGCCACTGCCCTCCCTATGGGATTGCATCTGGCTCTGTTCTAGTTGTTAATAAATAACTTTTATCTCATGTCTACTTTACATCAGCACTATCTGTAAAATGTCCTTTTATTTTGTTGGGATGTTAGTAGCTTTAAAATTGTAGCAGTAATTTTTAATTTTTTCAAGGAAATTTATAAACATATGTTTTTAGGGACCTATATATTGGAAAACCCACAAAAGTGATACCATTTTAAAAATATCACCCTTCACCTTCTTCAAGACTTTTCAGGAATGAATGCAAAGTGACATGACAGGAAATAAAAGAGTTAGTTTTACCACCTAAATGTTTCTAATGTCTGAACCGGTCACTATATAGTGGCAAGACTCTAATGGTGCCGTCACACGCATCAATTTGAAGATATCAAATTACATATACGCGCAATCGCTAACAATATCGTCCAGATCGCTGGTGAGCTGTCACACAGGCAGACTCACCAGCAATCAATGGACCAGAGACATCGTGGAAATGATTTAAATATCGTTTCCACAATGTCTTGCTCCTGCTGTCAGGCTGCAGTAAGCGGGAGCAGGCTGGTCTCCAAGGTAAACTGCGGGTAACTAGGCAGCGCGCGCTGCCTAGATACCCGATATATACCTTGGTTACCAGCCTTCTCCGCTCACCGGCTGGTATCCAAGGTACACAGCGGGTAACTAGGGTCCCTAGTTACCCGCTGCATACTTTAGATACCAGCCAGTGAGCGGAGAAGGCTGGTAACCAAGGTATACTTCGGGTATCTAGGCGACGCGCGCCGCCTAGTTATCCGCAGTTTACCTTGGATAACAGCTCCCAGCGCTTGCAGAGAGGCACTGGGAGCTGGCTTATCGGTCGTCTCCAGGTGTCGCATGCAGCGATGCTGCATGTCCACCGGCCAACTAACGATAGATTTGAGGTCCTGTCCTCAAATCAAACAATGAACGATCAGCCGACTGATCATTCATCGCTTGTAGTGTCACCCACAACGATGTCGTTTCAACATCATTCAAGTGTCACAGAACACGTGACTCTTGAACGATATTGTTACGTGTGACGGTACCTTAAGGCCGTTATTTGGCCGTGAATTGCCATGGCAACATTCAGGAGCACATAATCATGATGGCAGGATGCCGATGGGATTAAAGAGGGAGCCGCAACACTGTTAACCATCTAGATGCTGTAGTCAACATTAAGAGCAGCATCTAGATGGTAAAACACTGATTGATCGGTGCCAACACTGAAGTTGACTGATGATCCAGATTGTCAGCTGTAGTGTACGCTCGACAGCTGCTGCATTTTCACCTGTCGAGGGATGCTATTCATTTACATCTCAGATCAGTTATAAGTCGTATTGGTGGTCAGTAAGGGGTAAAAAATAAAACTTTTATTCTTTAAATTCAGTAGAACATTGTTTAATCTAAAATTTTATCAGAATGTCTCAGCACCACTTTTATACATTCTACATTGCAGATTGTCAGTAAAAATAGCTATTGGTATTTTGGGCTTATTAATATGAGGTTTCCACAGCTCCTCTCTAAGCCTGTGCCTCTCAGTGTGTTGCTTTTACTAACCAACCGTGATGCCTATTAATTTGAAACACTCTGGGAACAATTCACTTTGCTGTTTAATTTATGGGTTGGAAAAAAAAAGCCATTGCGAAAACATAGGGGAAATGCAAAGTACTGTTCAAGATTGGATTCAAAAGAAAATGTTCTTTTATACAAGTAAAATCCATAATATAATGAAACCAGAATCACAAATGGAAAATTCATTATTAAAGGGGATCTGCCAGCAGGGTTTTGTTATGTAATCTGTAGACGAGATGGTATGCTGTAAGGGTTAACAGAAAGAATTGCAATACGTCTGTTATCACAAAGTGTTATGTTGTTTACCTTCAATGTTTGTTTTAGTACCATTAGCTTATTATTGTTGTGACACACTGGTGTGCAGGCACTTGTCCAACATGCCTCTTCTGTAATTAGCAGCTTCTCATTGTCTATAGACTTTGTTTATACAGAGCCTGGTGTTGGGGGGGGGGGGCAGCTCTCTCAGCTCTGCGCATGGCTAAATCTACAATCCTTGATTGTGGCAGAACTGCTGCAGTCAGTAATCTGAGTGATACATAGTTGAATTTAGGTTCTCCTTACTTACATACAGTGGGTACAGAAAGTATTCAGACCCCTTTAAATTTTGCACTCTTTGTTTCATTGCAGCCATTTGGTGAATTCAAAAAAGTTAATTTTTTTTTCATAAATGTACACTCTACACTTCACCTTGACTGAAAAAAACTGAATGTAGAAAATTTAGCAAATTTATTAAAAAAGAAAAACTGAGATATCACATGGTCATAAGTATTCAGACCCTTTGCTCAGACATTCATATTTAAGTCACATGCTGTGAATTTTCTTGTTATCCTCCCTGAGATGGTTCTACTCCTTCAATGGAGTCCAGCTGTGTTTAATTAAACTGATAGGACTTGATTTGGAAAGGCACACACCTGTCTATATAAGACCTCACAGCTCACAGTGCAAGCCAGACCAAATGAGAATCATGAGGTCAAAAGAACTGCCCAAGGAGCTCAGAGACAGAATTGTGGAAAGGCACAGATCTGGCCAAGGTTACAAAATAATTCCTGCAGTACTCAAGGTTCCTAAGTGCACTGTGGCCTCCATAACCCTTAAATGCAGCCTTCCACCAGTTGGATCTTTATGGCAGAGTGGCCCGATGGAAGCCTCTCCTCAGTGCAAGACATATGAAAGCCCACATTTGCAAAAAAAACACATGAAGGACTCCCAGACTATGAGAAATTACATTCTCTGGTCTGATGAGAGGAATGTAAGAGTGTGTAAAAATTTACTTCCTGAATAAAAAGGTGGGGGCTGTCAGCTGAGGAGGTTGTCACGGAGACAGGGAGGACTTTATGAGAGTTTGGGCTGAGGTAAACTGGTCTCCTGAGGTGCTGTGAGGAGAGTGGCTGTGGAGAAGTCTGAGCCAGATAAAGCTGAGACCGGACACTGATCCACTGGACAGCAGAGCCCTGGAGGGGACCAAAGACTTATTCCCTGCTAAGAAGCGAGTATACTACTGCCAGGAGAGGAGTGCTTTAGAGGAGACGGGTCGGCCATACTGTGAGAGGAAAAGACTGAATCTCTGCTGTGAGACTGCAGGCCTCGGTGTGGTGTCTCTAGGTGAACACACTTGGCCTCCCAAAAAGCTACAGAGACTAAGACCCCCCTTCAGACAAGAGAACACAATATCCCTATTTACTACAGTTGTGTTTTATTTATTTTTCATTTTTGGCGCTGAAGACCATTGGAAGTGACTGCGTTAACAGTACTTCCCCAGGCCTGGTACAGACTGTAACTGGACTAAACTTTACTATTAGATAAGGTACCCGGGTATCCAACAGATCAGATATATAAATATATATGTACATATATGTACACTGGGTTTATATGTATTGTATGTATAGAGTTGATAAGATTGTAAATCGGTGTGTTATTTCAGAGATCCTCACTAAACTGCATCCATCTGATTTACACCTGTCCTGCTGCTGTGTGTAGTAAATCGCTTATTTTTCTGTATAGATTTTAGGTAAATTTATTTTTGGCATTGTCTCCTCACACTGAGGAGGAACATTAAGGTAACACACCGACCCCTAGCTTGATGCTGGGTGTATGTAAATAATTTATCTATTTCTGGGGAAATAACATATCTGTGCATCTTACTCTAAACTTTCCATCAGTTTCCCCAAGTAAAAGCAAGTATTTTATGTTGCTTCTGCCTCCGTCTCTGTTTCTGTGACTCACTGGATCTAGTACGGACCTCTGGTCTTTACAGGAAGATAGATCTTTTTTGTGATAATTCTAAGTGCTATGTGTGGAGAAAACAAGGCACTGCTCATCCCCTGCCCAATACAATCCCAACAGTGAAACATGGTGGTGGCAGCATCATGCTATGGGGGTGTTTTTCAGCTGCAGGAACAGGACGACTGGTTGCAACTGAGGAATACATAAATGCGGCCAAGTACAGAGATGTCTTGGATGAAAACCTCTTCCAGAGTGCTCTGGACCTTAGACATCGTTGACAGTTCATCTTCCTTCAAGACAATGACCCTAAGCATACAGCTAAGATAACAAAGGAGTGGCTTCAGAACAACTCTGTGACAATCCTTGACTGGCCCAGCCAGAGCCCTGACCTAAACGCAATTGAGCATCTCTGGAGAGACCTGAAAATGGCTGTCCACCAATGTTCACCATCCAACCTGATGGTACTGGAGAGGATCTGCAAGAAAGAATGGCAGAGGATCCCCAAATCCAAGTGTGAATTACTTGTTGCATCATTTCAAAGAAGGCTCATGGCTGTACTAGCTCAAAAGGGTGCTTCTACTCAATACTGAGCAAAGGTTCTGATACTTATAACCATGTGATGTTTCAGTTTTTCTTTTTTTAATAAATTTGCAACAATTTCTATATTTCTGTTTTTTTCAGTCAAGATGGTTTGCAGAGGTTAAATTAATGAGAAAAAAATTAACTTTTTTTGAATTTACCAAATGGCTGCAAGAAACAAAGAGTGAAAAATGTAAAGGGGTCTGAATACTTTCCATACCAACTGTAATGTTGCTTTCAGATGAGGTAGCAAAAACCTGCTGACAGATTCCTTTTAAATAAAAAGAGAAAGCAGAACCATTTCTCCCTCTTGTTTGCAGGGATACATACAGTGTAATCGCTAGGTTAGTTACTGTAAACAAATAAAATAAGGTTTGCAATAATTTCTTCTTAATTGTACTAGATTTATGCAGTTTACGTAATTGCATAATAAAATGTCAGACCTCAATGAGCTCTGTCTAAACTCCCGTGTTTGCAGGAACATATTGAGATGCTTCTGCCAATGTTTCACTATAGACTATGGCAGCAGACATTAATGTAGAAAAAATATATAAGACAGATCCAGGAATATGTACATCACCCTTCACAGAGCTGAAAGGAACAGTTTGTTTTATGGATAATATAGTACACTCTAGTGATTGAAATGCTTCTTTATTGGCAGAAATATATAACACATACTTGTCTTTTTATTGCTTTACACAACATAACTTCCTCACTTCAGTCTGTGTGACTATTGTGAATTAAAGGGATCCTGTCACCTCCAGAACGCCTACTAAGCTACCAAAACATGTCCCTGCAGCATATTATCACTAATCTCACACTCCTTTGTCTCAGAAAAGCATCCTGTGAAAGTGCATAAAAACGTTTTATAACTTACTCATTAGCGATGTTAATGAGCTGTGGCTATATTCTTAGCCCCTAGGACGGGCTCTCTTCATCATAAGATCACGCCCTAATAGGTGTGATCTTCTATTCATATTGTATTCAGCTCCTTCCTGCTCTCCACGGCGCTGCGCGGGCTGCGAGAAAGTCTCGCCCCTCCATACACCACACGGTGCGAAAAAAACGCATTAAACTCGCCGGCAGTCAAAAGACGGCAAGTTTAAAATTTTCCGCTTTGCCGATACAGTAAGTAATCATCTTGTACCGATGTGTCAGCGGTGCATGACGATTACTAAGCACCCAGCTGCTGGGCACTTTCGTATATTTTGTGGGTTTAAATTGCATATTCAGCATCTGTGCAGCATATGAGCACAGATTCTGCATATGCCGTAATGAACCCCGGTAATAAAGGGTAAATATGTGTAAATGCAGTTGCACCATGTCTCTAGGGATTGCCCCCCTCTCTAGAGACATGGTGCTTAAAATCATTGGTCGTTCAGGGGTTAAATTGGGACATTACTGAATATCTGGGATCTGTCGGCTGTCTGTAATGTGCTTTGACAGCCGGCTGGTCCTGGCTGTGAGAGCGCGGTACATATGCTGTTAACGTATGTACATTGCTGGGCAGCGCCCTCAATGAGGAGCTGTCCCAGGTACTTGGGATAATTGTGTAGTTAAGCCGTCGCCGCTCTCCATGGAGGTGAACATTTCTGCATCACCTCCATGGAGAGTGGCTGCGGCTTAACTACACAATTATCCCAAGTACCTGGGACAGCTCCTCATTGAGGGCGCTGCCCAGCAATGTACATACGTTAACAGCATATGAACCGCGCTGTCACAGCCAGGACCCGCCAGCTGTCAAAGCACATTACATGCAAACGTGAGATAAATGCGCATAGGGTCTTATCCTTTTTTTAAAAGTTATATCGGTGTAAATTAAGAACTGCTCTCCTGATTCAGTTGTGTCACCCACAACCGGTATAGTCACCTGTAAGATGGCTTATAAAATGGCTGCTGCAGGGCCGCACCTTCACGATAACCGTGGAAACAGGAATGCTGTAATAGGAACAAATGCCGAAATGCTCGCGCTGCCAAACAGAAATCACCAGGAAACGAAGAGTTAACTGGGAAGATTTTTCTTTATTTCATCGTACGCATTTCGGAGCCTCTATCCGAGCTCCTTGAAGATGATGCCAGGGAAGATGAAGGGATGCAGATGAGGTAGGAGTTAGCACTGTAGATTAGAGCTGGTAGAGATGCACCAGATTACAGGTAACAAGAGAATCCTTCCTCCAGTCCTGAAGCCTGAGGTCAGAATGGTGAAGAAAAGCCTTCATCTGCATCCCTTCATCTTCCCTGGCATCATCTTCAAGGAGCTCGGATAGAGGCTCCGAAATGCGTAGGATGAAATAAAGAAAAATCTGCCCAGTTAACTCTTCGTTTCCTGGTGATTCCTGTTTGGCAGCGCGGGCATTTCGGCATTTGTTCCTATTAAAGCACATTACAGACAGCCGACAAATCCCAGATATTCAGTAATGTCCCAATTTAACCCCTGAACGACCAATGATTTTAAGCACCATGTCTCTAGGGAGGGGGACAATCCCTAGAGACATGGTGCCACTGCATTTACACATATTAACCCTTTATTACCGGAGTTCATTACTGCATATGCAGCATCTGTGCTCATATGCCGCACAGATGCTGCATATGCAATTTAACCCCACAAAATATACGAAAGTGCCCAGCAGCTGGGTGCTTAGTAATCGTCATGCACCGCTGACACAACGGTACAAGATGATTACTTACTGTACCGGTAAAGCGGGAAATTTTAACTCTGTGGCTTTGACAGCCGCAGAGCTCAAATTCCCCGACAGATGCTGCCCGCGGTCTTTCAGGACCGTGCACAGCATCACAATCACGCACCACACACGCACTCACACCTCACAATCACAGCACACTAACATACATACAGTCAGCCACACTCACCACACGCACCACACACACCCACAAACACACAGCACTCACATCACTATCGCGCATCAAAACGTGGCGTTTTTGACGCATAATAGCGTGCCTCCAGCCTAAACAAGCTTTCCTTGTCCCATTTATTCTTGGGAAAACACCTGGTGGTGCATTTTTTTAATAAACCTTTTATGTAACTGACATATTATACATTTTAACAGTGCAGTTTAGTAACCGTACACCCCACAGCCAAATTGCGTGCTGTTGGCTTTTCTTTTTAGTTTTCATGTGTGAACCTATGTTTTTCTACTTTGCATTGTAACGTCTATAATTATATTGTATGTTTGTTAACGGTCGGTGATAATTTTAAGCACCACTACAGCATTTTATTTTGTTTTCACCGCTGTGGTGGTTCTTTAACGCTAAGCACCCGCCCCCTGTTTTCTACTCATTTTCCAGCGTTTTCATTATTTATCAACGCTCGTCTGGTCCTGCGGTGCCATCTTGTGCCTGTAGCTTTTGACTAGCCAGAAGTAAGGCCCCATTCACACTGCATGATTTCCCTGATCAGTGTTCATCAGGCTTTGTGTGCCAAAACCAGGAGTAAGGCCCCATTCACACACTGCTTTTTTGCTGCGTATTTTTACGCACAAGCTCAAAAAAAGCCAGGAGTGGAACAATCAAAACCGGGAATGGCACACTCAGAGGAAAGGTCTAAGGGCCACTTTACACACACCAACTTATCTGTCCAACTTCTGACCAACTTGCTGGTTGCAGTGAAATCATAGACACATTGTTCTATTTTGTGACTGTGTACAATGGAGCAATGTGTCCATGATTTCACTGCAACCAGCAAGTTGGTCAGAAGTTGGACAGATAAGTTGGTGTGTGTAAAGTGGCCCTTATAGAAACAAGTGCTTCACTTATGGTGAGTTTACACGTCCCGCTATCGGCCCGATATCGTAACCAACGACGCGGGAGCGCGCTTTTGGTGCGCGCTTTTCCCTGCATCGCATCGGAGGTTTACATGGCGCGATATCGGGATGCAACGTCCATACGATGTCTACGCCCCCCGACGCAGGAACGACCAGTTAACATTGGAGTCAATGTGTGACGTTGCCCTACACATCGGAGTTGGGCTGTCACACAGCACGATTCGGCTCCAATCTCCATTCAATATCGGAGCATTGGAGAGCACGCTCATTCAATCCCCGATATCGCATTGACATCGTTCCTGCATCGTATTGGACGTTCACACCATACAACGCAGGAACGATATCGGCTCCAACAATCGAACCACGTGACTTTTCATTGAAATTGGACGCCGATATCACAATGTGTAAACCCACCTTTATATGTTTAATCACCCACTCCTGGTTTGTGATGAGCTTGTGCTTAAAAATACTCAGCAAAAAAAGTAGTGTGGGAAAGGGGCCTAAGGCTGGCTTCACACTGCAGTTTTTCACTGATCAGTGTCCATCAGTGTTGGGTGCCAAAACCAAGAGTGTCTCCAAAACTCAGAACAGGTGTCAATCTTTCAATTATAGTTTTTCTCTGCAAGTTCCTCTCCTGGTTCCTCTCCTGGTTTTGGCACCCAAACACTGATGGACACTGATCAGTGAAAAACTGCAGTGTGAAGCCAGCCTAATGGTGGGTTTACACACACCAATCATTGTGTCCAATATCTGAACAGATCTCTGGTTGCAGTGAAATCATGGACATATAGTTCCATTTTGTGGCTGTGTACAACATGGAGCAATGTATCCATGATTTCACTGCAACCAGAGATTGGTTCAGATATTGGACACAATGATTGGTGTGTGTAAACCCACCATAAGAAGTTACGTCACTGGCGCTCAGTGCTTTGCTATGAGAGCCAGAACGAGGATAGACTAAAGCTACCATAGAAATGTATTGAAAACTGACCTCTGGCACGCTCCCTGAAACACTGGAGCTGCCAATTAGTCACTTTACACCACCGACTGACTGGAGCATCCCTAGAAAAGAATAAAGGCAGCGGAAGATGAGAATAAGACATGGCACAAGGGACTTACATTTAAAGCATCACTCCAGTGGTGCAATAAAAATGTTGTAGTGGTGCTTTAAAAAAATTAAAGCAAAAATTAAAAAAAATGAAAAAAAAAAGTTTTACAACTGTTTTAATAGACAAAATGTTTTAATAGTTGTGGCTGGAGGCTTCATCGTGCCTAAGAAGGCTAGGTTATCCACATAGAAAACCTTACAATTGTAAATAAATCGGGCATAAATTAATGACAATTTTCAATCCCCTCCAATGTATACCAATAATTAAATTGTCTATGCTCTCTGCCTGCTTGACTATCTCCTGGTTGGTTATGAAGCAACTTAGGTCAATATAATAGATCACATTACCCTATTAACTGGTTAATTGCAGATTGAATAGCAGATGAAACGTGTTGAGAAGCACATATGGAGTGTATAGGGCATTTAATTCTGCAGGGAGAGGGTGTGGACTCCCTTGTCAGGGCAGGAATTAATGGGACCCCAGGGCCAGCACTTTGTGTTAGCGACTGAGAGAATTTGTTACCTGGATCCTCTGGATGATTCCAAAGCTACTGGTGCCCATATAGCCCACCATCATGATAAACTGAAGGGGTTCCTTTTCTACACATAATTCTGTCTGGTTGTTTGCTCTTTGGTGGATCAAAAAGACATTAACAAACTTACTGGTAGATAATCACTGTTATGTTCCACTGGTTTGTTTTGATTCTATTTGTTAGAGAAATTATGATAGATTTTGTAGCTTTTGAGCTCAGCTTTAATTCGAGGGTTAACGTGTTGGTGTTCCCTTCAGCATTGGGTTGTGAGCTATGCTGATGATTTCCATAGACAGGTGTCTGTACAAAGAAGTATTCAATCAGCAGATATGATACACTTGTACTATTCTAATGAATATCATTGGCAGCAGATGCAAAAGTGAGTGCTGAAGGAGCAACCTATCAACAAATGGATGTCTTGATATAAAACACCTTTGTAACCTAAAAGATTATTTCCAACATTGAAATACCACCACTAATCTAAAACATATTACCTTTCTGTGGACCCCCACAGATCTTGGGGGTGGAGTTCTGAAATGCCCCATTAAAACGCAACACAAGGTCACTGCCAGTGCATTCTCTGTGTGGGAAAAAGCCAAACATTTGATTGGCAGAGATCAGACCAAAATTCGTTATAAGGCTATCACTAGTCCAATGGATAAGTAATACCTTTCAAAATGGTAAAAAATGCATTAATGCTCAAAAGACTGGCATTTTATTGTCCTCAATCTGATGCACAATATCTACAGCACTAACTATGGACAGAACCAATTATTTTTTTATATTTTCTCTAGGTAATCTTAACTTATAAGGGTTGATGAGAATGGTGTATATCAATGATAAGTCTAAGGAGTAGGGCTGATGAGCAGAATCCTTCTAACATCACTAGCACTTATAATGTTTAAAGTTCTACAATTATTATTTATTGGCCTTCAGCTCGAGCCATGGTGACTTGATAAATAAACGCTCTGTAGGAAGAACGATCCTGTCCGAGCCTAGATAGGTCCACTAGTCTCTTCTCTGCCATTATCTCAGCCATCGGGTTGCTGGTCTTCCTCTTTGCCTTGTACCTTCTATTCTTCCTACCATAATGTCCTTCTCTAGTGATTTTTCTCTTTGTATGATATGTCCAAAGTGGGCAGGTTGTAGCTTAGTGATCCTTGCTTCATGACATATCTGGCTTGATTTGTTCCAGAATTGTTTTGTTTATTCTTCTTGCAATCAATGGTATTAATAACATCCTTCTCCCGCACCACATTTCAAAGGTGTTGATTCTTCTTTTGTCTTGTTTCTTTATCGTCCATGTTTCAATTTCATATATTACTACAGAAAAGACCAGGCTATGTACAAACTGTGTCTTCATTGCCAGAGAAATGATTTGAAGACCTTGTCCAGTTGACTTCTTTGTGGATATTTCCTAACTGATTCTAACTGTTCTCCTATTGACTTCCAATGTCGTCGTTCCATCTTGAGTGATCATTGATCCGAGTAGGTTGAAGTTCTTTACATTTCTAGTTCTTCGTATTCCATCCCAAATGTATCCTTATCAAACCTAGTAGTAGTTAAAATCTTTGTTTTCTTTGTGTTGAGTAGCAGTTCTATGTTTGAGCTTTCCATCTTGACGCTCTGTGTTAAGTCCTTCATTCCATCTTCGCTTGTTGCTATCAGTGTTGCATCACTTGTGTATCTTAGATTATTGATGATTCTTCCACCAATTTTGATTCCTTCTTTTTGGCAAATCCTGCCTTCCTGAAAATAGCTTCTGCATATAAATGGAAGAGGAATGGTGACAGGATACAACCTTGTCTGATGCCTCGCTCTACTTTAAATCATGCTGTTTTCGCCATATTCTGTTGCTTCTTGGTCGATGTAAAGGTTCCGAATAAGGCTGATCAGACGGTTTGGGACACCAATATCCTTCATGGTACTTAAAAATTTCTATTGATTAACACAGTTAAAGTAGGGATGGGCGAATTCCTCGCTTCTATTCGGACTCGCCGAATAGTAGCAGACTCGGGGACTCGTACTCACCGAGTTTCCTTAGGAATTACTCGGGGGTAGCGAGTCCCTGTACTTTTGCAGTGTATCTATACAGATACACTACAAAAGTACCTAAAGTTAATCTAAGGGGTTAAAAACAATAAACATTAATACTCACCTCCTGTACTCTGTACCGGGACCAAAGACTCCGGCTGTTACAGGACTCCGAGACCACAGGAGAAGATGGGAAAGGACCTTGCAGTTCAGCCAATCAGCATTCGGCTAGCGGTCACATGGGTTTGTCATGTGACCGCAGTGCAGCGCGTCACAACCCATGTGACGCTAGCCGAATGCTGATTGGCTGAACTGCAAGGTCCTTTTCCCCATCTTCTCTGGTGGTCTCGGAGGTCCTGTAACAGCCAGAGGTCTTCGGTACCGGTCCCGGTCCAGGAGTACAGAAGGTGAGTATTATTGTGTATTGTTTTTAACCCCTTACGTTAACTTTTAGGGTACTTTTGTAGTGTATCTGTATAGATACACTGCAAAGTACAGGTCACTACTTGGACTCGTGGACTCGCACGAGTACCGAGTCTCGGACCCGGACTCATTCGAGTCCAGCGAGTCGAGTATTTCAGGATTCGCCCATCCCTAAGTTAAAGGCTTTGCTTTAGTCGATGAAGCAAATATAGAGCTCCTTGTATTATTTGGCCTTGTCCATTATCTCATGTTAGCAATTACATCTCTTAATCATCTGCCTTTTCTGAATCCTGCTTTTCCTCTGGTAACTCTTTGTCCATAGTCCATATTTGTTGACGCAGGCATGTGATTACTTCTGCTGCTGCTTCAGAAGAGTTTTTAGCTCTATTGTAATATTGTCACATCCAGGCGCTATGTTTATTACATAAGCTTTATTACAGCAAAGACTTCTTTCAAGATGTTCAGTTTGCTATCATGTCCAGTCTAAGTTCCTTCCCGTATCAATCACTCATTTTTGTGCTTCATTTATTCTTTCATCTTTCCTTGATCTTTTCTGGCTCAGTTAGTTTGTTCCTGTTGATGTATTTCAGCATTTCCAGTCTTGGTTGAAACTTTCGTTGAATCACTTTGATCTTTTGGTATGCATTCTTGATCTTGCCCTTCAGATGTTTGTTTTCTATCTCTGTACATATATTCTGGTAATAAAGTTCTTTGTCTGCTCGAATGGCTCACTTTAGTCTTTTACGGATGTTGTCTGTATCCTGCTTGTTACCTTTTGCTTTTGCCATTCTTCTTTCTTTGATGATCTTTAGGGCCTCTTCTGTTAACAATGGTTGTGGGGGTCTCTTCTGCCTCTTCTTTATGTTCTTTCTGGCTTCTTCAGTAATGATAGTCTTTATATTTGTCCATAATTCCTCAGGCTTCCTTTCATCTGTGTCCAGTGATTTAAATTGATTTTACAGACCATTCCAAAAAACTTCAGGTATGTTGGTCAAATCAAAATTGGAAACGACCTGTTGTCCTGTCCGTTTGCACAGCTTGACTCTAATCTTTGCTGTCAAAAGTTCATGATCAGTTCCGCATTTAGCTCCTATCCTTGTTTTTGCAGTGATAATTGACAACTTCCATCTTTGGCAAACATATATGTAGTCAATCTGATTCTTACAGACCCTATTTGGTGAAGCCCATGTGCAGAATATCCATTTGTTATGTTGGACGAAGGCGTTCATGATGGACAGTTGATTTGTCATACAAAATTCAACTAATATTCCTCCAGCCTTGTTTCTTTCACCATGTCCAAACTTTCCAACAACAGTCCAATGTTTGACATGACTGATTTTGGCATTTAAGTCTCCCATGATAAGTAAGTTTTGTTTTGGAGTCTTTTCAATGTCTTCTTGAACTATGATCATAGAATAGTTCAACATCCTCCTCCTTGGCGTCTATGTTTGTGAGTAGTCTTGTATAATTGTGTCATGGATTTGTGCTCCTTGTAGTCATATTCAGATGACTCTATCACTGACTGCATTGCACTTCAGGACAGTGGTGGCCAATTTTCGGTTCATAAACAGCTACAGCTACAATACTTTACAATATAGTCTGGGATTTTGTGACCTTGTTTTTGTCGTACAGTTTAAGAAACCAATACGTTTTCTATTATTCACTAATACAAACCCTGGCAAAAATTATGGAATCACCTGGTTCGGAGGATGTCCATTCAGTTGTTTAATTTTGTAGAAAAAAAGCAGATCACAGACATGACACAAAACTAAAGTTATTTCAAATGTAACTCTCTGCCTTGAAGAACACTAAAAGAAAGCTTAAAAAAAATGTGCTAGCCAGTAACGGTTACTTTTGTAGACCAAGCAGGGGGAAAAATTATGGAATCATGACAAACAAACAAAACAACACTCAAATACATCACTAGTATTTTGTTGCACCACCTCTGGCTTGCAGTCTCTGAGGCATCGACTTAATGAGTGATAAACAGTACTCATCATCAATCTGGCTCCAACTTTCTCTGATTGCTGTTGCCAGATCAGCTTTGCAGGTTGGAGCCTTGTCATGGACCATTTTCTTCAACTTCCACCAAAGATTTTCAATTGGATTGAGATCCGGACTATTTGCAGGTCAAGAAATTGACCTTATGTGTCTTCTTTCAATGAATGTTTTCACAGTTTTTGCTCTTTAGCAGGATGCATTATCATCTTGATAAATGATTTCGTCATCCCCAAACATCCTTTCAATTGATGGCGATAAGAAAAGTGTCCAAAAGAACAATGTAAACTTGGGCATTTATTGAAGACTAGATGGCGGCCCGATTCTAAAGAATCGGGTAGTCTAGAATCCATATATAGTTTATTTACTAATAGTTACGGGAGTGCGGTGAAATAAATGGTGTGTATACAGGCGGCTCTGTGGGTAGCAGAGTATACTGTGGCTCAGTGGTTAGCACTGCGCGGTGGCTCAGTGGTTAGCACTGCGCGGTGGCCTCAGTGGTTAGCACAGCACGGTGGCTCAGTGGGTTAGCAGTGAGTGCGTGAAAGTGGTCAGTGCAGTCAGCGCAGTGCGTGGCAGAGTGGTCAGCGCAGTGCCGTGGGCAGAGTGGTCAGCGCAGTGCCGTGGGCAGAGTGGTCAGCGCAGTGCCGTGGGCAGAGTGGTGAGCGCAGTGCGTGGGCAGAGTGTGAGCGCAGTGCGTGAGCAGAGTGGTGAGCGCAGTGCCGTGGGCAGAGTGGTGAGCGCAGTGCCGTGGGCAAGTAGTAGTGTGTTGGCAGATGGTGACGCAGTGCCGTGGCAGAGTGGTGAGCGCAGTGCCGTGAGGAGAGTTGTGCGCAGTCGTGGCAGTGTGCGAGGACGCAGTGCCGTGGGCAGAGTGGTGAGCGCAGTGCCGTGGGATATGATGGAATAATAGTTATACAACAATTGCCTTACTATACTGAGACACATGCAAGAGTTGTAAAAAGAAAATGAGTCCATTTCTACTATTAACCTGTGAAGAAAACTTCAGATTTTTAATCTGTGCCCTTGAAGGAAGATGGTAGTTACAGAAAAAGAGAAGGATGATAATAGATGAAAATCTGGCACAATACCATAGAGCAGCTGACGTAAGGTAGCATTGACACAGCACTTCTGTTTTTTAACTTTAGAACCCAAATTTGAAGATGAGCCCTGGCAGATAAATGTAACCACAGCAGGGACTGGCAGCATTGCGTGCTCATTAGCAAATATATTTTATGTGCCAGTTGTATTTGGCATTCATAGATTGAAACAAACTGGCTTAATGATGGGCAGACCAATTAGAAACTGGTTGTACTAATTAGGAACATTTTGACATTTGAATTTTGTAATGTTTTTTTTCTCTTTGAGAATGAATCACCTTGAGTCTGCCGTTATCAAGTGTTATCATACGTTATCATAGCTAATATAATCATAGCTGTGAGTAGAGCCTTGGAAACCCGAAGAATGTGTTTTCTGTATACATTCTATTGTCTAAAAAGAAATCCTAAATTTACTGTGTTGGAACCTCTTTACTATAAAATCGTACTCTGGTGTAAATACATTGAAAAATATGGTGTTCAGGACACAGTCTGTCTGAACAAGTGGATAGAGCTGCAAAGTTGCACCTAATACTACTTCTTTTCTAAAAGTTTGCTAATGGTTAAAATACACCCCCAATTCCGACATAGTACACATTGCACTGTACTGGCTCACCAAAAAAATGACTGCTCAAACCTAGCACGTGGGCTTCATGCACCTTGGCTGAACACCTCATTGTGCTTTCCCTCCTACTAGTTTTCTATCTATCTTCCACTTCCTCTGTCTCCTGTAAAGCAAAACTGTCAGTCCATGAAAAGAAGGAAAGATACAGACGGAAAGCAAGTATGTGAGAACTGAATTGCTCAACCACATCAAGGGCGCACCAAGCATGTGTGCATTGTTTGTGCAGTCATTTTGTGCAAAAACTCTCTTTACGGTGTTCAGGTCTTCATGGCTAAAATTCACACCTCAAAATCATAAAAAAAATTGTGTCTTTTGTATAATATTTAGAACTTTTTCCTAATTTTTGTTCCCTTACCCTTCAATTAGGAAACCACAATTGTGATTGAAACCTCAATTGTTATTATTATATCACAATGTGGTTTTCTACAGTTATAGTTCTAGGATGAATTTTGTGAATATGTCTTTTTGGTTATATCTGGGAAATGCATGAACAACAAATCAAAACCTTACAAGATATTTTAGGTATTAGCTTTATGCATCTAAATTACAAGGGTCTGTTGGAATTTACCTTTATAATACTGCTTGATTGAAATGGTTATTAATGCAGTTCCCTTATAAGCCTACAACAAAGGAAAGCACTTGAGAAATGCGTCAGGAGTCTTTGATGTCTTTTAATATGTAATATGAAGCACAAATAAAGAATATTAGATTTTATGGAGAACAGTGGCACCAGAAATATGTAAAATGGTTTGGAATGAGACCTTCAGCTTATTGTGCCGATTAGGTATTCAACGATAACTACAGGTGATATTATGGTTGAAAAAATATCACTAAAATTTATTACCAAAATTTTATTCTATTTTTTTATACCATTTCAGATCTTTTAGACAGCTGTGATGGTTTTATATGCTGAGTTTGCCTTTTCATTAAGTTGCAAAGACTTTTCAATGAAATCAAGCTTGGCACGTCAGTGTGAACCATAGCGTCCCCTATTCTAGTACGGTACAGTATGTCATTTTTCCACCATCTGTAATGAATGGTACACACATCTCTCTTCTTCTGCTCCTCAGTATCGTTTCCAGCAACACCTTCCACACCCATGATTCTTAGGTCCAGCAGGGTGAAGCCAAGTCTTGATGTGTCTGTCTTTGGCTTAGTTAAAAGGGTTTAGTAATAAAGCAGCACTGTGCTTGTATTGTTATGAGCTCATCAGAACCTTCGAAATATATAAGTAATGTCTAAACCCATAATTATACTGCACTTACAGAATAGGACAATCCTGCCATTGTATTTATTGGTGTCACATCAATATAATCCCTGGGCTCCCATTAAAATAAATAGAAGTATAAAGTATCGCAATAGCGGCTCATAAAAGAGAAGATCCGTGTCATTTTGGTACACTTTGGAAAGAAAATGTATTATTGATCCTGGCCTCCACGTCTAAATTAGATCCAAACCGTCTATGATATCATGAAGCGTAATGATGTTTCACTTTTTATTTCTGCTTAAATTGAGCCATATTTATTTGTAGCTGTGAGGATTGTACCTGGCACCTTTTATCATGATAAAATACTATGTACGAGGCATAGACAGACTGTAGTTCTTCTATTCATAAGGTCTTCATCTCTTCTGAGCCTGAGAATGTCTTAAAGAGTATAGCTTTTAGCTTTTTTAATGAGAACCCATAGACATCAATCACATGTAGGTTTTCTACAACTATTATCTCCTGCCATTGTGAAAATAAAGCTGCATTTACAGATTTCCAAGCTCTTTTCGATGGCATTGTTGAGTCACACTGTCTTACATGGGACAAGGTAATCTGTACAGAGAAGAACAATATGTATTCATATAATTGTCCAGTCCCTATATACCGTATATACTCGTGTATAAGCCGACCCGCGTATAAGCCGACCCCCCTACTTTTGCCCCCAAAACCTGGGAAAACCTATTGACTCGTGTATAAGCCGAGGGTGGACCCCAGCACAGGTATACAGCCCCCAGCAGTGTAGTATACAGCAGCCTCCCCAGTGGTAATATACAGCAGCTCTCCCCTGTGGTAGTATACAGCAGTCTCCCCCTGTGGTAGTATACAGCAGTCTCCCCCTGTGGTAGTATACAGCAGTCTCCCCCTGTGGTAGTATACAGCAGTCTCCCTCTGCGGTAGTATACAGCAGCCTCCCCCTGTGGTAGTAAACAGCAGCCTCCCCCTGTGGTAGTATACAGCAGTCTCCCCCTGTGGTAGTATACAGCAGCCTCCCCCTGTGGTAGTATACAGCAGCCTCCCCCTGTGGTAGTATACAGCAGCCTCCCCAGTGGTAGTATACAGCAGCCTCCCTAGTGGTTTATACAGGCCCCTGCTCTCCCCCCCCCCATGGTATATACAGACCCCCGCTCCCCCCCGATGTATATACAGACCCCCGCTCCCCCCCTCGTGGTATATACAGGCCCCCACTCCCCCCAGTAGTATATACAGGCCCCCACTCCCCCCAGTAGTATATACAGACCCCCGCTCCCCCCCTCGTGGTATATACAGGCCCCCACTCCCCCCAGTAGTATATACAGACCCCCGCTCCCCCCTCGTGGTATATACAGGCCCCCACTCCCCCAGTAGTATATACAGGCCCCCGCGGTAAATACAGGCCCCCCGCTCTCCCCCCTCGTGGAATATACAGGCCCCAACTCCCCCAGTAGTATATACAGGCACCCCGCGGTAAATACAGGCCCCCCCCCCGTTTCCCCCCCGTGGTATATACATGCCCCCAGTAGATGCCGCACACCTGTAAAAGAATCGCTTTCATACTTACCCTCCTCACTGTCATCGCGCGTCCTCCATCCAGTCTCCTTCCTGCTTCTACCCGGTCATGTGACCGCGCAGAAACAATGACGTCATTGTGGATGCGCCGGCCGCCTGGTAGAAGCGGGAATGAGACCGGAGGAGCGCGATGACAGTGAGGAGGGTAAGTATGAAAGCGATTCTTTTACAGGTGTGCGGCATCTACCGGGGGCATGTATATACCACGGGGGGGAAACGGGGGGGGCCTGTATTTACCGCGGGGGCCTGTATATACTACTGGGGGAGTGGGGGCCTGTATATTCCACGAGGGGGGGGAGCGGGGGTCTGTATATACAACGGGGGGAGAGCGGGGGTCTGTATTTACCACGGCGGGGGGAGGGCAATGTAATATGCACAGCTCCCCCTGCCGCTGATGGACAGGGGGATGCCGTGCATATTGCATTGCACTAATGAGCGGCCCCACGTGACCGGGCGCTCATATTACAGCCTCCCCCCGCCTGCTCCAGCCACCGGACACCGGCCCCCCCACACTCAGCCGTATAGTGACTCGTGTATAAGCCGAGGGGGGGACTTTTCAGCACATTTTTTGTGCTGAAAAACTCGGCTTATACACGAGTATATACGGTAGTTTGAATACTGTTGTCATCTTACACTGAGTTTAAACCAGGAGACAACCATGATTGTTACTCTGGCATAAAAGAAGCAATCCACTGGCAAACAAGTGTTTGCTTGTTCATCAATTGATGGCTGACAAGCTTTACATGGGCCAGGGATCAAGCAACTTGCTCAGTTAGATATCGATCTACCTAAAATGGGTTTAAAGCTCTGCCCACATTGAGTTTATGGATTGTAGGAAATCTGGATAATCCACCTATTTTAAAGCTATACAATTACCACTGTGGACCATTTAGTGGCATACATTATCATTATGAATGCATGCAAAGGATACTGTGTACAGTATTTTGTAGATTATAATAACACACTGGACCATAAGACACACCTAGATTTTTTATTAGGAAAATAAAAGAAAAAACTGAAGCAAAAAATGTGTTCATGGTGCACTGTTATGTTAGAAATCCACTGCTGGCTGTATTATGGGGGTAATGTCCCCCAATTCTGTACTAATGTCCCCTATCCTGGGCCCATTCCAGGTATATGACCCCATGCTGTTGTATATGTCCTCCATTCTGGTATATATGTTCTCTATCCTTTTGCCATCTTGGTATATATGATCCTCATCCTGGTTTATATGGCCCTTATCCTGGACTGATCCTGGTATATATGTCTCCATCATGACATAGCTGCCCCATCCTGGTATGTATAGCTGTCAACCAGATATATATGATCCCCATCCTAGTATATATGTTCCCCATACTGGGCCCACTCTGGTATATGTGTCCCTCATCCTTTTATATGTGATCCCCATCCATTTACATATGGAACCCATCCTTGTCACAAGAGCCAAATTCAGTACACCATATTTTCTGTTATATATATATATATATACATACATACAGGGTGGGCCATTTATATGGATACACCCAAATAAAATGGGAATGGTTGGTGATATCAACTGCCTGTTTGTGGCACATTAAGACTTTTCCAGATGGGCGGTGACCATGGTGGCCATTTTGAGGTCAGCCATTTTGGATCCAACTTTATTTTCTTCAATGGGAAGAGAGTCATGTGACACATCAAACCTATTGAGAATTTCATAAGAAAAACAATGATGTGCTTGGTTTTAACGTAACTTTATTCTGTCATGCGTTATTTACAAGTTTATGACCACTTATAAAATGTGTTCAAAGTGCTACCCAATGTGTTGGATCTCAATGCAACCTTCTTCTCCGACTCTTTACTTTGGAGACAGTACCTCTTGACACGCCAAGAATTCGGACACTTTCTGCTACACTAGCGCCTGCCATACGAGCACCAACAATTTGGCTTTTCTGAAAACCGAAAGGTCTGCCATTGGTATCAGGTTCTCATCAATGTTCTTACAATTCGGCAAACCAAACAGTTAATTTACATACACATATCACTTAACACAATTAATCAACTACAAAACATTAACATATTTCACAGTTTGCATGTTTATAACATGTTCGAGGATTATGATTCCAAAACGTTAGGTGTTTCCATTATTTTGTTCAACCACTGTACATCAGGGGCGGAACTACCGTGGTGCAGCTGGTGCAGCTGCACCAGGGCCCCGGCCACCTAGGGGGCCCCTGAGGCTCAAGCGGTAGGTCCGTACCCCTGACATACAGAAGGAGGTGGGAGTCGGCAGTAGTGTGGTGACACTGTCTACAGCTTTTAATGTGTGGCCCCGGGGGAGGGGGGGGCTTGCTGTCGGGTGCTAGCAGCGCTGCGCACCCGCGGGGTGGGTGTGCTGTCGGGTGTCAGCAGCGCTGCGCACCCGCGGCACTGCTGTGCTGGCATTGCGGCGATTGCGCCCATGGTGCTGTCGGGTGTCAGCAGCGCTGCACACCCGCGGCTCTTTTCTTACATTGAGTCCCGGGGGAAGTGCTGGCTGCGGGCGGCGCTGCTATCAGTACGGAGGGCGGGGGAATTGGTGGTGGAGCAGCAGCATTGAGGCAGAGGGGACTGGGAGGGTCGGTGCTGCTTCACTTCCGGCTCTTCCGTGGAGGCAGGCATCACACCCTCTCCACAAGTCAGACAATGAGATGGACCCGGCCGGTGAGCAAGCTGAGGGCTCCAGCCAGGTAAGAGCCCGGGAGCAGGGCTTTGGTCTGATGTGGAGGGAAACTGTCTGTGAACAGTGCACACACCAACATGATTTGGGGGGGGGGGGGGCAGGATTTGGATGCCTCAAGGAAGGGACATTCCTGGGGCCCCAAGGACCCCCCTTCAGAAGGGGATGGGGGTCATGGGGGCCCCAGGACCCCCCTTCCTTGATGCAGCCGATCTCCCCAAGCTTGGGGATAAGCTTGGATGCATCAAGGAAGGGGGTGTCCTGAGGCCCCAGCCCTCGCCCCCCCCTTCAGAAGGGGGTCCTGGGGGAGAAGCTCGGCTGCATCAAGGAAGGGGGGACCCTAGGACTCGTAGGGGCCCCCTCCTTCCTTAATGCAGCCGAGCTTCTCCCCCAGGACCTCCCCTAGGGCCCCCCCTTCCGTGATGCAGCCGAGCTTCTCCCCCAGGCATATAGGGTGAGAAGAAGCACAATAAAGAAAATGAGCCGCATACAGGGGAAAGGATTACAAAAGAAAGGACCGCTCCCAGCTGCACAACCCGTCGCCAGCAGCCGCCATGGCCAGCACCAGCCACCGGACCGCTCCCAGCTGCACATCCCGTCGCCAGCAACCGCCATGGCCAGCACCAGCAACCGGACCGCTCCCAGCTGCACATCCCATCGCCAGCAGCCGCCATGGCCAGCACCAGCAACCGGACCGCTCCCAGCTGCACATCCCGTCGCCAGCAGCCGCCATGGCCAGCACCAGCCACCGGACCGCTCCCAGCTGCACATCCCGTCGCCAGCAGCCGCCATGGCCAGCACCAGCCACCGGACCGCTCCCAGCTGCACATCCCGTCGCCAGCAGCCGTCATGGCCAGCACCAGCCACCGGACCGCTCCCAGCTGCACATCCCGTCGCCAGCAGCCGCCATGGCCAGCACCAGCCACCGGACCGCTCCCAGCTGCACATCCCGTCGCCAGCAGCCGTCATGGCCAGCACCAGCCCCCGGACCGCTCCCAGCTGCACATCCCGTCGCCAGCAGCCGCCATGGCCAGCACCAGCAACCGGACCGCTCCCAGCTGCACATCCCGTCGCCAGCAGCCGCCATGGCCAGCACCAGCCACCGGACCGCTCCCAGCTGCACATCCCCTCGCCAGCAGCCGCCATGGCCAGCACCAGCCACCGGACCGCTCCCAGCTGCACATCCCGCAGTCAGCAGCCGCCATGGCCAGCACCAGCCACCGGACCGCTCCCCGCTGCACATCCCATCGCCAGCAGCTGCCATGGCCAGCACCAGCCACCGGACCACTCACAGCTGCACGTCTCGCCGACCGCAGCCGCCATGGCCAGCTCCAGCCACCGGACCGCTCCCAGCTGCACATCCCGTCGCCAGCAGCCGCCATGGCCAGCACCAGCCACCGGACCGCTCCCAGCTGCACACCTCGCCGCCAGCAGCCGCCATGGCCAGCACCAGCCACCCAGCTGCACATCTTGCCGCCAGCAGCCGCCATGCCCAGCACCAGCCACCGCCACCGGACCGCTCCCCGAAGCCCAGCCAGGCACAGGGGGAGCTCCAACACCCACCATGGAACCCCCATCTGACCCTATGCTCCTCCACCATTAACCCCTTCCATCATGCGTTGACCACCGAGCCTCCATCCTGCGCTGACCACCTCATTCCCGGTTCAAGCTTCCATCAACGATGGGTGGGACCGGGAGGGGGTGTGTAGGTGTGTGTAGGTGTGTGTGTGTGTCCACTTAGCCGCCCCCCCCCCCCCCCCCCGCCGTACCGATCCTCGCCCTCCGATGCGATAGCATCAGGCAGGCACACATCTACTATATATATATATCCTCTTTGAGGCTGTCTTGGGCTATATATGTTATACCAGGCTATGCTGGACTGTATATATTACCTGGCGGCTGTGCTGGGCTGTATATATTACCTGGAGGCTGTGCTGGACTGTATATATTACCTGGCAGCTGTGCTGGGCTGCATATATTACCTGGAGGCTGTGCTAGTCTGTATATATTACCTGGAGGCTGGACACCGGGAAAGGCGTCGGAGAGGTAAGTATTTCATTCTTTTTTATTTTTCATACACTTGCCTTTGTTTAATTTAGATTTCGCAGTGTATATTAATACACTGTGAAATCTAACGGGCGGTCACAGCTGTCACAGAGGGGAGGAGGAAGCAGGATTCTTCCTCCCCTCTGTGACATCACAGGGAGAAAACGCAGGAGCAGCTGCGTAAAGAATTGACATATCAATTCTTTATGCAGCTGCGTTTTCTCCCATAAACGCACTGCATATTTTTGCGCAATGTCTGCACTGCAAAGTGAATTTCACATTCACTTTGCTGGCAGACAAAATTCACGTTGCGCATTTTGAAGAAGCGCGCGTAAAAAAGCGCGGCAAAATACGCAATGTGTGAACGCAGCCTTAGACTCGGATGGTTTGTGTGCTGTCCGTGTGCGGTCTGTGATTTTGTCGGACCCGTAGACTTCGATTGGTGAGTCTCGCATGGGAATCACATACTGTCGCAGCATGTTGCAACTTTTTTCTCATCCTGAATCTGGATGAGGAAAAAGCGTCCGACACTCACCATTCTGCTCTCAGAGATTGATTGCAAAGCGAGAAAATCACACATTGCACCCATCAGAGTTTCATGCCAGTGTGTCCATACCCTAATACTAAAATCCATATAGTAATCCTACTGGTATGGGGAGGGTTTATGGCTCAGTTAGTACACACTCCATACTTCTTGTTATTAACCAGTTAATGCTCTCTTGTCCACCGCACTGCAGTGTCTAAAGAGGACGACAGCGATGCAGACAGCAACACGGCATCAGAGAGCCCCTGACCTCGAAATAGAAGATCCTCAGATCCCGGTATTGTGACATCATATTAAGAATTAAGTTTTTTTGCATTTATATTGCATTATGAACTCCACAGCACGGCGGCAAAAATTGCTCCAGCCCCGGGCCCTCCTTGAGTCCTGCTTGTTGCCATACACTGGGGTTGTGCAGAGGTGGCAATTGCACCCCTTCTCTTTGTGTTTTAGTATAGTAGTTATATTCTTGTATATAGGGGCAGACAGTGTATACTATGTATACTTCCAGATTATCAATAACTAAAGGGGCGGCAAATTTTTGGACCGCCCCGGGCGCCACAAACAGTTGCTACGCCGCTGGCTGTGCTGCACAACCGCGGCACTATTCTGGCACTGAGTTCCAGGGGGGGGGGGCCCCGAAAAATTTCTTGCACCAGGGCCCACTACAGTCTGGGTCCGCCCCTGCTGTACATATATGTGTATATATATATATATATATATATATATATATATATATATATACATATATATATATATATACTACATGTGGGCCTAATGCTACGGCATTGGGAGTGCGGTGATGTCACAATGGGGACAGACTCTGTAGAGCTGGGGGCGGTGGCTGTCTCTCCTCTTTCCACTCATGAATATTCATTGCACTGACTGACAACAGCCAATTCTAGGCGCTCACTCTCTGTGAGAGTGTCTGTGATGGCTGTTGCAATCAGACTGCATTTCCAAAATCTGGATATTGTCTGTGCTTGGTTGTCATACAGATTAGTATATGACAATCAACTTGCCATCATAGGATGTAAAATAAATAAATAATTGTAAAATAAAATGTGTTGGGCTTCGCTGTATTTTTCAGTCTCAGCACAGATAAAGTGCTGCCACCCTGAGCTGCCTAATTTTACTTTGGCTGGCAAAAAAAATGCTTAGGGCTTCACCCTGTTTTTAATTGCCAGCCAAGGTAAAACTAAACAGCTGAGGGTTGCTATTCATAGCGTGGCGAGGGCCCATAGTTATAGGACCCCCACGCTATATAATAGCAGCCCACAGCCACCCAAGAAATTGGCTCATTCATTAGAAACACAAATTCCTGCCGCTTTACCCAGGTCTTCCAATTTCCCTGGTGCCATTGGCAAACTAGGTAATAAAGGGGTTAAAAGTAGTTAATGACAGCTGATGATTGACAGCTGTCATTAAGTCCTGGAGTCTTCTGATACCCACCCATTACCAATCCAATAAGTGAAGGGTTAAAAATCAAAGAGAAAATTTTTTTATTATAACAAAAAACACAAACACACATCTTGACTCCATTTTTATTACTCCCTTTACTCCCTTATACCCATCCACAATCCTCTGACATCTTCTTTCGGCCGGCCACATTGCAATTTGTAGATCTGTAGGAGAAAGTGCCATTGTGTCCGTGCTGCCGTCAAAAGGATCACCAGAGACAAGATAGAATCTGGGCTGAATTGTGTCTTTATTCTTCCGATGCGTTTCGGAACTTTCACCTGGCTCCTTCCTCAGGGACAATCCTTGAGGAAGGAGACAGGTGAAGGTTCCGAAATGCATCGGAAGAATAAAGACACAATTCAGCCCAGATTCTATCTTGTCTCTGGTGATCCTTTTGATGGCAGCACAGACACAACGGCACTTTGTCCTACAGATCTACAGGTTCTTCACCGCGGTTAACTGTGGAGGTGCGGTCCTTGCAGCAGCTGTCTTTTTCAGGCGACTACATCGATTTCTGGCTATCATACTGAATGTGGGTGACACAACCAATCCAGGTGAGCAGTTTTACTCACACATTCATACACCTCTGTATCTGGAGATAAGACCCTATTGGGCATTTTCTCACTTTCACAGACATTGCAATCTGAGCTCTGCTTCATCGGGACTGTGATGAAGAACAAAGCATGCTGTCATGGTGGCCTCCGAACACTGAATAAGAGAGAGCTGCGACTGGGTGAGTGGTGACTCACTGAGGTCACCCAAGGATAGCTCAGGAGTCCATGGTAATTGCCATGGTTAGCAGTTACCATGGTTACTTGAGCTGTCTTGGATGACCTCAGTGAGTGCAGTATGTGCCTCTTTGCATTCCACTGTGGAATGCTGTCTATCCTTGTTTCCTGCTTACTTCCTGGTTTGGCATCCCACAGTGGAATGCAATCTTTCTTTTCTCCCCATCGGCTGACTCACTGAGATCACCTGAGGACAGCTCAGGTAACAACGGTAATTGCTATTGTTAGCCATTACCACAGTTACCTGAGCTGTCCTCAGGTGCCCTCAGTGAGTGCTGTCTGTGCCAATCTGCGTCCCACTGTGGAACCCTGTCTCCCGTTGTTTCCTGCTTACTTCCTGGTTTTGCATTCCACACTGGGTTGAAATCTTTATTTTCTCCCCATCGGCTTTTTCCCTTTCGGCCCTATGCATCCCACTATGTAACGCATGTGAGGCACAGCAGTCACTAAGAAGATGGCATGTGCACCATATACTCACATGTCGAGTTAGTCATTCATGTGCGGCGGTTCATCATCTGCGGCGAAGACATCACCGTGATTGGAGTGGGGGTGTTGTATGTGGCAGTGGTTTCCTGGCTTCAGTTGCGGGTGTCGTTATTATCGGTTCGCTGCAGCACCACTAGCGGTATTGTTCATGGGGCCAATACCGCTATCAGGCACCATATTTTCACATCCATCACTCGGGTGTGCAAATATAGAGGGCAAGTCGAAAGTGGAGTGTGCGTGATAGGAGGACATCGGGATGCTGGAAGTGTATGACGGATGCCACTGCAGGATTATGCAAGTAGATATTTAACATTTAACATTGTTCCCTTTATTTTTTTGAGCAGCGTATATATACAATGTGTGCAGAATTATTAGGCAAGTTGTATTTTTGAGGATTATTTTTATTATTGATCAACAACTATGTTCTCAATCAACCCAAAAGACTCATAAATATCAATGCTTAATATTTTTGGAAGTTGGAGTGGTTTTTTTTTTTAGATTTGGCTATCTTAGGCGGCCGTCACACGCTACGATCTCGCTAGTGATATTGTAAGCGATCACGTGCACGCGCGATCGCTTACAATATCGCTCACATCGCTGGTGAGATGTCACACAGACAGACTCACCAGCGATGTGGACCAGCGAGATCGCTGGTAACTATGGTACACATCGGGTTACTAGGCGCCGCGCATCGCTTAGTAACCCGACGTGTACCATAGTTACCATCTCCCAGCATAGGCTCTGCCGCTGGGAGATCGTTCATCGTGGTGTTATACACCACGATGAAGCTGTTTGTAAAATCGTTCATCGCAAGATGTGAGGTCCGGAGCTCAGATCTCGATCTTGCGATTTGAACACTTCTCGCTTGTCGTATCTTGCCGTCACACGCAGAGACATCGTTCACGCGATGTTTAATCAGGCGCGTTCAAGCGATATCTTTCAAGATATCGTAGCGTGTGACGGCCGCCTTAGGAGGATATCTGTTTGTGCAGGTAACTATTACTGTGCAGAATTATTAGGCAGCTTAATAAAAACCAAATATATTCGCATCTCAATTGTTTATTTTCATCAGGTAAACTAATATAACTGCACAAAAGTTAGAAATAAACATTTCTGACATGTAAAAACAGAACACAAAAAAAATGAGTGACCAATATAGCCACCTTTCTTTATGATGACACTCAACAGCCTTCCATCCATAGATTCTGTCCATTGTTTGATCTGTTTACGATCAACATTGCGTGCAGCAGCCACCACAGCCTCCCAGACACTGTTCTGAGAGGTGTACTATTTTCCCTCCCTGTAGATCTCACATTTTATGAGGGACCACAGGTTCTCTATGGGGTTCAGATCAGGTGAACAAGGGGGCCATGTCATTATTTTTTCTTCTTTTAGACCTTTACAGACCAGTCACGCTGTTGAGTAGTTGGATGCATGTGATGGAGCATTGTCCTGCATGAAAATCATGTTTTACCGACTTCTTCCTGTACCACTGCTTGAAGAAGTTGTCTTCCAGAAACTGGCAGTAGGTCCGGGAGTTGAGCTTCACTCCATCCTCAACCTGAAAAGGTCACACAAGTTCATCTTTGATGATAACAGCCCATATCAGTACCCCACCTCCACCTTGCTGGTGTCTGAGTCAGAGTGGAGCTCTCTGCCCTTTACTGATCCAGCCTCTGGCCCATCCATCTTGCCCATCAAGAGTCACTCTCATTTCATCAGTCCATAAAACCTTTGCAAAATTAGTCTTCAGATTTTTCTTGGCCCAGTCTTGATGTTTTATCTTATGTTTCTTGTTAAAAGGTGGTAGTTGTTCAGCTTTCTTTACCTTGGCAATGTCCCTGAGTATAGCACACCTTGTGCTTTTTGATGCTCCAGTAACATTGCTGTTCTGAAATATGGCAAAACTGATGGCAAATGGCATCTTGGCAGCTTCACACTTGATTTTCCTCAATTCATGGGCAGTTATTTTGCGCTTTTTTTGCCCAACACGCTTCTTGTGACCCTGTTGGCTATTTGCCCTGAAACACTTGATTGTTCGGTGATCAAGCTTCAAAAGTTTGGCAATTTCAAGACTGCTGCATCCCTCTGCAAGACATCTCACAATTTTGGACTTTTCAGAGCCCGTCAAATCTCTCCTCTGACCCATCTTGCCTAAGGAAACGCATTTGCCTAATAATTAAACACACCTTATATAGGGTGTTTATGTCATTACACCACACCCCTCCTCATTACAGAGATGCACATCACCTGATTTACTTAATTGGTAGTTGGCTCTCAAGCCTATACAGCTTGGAGCAGGACAACATGTATAAAAAGTATCATGTGATCAAAATACTCATTTGCCTAATAATTCTGCACACAGTGTATATATGGGGGCCCTCTGGACAAAGCTAACGCGAAATGTGCTCTAGGAGTGGTGGTCACAGGCAGGTAATATAATCCACACCTTGGATGTGGCACTTGCTGCATAATTGATGCACTGGTGTTCTTGAGATTCTTGTAATAGAGTGGTAATATTTGCTATTGGGTGTTCTTACAACATTGGGGTAGCCATTCTGCCTTTGTACATTTATCCTTGATCTAGGTGTTTGCTGTACAGGATCTCTATTGTCATATGGGTGTACCTGCCATGTGTTCCGTTTCTGCTTGTCGTTTTTAACCAGTTTTGGATGTATAAATAAAATTGCATTATTGATTTTTTTCAATTGGCCTGACTCCTAGGTAAAGATTAAATCAGGTAGTATGGCTATTTAAAGGAGTAAAAGTAGTAATTGTTCTACTGAACCTGGACTAAAAAGCTAAGGAGAAAGTTGTCTAGAGGAAATTATAAAGAAATTTTTAGGCAAACATGTAAGTGGCTATGAGGCCATCTCCAAAGAGCTTGATGTTCCTGTTACTACGGTTGCACATATTAGTCAGAAGTTTAGTAGCCAACCTCCTTGTATGTGGCTGCAAGAGGAAAGTTGATGACAAATTGAAGAGATGCATAACAGAACTACTTCCAAAGAGATTAGAAGTGAATTCTAATTCAATGTGAATCAGTATCTATCTGTGTCAGTCATGTTACATCTCAGTGGACATCATAGAAGATGACCAGGGAAGAAGATAGTGTTAAAAGTGAATCATAAAATCGTGAGACTGCTATTTTCCAAAAAGCATACTGACAAGCCACAAAGCATCTAGGAGAATGTCCCTTGGACTGTTCAGATAGAACTGGAGCTTTTTTGCAAGTCATGTCAGCTCTATATTCACAAATGCAAAAATTAAGCTTTCAAAGAAAAGAACATTCTACCTATTGTGAAACATGGAGGAGGCACTGTTATGTTCTGGGGCTGCTTTGCTGCAACTGACCTAGCGTGTCTTGAATCTGTGCAGGGTACAATGAAATTTCAAAAATATCAAAGATTTGTCTGAGTCCCAGGTCATAATGTCCAAATACACAGCTAAGAACAATCAAGTAGGGCTAAGAGCAAAGCATTGGACTATTGTCATCTGAGCCTTTCTCTAAATCCTATTAAACATCTGTGAAAGGAGTTGAAACATGCAGTCAGGAGAAGGCACCTTTTAAACCTGAGACAGCTTGAGCAGTTTGATCTCAAGGAGTGAGCCAAAATAGCTGTGGAGACTGCAAAAGTTACAGAAATTGTTTGTTTGCACTAATTCCTTAAAATTATGTGCAACAAAATAATAAGTTAAGGGTACCATTATTTTTGTCGAGGCCATTTTCGTTAGCTTGCTCTTTTTAATTTTTCTGTTGAATAATTCAAAAGCAATGTCTGATATTCAGTAAATTTAAAATGAAAAATACATTTGTCAGTTTCAAGTAATTTCAATAACTTATTTTTAACAGAAGAATACCATCAATTATGTTCACATCTGTATTATATACAGTACAGACCAAAAGTTTGGACACACCTTCTCATTCAAAGAGTTTTCTGTATTTTCATGACTATGACAATTGTAGATTCACACTGAAGGCATCAAAACTATGAATTAACACATGTGGAATTATATACTTAACAAAAAAGTGTGAAACAACTGAAAATATGTCTTATATTCTAGGTTCTTCAAAGTAGCCACCTTTTGCTTTGATTACTGCTTTGCACACTCTTGGCATTCTTTTAGATGAGCTTCAAGAGGTAGTCACCGGAAATGGTTTCACTTCACAGGTGTGCCCTGTCAGGTTTAATAAGTGGGATTTCTTGCCTTATAAATGGGGTTAGGACCATCAGTTATGTTGTGCAGAAGTCTGGTGGATACACAGCTGATAGTCCTATGAATAGACTGTTAGAATTTGTATTATGGCAAGAAAAAAGCAGCTAAGTGAAAAAAACGAGTGGCCATCATTACTTTAAGAAATGAAGGTCAGTCAGTCCAAAAAATGGGAAAAATTCAGTGAGTGCCGCCTGGCTTTTTCTTTCTTGGATAAAATTATATTTCTGTAATTAAAAAAAAAAAAATCAATACCAATCTTAAGCCTTTCATCCATGATATTTGTCAGTTTCTAAATTTGTTGATGATCAGTTTTTTGGATAGCACCAAGCACAGCCCCAGTCACAGATCAGAGAGGTGAATGTTTCTTCTCCCCTTTAAGAAGGGCCCAAAAGTTCTTGATAGAGTTTAGGTCAGTTGAAGAAGGGGCTGTGTCATTATACTTTCATCTTTTAAGGTCTTTACTGGCAGCCAAGTAGTGGAGACTTAGATGCAATGGAGCATTGTCCTGCATAAAAATCATGGTTTTATTTAAGGATGCAGACTCTTCTTCCACTGCTGAAGAAAATGCCTACTAAAACTTGCAGTAAGTTTGGAAGATGATTTTGAATTCAACTTCAACCTGAAAAGGTCCAACTAGCTCAACTTTAATAATGCCAGCTCATAGCAGTACTCCACCTTGCGGGTTTCTAAGTGAAAGTGGTGGTCTGTACCCATTACTGATCCAGTCCACGGGACCATCAATCTGTTTGTCAGGAGTCACGCCTATCTGATCTGTCCATTAAACCTCTAAAAAATCTGACAGATATTTCTTGGACAAGTCTTGATGTTTCAACTTTTGTATCAACAATGGTCAGTTTCATTCTTCTTACCTTGGCCATATTTTTGATGATCACTGAAAAACTTGGGTGCGCCAGGAAGTTTGCAATTCTGGAATATGATAGCACTGGAGGATAATGGGTTCCTGGTCATTTCACATTTTATTCTTTTCAAATCTGTCAGTTTTTTGTCTAAACATGATTTTGTGACCCTGTTTACTATTCACAGCAAAAAATTGATGGGTCTGTGATCATACCCCAATATCTTAGAAGTTTCATGAATGCTGCATCCCTCCGTAAGATTTTACCAATTTTTGACTTTACAGTTAGATCTCTAATCATTTTGCTGGAAGAACATATTATTATTTATTATTTTTATTATTATATTATTTTATTATTTTATTTTATTTATTATATAGTGCCATTAGATTCCATGGCGTTTTAAATATGAAGAGGGGGAGAACATGGACAAATACAGTAAATTTGGACAATCAGCTTTTACAGATACAGGAGGGGGGTCCCGGTCCACGAAGGCTCACAATCTACAGGGGCGGGCGAGGAAACAGTAGGGGGAGAACGTCCATCGTGCAACGGTGCGGCGGTCTGGTCTCATTGTAGGCAGTATGCTTGTCGGATGAGGTGAGTCTTCAGGTTTCTTTTGAAGTTGCCAAGGGTAGGCGAGTGTCTGATGTGTCGGGGGAGAGAGTTCCAGAGTATGGCGGATGCATGGGAGAAGTTTGAATGTGGTTGTGAGAGGATGAGATAAGGGGGGAGTAGAGAAGGAGCTCTTGGGAGAAGCGTAGGTTACGTGTGGGCATATTTACATATGTTGCCTAATAATTCTTCACACCTTGATAATGTAAGTTAATATCATTAAGCCCAGTGTTGGCTCCAGGTATTTGTGAGCCCCAGGCAAAATAGTCTCAGTGGGCCCCTTTAACACATACCACGAGTCATAAATATTATACAGAAGCTGCAGGCTGATAATATATAATATAGAGGCTCCTGGGTAGGCTGTATATATAATATTGATGCTGTGCTGGGCTGTATATATAATATAGAGGCTGCTGGGCTGTTTATAAATATGGAGACTGCTTGTCTGTATATATAATATAGAGGCTGCTGCTGAGCTGTATATATAATATAGAGTCTGCGGGCTGTGTAGATATAATATACATGCTGTGGGCTGTATATATTTGGAGGCTGTGCTGGGCCGTAAATACATAATAAAAAGGCTCTGGGCTGTGTATATCATTTAGAGGCTGCTGCTGGGCTGTATATATTATTTGGAGGCTGTGCTGGGCAATATATATTATTTGGAGGCTGTGTCGGGCTGTATATATTATTTGGAGACTATCTCGAGCTGTATTCATGATTCAGAGGCTCTGCCAGGCTGTATATATATTTGAAGGCTGTGGCAGCTCAGCAGCAACCTCTAAATAATATATACAGTCCAGCACAGACTCCAAATAATAAATATAGCCCAGCAGAGCCTCTATATTATATTTACAGCCCAGCACTGACTTAATATATATATACAGCACAACCTCCAAATTCTATATACAGCATGGCCTCCAAATAATATATACAGCTCAGCAGCAGTCTCCAGATAATATATATAGCCCAGCACAGCCTCCAAATAATATATACAGCACAGCCTCGATACTTTACATACAAGACAGCCTCTAAATAATATATACTGCACAGCCTCCAAATATTATATATAGCACAGCTCCAAATAATATATATAGAACAGCCTCCATGTTATATATACAGCACAGCCTTTATATTATATATACAGAGCAGCCTCCATATTATATACATAGCCCAGCAGCAGCCTTCAGATAATATATAATATGGTGGTTCTTCTTCTGCTATATCTGTCCCTTCTCCTGGTATATATGTCTCCATCCTGGCCTCATCTTGGTACATAAAATCCCCCATCATGCTGCACACAGTAAAAATAAAGAAAGAATTATACTCACCTTCCCTCTGCTCCCCTGGGGCTGTGTCCTACTCAGATGCTGTCCCTGCCACATCCTTGCAGTAAACGTAAGATAAATGCGCATAGGGTCTTATCCTTTTTACAAAGGGTTATAGCGGTATATATCAGGAACTGCTCACGTTGGTTCGGTTGTGTCACCCACAACCAGTATAATCGCCTGTAAGATGGCTTGTAGAATGGCTGCTGCAGGGCCGCACCTTCACGATAACCGTGGAAACAGGAATGCTGTAATGGGACAAAATGCCGGAATGTCCGCGCTGCCACCAAGAATCACCAGGTAACAAAGAGTTAACTGTGCAGATTTTTCTTTTATTCTATCCTACGCGTTTCAGAGCCTCTATCCGATCTCCTTCCTCAGGGAACCCTGAGGAAGGAGCTCGGATAGAGGCTCTGAAAAGCGTAGGATAGAATAAAAGAAAAATCTGCCTAGTTAACTCTTTGTTTCCTGGTGATTCTTGGTGGCAGCGGGGCATTCCGGCATTTTGTCCCATTACAACATCCTTGCAGTAGGCTCCTCTATGATTTTTCTCCTCATTGCCTGCACGGCTGCATTAATGTGATGAGGTCGCAGGGTGATGACCTCATCCACTGCTGCAGTCAGCAGAAGAGGAAGCTCTACTACCCAGAAGCCAGCACATGGTTAATTTGCATATAATGCAAAATAGCCATGTGGACTGATATCACTGTGACAGGGAGTTCTGTGTGAGTGTTCCAGATAGGCCCCTCATTGTCAGGGCTGCCTGTCACTGATGGGCCCCTACGGATATGCAAATAGAGTCCGTGGAGCCTTGTTTAGGAGTCTCAAACACAGAACTACCTAGGTTTTCACTGTTTGAGTGCTTTTGTCGGCTGCCCGCAGTGTTTTCTTCTACTGGTCTCCCTGAGATCAGTGAGTGCTTTGTGATACTGATGGGGCCCCTTTGCTGTCAGGCTGCCTGTCCCTGATGATGGGCCCCTGGCTGTCAGGACTGCCTGTCCCTGATGGGCCCCTGGCTGTCAGGGCTGCCTGTCACTGATGGGTCCCTGGCTGTCAGGGCTGCCTGTCACTGATGGGTCCCTGGCTGTTGGGGTTGCGGGTCCCTTATCTACTGCATCCGATATGCATTCAGGATTATCTAACTTGAAGTTGGAAAATATGTTTAAAAAGGAAGTATATTCATGCTATAATTATATGGACAAAGATGTTGACATGTCTCTCATATCCATGCAGATTTCTCAGCACATGTACCTGTTGAGAAAAGATGAAAGTGAATATTTTTCTAATGCCCTCTATCGCTTTGATAAAAATTGATTAATTTCACAATGACAGCACTGCTACCATGGCAATATTCCCACTATTCATGTAATTTCACCTACAATTAGCTCTGATATTAAATTTTAAAATAATAATGAAGCTAACATTAATTTTACTGAGAATTCAGACATTAATGTCAGGTCGTGCAGCCAAGGCTTCACCCAGAAGTCCTGACGAGACTTTGATATTAATTGCTGTTAAATCTTTTATGTTCTTTGGAGTGAAGTTCAATGGCCTACACATCTACCTACAGTATATTCCACATTTCCTATTCTTTCATTAATATTTCTTTAGCTTGCTGAAAGAACACCGCATAGTACAACATGGGGTCACCTAATCCCACCTTTATCTTTAGCTGTTTTCCTTTGCTATAACAATTTGGCGGTTATCAGTTTACTTGTGGTCACTGGATTTGCTTTCTGATCTTTATGTATGTACTCCTCCTGGAAAATGCAACCCCGATTCAAAAAAGTGAGTAAAATGTAAAGAAAACAAGAATACGATGACTTGAACATCGTTTATAGCCATATTGTATTCACAACATAAACACATATCAGAAGGTGAACGTTAGATGTTTTTCCATTTCTTTTGAAAAAAAAAAAAATCTAATTTAGAAATTGATGGGAGCAACACATCTCAAAAAATGTGGACAGGGACGTGTCCTATGTGTAGCATCCCCTCTTTTACTTATAACAGTCAGTGAAATTTGGGAAGTGAGGGGACCCATCGCTTGAGTTTTGGGAGAGGCATTTTGTCCCATTCTTGTCAAATTCGTCCATTTTAATTGAGCTTTGGCTTAGAGAAGAAGGCAGCATATCTGGATTGTGTTGACATATGGCTTCTTCTTTGCATGATAAAGCTTTCATTTGCATCTGTGAATTGTACAGTTAACTGTGTTCAGAAACAATGATTTCTGGAAGTATTCCTGAGCAGTGATTTACATGATCGAATTATGCAGTTTTTCTGCAATGTCGCCTAGGGGCGTATAGATCACGAGCATTCAGTATTGTCCCTTGTGCACATGTATTTCTCCACAATCTCTGAATTCCGTGATGACATTATCTCCTGTAGATGATGGAATATTCAATACCTTGGAATTTTACATTTTTCTGTAAAATGTTTTACAATTTTTATACAAAGTTATTCACAGTTTGGTGACCTCTGACATCCTTTTTTATGAAAGACTCTGCCTCTATAACATGCTCTTTTCATACAATCATTTCATTGACCCTTTAGTTGTTAACAATACTTACTTTTCCAGCCTTTTCTCAACTTTTTGAGATGTTACTTCCATTAATTTCTAAATTATTATTTTTTTTTAAATAAATGGAAAAATGTCTGGCTTTAAGCTTTTGATCTATTTTTCAAATACTTGCATTCTTATTTTCTTTATATTTTACACAGCAGTTCAACTATTTTGGAATTAGGGTAATTCCATTACATGATCTTTATTGGTTTCCAGCTTTTTGATGTCCCAGTCCCTGGTGTTCAAGCTTTTAGTTCCCGAACCCTGTATCTCTAGTGGTTTAGTGCATCATTTTTGATGGTTTCTCAGGTCGTGTTGTCAGTGTTTAATTTTTTATCTAATTTCTCATTCATCATATTTACTCAAATAATTTTTTTCCCCACAAGACCCTGAATGACACATTTTCATTTTATACAGTGATCTGCTGCTGTAAAGTCAGCTTGCCACATCATGGTCACCTCCTTTAAATTGGTCTCTACCCTATTGGTCCAGCACTGCCTAGCAAATGGGAGTAGAGTAAGAGCACACACTCGGAACACGTAGACCAGTGTCTACCATTCTCCTTTCTATATGTTCTTCAGAAACCCTATGTTTCAAGCTTATGAAATAAAGTGATGTATTATCTTTAAGATTATTTCTGCGGATGCTGAATATTTTTTTCCTATTTCATTAATGGGCCACTAGAACATGCCTAATCAATTATAGTCTCATCTCTCACTTGATTTTGATTTGACATACTACACCTCAGCCAAAGACCACTTTCTGGGCAAACGTTAATTGTGATCTCTATACTACCATGTCTATCGATTACTAGATAGAGCGAGTTAATCAAGGCCAATGATAATAAGTAAGATAGGACAGCATGTAATGACAGCTCTAGTCCAAGAGATGTAAAATACGATCATTGGATGACTCTGATTGTACTGCATACACAAGTCTATAGACAGCAATCAGTCCCAAAGCTTGGCAATTCAGTATTTTAGGGTTTGTGGTGTCTCTTCACATCTCTTATTCCTCTCTAGGTTTTGTGTTGGGGAAACATGTTTGTGCCAGGATGTGCTTATTACACAGGGCAGTGAAAACTCTATCAGAATGGCCTTTTCAGCCCGGTACAATATCTGCTATAATTAGATCTTAATGAGAGCTGTGTGCATTGTACTGCATACTCACGTCAGGCTTTTCACAGAACGGCTTAGGTCTCACTCTGACAAATTCTATTCACATGTTAAATCATAAACCAAACTTGAGAAAGGTAGAAGAGCTGTTATGTGCATTGATTCTTCTTCTTCCTCTTTTGTGGGATAATTATACAGCAATACATTAGTCTGCACATCTAAAGCTTCTTACTGTATCATGAAGAAACCGTTAATAAGAGACTGCAATTCACAAGAGGCTGGAAACGTTTTACTGTTCAGGAACTAAGGTTGGTAAATTTAGGGAGTAAGAAGCACTCATAATGTTGGGCCATTGCACAGTTAACCATTTGTAATAACATACTATCTACTAGATAAAATAATTAAAATATTAGTAAAGGTACAAAGCAGTAGATTTTTACTTTTGGGGTAAAATAGTACATTGGCAAACAATACTTTGTGTGCAGAATATCTGTTTCTATTCTAGGGAAGGATCAAATTGGGAAGTTAATCCAAAAGTAGAAATTGTATAGATACACTGCACACTGTTGAATGCAATGTGAAAGTTTATTGTTGTGCCAAAAAAATAAGAGAATAGCTGCAGGATGCTTCACTTTTGTAACTTTATATTTAGATTTGACTTTTCCACTATATGATAGTCGTTTTAAATGGTCACGTAATATAGTTAGCCGTAGGCACAAATGAGAGTAATTGGTAGTCCATATGAGACCAGAGTCATAGGTACACCGGCATAAAGGACAGGCATTGAAGTAGGTAGAATTGCTAGAATGTCCAGGAGGAGTATGGGTCTCAAAGTGTGCTGTGCAGGACCTGTAAGATGTCCTGGTAAGGTATGAAGTTCTAATGGGGTACTGGTCTGTGAAGTGCTATGCAGCACCTGTGGGAAATCCTGATGGAGCATAAACCTGAAATAGAGCTATGCAGCACCTGTTTTCATATCACTATTTCAGATTTATGCCCTATCAGGATTTCTGATAGGGCATAACATTTGGTGCTTGTCTTGAAGAAGAAGCGGGATTTCATTTCAAAACGCATTGAGTAAAACACCCTTCATCTACTACTTGAGTTTTTATCTAACTACAGGTGTGCAGATTGATCTACACATATCCTGGTTCCTATATATTGCCTTTCTACCTTAGGGCTTGTGCATCGTGCACCAGCTGTATATTGCTTTCACTACTGGTTGCGGGTGACACAATCCTACAAGGTGACCATTTTTTCCTCCCAATAATTCTGTTCCTTTGTTGGGTTGTAAAATATTATGCATGTTTTGACCTCAGCATTGCTTTTGATGTTTTATCAGATAGTACTCGCTCCAGTGTTATACTATGAGACAGTGCCTAATAGGGCTTTTTATCTCATGCCAATTCACCATGAGAAGAATATCACTGCATGCTGTGATAGGCAGTGTATATCAGATCACATACACCCATTCAAGTCAATGTGTCCATACAAAGCAGTGGACTGCATTTGGATGTCATCAGAGTTCAGTTCGATATTATTATTATTATTATTATTTATAGAGCAGCATTGATTCCATGGTGCTGTACATGAGAAAGGGTTACATACAAACAATTTAAAAATACAATGAACAAATTAACAGTGACAGACCGATACAGAGGGGAGAGAGGACCCTGCCCTTGCGGACTTACATTCTACACGACAGTGGGGAGAGAGAGTAGGTCGGATCCAATGGTGGTGGAGCACCAGGTCCAGTGGTGGTGGAGCACCGGGTCCAGTGGTGGTGAGGTGGCAGTGTGGGGGACAGTCGGACGTTTTGGGGTGCAGAATTCCAGAGAATGGGGGATGCTCGGGTCAAGTCTTGCAGGAAGTTAGATGAGGAATGTACAAGTGTGGAGGAAAGAAGGAGGTCTTGGTAGGATCGAAGACTATGAGTTGGATGATATGGGGAGATTAGTTCAGAGATATATGAGGGGGACAGATTATGGACGGCTTTGTAAGTCAGTGTTAGTAGTTTGAATTGGATGCTTTGGTGAATTGGGAGCCAGTGGAGGGATTTGTAGAGGGGAGAAGTGGAGGAATAGCAAGGAGAGAGGTGTATTAGTCGGACAGCAGAGTTAAGGATAGTTTGGAGAGGTGCAAGAGTGTTAGCAGGGAGGCCGCAGAGGAGGAGGTTGCAGTAGTTGAGACGGGAGATGATTGAGGCATGCACTAGTAGTTTAGTAGACTGAGGATTGAGGAAGGGACATATTCGGGAAATATGTTTGAGTTGTGGGCAGCATGAGGTGGAAAGAGTTTGGATGTGTGGTTTGAAGGACAGAGAAGAGTCAAGTTACTTCAAGGCAGCGGACTTCAGGTACAGAGCAAAGTGTGATGTCATTTATTGTGATAGATAGATCTGGTAAGGAAGGTGTGTGAGATGGAGGAAAGATGATGAGTTCGGTTTTGTCTACATTGAGTTTTAGGAAGCTAGAGGAGAAGGAGGATATGGCTGAGAGACTAGACAGGAGACATGTGACATCTGGGCCAGAGAGATAGATATGAGTGTCATCAGTGTACAGGTGATACTGGAAGCCATGGGACTTTATGAGTTGTCCCAGACCAAGAGTATAGATTGAAAAAAGAAAGGGTCCCAGGCCAAAGCCTTGAGGGACCTCAATAGAGAGGGGATGGGGTGAGGAGGTCGTGTGGGAGTGGGAGATGCTAAATGTACGGTTAGAAAGGTAAGAAGAGATCCAGGAGAGGGCAAGGTCAGTGATGCCAATGGAAGAGAGGATCTGTAATGGTCGACTGTGTCAAATGCAGAGGACAGGTCTAGAAGGAGGAGGACAGAGAACTGTCTGTTAGCTTTGGCCGTGAGTAAGTCGTTAGTAATTTTGGTCAGGGCAGATTCAGTGAAGTGGTGGGGGCAGAAGCTGGATTGAAGGTTGTCAAAGAGAGAGTTGGATGAGAGGTGGGATGAAAGTACAGTGTGGGCATGCTTTTCAAGAAGTTTGTAAGCGAACGGGAGCAGGGATATGGGCCGGTAGCTGGATGTAGAAGTGGGGTTGAGGGATGGATTCTTTAAGATAGGTGTATTTGTTGCATGTTTGAAAGCAAAAGGAAAGGTACCAGAAGTCAGTGATAGGTTGAAAAGGTCGGTTAGGGCTGGGATAAGTGAGGTGGTGAGGTTGGGGAGGAAGTGGGATGGGATGGGGTCCAGTGCACAAGTCGTGAGGTGTGATCTGGAGAGGAGGTGTGCAAGTTCTCCTTCAGTGATGGAGGCAGGATGGTTGGTGAGGGAGGGGAGTAGTGTGATATACATGGGGGTTGTGTTGGTTGGTCAGAAAAGATTTGTCTGATCTGTTTAATCTTGCTGGTGAAGTGTGTTTCAAAGTCTTCTGCAGGGATACGAGAAGTAGGAGGGGGCAGTGGTGGCGGAGGAGAGAGTTAAATGTGTTGAATAACTGCCTGTGGTTGTAGGACAAAGAGGATATGAGGGTAATGAAGTAATTCTGTTTAGTGGTGATGACTGTTGACATGAATTTGAGAAGTGCTTGATTGAATGCTGTATAGTCTTCATGCCAGTGTGTTTTCTTCCAGCGCCGCTCTGCAACCCTAGACGCTCGCCAGAGATTTTTAGTAGTGTCTGTGTGCCAGGGTTGTCTGTTGATTTGTTGTGTTCTGCCATGAACGAGAGGGACAGCTGCATCAATAGTTGATGTGAGTGTAGAGTTGTAGAAAGCTTTGGCATTATCTGTGTTGTGGAATGAGGATATGGATGATAGCGGTAAAATGACATTGGAGAGTGTGTGAGTGTCTGCGAGGGTGTGTGAGTTGGTGGACATGGGTGGCAGGTGAGGAGAACAAGGATGAGAAAGTGAGTAGATGGTGGTCAGAGATGGGGAGAGGGGAGGTTGTGGGTTTAGTTAGGGAGCAGAGGAGAGTGAAGATGAGGTTTAGTCTATGTATGTCTGTGTAGGTGGCTGTGGAGGACCTTTGAGAGAGGCCAAAGGATGAAGCAAGTGACAGGAGTTTGGAGGCTGTTGACCGGTGGGTGTCAATGGGGATGTTGACATCGCCCATTATGATGGTGGGAATGTCAGCAGAGAGAAAGTATAGGAGCCAGAAGGAGAATTGGTCAAAGAAGGCAGTGGTCGGGGCCGGGGGTCAATAAAAGATGGCAACTTGGAGGTTTGAAGGAGAGTAGATATGGACACTTCGAAAGATGAGAGGATAAGGGAGGGAGGAGGAGAAATTGATTTAAAGGTGCAGTTGCTAGAAAGGAGAAGACCCACTCCTCCACCATGTTTGTTGCCAGTGCGAGGTGTGTGGGAGAAATGAAGTCCGCCGTAACACAGAGCAGCAGGGGAGGCCATGTCGGAGGGTGTCAGCCATGTTTCCGTGAGGCCCAGGAAGGATAGTTGGCGATAGGTAAAGAGGTCGTGAATTAAGTGGAGATTATTACAGATAGAATTCGCATTCCAGAGCGCTCCAGAGAGAGGTGGTGGTGGAGAGGGGGTCAGTGGAATGGATTTTATATTTAAAAGGTTGTGGCTGTTTCTTGCAGGTGTGGGCTGATAGGAGGGAGAGATAATGAGGAATGTTGGCTGTGGAGGTCCTGGATTGGGAGATATGTCGCCGGCTGATAAAAGAAGCAAAGAAGCTATCAAGCAGGTGGGAGAATGAGAGTGGCTGGCTTGTTTTGTGTTTCTGCAGGAGAGGTGTGAGATTGAGAATCAGGTCAGAGGAGCTCAGGTGGGGAGATAATAGGGATGGTTAGATAAATGTTAGGAGTGATGGAGTTTAGGGGTGGTGAAAGAGGGAAAAGATTGGGGCATAAGTAAGCATGGTTAAAGTGTTAGAGAGAAAAGTATTAGACAGAGTCTGTAGATGGGTATAGCTGGTACCTTCTGGTTTCATCTGGTTTATCTCTGACACAGATAATGGAGAAGATGGAGAAATTAGGTTTTCCATCTTCTCCTCACTTGTGCTCTGATTATCTCATCTCTCATGCAAGAGAATCGGAGCACAGTGAATGACAATAAGGCTACTTTCACATTACGATTTCTCTAAATCCGATGCTGTCCGATATAAATCGGACAGCATCGGATCCAAACTGAATCCTGCAATCGGATGCCAAATAGACATCCGAATCCTACTTTTTGCAGGATCAGTTTGGGCTGTCACATAGCTCCCCCTCCTCTCTCCCTCCTGTCATCTTGCTGCCTCTCTGCGGCCCCCCTGTTTTGCCCTAGTGTCCCCCTACTCTCTCCTACTGTCCCCTGCTGTGCCCTCTCCTGTGCCCTCTCCTGTGCCCTCTCATGTGCCCTCTCCTGTGCCCTCTCATGTGCCCTCTCCTGTGCCCCCCTCCTGTGCCCTCTCATGTGCCCCCTTCCTGTGCCCTCTCATGTGCCCTCTCATGTCCCCCCTCATGTCCCCCCTCATGTGCCCTCTCATGTCCCCCCTCCTGTCCGCTCCTCATGTGCCCCCCTCCTGTCCGCTCCTCATGTGCCCCCTTCATGTGCCCCCCTCATGTCCCCTCCTCATGTGCCCCCCTCCTGTCCCCCCCAACATAACAAATGTTTATTCTCACCTTCCAGCGCTCCCTCGGCGTCTCCAGCTGCAGCCGATCGGGTGTACAGGACCTGTGATGATGTCAAAAGCGTCAGCGGTTACCGCGGTAACCGGTCATGTAACCCGATCAGCTGATCAGGTTCTGACATCATCACAGGTCCTGTTACCGAGCGGCTGCAGCTGGAGACGCCGGGGGAGCGTTGGAAGTTTAGAATAAAGATTTTTTATTTTTAAACACTTGATTTAACTTATATTTAACTTCTGCAATGTATGTATATACATTGCAGAAGTTAAATTAGGCGGCACACAATAGGTTTAGTGTACTGAGCATGTACTGAGCATGCTCAGTACACTAACATCGGGTCCGAGGAGACATCAGATGTTTCCTCGGACCCTTCTCCATAGGGCCCCATGTTATAGGGATCGGGTCAGATCGGATGTGCACTAAATGCCATCCGATTTGGTCCGATCCGACTCTGTCAGATTTTATTTTCGGTGCAAAAATCGGAGCAGGCTCCGATTTTTGCACCGATAATTAAAATCGGACAGAATCGGATCGGACCAAATCGGATGGCATTTAGTGCACATCCGATTCGGTCCGATGCCCATAGGGTTGCATGGGGGCCAAATTCGGATCCGATGCTGTCCGATTTTCATCGGACAGCATCGGATTTAGACAAATCGTAGTGTGAAACCAGCCTTAGCTGAAACGTTGACTTGGAGTTTAAGCCGAGTGTCGTTCACATATAACATCCGATTCTCTCTCATGAGAGAATAATTGCCAGATTTTGGTGAACCCTTAGAATTTCAATAATTGGTCTTCATTTATTTTTTTAAAAGGGAAACCAATAAATAAATGTTGGAATAGCTGTACTCAGAGACCAGTTAATTATGTTTCAACATCTCCCATGGAATATTTATTTGTGAGATGTGATGTGAAAGATCTCATTTCAATAGTTCATGGCATCTGTGACTCTTCTCATTATAGTTGATATCTAAAGTTCACTTATAACCTTTGAGACTTTAAAAGTACACAGACTTTTGGTAATAAGAAAAAGTTTCCTTATGTCTGTCAGTGTGAGTTCATTAACTTGACTGATACTTCAAACCGCCTCTTTCATTCCCTTTATTAGCCTTTGCCAGAATTGCTGAGAACTAGAGAAAAAATCTAAAATGAGAAACCAACTTCTGCATACTATCCCTAGATAACATTCTACGAGGAGCTGACTCTAGTTAACAGTAATGGATGTGCTAGAATGGCAGATACATAGATATAAGTGGAAAGCCATGAATTCTTCATTTATTCTGCACTTTAGTTCCATCACATTACTCTGTTCGCAATACAACTTATGTAATTGGAAAATTAATACTGTATTTGCCAGTATGAAATAAATCACAAATGACAATGTTGTATGAGCATAGTTTTGCAACACTGGTGGCCAAGCTGGCTACTAAGACATCGTTTGGTGTGCTCACCGTTGGTTGAATTATATTGATTTTATCCTTGTTGAATGTTGAATAGTGATCAATTTATATTTAAAACCATGGAATATGACACTCTGAATAAACGGCAATGTACATATTGAGAATTTTACAATTATGAGCTAACCTGGTGGCACCAGCAATAACCTGTTGGATGCTCCATTTTACTCCATGTGGCAATCACATTACTTCATTACCTGTAAACAGGTCATTGTCACAGACATCCACCAGCCACTCTACATCACTAACAGCCTTTTCTAAAGCTTGCAGATGCGCAGTTGTCCAGTTCCTAATCCATTCTTCTTCGCAATCTGCCTTCTCCAAACCTTGTGATTGCTCCATTACCTTGTACTATGTCACCATCATTGCTGTACTGTACATTAGGAAATCCTCTTTTAACAGTGCATGCACAATACAGAGATGAGGCAAAGTATTGTACGCTTCACTGCAGTTGATGTCTCCCAGTCAATTGCGAATGCACAAAATGGTAAGAAAGTAGGTAGTGAGGTACTTTGACCTTAGGATTGTGAGCGAAGAGGAGCAAGAATCCAAAACTGTGGAACTCCTCTGTCCTGATATTGTCACACAACCCTGGTGATGTTGCTGTCGTAATTTGCATAAAACATCCTGCACTTTAAACTCCTCCTTGACCAGCAATTGTTCCACCCTTGTTCTTTTCCTCCCCTTCTTCCCATAACCATATGAGCCATATTCGTAATTCCCAGGGGGCAGTGCACCTAGGATTTCACTGTGTTGAGCACTTTAGCCAGCAGTGTTTTCTTGGACTGGTCTCCCTGAGATCAGTGAATGCTTTGTGATGTTGGTCTACTAGGCCTTGCTCCCACCTAGCCAGAATCCTACTCCACACTGATGAGGGGCAACACCCCAAAACAGCTGTCTGTGGATGGATACCTGGCCTTGGTATTCCCTTGCCATATCTTTAAACTCGTAAAAAGCTGGATATTGACTTAAAGGGCCAATTAATATAGTGGTTATGGTGTTCTCCGCAAGGAGCCACCCCATGACTAGGGACCTTCCCAGGACTGGCTAGTCCTGTGTTTGAGACTCCCAAACGAGGCTCCACAGAGTCTATTTGCATAGCCATATGAGGGCTTGTCTTTTATAGGATGAACTGTAAGTAGTTCAAGTATTTCTTTATTTAAGTGGCGAAACAAAAATTTGGACATTTGTAACAAAAAGATTTAGTTTGGGTCGCCATCTTCTGAGACCTATAACTTTTTTAACTTTTTTGTCTATGGATCTGTGTGCCTAAACCAGCCTATTTATTGTATTCCAAGCTGATGTTTTTTATTGATACCACTGCCGTTCTTGGAAATATATGATGTTTTGATCACTAATTTCATTGCGTTTTCTTAAAGAGGTACAGTGTCAAAGACCCTTGATTCGTAGGTTTCAATTTTTTTTCTATTTCTGGCATTTACCATACAAGTTGATTAATTTTATATTTTGATTCAGTGGATTGATTATACTTTTTTTTTTTATTATTTCTTTACTTTTAATGGAGAAAATGTGGTGATTTGGATTTTTTTTATTTTACTTATTTTTTTTTTACTTGTTTTCTGAGTGTCCTTCGGGGACTTGAACTTATGATAGTTGCATGATATATTCCACAGACTGCAATTCTTTTGTATTGCAGTATATAGTTACAATGACATTCTTGGAGGTAGAAGTGGGCCCCATCGTAGGCCCTTATGTGACTGCACAGACTGCACCAATGATATGTCTGCCCCTGGCTTCAGGATTTCCTAATAACCCATTGGCAGCGGTACGTAAATAGTTAAACATCATAGGTAGTAATTATCACTGCTGTTAGAGGAAGATGCCAGCTGTTGTGCTGAGATTAAAAAGAGACATTTGCAAATTGGCTGCTAAAAATTTGGCACATCGTTCATATACTGCAGTGAGAATTGCTACGATATATGAGGAGTTTCCAGTAAAACATATTTTTATTCCCATCGACATGTGCTGGGTGAAAATACTAAACTTATATGTTATTCACCTTCTTTGTTCCATTGATGTGTCTCCAATCTAGCTCTAAAGATTCAAAGGGACAATGTGTTACCGATCCGCGCAGCCACAGAAGACAATAGCCAATAGCTTCAAGTTTCTTCAGGTTTATTGGATCTATTCGATGCGTTTCAGAGCCTGCTATGCTCCTTCATCAGGGAATACATGAATCTAGCTCTGGTATACATCTACAGTGCTAGTTAGGCTAGGTTCACATTTGCGTTCGGCATCACAGCGTATGAAGTACATATGCATACGCGGTGCCGAACACAGACATTTTGGTGTGAAAACAGCGGTGATTGTCCGCATGCGTTCAAATAATAATGTCATTGTGCAATGCCCGGCCGCCCAATCAGCGGTCTCGGCGGCTGGAGGGCGGAGATCAGTGTCGGAGACCTCCTCCTTCTGTCCACCACCGCTGATCTCCTTTTTCGCCGCTGCTGTTGTCACCCTCCCAGCCGCCGCCACTGGAGATCAGTGGCGACGGACGGGAAGAGGAGGTCAGCGGCAGCGAGGAAGTAGATCAGCGGCGGTGGCCATGAGGACGACGAAAGAAGAAGAAAGAAGAAGAGGAAAGAAGAGGGAGAGAGAACGCCAGGACAGGATTTACCTGGGGATGACTTCTGATGACATCATCTTCCGCTGCGTCTGTGCGCTTGCCAGCAGATGGCACTAACGCACAGATGCACTCCCATTCATTTTTTGTGTGTGTCTATCTACTTGCATATAAAAGAAGCACACAGCCACGCACAAAAAATCCAACATTTTGCGTTCCTAAAATGGGGTCGAATCTCCTAAATAACTAAAAAGATAAATATTTAAAACTGCTCACTTTGTACAGTTGTGAGACCCACAACTGGTATCAGTGCTTGGTATCAGCTGCTGCAGGACCCCCACTTGAAGTGGTGAATACACAGCAATTATGGACTAATATGGTTCTCTGCTGAGAATAAAATGAGAATAAAATCAATAAATGATTATTGATCGTGTTGCTCCTGAGGAATAGGCTGGGAGAGCCATGAAATGCATAGGGAATGGACTAAAGGCACCGATCATTCCACCTCGGATGTCCTGTCATTTTATTCTCAGCAGCATGGACCATAGTCGTCCATAATTATAGAACATTTTGCGTTCATCATGCGCATAAATTATGCGCAGCCGAACGCAAACGCAACAGAAAGCAGCCACATAGAGCCACTATGCATTCCCATGTTCAACATAGGAACATATAGTGTCTGGGTTTTGCTGTCGTCAGGGATGCTGTGTTCACAGTGCAAATGGTGTGCAAATGTGAACCCAGCCTTAGCCATTCACATCAGCAGTTTAAGTTTCCGCTAGATCCCAGTGATTTGTTGCCGTGGTCACATGTGCTGAGTTGCAATGTTACCACGGCAGTGTTTCAAGAAAAAAGTATACATAAAAAACTATATTCCCAAAACAACCCTTTAATGTTTATATGTTTTGTGAAGGTCCTTTTCTCACCAACACTTCTCAGTTCTCTATTTATACAGTCATATTCAAAAGCACCCTTGAAGTACACTAATCCAATAGAATGAATCCAGCTCCAAATGTGAAGAGTTTTTTCTACTTTTATAGTTCATTTAAAGTGCAAACAGAGACAAGTGTTCATGGTCAGCATGACCCCCAGACTGTCTCTGTTTGCACTTTATGAACTATAAAAGTAAAGGAGGAAAAAAAAACTTCATGTTTGGAGCTGGATTCATTCTACATATATTGGATTGTATTGGATCTGTATTGGATTGGATCATATTGGATATATTGGATGCATTGGATTGTAGTGGACCTGTATTGGATTGGATTTTCAGGTTTGTGCAAGACCAGTTTCCCATGCTCCATGGAGAGTGACTAAGGCATAAGGTGAGCTAAAACCTATATTCACCCTTGAAGTTGTTTCAGAAAATGAAGTATTTCTTCCAGAAAATAATTGCAATTACACATGCTTGATTACACACACATTTATGTCTTTATGTGCATTGGAACAATACAGAGAACAAAAACAAAAAAGGCAAATTCACAAAATTGTTGGCATCTTCAACTTAATATTTGATAGCACAACCTTTGAATAAATAACTGCAATCACTTTCTCTAACCATCAACAAGCTTCTTAAAACCTATCAACTGGAGTTTTGGATCACTCTTTTTTCAAACTGCTCAAGGTCTCTCATATTTTAAGGCGCCTTCTCCGAACAAGAATTTTAAGATCTCTCCAGAAGTGTTCAATGTGATTTAGATCCAAATCATTGCTATCACGTCAGAACTCTCCAGCACTTTGTTTCCATCCATTTCTGGATGCTTCTTGAAGTATGTTTGGGGTCATTGTCCTACTCGAAGACCCATGACCTATGACATACACACAGATTTCTGACCCTGGGAACTAATTGCAACCCAAAATCCTTTGGTAATCTTCAGATTTCATGATGCCTTGCACACAGTCAAAGCAACCAGTGCTAGAGGCAGCAAAGCAATCCCAAAGACATCTTTGAACCTTCATCATATGTGACTGCAGGTGCTGTGTTCTTTTCTTTGTAGGCCTCCTTTCATTTTTAGTAAACAATAGAATTACGTGCTTAACCAAGAAGCTCCGTCCTGGGCTGATCTGATGCTTTCGCAAAAGGATTTTGGCTTATTCACATACATTTTGGCAAACTGCAATCTAGTTTTTTCCTGTCTGTGCCAGCATGGTGTCCCCCTGTGTCTCCTGCCATAGCATTTCATTTAATGAAAATGTTGACAGATTGTTCCACTGACACTGATGCACCCTAAGCCTGCAGAACAGCTTGAATTATATTGGAACTTGATTGGAGTTGCTTAGCCACCATCTGAACTATGCTGCATTGAAACCACTCATCAATTTTTCTCTGCTGTCCATGTACAGGAAGATTAGCTTTAGTGTCATGGGTTGTAAACTTAATTATGTTGCACACCATGGACAAATGAACACCAAGATTTCTGGAGATGACTTGTAACCTTGAGATTGTTGATATTTACAATTTTGGTTCTCAAATTCTCAGACTGTTTCCTTCTACTCTTGCTGTTATCCATACTTAGTGTGGCACACACATGCACACAATGCAAAGATTGAGTCAACTTCATCCCTTTTTATCTGGTTTCAGGTGTTATTTTCATATTGCCCATACCTGGTAAGTGCGGCAGGTGAGTTTTAACAAGTATCACATGCTTGAAACAAGATGTTTACCCACAATTTTGGAGCGGTCTCCACAATTTTGTGCAGCCCATTTTTGGGGCTTTGTGTGAAAGTATGTACAATTTGCCTTTTGTTCTCTGTCGTTCTAATACACACAAAGGAAATAAACATGTATATAACTAAATATGTGTATTTGCAGTAATGTTCTGGGCTTCATTTTCTAGAACAATTTCAAGGATGCCAACACTTTTGGCCATGACTGTGTATCTATTTTGTATACAAATACTTTTTATGTATTTTTATTCGGAAATATTACATTCATATTGATGTTTTTTATTTTTAATATACATTTGTAAATGTGAGAAGATTTAAAAATATATAACTTGGTGTTTATGAACTTTGTCATTTACGGTACGTGGTTAGTACAATTTTTCAGCTAATTCATTGATAACCGTACTATGTGGACTTACCCTGTTGATATTTACGACTAATTATTTAGCTAATTTTGCTTTACTCTGTTTTTCTTACTCTTACAATTTGACATGCCAAAAAAGGGAGCATGCAGTCCCCATTTTCCCAATTGGTAGTAATGTGGTGGAGGGAGTGTTGTTACAGATATGTATGGCTTTTACGGTCAGTCTTATGAATCCAATAGTCTCGTTTCACTGCTATGTAGGGCGGGTGCTCAGGAAATTAAATAAATCATCTGAAAGGGATTATCCTGGCACACCAGAGGAAAACAATCTTGTTCAGATGAAAATAAGTTTTTTTATTGAATGGCCCAAAGTATTTGCAAAGTGACTGACATTTTGGCTTCTACAGCTTTCTACATGACATTGCAGCGATATTGACGTGTGTGACAGGGTGCATCAACCAGGCTCTAAAACCTGGCAATAGTTGCCCGGTGGACATCGCTGCGTTTGACACCGGGAAGCCAGCTCCCAGCGCCACTCAGCAAGCGCTGGGAGCTGGTATCCATGGTAAACAGCGGGTAACTAAGCGCCACACGGCGCTTAGTTACCCGCTTGTTTACATTGTTACCAGCTTTCTTGCTGGTACTGATTGCTGGTGAGCCTGCCTGTGTGACAGCTCACCAGTGATCAGCCTTCAGTGTCACCAGCGATGAGATCGCTGGCAACATTGATGTGTGTGACTTCCCCATTATAGTCCTGTTGTGTGTTGGGGATCTTTATCCAGTCTTTGGTCTCTGTATGATCGCAGGTTTTGTAGCTCTTCACATTGCATGGATAAATTCCTCTTGGTGTATCTGAGGGCATCGAATTTTAGATCATGATGTTTCTTAAATTGGGATGCTGCCTGTAGCGTGGCAAGGGAAGAGCTTTGAATATTATTTTTAGTCGGCTACAAAGCTTTGAGACCTGTCTTGCCACATCTTCATTGTGTGCCAATACTAACCTGTCATTATTTTTAGACACAAATGTGTGTTTGTGTCATGGGGCTAAGTGAATTACATTTGAAGGGGTTTTCCCATTTTTTGTCCATTTCAAACATTTCAAACAAAACCTACATAAGAAAAAAGGCATCCTATATCATGGGACACAGAAGCTTTGTTTCTCTTTCCGTTAACAATTTCCCGTAATTATATTTACTGATCTAAAAAAAGATTAAAGGAAATTCTTTTTTCCAAGATGAATAGCAAGTTTTAAGTTCTCATGTGAGTCCATTTTTAGCTGGGTGACTTGGGTCCATTACATGGACCGAGCTACGGAACTAAACGACTGACGATCACGAAATATTTACCAATCATTTATTAGCAGATTTACACAGACCCTGGTAAACAATACACACTGAATGATCTGTAGTTGATCACTCAGAGTGCACAGGTTGCCTTTATTGTGGACAGTGGTTGTCATGTTTACAAAGGACGATGCATCACTCAGCGTGATTATCTTTTCCAATGCACAAATGAACATTTCACCTGGTTAATGTGCATTTTGCTCATTCATCAGTTTGTCTGCAACCTGTTTGCATTACAATATTAACATAAAGGAGAGTTCATAAGAATGCTTGTTCGCTGTAATCTTACAGTGTTAGTGTAGCTCTAGTTCTAACAGGAGCACAACAAATGGGTAATTCTACCTCTATGAACTGGTAGGCCAGATGGAATATTTAACTAGTACAATAAACACCCAATTCACCACTATAGAAGTTCCTGCTTAACCCCATCCACTCTGAGTTACCGTATATACTCGTGTATAAGCCGAGTTTTTCAGCCCAAAATTTGGGCTGAAAAGTCTCCCCCTCGGCTTATACACGGGTCTATACGGTACACATGGTGTGGTGGCTGTGGTGGGGGCTGTGGAGGCGGGGGGAGGCTGCTGTATGAGCGGCCCCGTCACATGGGGCCGCTCATTAAATATGCACTGCTTCCCCCTGTCAATCAGCGGCAGGGAGAAGCAGTGCATATAGCCCCCAAAAGCTGGCACTCGCCCCCCCTTGTAAGGGCCCCCCCCCCCCCGATAGTTATATTACCATTCCGGACTTTTGATCCGCGCCGCTCCTTGGTGCTCCTCGCTGCTCCGTCCGTCCGTCTGCTACATCCGGGATCTCCGGCCGTCGCAGGCATATGACGTCATCGCGCGACGGCCGGGGATCCCGGATGTTGCAGGACGGGAGCCGCGAGGACGGAGCGCCGAGGAGCAGTGCTGATCAGAAGACCGGGATGGTAAGAGAAGCGGGGGGGGCCCTTGCAAGGGGGGGCGAGTGCCAGCATTTGGGGGCCGCTGGAGACCCCCTGGGGGCCGCTGGGTACCCCCAGGGGGCCGCTGGGGACCCCAGGGGGCTGCTGGGTACCCCCAGGGGGCTGCTGTGTACCCCCTGGGGGCTGCTGTGTACCCCCAGGGGGCTGCTGTGTACCCCCTGGGGGCTGCTGGGTATCCCCTGGGGGCTGCTGGGGACCCCCAGGGGGCTGCTGTGTACCCCAGGGGGCTGCTGTGTACTCCCAGGGGGCTGCTGGGGACCCCCAGGGGGCTGCTGGGTACCCCCTGGGGGCAGCTGGGTACCCCCAGGGGGCTGCTGTGTACCCCCTGGGGGCTGCTGGGTACCCCCAGGGGGCTGCTGGGTACCCCCTGGGGGCTGCTATATGTACCCCTGGGGGGCTGCTGTATACTACCACTGGGGCTGCTGTATACTACCACTGGGGCTGCTGTATACTACCACTGGGGCTGCTATATACTACCACTGGGGCTGCTGTATACTACCACTGTGGCTGCTATATACTACCACTGGGGAGGCCTGTATACCACTGGGGGGGGCCTGTATACCACACTACTGGGGGCTGTATACCTGTGCTGGGGTCCACCCTCGGCTTATACACGAGTCAATAGGTTTTTCCAGATTTTTGGGGCAAAAGTAGGGGGGTCGGCTTATACACGAGTATATACGGTACATTGTGAATTAACAAAAAAAGGGAAGGATGGAAAAGCTATTGCTGCTGTTAGGACTAAAGGTGCATTGATAATGCATGATTAGCATGAATGAGTGTTATTAGGAATGCTCCTTTCATAATATGCAAATTTGCACTTCAGTAAGGAAGTGGAATAACTCTAGTGCCACCTTTAAGCAACTCCTCAAAGTCATAATCGCTTTCCAACAAGCTTTTAAATATGACTAAGGGATTTGTGCCAGATCAGAACCCCTAACTACAGATGCTGCATTTCGGGACAACTGCCCCTCATCAGTGTAGTGTGTGGGGCTCTGATCTAGCTGTGTGAGTGGGCTAAAACAAGGTCTGGGAACTTGCTATCTACCTTATGGAGAGAAGTTTTCTGCAACCATAAGAAGACACAGCCAGATCAGAATATACCACACTCTACACTGATGAGGGGCAGTTACCCCGAAACGCAGTGTCTGTAGTTTGGGGTTCTGATCTGGCACAAATCCCTTAGTCATATTTAAAAGCTTGTTGGAAAGCGATTATGACTTTGAGGAGCTGCTTAAAGATGGCACTGGAGTAATTCCACTTCCTTACTGGAGTGCAAATTTGCATATTTCCTAGAGGGGGATGTGGCTACAATCTCCTCGCCTACTTAACTGTCTTCTTATGGTTACAGAAAGCTTCTCTCCATAAGGTAGATAGCAAGTTCCCAGACCTTGTCTTAGCCCACTCACACAGCCAGATCAGAATATCCCACACACTACACTGATGAGGGGCAGTTACCCCGAAACGTAGCGTCTGTAGTTTGGGGTTCTGATCTGGCACAAATCTCTTAGTCATATTTAAAAGCTTGTTGGAAAGCGATTATGACTTTGAGGAGCGGCTTAAAGGTTGCACTGGAGTTATTCCACTTCCTTACTGAAGTGCAAATTTGCATATTTCCTAGAGGGGGGATGTGGCTACAATCTCCTCACCTACTTAACTGTCTTCTTATGGTTGCCGAAAACATCTCTCCATAAGGTAGATAGCAAGTTCCCAGACCTTTCATAATATCCATACAGGAATAAAGCGCTAAAAAGGAAAGGGCGCATTATAGTGTTTATCCATAGGATTATGTAAGTGCAGCAAGTTGTTGAAACCTGTACGGGTTGTGAGACGTAAACCTGTGACAAGTGTAGATGTCAAGCTATACGGTCTGCAGCAGCCCTCCCAGAAGTTGAACATTCAAATGTGCTTAGGAGAAAAGGGATTAAGAACCGAGCTCCCACTCCAAGGAATCCAATGATTCAGGTTGTTAGAAATACAGATGGTGGTTTATTATGTGTTTCAGGGTCTAGCCCCTTCCTCAGATAACTCCACACAAAATGTATGTACTTGTATGTACATCTTATTTTGTGTGGTGTTATCTGAGGAAGGGGCTAGACCCTGAAACACATAATAAACCACCATCTGTATTTCTAACAACCTGAATCATTGGATTCCTTGGAGTGGGAGCGCAGTTCTTACTCCCTTTTCTCCTAAGCACATTTGAATAATACTCATACAGGCTTAACAAAGATCATAGTTTTCGGTAGCACATTCCGTGTATACATGGAATGTTCTGCCGAAAAAAAATGGCAGCTTATGCATCCTGAATGATCTATTACTGATCATTTTGGTGCTGATCAGCAAACAAGTACCATATTTTTCAGACTATAAGGTACACTTTTTTCCCCAAAAGATGTTTTTTTTGGGGGGGGAAATGGGGGAGTGTCTTATTGTCTGGACATACGGACCAACTTTCTGGGGATGTGGCTGTTGGGGGGCAGCATTGGTATTGTAGTCTGTCACTGGAGGCAGGGACCGGACACAATCTGGACCAGGAGCAGGCCTGCTGATGACCACTTGCGCCCGCTGATTAAGCTCATTTAGTATTCATTGCTATTCCCCGCCCCTCTCTCAGCACTGAAGCTTAAACAGTGGGCCCATGTGATGAACTGATCTCGTGTGCCCGCAAATAAAGACAATAGTTATTCACTGCTTCTCATTCACACTGTGTGGGAAGGTTGAATATCAAGGCAGACGGATGTTAATACTCACTGTCTGTCACCACGTCTTGCTCTCATCTCAGCAGCTGAGCTGACAGCTTGTGGAGCTCAAGGCATGACTGTAACATCATTTGCTGTGCTTCTACATGCTGGCTGTGCTCAGTTGCCAGTATTAGAACAGGACATCACTCTGCAGTGGGCAAGTGATGGAGGGGTGAGTAAATTTGTTTATTAATTTAAGTATTCACCATGAATGAGGCCTTATACCTGGATGGTGCATATACCAATATGGCCCATATACCAAGATGGGGCATATACCAGGATGGGGCATATACAAGAATGAGGCATATAGGACGAAGGCATATACCAAGAAGGGGCCATATACCAGGATGGGCCATGTACCAAGATGGGGACCATATACAAGGATGGGGACATATATCTGGATTTGGGCATATACCAAGATGGGGGCCGTATACCAGGATGAGGGCATATTCAAGGATGGGGCCATATACAGGAAGGAGGCCATATAGGAGGGCATATAGCTGGATAGGACCATATACCAGGATGGGGGATGGGGGATATTTATACAACGATGGGGCATATACCAGGATGACGACAATATATGAGGATGGGGGCCATATTCCTGGATGAGGGACATTAGTACACAATATGGGGATGTTACAGCCATAACCATGTCAGCAGCAGATCCCCCATAACAGTGCCTCATGACCACATTTTTTGCTTCAATTTTTTTTCATGTTTTCCTTCTCTAAATCCTGGGTGCGTCTTATGATCTGATGCGTTTTATAATCTGAAAAATACGGTAGCTAATCAGCCATTGTTTAGTTCCTTCTTTGCAAACAGACTATTAGTGAAAATACATTAACATTTAGAAATAAAAACTTTCATTACATCCTAGCCAGCAGCACAACAATGTAGAGTTATCAAAATAAGCCCCATAGGGAAGGTACTCTTGACAAACAGAATCATGATACCTTTGTCCAAAATGGATTGATTACTGTTAGGGATGAGCGAATATACGCACTACTATTCGGTATTCGTAGAATAGTAGTGGTATTCAGGCACTTGCTACTCTCTGAGTACTTATCTTAAAACAAGTTCCTTAAAATATTGCTTCCCTTACAACCAATACCCAAATAAGATCAGGTTTACCCCCAATCTTTTAGGAAAGATTCAACAATACAGATAATTATTAAATTATCCTTTATTAATTCATAAAAAATTGATATACATTAAAATTCAGAGTATTCCCTCTGGGGAAACACACCAGAATTGATCATATGTCTACAACATAATAGTATATATAGCCATTGCCTCCATGCAATAATATGACAAACATTTATTCATACATGAAAACATTAATGTTGAATGGGAATCATAATAGGAATTACTTGTATTCAGTCCAAACACACTCCTAATATCTCAGGGATCCAATATAATCACCTTGGAGCATTATACATTAGCCCCTATACTACTCCTGCTATCCATCTACATAAAACTCCCAGCATATTTTGATGTTTTTATCTCTCTTCACAAGACAAGGTTCATACCTGGTTGTAAACACGGTCAGCGTCTGTGGTTCCTCCTCCCCTACAGATGTTTCGCAACCCACTTCCCCCCGGAAGATGGAAAAGATGAGAAATGATATTGTATAACCCTTGAGAATTATTCTTAAAACTAATGGTGGGTTTACACGTCCCGATATCGGGGAGATATCATAGGCAACAGCGCGGGAGCGCGCATTTTTTGAGCGCTTTTCCCGATATCGCATCGGCGGTTTACACGCTGCGATATCGGGAAACAACGTCCCTCCGATGTGTTTGCCCACCAACCCAGTAACGACCATTTAACATGGGAGTTAATGGGTGAGGTGCGAGTACACATCGTAGTTGGGCTGTTACACGCTACGATGCTGCTACAACGGCCATGCGATATCGGGCAGTTGAATAGCCGACTCATTCAACCTCGATATCGTTTTGGCATCGATCCAGCATCGCGTTGTACGTTCAAACCGTACAACGCGCGAACGCATATCGGCTCCAACTCGCGAACCACGTGACTTTTTGTCGGAGTTGGACGCCGATATCGCGGCGTGTAAACCCGCCATAAGACATCTGGAATAAGATGTTCACACATCTACAGAAAAAGACAGAGATGAGCCCTAGCAGGAGAGATTAAAAAAGAAGGAAAAGCTATAGACTTTACCAGAAAACTCTTAACAATAAAAATATCTGTCTTCTTGTCTTTTTGATGTTTAGCCTGATGTCTAGGGCCTCATCTTTGTAACTGCCTGCTACTAAACTGAGATCTAGAAGATTTATTTCCAAGTGGGAGATACCTCTTCTGGAGGTACACTTACTATAAGGCATTTGGAGAAGACACTTTCCCTTATTATTAGATAAAGACTCCATCAGCTCATCTTGAACAGAATCAAACTCTAAAGGTACCGTCACACGCCGCAATCTCACCTGGGAAGCTGAAAAGTGATATGTCGCTCCGTTAAATTGCCTCACGGTTGTGGCGTCTGATTGGGCGTTTTCGTGGCGATAAATCACCTTTCGGCTGTCGCCTGATTCCTGAACAGTGTTCAGTAATCAGGCGCAATCGGCAAGGCGATCATTTCGGATTTTGGCGTGTCACAGGGCAATGTGATGGAAAGAGTGTTGTGTATGATTTCCCGTAGGTGTGCCTCAGCGTGCTGTAGCCCGTGCCCCATCTGAGATGATTGGTGTGGGCTACTGGGTTCCCATTGGCTGTCAGTTGACACCGTGCCATATTTGAAGAGCTGTCCGTTAAGCACCACTCACATCTTCAGCTACACAACAATCTGCAAACTCAGTGCAAACTCTGATAGACAATGGCGTCATGTATTAGCCAGTCTTCCAGAGCAGCCTGACGAATCGTAAAGCTGTTGCATTGTCTAATGAGCATGTATGGGGCGCGGTGTAAATCACTGTGGCACACCTATCTCCTCGCCGAACATGTACGGCCGCATTGCCTTTGAGATTGCGGCGTGTGAAGCGGCAATGGAATTAGGCAAGATTGCTTCTGCTGTAGGTGAGGCGATTTCCGGAGCGACACATCGCCTTAGCTTCAGGGTGAAATTGCGGCATGTGATGCCGCCATCGGCGATCTGAGGCGACCACGAAAAACATGAGCACGCACATTAGATTGCCTCATATCGCTAGGCGAGAATGTGGTGTGTGACGGTATCGTTACAGACTTTTAGGCAACTACATAAATGTTATACAGTTGTGGTCAAAAGTATTGACACCCCTGCAATTCTGTCAGGTAATACTCAGTTTCTTCCTGAAAATGATTGCAATCACAAATTCTTTGGTATTATTATCTTCATTTAATTTGACTTCAATGAAAAAACACAAAAGAGATTTGTCCTAAAGCCAAATTGGATACAATTCCACACCAAACATAAAAAAGAGGGTGGACAAAAGTATTCGCACTGTTAGAGAAATCATGTGATGCTTCTCTAATTTGTGTAATTAACAGCACCTGTAACTTACCTGTGGCACCTAACAAGTGTTGGCAATAACTAAATCATACTTGCAGCCAGTTGAGATCGATTAAAGTTGACTCAATCTCTGTCCTGTGTCCTTGTGTGTACCACATTGAGCATGGAGAAAAAAAACAAGACCAAAGAACTGTCTGAGGACTTGAGAAACCAAATTGTGAGGAAGCATGAGCAATCTCAAGGCTACAAGTCCATCTCCAAAGACCTGAATGTTCCTGTGTCTACCGTGCGCAGTGTCATCAAGAAGTTTAAAGCCCATGGCACTGTGGCTAACCTCCCTAGATGTGGACGGAAAAGAAAAATTGACGAGAGATTTCAACGCAAGATTGTGCGGATGGTGGATAAAGAACCTTGACTGACATCCAAACAAGTTCAAGCTGCCCTGCAGTCCGAGGGTACAACAGTGTCAACCCGTACTGTCCGTCGGCGTATGAATGAAAAGGGACTGTATGGTAGGATACCCAGGAAGACCCCACTTCTTACCCAGAGACATAAAAAAGCCAGGCTGGAGTTTGCCAAAACTTACCTGAGAAAGCCTAAAACGTTTTGGAAGAATGTTCTCTGGTCAGATGAGACAAAAGTAGTGCTTTTTGGGCAAAGGCATCAACATAGAGTTTACAGGAGAAAAAAAGAGGCATTCAAAGAAAAGAACACGGTCCCTACAGTCAAACATGGCGGAGGTTCCCTGATGTTTTGGGGTTGCTTTGCTGCCTCTGGCACTGGACTGCTTGACCGTGTGCATGGCATTATGAAGTCTGAAGACTACCAACAAATTTTGCAGCATAATGTAGGGCCCAGTGTGAGAAAGCTGGGTCTCCCTCAGAGGTCATGGGTCTTCCAGCAAGACAATGACCCAAAACACACTTCAAAAAGCACTAGAAAATGGTTTGAGAGAAAGCACTGGAGTCTTCCAAGGTGGCCAGCAATGAGTCCAGACCTGAATCCCATAGAACACCTGTGGAGAGATCTAAAAATGGCAGTTTGGAGAAGGCAGCCTTCAAATATCAGGGACCTGGAGCAGTTTGCCAAAGAAGAATGGTCTAAAATTCCAGCAGAGCATTGTAAGAAACTCATTGATGGTTACCGGAAGTGGTTGATCGCAGTTATTTTGGCTAAAGGTTGTGCAACCAAGCATTAGGCTGAGGGTGCCAATACTTTTGTCTGGCCCATTTTTGGAGTTTTGTGTGAAATGATCAATGTTTTGCTTTTTGCTTCATGCTTTTTGCTTCATTCTCTTTTGTGTTTTTTCATTGAAGACAAATTAAATGAAGATAATAATACTAAAGAATTTGTGATTGCAATCATTTTCAGGAAGAAACGGAGTATTATCTGACAGAATTGCAGGGGTGTCAATACTTTTGGCCACAACTGTATTTGAAAGAACTCTCCGCCACACAGCACTTTAACAACAAGGCTCTGCTAGTGTCAAAGGACAAGGCCATAGTCTTGTTATAAAGTTTTATCTGCTGTAAGTAGAATCACATAATCACACAAGAAATCAACACTTAAGAAAGAAGCTACAATGACTTTCTTAAATGTTATTAGGATGACATTCCTGAGTAATCTACTATCAATGTCTTACTGAATCTGGCGGAATCATTTGTGGAGGCTCTTTATATGATAGTCCATTTGACCCCATAAATTTGATCCATCTTTAGAGGTAAGACTGGTACGGCAACAAAACTTGTCAATAGCCAAGTCAACTTTAGGAAAGGCCATCAACAAATTTGCCTGCTACTCTTTAATCTGGTATGGTGTCTTTGTGCCTAAATCACTTAGAAAAATGATAGGTCGTCATAACCTTCTTCATAGGCTCTTCCACTTGGAAGACTTTAGGTCCTCGAAACGTAAATTCAGAGACTTCCCTGTTCAACAGTTTATCCAAAAATGGGATGAACTTTAAAAACTTCTCAGTCTTTATCTCAGGAAAGAAGGCCCCATTGATATCATCGTCATCATCTTCTGCAGTGGAAGATAACTCATCAATGATATGAAATTCTTCATGGTCTCTAAATACAGAGGAGGAATGCTGCACACAGCACCTCTTTCTTCTCAATAAGGCAGACAAGGAATCCTTGATGTTGTTTTCTGAGTCCTTTACATAGTCTGACTCATATAACGACATTTTGTAGTGTTCATTAATTAGCAGGATTTCTAAAATGACAATATTCACAGGGTCAGGAAGAGGGTTTCTCAATTACTACTTGAAAAATGCATTGTAAGCTTTAGACAAAGCTTTCATGCTGAAGACATCTAGTAATAGAAAAAAAATTAAAAAACCAAAGATTTTTTTGTCCACGGGGATAAGAAAAATAACTAAAGATTTGTAGATTACAGATTAGATTACATATTAGATTACAGATTATGTAGATAGTTATTTTGAGTAGCTAGAACAGAGAAGATACTGTACAAACAATAAATAGCAAAAGAAATAGCTAAGGGTACCGTCACACTTGGCGACACACCAGCGATCCCGACAGCGATACCACCTAGTAGGAATCGCTGGTGCGTCGCTGCTGGGATCGCTGGTGAGATGTCAGTCAGATCTCACCAGCGACGCAACAATGATCCGGAATAATACGGAGGTCGTTGGGACCCTGTTTCTCAGACCTGTAGTATTGAGGTCGTTGGTCGTTGTCCATGCCAAACACACTGATGCATGCTGCCCAGCGGGATCCCAATGATCAAAAAATAGTCCAGAAGACTCTTACACGACCAGCGATCTCACAGCAGGGGCCTGGTCGCTGCTAAGTGTCAAACATGGCGAGATCGCTGGCGAGGTCGCTGTTGCGTCACCAAACTTGTGACTTAGTAGCGATCTTGCTAGTGATCTCGCTTAGTGTGACGGGGGCTTAAAGAGGCAGCAGAAAATAAAGAGCGTGCTTAAATATCCAAGTAGAGCAAGCAAGCCATTTTGCTCCAAAACTATGATTAAAAGCAGAAAAAAAAAAATAACCATTTAAAAAAAAAACTTGTATAAACCCCAAGAAACTTGGGGGACAAAAACAATTTAAAAAAGCTAAAGTGTTAAGCCATGTACTAAACAGCAGCACTTCTATCAACTCTGCCCCTGGAAATAACTGATGAGAGAATGCCACTTGGCCAACTGTATCTGTACAACTGTACTCTGTACAAGAGAGCTGTCAAAGAACTCTGCACTAGTTGGAGATAATAACCTAGTGCAGATGGTATTCAAATCTGACTAGTTCATGAAAGTCACTGCCAGCTCACAGCATTTATAGCAGCACTATGTCACTCCACAACGTAGAAGTGATCTATATTCTCTGAGTAGCATGATATTACTGACCAGAGAATTTACTTCCACTTGGTAGCTGTGTTCCCTATATGGCATGTGTAAAAAAGTGCTCTGGTCAAATGAGTCAAAAGTATGCCTTTTTGCACTGAATGCAAAACGCTATGTGTGGTGGACAACTAACACTGTACGTAATCATGAAAACATCATCTCCACTTTCAAAAATGGTGGTGGCAGCATCATGCTGTGGGGATGCTTTTCTTCAGCAGCTACAGGGGAAGATGGTCAGAGTTGAAGTGGAAGATGGATCCTTAATGGGAAACCTGTTAGAAGCTGCAAAAGACTTAAGACTTGGGCGAAGGTTCACCTTCCAGCAGGACAGCAACTCTAAATATACTGCCAGAGCTGCATTGAATGGTTTAGATCAAAGCGTATTCATGTGTTTGCACGGCCAATTCACAGTTCTTACATAAATACAGGTATACAGCTTGAATACCCTTATCTCACCCCTTCCCCACCTGAAACTCCCACTTACAATTGCTGCATGAGGCTGTGGTCACAGTTGCCATGCGTTTTTTTAAGTGATTTAACAAAACTCATGCTTTTTTTCACGTCAGCATGAGTTTTGTAAGGTGTGTGATGGCTCCCTGCGTTTTTGGGTGCGTTTTTGAATCTGCACCTAAAAATAGTGCTTGTAGTATTTTTTTGAGCGTTTTGAAAAACGCATGCGTTTTTATAGAAAACGCATGCGTTTTTTAACATGGGTTCCTATGGGAAATGCATGCAAAAACGCATGTACAATTAGTACCTTTTAGTGCCATTCAAAAACGCATGCGTTTCCGGAAACGCATGCGTTTTTTTAACATGGGCTCCTATGGGAAACGCATGCGTTTTTGAATGGCACTAATTGTACATGCATTTTTGCATGCGTTTTCCATAAGGCCCCTTATTAAAAAACGCATGCGTTTTTGGATATGCTCCAAAAACGCATGGGACTGTCACACATGCTTTTTGGCTATTAGGGCATGCGTTTTTTAACATGGGGGCCTATGGGTGCGTTTTTTACATGCGTTTTTGAAAACGCAGGTCTCCAAAAACACATGTGAAAAATGGTACTGTGACCCCAGCCTTACTTTATTATTGTTACAAAGATCGGCCATACCTCTAACACAAGCACAGATAACCGAGTATTCCTGAAACCCTCCTATAGCTGTAATATCCTGTCTCTAACTAAGTCAAACGAGGCCAAGCTCGGAACATCTAGCCATTTACCCCAAATATTATCAAAGAGCATTGGTCGACCTCTTTTTAAATAGATATGTTTTTCCATACAGACAATAAAGTTTATGTTATTAATGAATTCTTTAAGCGTAGGCACTTTGTTAGAAATCCTGCGTGAGACAATTAGCTTTCTGGCTGCAAAGAACATTCTGGCAATTGCTATCTTTTCATGTTCATTTCCAACCAATTCCCCCACATAGCCCAACACACATGTTAAGGGGTCCCTGGAGACCACCTGCCCAGTTACCGCCTGGATAAGGTTAAGCACCGTAATCCAAAAAGCTTGCAAACAAGGGCACATCCACAGCATGTGTACAATATCTGCTTCCTCTAATGTGCATTTACGACACCTCAAATTATTTTGTAGACCTGTATTAAACATCAACAAGGGCATTCTGTATACTCTATGAATGACATGTAGTTGTGATAGCCGCGTAGCTTCGGAGAGAGACAGCATAGGCATCATTTGCAAAATTAGGTCCCATCTCTGTTCTGAGTTCAATCCCAAACATTCAGCGCATTTTACTATGAAACAAATTGGGTATTTTAACAGGATCACCTTCAGGAGACCCCCATATATGAAAGATATAAACCCTTTAGTATTTTTCTGCAGACCTATCATATTTAGAATACTATCCAATTGTATATTAAGTGGAGACCTCTGGTATTGTTTCTCATATGCATGATGTAATTGTATGTATTGGTAAAACATAGAATGTTGTAGCGGGAAATCCTTCTGAAGGTCCTCGAAAGACTTAAAGACCCCCCCATCCAGTAATTGTGACACCCACCAAATCCCAAACCGCCTCCATTGTGCAAAGCCTTTGAGGGGTAACATTTTAGGCAATTTAGGATTATCCCATATTGGGGAGCATTTAGTGTAGTCTGTAATGCCCCTAAGCTGTTTAAATTTATCCCAAATTTTAGCCATAAGTAACATAGTCGGGCATCTGTGAGCATGAACACAAAATGCACCCACCTCCAGACTAGACAGCTATGGCCCCCCACCATGAATCTTAAGAATTTTCCCCAAGTCGCCAGTATTGCACTCTCTTCCTCTTGCCATATGTTGACATTGTGATGACAAATAGTATAACCATGGATTGGGCTTAGACAGTTCCCTTTCATCTTTAGGTCTCTGTAGGTATTCAAGTTTGAGGCGTGCACCTGTTTCTAAAATCTATTTTGAGGAAGCCAAACTGGAGCATTAGGGAGAATTTATAGGAGTTACAGCATAAGCACCATCTTTATCAAATTCACCCTTCCCACCACAGAAAGGTGTAGCTTTGGACCAAGCTATTTTTTGTTTAAATCTAAGCATCAAAGGGGTAGATTTAAGACTTCATAGTCTGTCAGCTTAGCTGAGATGTTAATTCTCAACTACTTAAATTCCTTCACCACTTATATAAGGGTGTTTATAATAGGCCCATGGTCTAGAGTAAGCAGAACAGACTCGTCCCAATTGATGGTCAACTCAGAAACACACCCAAAATTAGATAGGAGTGACATTGTATTTTAAAAAGACTGGCCCACGTTGCCCAAGAACAGGAGCAAGTCGTTCGCATACAGCGCAACCTTCTCCTCATGTCCCCTTTACCAGAATCCCACAATGCCTGACTCTACCCTTATTCTTGCAGCCAACGGCTCCACCACCGAGGCAAACAACAATGGGGACAGAGGGCAGCCCTGCCTCGTACCTCTGTGCAGAAAATAGATTCATAGATACATCCATTTGTCCTTATTTTGGCCCTCAGCATAGAGTACAGCCGCTGAATCCACCGAGTGAATCCAACTCCAAAACCCATATGACTGAGCATAGTCCATAGATAGTGCCACTCCACACTATCAAATGCCTTAGCAGCATCCAATGACAGCACCACTCTCTGTCCCACATTATCTGTCCCCACCTGCATATTTATATACAATCACCTGATATTTATTGCTGCAGACTTATTGGGCATTATTGGGCATAAACCCCAGTTGATCTGGATAAATTAGAATCTCAATAACCTTTGAAAGCCTTTTAGCCAATACTTTAGCCAAAAGCTTGGGTCCACTGTCAGCAGGAAAATGGGCCTATATGATGCCAGAAGAGTCAAATCTTTTCCTTTCTTAGGTAACACTGTTATAATGACCTCCTGCATGGAGGGGGGAAGGGAATCTATCTCTAAGGTTGCATTGTACACTCCCAACAAGACCGGCAGCAAAATCTCCTTATACTTCTTGTAGACCTCCATTGGTAAGCCATTCACAGCCGGTGCCTTGTTATTAGACATGGATCCCAGTGCCTCGTCCAATTCTTCCAGACTAATTGGCTCATCAAGAAATTTTTTAGAATTCTCAGCCAGTGTCGGCAATCTAGCATGTTATGGTCTTCTCCAAATCCTTTCATTAAGTACAAAAAATTAAAAACATCAATGATTAAGATGTTAAAAACGCGTTGAAACGTGTCTAGCTGCTCCTACGTAAGCGCTATGATGTTTTTAATTTTTTGTATTTAATAAAAGGATTTGGAGAAGATGATGACATGCACTGGTGTTTCCACAACTTTTTCTTCATTATAACAGGCGGTTGCCAAGCCGTCACACCGAAGCAGGAGTCCTAGGGTAATTAGTGGTTGGAGCGGCATCCCACCTCCCCCTTCCGCATTCATTGATATACTAGTAATACTAGTATGCTGACTCCTCGTGAGTATGCTGATTCGGCTGTTCGTCTTGTATGAAATTAAATATGACTTGTCATTTTTTGTGGGATTTCAGACCTCTGGTATTCCAACTAATTAACTTAACATTTCCTGCCATCAGCTTACGATAAACATAATTCTCCGCCTCCCTCGTTCGGGTCTTGGCATAGGAAGGATAAACACACGTGTTTGGACTGTAAGGCCAATCAGAACAATTGACATACCCATGCGTAACCCATACCCCATAAATTTGTAACATAAACCTGAACAAATATATACAGTTCAAAAGCGGTAACTTACTCTTCACAAGGAAAAGTGGGCATTTCAATTCCATAGCACTTCACACAATTATAAATCCATGTTCCACAGAGCACCTATATACTCATTCTCTAGTTAGAGGCCAATAATAAAATAAAACATAATCAACAGGGAAGGAAAAGTGGAAGAAAAGAAGAGAGAAAAAGAAGAGAAAAAAGGGGGGGGGGTAGGAGGGAAGGAAAAGGAGGGGGGAAAAGTCCTCTGCTTTGTTCTAGCCAAGTGTCCACACTGTTCATAGGGCTAGTAAGTAGCATCCAAGAGTCACAGTCAAGCAGACCATAATAATAATCCTTGAGGTCTTCCTCCATTTCAAATGTAAGAAGAACTTGGGGGAAGTTTAATAGAAAGCACAAAGAACTCATTCAACAGTTCAGTCCACATTATTCTTCTCTCTCTCTCCCTCCTCAACTGCCTTTCATTTGTGTCCAGCCATCTAAGTGCCTCCTCTGGGTCCTGAAAGAAGCAAACTGACCAACCGGCCACAACTCTTAAGGCCCCGTCACACCTGGCGATGGGGCTGGAGATGTCGGCGGCGACTGGCAGGTGCACGCACGTTTTTGGCGCCCTTCCAGTGTCGCCGTCCCCCATTTACATGGGACGATATCTCCAGCGCCGCATCGGCGATCTCACAGGCGGCATCGCCGCCGGGGTGTCTGAAAACCCCAGCGGCGAGGCAGGACAATGGGAGACTATGGCTCCCATCGCCTGACAGGTCGCCGGCGGCAAGTTACATGGGGCGATGTGCACTGCTCTGAAAGCAGGCGACCTCTTGGCGGCGCTGACATCGCCCCTTTACATGAGGCGACGTAGGGGCGATGTCGCCGCCGATAGGCCACGCCCCTACGTCGCTTATGTAATAGGTGGCGATGTCGCCCCGTGTGACGGGGCCTTAAGTTTTGCTGGATATATCATAGAGTAAACGATACCAAGGACTCTCGGCCGTTTTTTTAATGTCTATGAACTTTGCTCTTTGTTTCTGCACCTCCAACAAGTAGTCCGGGAATATTGAAATCTTGGACCCTGTGAGGCAGTGAGAGGAATCATATGCGAGGGACGATATGTATCCTCCAGAATGCGCACCGAAACATATTGAATCCACTGGAATGCATTGCAATCACAGCAATCCTGTGACTGCAGGACAGAGGGACGGGCCACATATTCCATTTAAAAACCCTCAGCAAAGGTTTGGGTGTGTCAGTGGTTTGTTTGCAAGCTGCAGAGCTAGACGCTCTGGGCAGGACAGGTCTGTGTGAAGGCACAACACAGGCCTGTGAGGACAAAGTATCTGGCGCACCACAGAGTGAAACGGCGCGGCCGTCTCCCAAGTCAACATGTTTTACACAGACTGTGTGGATCACCTGACTGCGATCCGGAGGACATCTTTTGCCATTTAAGTTGTGAGTTGTGCAAATAACGCAATTTAAGCTGAACTTTCCTTGGGTCACTGCCTCAGTGTGAACACCGCTGCACTATAACATGATGGAGAATGCGGGCACTGTGAACTAAGGCAAACTCCAAAGACTGCATGTCCGTAATTAAGCCTGCAAAGCTACAGTTCAGGCTTGCCGACAACTTGGAGGAGATACTGAAGTAGTTGGTACTTACTCGGCGGCAAGAACAGGAGCAGTTCCAATAGCAGCAGAAAACCTAACCAGAAACCGAGACAGGTCACCAGCACTTACATTGGAATGTCTTGAGGCCCGGAACAGGGTCTGCTCTGCATTGAGGAAGCTGAGTCAGGAGTACGATATGGAAGCTTTCCTCACCATCTATGAGCACACAGCAGAGCAGGAAATCCTACTAGCGGACCAGTGGGCTGAAGTGCTTGCTCCGTTCCTGATGGGCAACTCGCAGTAGGCCTACTTTGACCTCATTCAGGAGGATGCCCAGGACTACGGGAAGCTAAAAGGTGAGACTTTTGCCAGACTGGGGGTTAATACCTATTTGAGAACCCAACGGGTGTTTGCATAGACCTTTATGGAGACCCGACCCACCAGGTCTCAGGCATATGACTTACTGCAGCTAGTAAAAAGGTGGCTCCAGCCTGGTATCTTGTCTCCGGCCCAGATGGTGGAGAGGGTGGTGGTCGACCAGCTGGTGAGAACTCTGCCAGCCGCTATACAGCATTGGGTGGGGCAAAGGGACCCGGGTAACCTGGACCAGGTAGTTAGCTTGATTGAGCGGTATACAGCCACTCAAGATTTTGTACGGGACTCTGCCCCAATGCATCTGGTACGTTGGCCCAGGAGCCTGGGAAAGGTGCACGTCCCTCTGCTGGGGACAGTAAAAGCCAAGCTCAAGCTGAGGGGACACCCCGGAGTGAGATTGGGAGGAGACCAGATTTCCCTAGATTGGTTTTGGTTCTCTGCTATGAGGTGCTGGCGATGCCAAGGGTCAGGAGATGTGACTGCCTATTGCCCCCTGACTGCTGAACCCATGGACTTCGGGTTTACACGCCAGATGTCTATGTATGCTTGCACCATTTACACCGCAGACATTGTTGGTCTAACAACTAAACCCCATCTGTGCCAGGTGCACGTCAATGGTTATTCAGCGGAGGCTCTCTTGGACTCCGGGAGCTTAGTGACCCTCATCCATGGGTGATTGGTCCCTGAGTTGGAACCCACTGGGGGAAGTTTAGAGTTATATGTATTCATGGCAAACTCCACCAGTACCCGACAGCGGAGTTAACCTTTTCCACGTCGTGCGAAGAGATAAAACATGTGGTCAGAGTGGTAAAGACTCTACCTTACGGGACTGTGCTGGGAAGAGACTTGCCATTGTTTTGGTTCTTATGGGAGAGAAAGATGAACCCTCCCTGAATAAAAATGTGTCCGGGTGCAGAACCTGAAGATCCCGAGTCAGGGATACCTGCCGTTGGGGTCGCCAACCTAGGGACAGAGTGTAACTCCAACAGGTTTCCCCTAGAAGTATTGGCAGGAGAGGTCTAGAAGACCCCATCGATCCCAGAGCTGGAAGTGTCCCGGGCATGGGAAAGGGTAATATAGGTAAATGGGGTGGTTCAGCAACCGAGGGCAGAGACTGTCTTTCCACGCATGGTGGTCAACCATGATTTATTCTATAGGACTGAAAAATCCGGGATAAGGTTGTGGAACAACTAGTGATGCCACAGTCAGTCGGGCGGTGCTCGAGTGTCACCCGCTTAGTTGACGCTGACATTGCTGGATGCTGCTGTGTATGTGTTTGTCTTTAACAGCTGCATGGTTGATAGTTGTGAAGGTCCTGGCCTCCTGTGTTGTGCACCAAAACTGCATTCACTATTAGGTTCAACTGCTGGTTGAGTGGTTAATGTGTGACTCACCTGAACTCCCCTCCCCCTAGCCTTTAAGAAGCCTCTCCTTCCACCAGGTGGTGCTGCTATAGAGCTTCACTTTATGCCTGGAAGCCGTGCTGTAAAGTTCTGTGTGTTTGTGTGGCTGAGGTCCTTTCCTTTGGAGTTACTGTATCCCTGTTCTGTGGAGGGAGGTGAGGGGGAATAGCGCAGGGCTGGTGGAGGAGGTTAGGGAGAGGCTGGAGGCCTGAACCTTTTCACCATCAGAAATACCTTTGGGATCAGGGCCATTCAGGGTTCCTTGATAAGGGTCAGACTAGTCTTCCCTGGTCACCCTGCCCGTAACTGACTGTCTCAGCTCAGCTGATGCATTTTTTCGCCTGATGCAGACCATCTCTGAAGAGGTAACTGGTCTGCAGACTCAGGTAGTTCAACAGCTGCAGCAAGTCGTGGGTTACACGGCGTTGGCTCATGCTCAGGCCATGCCAGAAACCAAGGTCTCTATTCTAGATAGGTTTTCTGGGGGAAGAGACAAATTTTTTGTTTTCAGTGAAGCCTGTAAGCTTTATTTCAGGCTCCGACCACGTTCATTGGGAAGTGAGGAGCAGCGGGTGGAGATTATAGTCTCTCTTCTTAAAGGGGACCCCCAGACCTGGGCCTTTTCCCTCCTGGCCAAAAAGATGGGGGAAATAAATTACAAAGTATACCAGTCTGGGAAGAGAAAACCCGAACAACTGTATCATGTCAATTTGTTTAAATCCTGGAAGGACCGGGAATGTATGATTACGGAGGTAACCCCAGACATGTTGTCTGGGGACCCTCCGACCTCAGCCCAGAAGGGAGCTGAAGTAGAGGTAAAGATAAGTGAAAGTAAACCTCAGTGGCGGGAGGCTCGGAAATTAGTGCAGCAGAATATGGATGTATTCTCCGAACTGCTCGGCTGTACTTCTGTCATACAACATGATATTGTCACCGAGCATCGAGTGAGGGTGCGAATGAAACCGTACCGTGTACCAGAGGTCTGAAGGCAATCCATTGCAGCAGAAGTGAAACAAATGCTCAAACTAGGAGTAATTGAGGATTCAAGGAGTGAATGGGCTAGCCCCATTGTGCTGATTCCAAAGCCCACCGGATTGCTACGATTTTGTAATGACTTCCGGAAATTGAATGAGGTGTTTAAATTTGACCTTTATCCAATGCCCTGAGTGGCCGAGCTAATTGAGAGACTGGGGCAGGCCCAGTACTTCAGGATGCTCGATCTAACCAAGGGTTACTGGCAGGTGCCTCTGATAGAATCGTGCAAAGAAAAGACTGCCTTTATAACACCGGAGGGCCTATATCACTGTCGTCTGGCCTTTTGGGTTACACGGGGCCCCAACTACGTTCCAGAGGCTGATGGACATAGTTTTGGAGCCCCATCAGAAGTATGCATCCGCTTATTTGGATAATATTATCATCTTTATTACTGATTGGCAGACCCACTTGTTCCAGGTACAAGCAGTAGTGGATTCCCTCCGAGCAGTGGGACTGACAGCTAATCCAAAAAAATGTGTGATAGGTTTAGAGGAAGTCCGGTATATAGGGTACGTGATTGGCCGCGGTTTATCAAACCCCAAATAAGATCACGGCCATTCAAAATTGGCCCCAGCCTGTGTCTACTAAACAGGTGAGAGTGTTCCTCGGCATCCTCAGGTACTACCGATGATTTATACCTCATTTTGCCGGGAGAACGGCGCCCTTGACCGATTTGTTGAATGGTAAGAAGTCAGTCATGGTACACTGGAATCCTCAAGCTGAGGAAGCATTTTAGTCCATGAAGTTGGCGTTGTGTGGATATCCTGTCCTCATCAGCCCCAACTTCAAAAAGACATTCATTGTCCAAAAGGATGCCTCAGAGTTAGGTCTGGGTGCCATACTATTGCAAGAAGTGAACGGAGCTGAACCTCCGGTCATCTACTTGAGCAGGAAGCTTACCCCGGCAGAGAAAAATTATAGCATAGTGGAGAAGGAGTGATTGGCTATTAAATGGGTCTTGGAGTCCCTTTGCTACTATTTGCTCGGGCGACAGTTTTGTTTGGCAACGAACCATTCACCCCTCATCTGGATGAGGAATGCAAAGGAAAGGAATGCTCTGGTCACCTGATGGTTCCTGTCCCTACAAAAACTTAGTTTTTCGGTGAAACATCGGTATGGGAAATCACAGGGGAAAGCGGAGGCACTGTCATGGGCACCCTGTATGGTGTCAGGTGTTCAACCCCTCAAGTTTGAACAAACGTGGGAGGTATGTGGGACAGTGAGGGGAATCATATGCGAGTATACAGTATGTATCCTCCAGAATGCGCACAGAAACATATTGAACCCACTGGAGTGCATTCCAATCACAGGCAAGCCTGTGAATGCAGGACAGAGAGAGGGATGGTCCATTCCCTCCAGCCCAGGTCTTGCATTTGGCTCATGGCCAAAGATTCAATTTAAAAACCCTCAGCAAAGGTTTGGGCGTGTCAGTGGTTTGTTTGCAAGCTGCAGAGCTGGAAGCTCTGGGCAGGACAAGTCTGTGTGAAGGCACAACACTGGCCTGTGAGGACGAAGTATCTAGCACACCACAGAGTGAAACGGCGAGGCCGTCTCCTAAGCCAACAGGTTTTACACAGACTGTGTGGATCACCCGACTGCTACCCGGAGGACATCTTTTGCCATTTAAGTTGTGAGTTGTGCAAATAAAACCGTTTAAGTTGACATTTCCTTGGGTCACTGCCTCATTACCCCACAGTGTGAACACCGCTGTACTACAACCCATTAATATTAAGATCACAGTGATCTCTAGCATACTTGAGAATATTGTCTCTATCCCTGTAATGCAGTATCTTTGCAAGTACTGGTCTTGGTGGGTATCCCGAGGGGAGGGGACGAGTGGGGACTCTATGGGCATGGACCACTGCATAGAGATTTGTTAGTTTCTCAGAGCCTATTTTTGTTTTTAACCAATTTTTGAAAAACCTCGGTCGAGTTGTTGCCCTCACTTCTCTCAGGCACTCCAAAAATGCGCTATTCTTCGAGTCATCCACTTTGGCCTGGAGAGCAGCTATATGTCTTTCCAAGTTCTTTTGATGATTTGCAGACCCTGCCATCTGGTCTTCTATGGTGCCAACTTACCTCTCCAATTCCCCTGTTTTCTCCTTAACTTCATGTAAATTGTGTCATACAGTCAACATTGCTTCCTGCAGATTTCCCAATTGTGCCAGCACACTGGAGTTGGTTGTTTTACATTGCACCAAAGCCAGGAGTACATCTTTCAGTCAGGGTAGGCTTCTCTGGGACTTTAGGTTGCAGCTGCTCTAACTGCTGATTATTCTGTGCCACCATCCTCTCCAGCTGTCTGTAATCCTGGGGGTCTCCTCTGCTCCTCCTCAGCTCTCACTCATCTCCTTTCCCCCTCCACATCACTCATGTCTGTAATCTGAGCCTGCTCACCTCTGGGACCTTCTGCTAGCTCATGTCCCCTGCTCTCAACGTGTGCAAACTTCCTCAGTCTAGCCTTTGGCCACCACCTCCGGCCTCCTGCTCTCACTGTCAGCCTTATCCTCCAGCAGCATGTGTGTCCCTAATGTGGAGCTATTTTGGGTCCCATGCTCTGCTTGCTCTGTCGCCTTCTTCAGACTTCTCTTCACCATTCCCATACCGGGTGAGCGTACCTGTGATTCTGGGCTGACTCATCGATCCCAGGGCAGCCAGTACTTTATGTGGTGTCTGCGGGTCTGTAATGGGTAGGTTTACTATATTCTATGCAGGAGCCTCCTTTCACACATTCTCCTCACATGCTGTCTGGCCACGCTCCTGGCTAGTAATATTTTAAATAATTGCAGCTGGGAATGGACAGTGTCTGAAAGGAAACAACTTTTTTAAGTTCACACACTGCGTATTTGCTGCGTATTTTTACGAGAATGCTCTTGCAGTTTTTGTAGCCAAAACCAGGAGTGGAACAATCAGAGGAAAAGTCTAAAAGAAACAAGTCACCACTTCTGTATTTAATCACCTACTCCTGGTTTTGGCTACAAAAACTGCAAGAGCACTCGCGTAAAAATACGCAGCAAATACGCAGCGTGTGAATGCACAAGCAAAACTATGGCAGATAAACATGCTGTTTTAACAGCAGCAGCTAGAAGCATAGTACGGTAAGTAACCCAGCAGTAGAATTGGCATTTCTACTCCTCCATTATGCTACTCTCAGAAAGGACAAAATAACCTAGTCAGATTCTCTTTAAAGGGATCCTGTCACCCCCAAAACGCATGTAAACCTATTAAAACCTGTCCCTAGAGCATATTAACACTATCCCTACACTCTTTTTACCTCCTAAATGCAGTAAGTGACATTGAATAAAAACGTTTTATAAGTACCTGATTAGTGCTGATAATGAGTGACTATCTATTCATAGTCACTCATCAAGACTGCCCCTCTGCTTCATATCACGCCTATTCAGGCGTGATCGTCAGCCTAGATTCAAATTGCCGCCTCCCTGCCGTGCCCTGTCTCGTCCGACGCTGCAGTGTGGCTGGTGACGCGATCCGCGTCATTCCCGGCGCCTGGTGACGTATTTAGACCGGCGCCGCGCTGTTAGCTTCAAAATGCGCACTGCGCATGCCCAATGCGCATGCGCAGTGCGCATTTTGAAGCTAACAGCGCGGCGCCGGTCTAAATACGTCACCAGGCGCCGGGAATGACGCGGATCGCGTCACCAGCCACACTGCAGCCTCGGACGAGACAGGGCACGGCAGGGAGGCGGCAATTTGAATCTAGGCTGACGATCACGCCTGAATAGGCGTGATATGAAGCAGAGGGGCAGTCTTGATGAGTGACTATGAATAGATAGTCACTCATTATCAGCACTAATCAGGTACTTATAAAACGTTTTTATTCAATGTCACTTACTGCATTTAGGAGGTAAAAAGAGTGTAGGGATAGTGTTAATATGCTCTAGGGACAGGTTTTAATAGGTTTACAGGTGTTTTGGGGGTGACAGGATCCCTTTAAGGGTTTTATGTCACATTCTGTTGGTTCAAGTTATCTACAAATGAGTAGTGTATTCATATTTTATTTCAACACTATGTGGTATAGAGCCATAAGTTAGGAAAGATATATGAGCAAGAAGTCACTTAGCCAGTCCATTGTTGGACATCGTTGCCCAACTGGACATCAGCTTAAACCAGGAAAAGTATTACTTTTCCTGTGATCCCTTTTATCTCGAATTCGGAACAGCCCTAAAATATAAAGTGGACCAGAAATTTGTGTGGTCTTGTTGCTCGGTGTTGTATTAATAATTCATACATGAAAGTGGTTTTATAAGGATGTTACCGAATCTTGTGAATATAGCCATCATTTGTTGTTTCTATATCTGTGTATTTAATTATTCATTTTAAGCCTGAAAACTAATTATTAATATGAAGGCAATTTAATTAGATAGTGATTTGTTAATCAGAGAATATGTGGGTCCGTAATGAAATCCGGTCAACTAATTACCTTACATATAACACTGATTCTGAATTGAAATACACTTTTCAGATCCGGTTATAGCTTCGTGAAAGCATTCTGATAGTTTTGTTAATAAGCAAAATACATACCGTTGAAACAAGAAGTTTACATACATTATATAAAAAGACACATTTGCATGTTTTTCTCACTATCTGACATGAAATCAGAATAAACCTTTCCCATTTTAGGTCAATTAGGATTACCATAATTATTTATATTTACTAAATTCCAGAATAATTATAGAGAGATAATTTTTAAGGTATTTGAATTACTATCTGCAAAAAGGTTTACATACACTAAGATTAGTATACCTTTAAACAATTTGGGACAGCCCATATGATGATGTCATGTGTTTAGAAGCTTCTGATAGGTTTATTGGCAAAATCTGACTTAATTAGGTATATACCTGTGGATGTATTTTAATGCACACCTGAAACACACTGCTTCTTTGTGTAGCATCATGGGAAAGTCTAATGAAATTAGCCAAGATATTAGGAAGAAAATTATGGACTGGCACAAGTCTGGTTCATCCTTGGGTGCAATTTCCAGATACCTGAAGGTGCCTTGCTCATCTGTACAAACGATTATATGCAAGTACAAACAAGATGGGGTTGTCCATCCATCAATACCGCTCAGGAAGGAGATGGGTTTTGTGTCCCAGAGATGAATGTGCTTTCGTCTCACATGTGCATATCAACTCAAGAACAAAAGCAAGAGACCTTGTGAAGATGATGGGGGAAGCCGATAAGATTGTGTCATTATCCACAGTGAAACGACTACTGTATGAACATGGGCTGAAAAACCACTCTGCCAGGAAGAATCCATTACTCCAAAGGAAACATAGAAAAGCCAAATTAATGTTTGAAAATGCACACAGGAAAAAGATCTACACTTTTGGAGACATGTCCTGGGTCTAATGAAACTAAAATTTAACTGTTTGGCCATAATGACCATCATTATGTTTGGAGAAAAAATTAAAACGCTTGGAAGCTTAAGAACACCATCCCAACTGTAAGACACAGGGGTGGCAGCATCATGTTTGGGATTGTTTTGCTGCAGGAGGGATTGGTGAACATCACAAAATAGATGGCATCATGAGGAAAGAAGATTATGTGGGAATACCAAAGTAACATTTCAAGACATCAGCAAGATAGGTAAAGCTTTGGGCGAAAATGGATCTTAAAAAACGAACAATGATCCAAAGCATACTGCCAAACTAGTTACAGGTTGCTTAAGGATAACAAAATCAATGTTTTGGAGTGGCCATCACAAAGACCTGATTCAATCCTACTGAAAATTTATGGACAAAGCTGAAAAGGCAGGTGTGAACAAGGTGACCTACAAACATGGCTTGGTTACACAAGTTCTGTCAGGAGGAATGGGCCCAAATTACAACCAACTATTGTGAGAAGCTTGTGGAAGGATATCCAAAATGTTTGACCCAAATCATACAGTGACAATAGTACCAAATGCTAATGAAATATATGTAAACGTTTGACTTTGCAGAAAGTAATAAAAATGTCTTAAAACTTATCTCTCATTATTCTAGCATTTGGCAAATATAAATAATTATGGTAATTGTAACTGACCTAAAACGTAAAAGATTTATTCTGATTTCATGTCAGATAGTGAGAAAAATATGCGTATGTGACTCGCCCAGGGGTCTTTGGGAACTCGATACCCGGGCATTAGTGCTGGGGAGTGATGTTTCAGTGGCCGATGCCCGGGCCTGTACCCTGGGGGTCACTGAGTAAAAAGGGAAAAATGATAAAAAGAAAGTAAAGAATACAGTTTCTTGACGCCACATGCAGTTTCTGGTGATCTCACCAGCACCATTGTCAGACCGCCGGGATGGTGGTATTGCAACCAGTTGACAACGTCCCTGTAGGCGGATCGGGGTCCCCGGGGCAGTGCTGCTGCAGAGCTGGTAATGTGGCAGCAGCTATTTCTTAATTTAACGGAATAAAACACCGGAGGCTTGCTGACTCTATACGGTACTTTACTGGCAACAGTTCACAGTTCACTCAGTTTACAGTCACCAGTCTTTGCGGGTTGCTGGCTGGGTAGTCACCGGAGGGTACAAAGTCTCTCTGGGGCTCCCCAAGTGTTCTTTCAACTTTACATCATTGTCCTCTGTGTCTTCTTGCGCCTTCTTTCTTCCATGCGCTGCCTTGTACAACCCACTTCCTACCAGGCTCGTCGGGTGTGATGAGCTAACCCCTTCTTCTCTAAGGGCGCTCAACCCGGTTTGAGGATACCTGGTGGGGCTGCACATTGTGGACAAGGTCAAGGGCTGCTTGGCAGACCTGTGACCCACCGGTATTGGCGGCTCAGGGCTGGACTCGCCTGCACCGCGACTCGGAACCAGTACCCTGTTGTGGATCGGGATTTCCCAGACTGTTTACTTGACAGTCTGGCACTGGGTCTCCCCTTTCTGTCTGGATCACCACTCCTTTTCGGCGCCTCCCTGTGGTGTCCCTCTAGGACTTGTTCCCTGCTTCGTCCCTCAGACTAGACTCGATCTGTCTGTGTGTTTCCGCTCCTTCTACCCTAACTCTCCTCCCACTGGGACTCGGTTACCCTGTTGACGGGTTAGCTGATTGGTCTCCTTAGTCTAGGTGTAGGGATGCTGGGAAGAGAGCCTCAGTTCAACATTATCTCCTCCAATGAGTGGGATACCCCATCTGTGGCTCACTGACCAGTGGGGCACCACATATGTTCCTTTTTATATAGCATATGTAAGCTTCTGGTTTCAGCTGTAATAAAAGATGCTTATAATACTATTATTTTTTTCAGTAACTTTTTAATAAGTGTTTCTTGAAACATGCTTCTCTAACTAATGGTATCCTGGAACAGGACTTTGGCAGCCCTTTCAAGATCAGTAACTATTACATCTCTACCTTCTCCTGTTATCTTTCTGTAAACTCTGGAGATGTCAGTATCACATGTCAGCTAATCAAGCACATGTATATAACTGATTATGCATTGCTCCTCATGCCTATAATCCCGCCCATCTCCCATGGTGGGATCAGTGATAGTAAGAATCTTCACTTCATTTACTATCATTGCTGAGAGGTGAGCAGGATTATGGGCATAAGGAGCAGTGCATAATCAGTTTAGATTTGCATATGCTTGATTAGCTGGCACGTGATACTGAATTCTCCAGATATTCACAAGACGGCAGATATAAAAGTTACTGATCCTGAAAGGACTGCCCAAATCCTATTCCAGGATACCATTAGTTTTGTACTAAAAAATCAGTTGACAGATTCCCTTTAAGGAATAATGCAGTTCTTTGTAGTTGTAATGTCGTATAGTTCCTATAATATTTAGTAGTCCAAATTAACTAAAGATAAAAAGCAGTGATGTCAAATTAGATTGTACTGGAAGAAGCAATGTGAAGACCAATATTTGAGTAAGTGCTATCATGAATACTATATCTTATCTTATACACCAGCTCTTTATGTGATCTTTCACATATTGTGAAAATATTACAAGCCGGCATCATTTCAAGTATATTTTTCATCATGGATTGTAGTTACAGATGCAGAGAATGTGTTGGCCTTCAATTAAATTAGGTAAGGATGTTATCTGCAGAGGACAAAAACAATCGCGGACAGTATTATTCAAAGCTTCAGACATACTGTGCTGTGAGTTATAAAATTGCAGAATATAACCTTCAAAAGAAAGTGATTAGGTGAAGGAAGAGCAGTTTATAACAACAGTTCTTGTTCACAGCATGTACCTTAGGGTACATGTATGAGTCAGGCCATGTGAACTGAACTGACCTTTTCATCCTACTGCTGCTATTCCCTCTCATGGTATAAGAACACTGCTTGCTGCTTATTGAACTAAACTGACCTTCTCATCCTACTGCTGCTATCCTCTCATGTATAAGAACACTGCTTGCGCTTATGTGAACTAAACTGACCTTCTCATCCTACTGCTGCTATTCCCTCTCATGGTATAAGACTACTGCTTGCTGCTTATGTGAACTAAACTGACCTTCTCATCCTACTGTTGCTATTCCCTCTCATGGTATAAGAACACTGCTTGCTGCTTATGTGAACTAAACTGACCTCTACTCTCATGCAATATCTCATGGTATTTCTTCTGCACTGTGTAAACTCTGCTACATATAATGTGTCCACTATATTCAATTCTCGCCAATATGTCTGTTCATTTCCTGAATTCTAAAGCTTATCTGATTGGGAAGGTTTGATTGTATAGAGTGCCTTTGCATAATGTCACACCTGAGTGGGGGCCTTTGATCATCAGCCATTTATCTCCTGCTGTGAGGTGCAGCTGTTAAAAACCAGATCATCTGACTTCCCACAATGCCCCTCACCTAATACCATAGTGTGCCCTTAAAATTTAGATGATCTCCAAAGTAAAAGAAAGGGATTTTTTCGTGCGCTGCCTCCAGACAATAGGCGTTCCAAATATTATCCAAACTGTTCTTTATTACACTACGCGTTTCGTGAGAACTTCTCACTTCCTCAGGAGTTATACAAAGTTACCTTTGTATAACTCCTGAGGAAGTGAGAAGCTCTCACGAAACGCGTCGCGTAATAAAGAACAGATTGGATAATATTTGGATCGCCTATTGTCTGGAGGCAGCGCACGAAAAAATCCCTTTCTTTTACTTTGGAGATCATCATTTTTACTGGGAGGTGCAGCAGCCGGATACGCATTTGAAGGTGTTGTGACTGGGCACAACCTAAAAATGTGAGCACAACACACACCTATATGATCATTAATCACACTGTTAAGACCCTATTTTGCGCTATTTCTCCCCCCTTTAGTGTATAGTAGAAGACTTAAAATTTAGAGTTATTCTGAGTGGTGCATGTGTGTGGGGTGCAGCACGTGTTGCACCTTTTGGAAAGTGGCACCGTTGTTAAGTGGATGCAGTTGCTCCATGGCAGTTAGTCAGAGCAGGAGTCAGGTAACCCACTCTCTTTCACTCTTTTTAAACCATGTATTTTATTTAATTGTCTGTCTTCCTATGTGCTTTTGTCATTCACTTTTATAGTTCCATCCCCCCGCCCCATCACCCTCATCCACATCAACCCCTCTTTCCTCCCCTCTACTATGGACACCTCCCATATTCTGTTCACCCTTCTGAATAATCTCGGACCACCATATTCCAGGATACTAAATCATAAACTGTGTCACAAATCAAACTATAAAATCTCTTTGCTTTTTCTCGCTTTGCTGCTGCTGTTAGGTGATGTCTCTCCAAATCCTGGTCCACCCTCTACCTACGTCAACCCCTCCACCACGTCACATAGAAATCCTACTAACCTTATCAACATTACTTGCACACCATCATCTCCCTCTTAATTGTGCTCTCTGGAATCCACGGTCTGTATGCAACAAGCTTCCCTTCATCCACAACTATTTTACATTAACACTCTTAACCTCTTGGCCCTTACTGAAACTCAGACACGATTTCCACTGCCGCTATTTCTCATGACGGTTTACATTTCTCCCACTCCCTGAGACCTGGGAACAGACATGGTGGTGGAGTTGGCTTACTCCTATCCCCACAATGTACTTTCCAGGTCATCCTCCCAGCTCCATCACTCTCATTCCCTTCTTTTGAGGTCCACACCATTAGACTCTTCCACCCCTCCCCCTCAGAGTAGTGGTGGTATACCACCCCCCAGGGCCAACTGCCCAGTTTCTCGACCATTTTTCCTCTGGCTGCCACACTTCATGTCCTCAGAATTACCAACCCTTATTCTGAAGACTTCAACATCCCCATCAACAGCCCCACCTCCCATCAGCATACCAGCTCCTATCTCTAACCACTTCTTTTGGCCTGCTCTCAGCTCTTACGACCTCTGGGACCAACAGTCTCGTGCTTCCCAAGGTATTTTGGTGGGTACCCTGGGGAAAACAGTTCAGGGTTTTAACACATAATGTAGATGCGGTTATATATAATATAAAGCTCGGCTGTTTATTTGGAGGCTGTGTGTATATATACTAATACTAGGAGGCGAATATCATTGGAAGTGTGAGCCGCAGCTAATATATATATAGCCACAGTGTCCTATTATGTACAGCGTCTTCATATATAAGATCATGGAACTGCCAGGCCTCCATATACAGACATTATAGGGGCACGGTCTGTATAAGCACATCTATATGCAGTCTGCAGCAGGGCCTATATATACTATTTGAGCCTTAGCAGTGCCCAGTTTATCATTGAACGTGCAGCCTCTATTCATCAGCAATGCCATAGTATATATACCATACATCTCCTATTATATACAGCACAACACATCTCCTATATACCTAGCAGCATCTCCGTATACCCCAGCACAGCCCCTATATACAGCCAGCACAGCTCTGTATACCGCAGCACAGCCTCTGTATACAGTGAAAAGCCTTATATACCCAGCACAGCCTCTAGTATACCAGCACAGCCTTTATATACTCCAGCACAGCTCTGTATACCCAAGCACAGCCTCTATATACAGTCAGCACAGCCTCTATATACTCAGCACAGCTTCTAAATACCTCACGTACAGCCTCTATATACAGTCAGCACAGCCTCTATATACCCCAGCACAGCCTCTATATACAGTCAGCACACCTTCTATATACACTATCACAGCCTCTAATATACAGTCAGCACAGCCTCTATATACCCAGCACAGCCTCTATATACAGTAAGCACAGCGTCTATATACAGTCATCACAGCCTCTATATACAGTCAGCATACCTCTATATACAGTCAGCAGAGCCTGTATATATCCAGCACAGCTTCTATATAAGTCAGCACAGCCTTATATAGCAGTCAGCACAGCTCTATATACGTCACACAGCCTCTATATACAGTCAGCACAGCCTCTAAATACAGTAAGCACAGCCTCTATATACAGTCAGCACAGCCTCTATATACAGTCAGCACAGCCTCCATGGTACATATAATCCCCCATCCTGCTGATCATACTCACCTTCCATCCGCTTCCTGCTCCCCCGGGGCTGTGTCCTCCTCAGATTCTTCCCCACCACATCCTTATAGCAGCAGCTCCCGAGACTGTGGAGCTTTTTCCTTCCTACAGCAGTGTGATGAGGTGCAGGGTGATAACTCATCACTTTGCTACAGTAGGCAAAGGAGGAAGCTCCACTGCTCTCTGGAGCCAGCACATGGCTAATCTGCATCGCATGCAAATTAGCCATGTGCACTGGGAGCTCAGCTGAGCACTCAGCTCCTTGCAGAGTCTGCCTTATGTGCCCCTTGTTAACATGTCTGTCCCTAATGGATCCATTGGCTGTCAGGGCTGCTGTCCCTGATGGCCAGTGGGCCCCCCAGCTGTTCAGGGCCCGGGCACTTGCCCGGGTATGTCGGGTGTTGACACCGGCCCTGTATTTTATCCACAGCTACTGCAGCTTAATTGATTGTATATACAATAGAGAAGAGCTAGTCCACTTCCAAGCTTAACCTCTCTGAGGTGTACTGTCCATCTGCTTCATTTGTGTAGTGTGCATGTGCTAGATACCTATATTCTATAATTAATTTTTTAGCTTTAAACGTCAGGGTCATTTAAAGACTCTTTGTGTCATGATGTAGGGAATAATGATAAAAGGAATGGCAGTTACCGGCAGGGTGACCAGGGAAGACTAGTCTGACCCTAGTCTAGGAACCTGAATGGCCCTCATCCCAAAGGTATGTCTGATGGTGAGAAGGTTTGGGCCTCCAGCCTCTCCCTAAAACTCCTCCACCAGTGCTGCACTATTCCCCCTCACCTCCTCCACAGAACTGGGATACAGCAACTCAAAAGGAAAGGGCATCAGCCACACAAACACACAGGTCAGCACAGCACGGCTTACAGGCATAGAGTGAAACTCTATCAGCAGCACCACCTGGTGGAAGGAGAGGCTACTTAAAGGCCAGGGGGAGGGGAGTTCAGGTGAGTCACACATTAACCCCTCAACCAGCAGTTGAACCTAATAGAGAATGCAGTTCTGAAGCACAACACAGGAGGCCAGGACCTTTCACAACTATCAACCATACAGCTCTTAAAGACAAACACATACACAGCAGCATCCAACAATGTCAAGTCAACTAAGCGGGTGACACTTTTGTTCTCATATCTCTCACCTTAGATACTATTAGCTACTTCCTCAATCCAGAGATATTAAGAGGAAATTATTTTTCCCTCTTTGGCAAAAAGTGGAAACAAAACTCAATAAATTTCTTGCATGTGGCATTTTACTCAAAATTTTGCACTTTTATAACTTTTTACTTTGCAGTAGTATTTTTTCAAAATACAATTACATGAAAAATGTACTATAATGAGCAGCTGAGAACTGCTCACATTGGATATAAATAGACAAACAACAACAGAGAACTGGCGCACTTTGTATTAGAAATTTACATCAGTTTTAATTTAATATGTATGGGGGGACTTGTTCATATTCCTCTTGCAATTATTGAAGGGCTGGGGGTCTGCTAATGTATACTATGAGGGGCTGGGGGTCTGCTGCAATGTATACTATGAGGGCTGGGGGTCTGCTGCAATGTATACTATAGGGTGGGCTAAAAGGGGGTCTCCACAGTCTATTTTCATGTGGGGCTGGTGGGTCTGCTGCAATGCATATTATAAGGAGCTGGGGAGTTTGCTGCAATCTATACTATATGGGCTGGTGGGTCTGCTGCAATGTATATTAAGAGGAGCTGGGGTCTTCCATAATATATGTTATAAGGTGATGGGGGTATGCTGCACTGTATAATATGGGGCTGGGGAGACTGTTACCATGTATATTAGGAGGGGCTGGGAGTCTTTGACTATGTATATTAGGGGGAGGTGGGAGTCTGCTACCAAGTATATTATGAGGGGCAGGGGGACTGCTATATGTATATTATGAAGCTTGGAAGAATGCTACCATGTATATTTTAAGTTGAAGATGCTACCATGATATTGTGGACTGGTTCTGCTACATTTATACCCTGTGTGCTTGGTGGGGGTTGCACTGTCTCTTGGGTTATGACCATTATTTTGTGTATTGCATGTTGCATGTATACTGTAGGGTGATAGTGATTGTTATTCTGTGAGGAACATGGGGATCAATTCATTGTTGCACATTGTGAGCTGTTGTGAACTGTGATGGTATTGGGGTCATAGTGTATTATGTGGGAGAGCTTGGTGGATTGTCTCTCAATGACACGTGAACTTTGTGAACCTGGTTGACAGCATGCAGGTTAATCTGAGGGTGTCAGTCGTTTCCCATGAAGTACCCATATGTCCACCATAAAGACAGTTGGATGTAATGTTATTGATGTGTTTTCGGCAGAGTGCTGCCTTTGAATACTTTTTTGTGTGTTGTGCATTCACTTGTTGATGCTACTATTGTAATGTAGAGAACCCCGTAGTCTGGATCCATATTGTGTTTTTAAATGTACCTAAGTTTATTACAAACAAGGATGTGCACTGTATATAAACTGATTCAGATGCACTTGTATTTGTTGTGTTTCACTATGGGGTGGATATATTTTCTTCTCACTGTACATTGTTGTCGCTAGGATTAGTCCAAGACATTTATTGGATTTGACGCTAAATTTAACATCCAGAATCCGAACATTTTGTAATAGACAGATTCCTTTGTTGTCACTCTCTCCGCGCTCCTCGTATATCTTTTCACTTTCCATACAGCTGATCACGAGCTGACAATTCTGCTAACAGCTAAGAAAAGTAATGGTGGGTTTACACGCCGCGATATCGGCGTCCAACTCTGACAAAAAGTCACGTGGGTCGCGAGTTGGAGCCGATATCGTGTGCGCGTTGTACGGTTTGAGCGTACAACGCGATGCTGGAACGATGCCAAAACGATATCGGAGTTGAATAGCAGAGCTATTCAACTCCCCGATATCGCATGGCCGTTGTAGCAGCATCGCTGCGTGTGACAGCCCAACTCCGATCTATACTCGCACCTCACCCATTAACTCCCATGTTAAATGGTCGTTACTGGTTTGGTGGCGTACCTCGGAGGGACGTTTTTTTCCGATTATCGCAGCGTAGTCAACGGCGATGCTATATTGGGAAAAGGCTGAAAAAATGCCGCTCCCGCGACTGCCTCGATATCGCGCGATTCGGACGTGTAACCCCACCATAAGAGAGAGAGGTTGACTCGTGATCGTAAGTGTACATTACATATGGCGTGGTCATGGGACAAGTGCAGAGTGTAAAATGCATATGAAAGGGCCCTTTATGCATAATGTGCAGATTTCAAGGCACATACTTATATTTCTAACATCTGATCCTGTTCCTGCATCTGTGTGTCCTCGTATTGATCAAGGATTTGTATTTGGGTTACTGACTGTGATAGACTTCCAGTTATACTATAATGTTATTATGGACTTATAACACTAAACCAGAGGTGGGAATCTAGGTTTTCCAGCACCTAGCACAGATTGGTGGTTTGAGTCATCTTGTGACTGCTCATTCAGGTGCACTTTGCACACTTACAGTCATGTGCCATCAATGTGCTCTTCTAATTCCTTCAATGTTGATGGGAATCTACAGCTATTGCTGCATTTAGAGAAACAGTACAACAAGTAGATGCCACGTGACCATAAGTATGAAAATCGCATATGAATGAAGTGGCCATGTGATGATTGCTGGAAACAACAAACAGAGCTGGATCCTTACAGTGAGCATATTACTTGCTGTTAGGATTGGGCTACAGTCCTTAATTTTCTAATTGCAGGGCTTGTCACGTTTGTGATGTAAGTCTGCAGTCTCTCTAGGTGCGTGCAGAATTTGGAATTCTCATAGCACACGCACTGCATACTTTTCAGATTCTCCCATGACAGCGGCAAGAATTGACGCTCATATGAGTGCAAGTATATGATTTGTATATTTACGCTCACATTCTGACAACATGTGTCTGACCTCACTCAATTCACTTGTATTGAGTCCACGCATGTCTATTTGGCACATAAGCATCGGTATGTAAATCGCATAGGTGTGGTTTTGTGATATTCCACTCTCACCACTGGCATGAGAGAATCCTACCAGCGTGCTTTGCATGCACTGTGAGAATTCAGCGGTCTGTAGTCACATAAAGTGACTGGCGACTTTCATTACAAAATTCGTAATCCCTTTAAAGGGAAACTTACAGGCCCCCTGTGCCCTCAGAACCACTAGCAGTTGTGTCTACATATCTCAATTCCCTGCTTAACAGTCCCTTTATTACATTGCATACATAAACACATTTTTAGAAAAAGTATTTCTAAAGTCTGTTTATAATATATATATATATATATATATATATATATATATATATATTTATAATATACAGATGAAGCCTTTGACTAGTCGATGGGTATTAGTTTCCCCAGACTAGTCGGCCCATTTAGCACGTTATCACGCCAGTGTGCACATGATAACATTATTTACAAGAGGCAGCATAATCGCCAGCGCTATCCAGATCTCGTTCATGGACACTGCTTTGTTCAATCACATCATTGAGCCTCTGAGTTATCCGGCTTCAGAGAGGCGTTCTGCACATTACCAGAAAAATAGAAGATGGCTCATGTTTACACAAGAGCTAAAGAACAGCCATCTTCTGCACTTCTGGTCATGCACAGTGTGCCTCTCTGAAGCTGGAACGTGTGCACCTGGCTTCTGAGGCTCAATGACGTGAATCAACAAAGTGGTGTGCATGCGCAAGATCAGTATAGCGCCACCTCTTGTAATTCATGTTATCACACCCACAGGGGCCTGATAACATGCTTTGTGGGCCAACTAGTCTGAGGAAACTAATGTTCCATCAAATAGTTATAGGTTTCATTCGCATATCATTAACATACTTAAACAAATACTTTTTCTAAAGATCTGTTTGTTTACAGTGTAATAAAGGGACTGTTACACAGGGAATTTAGATAGATAGACACAAATGCTGATGGTTCTGGGGGCATGGGGGACCTGTCAGGTACCCTTTTATATTTAATGTTCCATACATAAATAAAAACATAGTAACCCTTAGCTTGTCAGGCAGCCCAATTACTAGTAAAGCAATGTATAATGTAACCTTGCAAGTTACAGATTTTTACATATGTATAGGATAAGAACTATAACAGCACAATACATCATCAGAACCACCATCAGTACATAGACCACTAGAAGCAACATTAGTTCATGGACGGTTCATCAATTATAATGTCAGATCAGACCCATATACATTTGTATTTCATGAACCTACAACTCCCACTATGTCCTTAACAGTGGTACTGAGAGTTGATGTTATAAGACACCATCAGACTGCAGACCATACAGGAACCACAGTACATATAAGAATTAATCAGTATCACAAATAATCATTGACATCCAGGTACCTTATAGATGATGTATCTGATTGGCGTCATTCTCTTCCTTTTCTTCATCATGTGCAGACGCCATGATGACTTTTCACATTCACAGCTTATCTCTCCAGACTTCCATCTTCTCGTTCTTCTGCTTCACATCTCAACACTATGCCCTTAAAAATAGCAGAATGATTATAATGCTGTTAAATAAAAATATCTGCCTTATGCTGTACCCCTGAATAAATTATAGAGCTTCACTGTGTTCTCTGCAGAACATATAACTCACTGTTCCTCATATAGTACATGACCACTACACTGCCCTCTTCTTTCCATACTGAAACCACTCTTTACACTGTCCTCTCAAATTTTGTCTCCTTCTAAACTACCCAGTCACTATACTGTGCCCACTTATCACATTCCCACTCCTTGGCATACTATCCCCTCCTGGCCGTGCCCTTACACTGTTCCTCCATGCAATTTCCTGTCTAAACCACCCCCTCCCTACATACTAACTACCCAGGTTCTATGCTTTGTCCCCTCACACTATGCCCCTCAAAAAGCTCCTCATAAATTTCCCCTCCTCCCTCATACTGTCTCCTCTCACATCCCCTTGCTTTTTATACTGTCTGCACCCATCACCTTCCTTGCCTACCAAACTGTGTCCTCAAATCCCCCCCCCTCTCTTCCTTTTATCTTCTCACCACACATCTCCCCCTCACTCTTCATTCTGTTTCATTATCCATCCTGTTGCTCACTCCCCAATTACAAGAAATCTTCAGTGTCTTCAGATGACCTGATCATGTTGATGAAGTTGCCCTGAGTGCTGGTGGTCAGAGCTTTAAATGTACTCGCATCTGACAGAGGCAAGTACAATGGATTGCTGTACCCCACATGCTGCAGTTTTCCTGAGCTGGCTGTCAGCTTGATCGCCGGCTTTGAAAATGTCTAAATCGCAGTCCAGGGGTCAGCAAAATGTACTTGCTGGGGGACCCCGAACCTATGCATCCTGGGGTATGATGGTGCCCGCTTGTCAGCTGCGCCTGGGCAAAATGCCCTGCTTACCCTCCCTGGATATGCCCCTACAGTGAACTACTGTGAACAAACTACAGCTAAAGCAAAAAAAAATGACTATACCAATTTTTGGTCCTTTTGACTGTTTTTGCTGTTACCAACAGCTCGAATGAGTCTAGAGTTGCACATGTGCATGATTCCAACGTAAAAACACCAAGAACTGTGTTTTATACATGGCACCTCTTCTTTTTTGTTTAGCAAAACCAAAGAAGCAAAGTTTATAGATCAAAAAGTAACATATTTATTTATTAAAGGTGAAAAGGACACATTGCACAGAAAGAAACATATGTCAGGGTTCTTATGTCTGAGGGATCCTCTTTGCCGGGTGTGAAAGGCTTACACCCATCACTTTGATTGGGTTGGTATCTGGAAGTTCTTCATATTTGCTATGTACGCTAATTTTGGCAACTATTTATATTTGAAGCATTAGTCACTTTAATTTCTTTGTAATTACGCACTTTATTACGCAACATGCAGTTGCATGTTGGATATGATATACTATGTGCATGTTTTGTTCTATGTAAATGACCTGGCTATATTTGCTAATGTATGAACCCCAAATACTGTAATGTGAGGCATACTATTTGTATGTATACATATATATTCACAATTAATATCATTGTCCCATGTAGTCTGATAAGTGGGTGTCTTATAGCCTGGCCCAAATTCTTCTGCCTCATGTATTCATCAATGTCTTTCTGTGCAATGTGCCTATTTCACCTTTAATAAATACATGTTGTTACTTTTAAGCTATAAACTCTGTTAGGCCCTTTCACATCAGCGTTTTACGCTGATTCAGCGATGCGCGGATTACGTATCTGCGCTGCAATTTGCGTTCACCTGCGCAAGCCCATGCCATGCTATGTGGTTGTGCAATGCGGTATAGTTGCGGTTCGCACTTATGGCAGCGTTTTTTTCGCGGCTGCAAGTGCCGAAACCGCAACTATACCGCACTTGCCGCACCTGCCGCAAGCCCCATAGACATGGCATGGGCTTGCCGCAGGTGAACCTCAAGTGTGACGGTTAGGCGGAAGATGCGGTAAATCCGCCACATCTGCCGCGATCAGCGATAAACGCTGATGTGAAAGGGGCCTTACTCTAGGTTTTGCTAAGTTATCTTAGGAGTTACTTTGAGGGTTTAGATCACGATTTGTGGCATCCTCACCTCATTCTATTTTGTGTATGGATCTATTGACTCTTCTTTTAGCGCAGCAGCCTAAGGTAAAAGCAGGTTAGAGAGGCCGATGCAACTCGTGGACCAGTGTTATTTGCTAAAATTTACCAATCAGCCCCTTATGATAGATAAGCTTCTGCCTCTATTTTTCACCATTGGGAGCCAAATATTCAATTCCACTTGCTGAAATGCAGCCCCAAACTTGGAAGAACCCTCATCAATACTTCAGACTCTCATTAAGGTACTGCTCTCCAGCACATCGGCAAAGAAACTGCCTTCTGTAATGGCTAAATAATTCACATTTTGATTCAACAGTCCACAGCACCTGCTGCCATTTTTTTGCACCCCATTTTCTATTTTTTGTGTATAGTTGAAGCACTTGGCCTTGCTTTCATGTCAAAACTATGGCTTTTTGACCGCAATTCTACTGTATACACCACTTCTGGCCAAACTTATCCAAACAGTAGATTGGTGTAACAGGATCCCAATTTTAAAGGGAAGAAGCATGTCTTAACTGCAGCATGAAGATTCTGATTGACCACATGTATGATCCTCTATGTCAGCCATTTTTTAGTGATTTTTTTGTTGAGCTTGAGCATCACGTCTTGAAACCCAAGTCTGATTGAAATCTCTGCCTTAAAGAAAGCATATTGATGCCCTGTAACTTGTTTTTATACTCAGTATTGCCATAGTGTATGACATCTGACATGAAATAGTGTTACCTTTGTAGCATAGTTTGTTTCTCACCCAGGTTTAAGCTTCCTACACAGCAGTTTCTGTTTCAAACTACAAATGAAAATGATGTTCATTATCATTTTGGTATAATTGTTACACACACCCGATTGTAACCTTACAAAATCCTTGTGTGCAATCATCCCTGGAAAAATTGAGGCTGTCTTGCAACAAGTAATGTGTGATCACATCAATTATTGATTTGATTAAGTTTTCTCTTTTGTTCATTGACTTTGCATTTTATTAACTGATAAAATTAATTATTAACACTTCTATTTCTGACATAGAACATTAGCACATTACTATATATTTTTGCTCAGAAGCATTACTAAAATAATTTGCAGCTATTGTATGGCTCAGTTGCTTTGGTGGCTGATGAAAAAGAAAAATGCATTTTGTAGGCCTATTTTAAATATTTCTTTAACCTCTTCCCGACCTTAGGCATACCACTAAGTCATAGGTAGATGATACTTTCACACCTATTACGTACTGGTAGTCATGGCAGGATCGCAGCCAAGTGGCCCCGGTGACCAGGATCACTGAAAAGTCACCGGAGCTACTGGAAGGAGGGGACCTCAGCTTCACATCAATGGGGGTGGCTTTGCCACCCCGCACCTGCGATTGCTATGATTTGCTGTTCAATTCTACAGAAGTAGTGATCATGGCTGAACTCTCTGTCACCACACCCAACCCTGATTGGACCCATCCTGCATGTGCACGATCGGTCCAATCAGAGTTGATAGGGACGGTATGACTGGGCTCTCTCATCCCATCCATGGAGAGAGAAGAGAGAGGTCCCTGTGCTCGAGCCTAAAGGTAATAGTGGTGTCACAAACATTCTCTGCTGTCCCCTTGCTGCCCGATCACTTCCCTCTGCTGCCATCTGCTTCTGGGTCCTCCTGCTGCCCACTTCTGGGTCATCCTTTTGCCCGCTCCTTGGTCCCCCTGCTGCCTGCTTCTGGGTCCTCCTGCTGCCTGCTCCTGACTCCCTAATCCCTGCTGCTGCCCCATCACCTGTGTCCTGCAGCTGCCCTTCCCCTGTGCTTACACTGCTGTCTGTCCTGTGTCCCCCCTTCCTGCTGCTGCTCGACCTCTGTGCCTGCACTGCTGCCTGCCACCTGTGCTCACACTGCTGCCTGTGCCAGCACTGCTGCCCGCTGCCTGTGCCTGCACTGCAGTCTGCTGCCTGTCCCCACACTGCTGTCTGCTGCCTGTGCCCACACTGCTGCCCCCCACCTGTGCCCGCACTGCTGCCTCCTGCCTGTGCCCCTCTACTGCCTGCCCCTTGTGCCCACTCCTCCCCTGCTTCACCTTCTCTCCTGCATGGAGGAGATCCAGCTGAAGAAGAGCAATGTGACAGCCAGGGACTGTCTCACCCCCTAGCTGCTGCAATCTTACCGATCACCGCAGTTAGGGTCCGGGGAGAGGAAGCTGCATGCTCTCACCTGTCTCCCCTCACTGATCTGTCCACCAAACACGGGAGTGTTGGCAGACTCTTGCTTGCCCCAGCTCAGCATATACTCCACATTAACTCTTACCATACTGGGACCTAGGGAATCAGTAGAGCTGTACCAGGAGCCAGGTTCCTTGGATACAAATAACAGAGAGACCAACGTAGAGGACTGTGAAAAGCCTTATACCACAATAAAAGAAAAAAAACAACATTAAAGGATTATATACAAATGTCACATGGCCCAGCTCCAGTAATACTCCACCATTTGCGAGTCTCTCTTCAACAACATCTAAATCCAGGAACTGGTATCACCACTAGCGACTGTTTGATAAAGGCCTTTGGCTGAAATGTCCTTATGTTGCAATCTCTATCGCAATCCCTGTCACAACTAGACACAAATCAATAAATTTTCACTTTTTGCAAAGGACCAAATAAGTGTACAGTGTTTTTTTTTCTAGACAACCAGGGCAATTAGAAGAGTCTGGGTACAGCGACAGAAAATGGGGCTTCCAAGAATGTGCCATTTTCTGGGGTGGCTGCGGGCTGCAATTCTCAGCATGGGGGTCTCAGACATCCTTGCTGAGGATTCCAGCCCCTAGCTGCCTAGCTGTAGTTATTTCTAGGAATAATAAAAAAAAAACAGTGCTGGGCTTTGCTGTATTTTTGCTTGCCAGCCAGGTACAGCTACGCAGCCGGGGTAGGTGGCAGCCCATAGCTGTCTAGTTGTACCTGGCTGTCAACCAAAAATATGGCAAAACCCCACGTCATTTATTTTTTATTACCCCTAGAAATGCTTTAAAAAAAAAGGATTCCACTAAATTTTTGATTACCAGCCAAGTAAAACTAGGCAGCTGGGGATGGGTGTCAGCTCGTACCCGTACTGGTGACCAAAAATACATGGGAGCCCCACATCATCAGCGCAAAATTCCCACTAGATACACAGCAAATATTCACTGTGCGAACAGTGCTGTGTATTTGGTGAGTATTTTGGAGCTGACATGAGTTCTATGGGTGAAAATCGTGGCAAGATACGTTTAAAGAATTGAAATAATGCACATTTTTCCACAGGAAAATGTGTGCCAATGCATCGCCAGAAAATATGCAGCATGGGCAAAACACTTCTAAGGTGCTGTATTGTGGAATTGTCAAAAATACACAGAAAAAAAGTGAAAATCATAGCAAAAAGTGCAGGAAATCCGCAGTATCTGCACATAGCCTAAAATTCACATACCAGGTCCCCGCTCAAAAAGTCACTCCTTTTCTTTTGAGCCCTGCCGCGTGTCCAAAAATTGTTTTCCCTGCACATATGGAGTATCGGCATACTCAAGAGAAATCGCCTAACATATTTTGGAGTCTGTCTTATCAAGTTGCCTGTGTAAAAATGAAAAAAATCCTTTGTTTTACCACAAAAATGTTCTTTTAGCCTCCATGTTTTCATTTTTACGGCTCAGTGTTGTAAAAATCTGAAAAAATTACAAAATGGGGTCACTTGTGGGGGAGTTTCAACTGTTCAGGCACATCAGGGGCTCTCCAAACGAGACATGACACCTACAGTACATTCCTTTAAAATCTGCATTCCAAAATATCACTTCTCCTTCAGAGCCCTGACATGCATCCAAACAATAGTTTTCCAAGATATATGAGGTATCGGCGTACTCAGTACAAATTGACCGACAAATTTTAGGATCCATTTTATCCTCTTCCCTCTTTGAAAATGAAAACATTGAGCGTAAAAGAACATTTTTGTGGGAAAAAAAGTATTTATCATTTTCACAGCTCAACATTTTACAAATCTATGAAGCACCTAGTAATTCAAATTGCTTGCCACCCATCTAGATAGATTTCTTGGGGGATTTAGTTTCCAAAATGGGGTGACTTCTAGGGTGTTTCTACTGTTTAGGTGTATCAGGGGCCCTCCAAATGCAACATGGTTATCGCTAATGTTTCCAGTCAATTTTCCATTCAAAAAGTCAAATGACATTCCTTCCCTTCCGAGCCCTGCTATGCTCACAAACAGTGGTTTTACACCACATATGGGGTATCTGTGCACTCAGAAGAAATTGCCCAACGAATTTCGGGGTTCATTTTATTCGGGTGCCCTTGTGAAAATGAAAACATTGAGCCTAAAAGAACATTTTTGTGAAAATAAAGTACTTTTTCAATTTCACGGCTCGATGTATGAAGCACCTGGTGTTTTAAAATTCTCACCACCAATCTAGACAAATTCCTTGTGGAGGGTCCAGCTTTCAAAATAGGGTCACGTTTGGGGGTTTCCACTGTTTAGGCACATAAGGGGCTCTCCAACACGACATAGCGTCAGTAAACGATTCTAGCTAATTTTCCATTCAAAATGTCAAATGGCAAATCCCTCCCTTCCGAGCCCTGTCGTGCACCCAAACAGTGGTTTTTGACCACATGTGGGATATCAGCGTACTTGGGAGAAATTGCAAAAACAAATTTAGGGTCTATTTTCTGCTGTTACCTTTGTGAAAACTCAATATTTGAGGCTAAATAACATTTGTGTTGCAAAAAGTAAAATTTTTATTTTTTCCTTCCGCATTGCTTTAGTTCCTGTGAAGCACCTAAAGGTTAATAACTCCTTAATTGTTGAATAGTTGAGAAGTTCCGTTTTTGGAATGGTGTCACGTTTGGGTAGTTTCAGTCACAGTAGACCCCTCAAAGTCACTTCAAATGTGATGTGGTCCCTAAAAAAAGGATTTGTAAATTGTTGGAAAAATGAAAAAATTCTGATAAATTTTAAACCATTCTAAGTTCCCAACAAAAAAAAAATTGCTTCCAAAATTGTGCTGATGTAAAGTAGACAGTAGACAGGTGGGAAATGTTATTTATTAACTATTTTGTGTGATACACCTCTCTGGTTTAACAGTATAAAATTTCAAATTTTGAAAATAGCGAAATGTACAAAATTTTCACCAAATTTCCATTTTTTTCGAAAATAAACACAAAAATTATCGAACTAATTTTACCACTAATGTGAAGTCCAATATGTCATGAAAAAACAATCTCAGAATCACAGGGATCCATTGAAGCGTTCCAGAGTTATTATCTCATAAAGTGACACTGGTCAGAATTGCAATAATATACTGTCATTAGGTAAACAGGTCAGGATCGAGTTAAGCAACTATTAGTTCAATTAATCTATATAAAAAACAACTTTTTGTTTGAGAACATTTTCTTTAGTCTTGGAACGTATGCTAAAGGCAAACTAACATATGTAAGACCAATATGATTGCAAGCACTGTGGAGCTGAAGTGGGGCATCTTGTACATTCATTCATAATCTTGCATTGGGACCTCGAATGTCGCTGTGTGCTTGAGTCTTTACTGTTATAAGAGATGGTCTCTTAGCTCGTCATGAATTTTAATGAGAACCAACCACCAGGATTTTCATATAAGAAGTAAAGCCAGTGCCATACTGGCGTTAGCATGCTGAATCCAATCATAAATTTAGTTGAGATATTAAATGCTGGATTTCCCCCAAAAAACTTTCAAAGTTGCAGAAATTATTGCAGCAGTTGATTGACGAGTGTAGCGGAGCACGACTTTGTATGTAGGGTCCTCTTCTATATCTTCCTCCTCCTGTATTGCCCCCCTTTCTTTATTTATACTTTGTGCTGCTCTGCCATTGCCTCTGTTGGTGGCACGTGCACATTCCTATAGTAAAGTTGACGTCAATAAAATGTCGTTGGAGTCTTCGCATGCATGGATCACGATCTCTGGCACCATTTTAATGACGTCACTATGTAGACAACTATGATCTGCAGAGACGTGTGCGCAAATGACAAAAATTTAAACCTGCACATGCACTGTTGCCGCTATATTTGTCTCCACAGTGTCTTCAATAAAATGGCGCTGGAGATCGTGGTACATGAACGCACTGACTCCGTCACTGTTTAACTACATTACTATAGGAATGCATTGCAAAGTTTAAATAAAGAAGGGGCAAGCCAAGAGGAGGAAGATATACAAAAGGACCTGACCCAAAAAGTCACCCCCTGCTGCACTCATCAATCAACTGCTGAACTAATTTCTGCAAATCTCACATTGTCTAACATGAGACCAAGTATAATCAGACAGCTCAGACCTGCGAGCATGTTGCAATTGTCTGCGAGTCTTCGATCACTTGCACTCATACAAGTCTGTGTGCTAGTGAAACATCACACTGCACTCGTCATGTGCTCAGCATACATCTGAGTGCAGCATGATAAATGCCAAGGTCGGCAATGGAGGAGATGTAGAGATTAAGCTCTCCCACTTCTCCCCAGCTGTGATCTGATCACAGGATCGGATAACAGATACATGACACTCTGCTCACGCTCGCAACAGAGCCTGGGCCTAGGGTGCTGATGCTTTTGCAGCATATGCCAAACACTTATCAACCTGGCCAAAGGGGCCTTTCACACTTGCGTTTTTTTCTGATCTTCCAGATCAGGAAAAAACGCAAGTCTGAAAGGCCCCTTAGAGAAAGAAGCTTATTGGAGTTGAGATGGATAGATTGTTTTCTTTAGATGATTTGTGGTCCAGAGGGTGATGCATGCACTGATTTGTCTGTTTAATTATCAATTTCAATCCTTAACTAATAAACAGATACCTCAAGCCAATATTAACCCACAGTGGTCCTCCTCTCACAAGTACATTGCCGCAGTGGTGCAGTCCCATCGCCAAAGTGCTGACTAGCCCCAAGGCCTACTCAGTAAGTATATATAAAGGGATCTGTATGCTAGAGAACTCTATGCTATAGCACATAAAGATGTCAAAAGTCAGTTAATCTTATTTTATATCAAAATGTATTCCATTTTGATATATTTTGTGTAATGTCATATGATCTTTCTTATATTCATAGGGATCTCCGTGCACTTGATTCTTAACTATTATCATTTTTTTTTATCTCTTTTTAAATGCAAGTCTTATTCTAATTACATTCATTTTTATTCAAATCACAGATCTTTGATATGAGCACAGATTTCCATAACCTGCCTAACTAAGACATATGTTTATATTCAAGATGGCAGCAGAACTAAAAAGACTTGTTTTATAGGTGCCCCATAAATGGCAAATACAGTAAGGCATATTCACTCGTCTGTTAAATTTTTTTTAAGAATAAATGTGCCCATTCCACCAAATTCGGTCTATGTCCTATTCTGATCCATTTGTTACATATAATGGTACCTTTACACGCCGCTACCGAAAGGTAGAAACCGGCAGGTGTCGGAGACAATTGTACCTTTTACCTTCAAAACACACGAAGTGGCTGTCTCTGTACAGGGCGGCATATTTAACAGCTGACTAGTCACAATACACATTTGCTATAGCGTCCATGTATTAGCCAGCCTCCTGCGCTGGCTGGCCAATCATGATATTATTGCATTGTCCAATCACCGTACGAGCGTCGCGTAATACACTACTCTGTCATGCCTATGTAGTTACGGCGCACAATATGTATGCCCAGATTCCCTTGTGTAGCGGCGTGTAAATCAGGGAAGGTACTCCACAGAAGGTATCCTGCGGCACCCGTCGACACTTCCGGGGATCGAAAATACCTTCTGTGGAGCACCTTGTGGCGGCGTGTATTTGCGGCATCAGGTACCGTTAGGAACCGTTGAAAACGCGTACGTGCATGTGCGGTGCCTACCTGTTGCTACCTTCGGTAGCGGCGTGTAAAGGTACCATGATGTTTAAAGCTTTATTAGAAAAAAAAGAAGGGACAGTGAAGGTACCGATTTTAAACAGACCCGTTTTCTTGCAAATCGAAATTTATTTTACATTAATTTAAAAACAAAAATTAAATTTTTCTTCTTAAATATAATACATATTCTTTATTGCTATATAATGTGTGTGCATGTATATATATGTTATTTTTACAGTGGCATGCAAATGTTTGGGCACTCCTGGTCAAATTTACTGGTTGAAGATGAAATGATCTCTAAAAGGCATAAAGTTAAAGATAAAACATCTCCACTATATTTTAGATTAATATATATATATATATATATAATAGATAATATAATAGTATATATAATATAATAGATACTCTACCGTTCAAAAGTTTGGAGTCATTTATAAATTTCCTTATTTTTGAATGAAAAGCACATTTTTTTTCAATGAAGCTAACATTAAATGAATCAGAAATACACTCTATACATTGTTAATGTAGTAAAATGACTATTCTATCTGCAAACATCTGTTTATTAATGCAATATGTACAGTAAATAGGTGTATAGAGGCCCAGTGTTTTAATGGTACATTGTGTATGCTAATGGCTGATTAGAGAAGCTATAAAACTGACCTTCCTTTGAGCTAGTTGAGACTCTGGAGCATTACATTTAATTGTTCTATGAAAAAAATGGCCAGAAAAATAGAACTTTCACGTGAAACTTAACAGTCTATTCTTGTTCTTATAAATGAAGGCTATTCCGTACGAGAATTTGCCAAAAGACTGAAGATTTCCTACAATGGTGTGTACTACTCCCTTCAGAGGAGAGCACAAACATGCTTTAACCACAATAGAAAGAGAAGTGGGAGGTCCCGATGCACAACTGAGCAACAAGACAAGTACATTAGAGTCTCTAGTTTGAGAAATCGACGCCTCACAGCTTCTTACCTGGCAGCTTCATTAAATAGTACCCGCCAAAGGTCTGTAATGCTGTAATTGCTGCAAAGGGAGCATTCTTTTACGAAAGCAAAGTTTGAAGGAGAAAATTATTATTTCAAATGTAAATCATTATTTCTAACCTTGTCCATGTCTGGACTATATTTTCTATTAATTTTGCAATCATTATAATAAGATGATTCATGGAAAACACAAAATTGTCTGGGTGACCACAAACTTGAACGGTAATGTATATTTAAACTGTTAGAAATTGCAAATAGGAAAAGGGGCCCATTCAAAAGTTTGGGAAACCTTGGAGATTCGTATACTCAGAAAAACAGCTAAAAACAGCAGCCATGGGTTCTTCTAACCAGTTGCTTAGCACTCTGAAAATGGTGGAGATCCACAAATCAGGAGAAGGCTATAAGAAGATGGAAAAGGATTTTCATGTTGTGCTTTCCTCATTCTAACAGTAACTAAGAAATAGCAGTTAACAGGAACAGTGGAGGTCAAGATAAAGTCTGGTAGACCAAGCAAAATTTCAGTGCTTGTACAATTGATGAAAGGCAAATCAGAACCTCCACTTGGCTGCAAAACACGTTCAGGAACATTGAGCAGACTCTGGACTTGTGGTAATTGTTCATCTCCTTCATGGAGAGTCATAAGAAGAGAACCTCTGCTGCATCCTCACCATAATTGAACATCAGAAGTATGCAAAATAACATCTAAACAAGCCTGATGCATTTTGGAAATGTCCTGTGGACTGATAGGTTAAAATAAGTCTTTGGCCAGAATGATCAAAGGTATGTGTGCAGAAAAAAAGGACAGGAATTTCAGGAAAATAACATCTCACCACTCATTTAGAATGTGGGTGGATCAAACATGGTTTTGGGTTGTGTGGTAGCCAATGGCACGGGGAACATCTCACGGGAAGAGGGAAGAATGGATTCAATTAAATTTCAACAAATTCTTGATGCAAACATAACACCATCTGTAAAAAAGCTGAAGTTGAAAAGAGGATAGCTATTCAGAATGGATAATGGTGGTAATCACACACCCAAAATCCCCAATACAAGACATCAAAAGGTGCAAGTTGAAGGTTTTACAATGGCCTTCACAGTCCCTTGATCAGAACATTATTGAAAATAGGTGGCTAGACCTCAAAATAGTAGTGCATGCATGATGACCCAGAAATCTCACAGAACTGGAAGACTTTACCAAGGAAGAATAGATGAACGTCATTTAAACAAGAATTGAAAGACTTTTAGCTGGCTACAAAAACTGTTTATATGCTGTGTCACTTGCAAAAGGGGATGCTACTAGGTGCTAACCATGCAGGGTGCTCAAACTTTTCCATCATGTTAATTTCTTTTTTTAAATTTATTTTTTTTAAATGTTAAAGATGAAAATATTTTTGTTGCCTAAAATACAAAGGAAGTGTGTCATCTTTAGCTTTATGCCTTTTAGAGATCATTTCACCTTCAATTTGCTTAACTGTTCAAAATAACAATATTTTTTATTCACCAGGTGTGCCCAAACCTTTGCATGCCACTGTAAATGTATGTAAATGTATTCCTCAGGTGCTATTGACACAAAGTTCTCACCAGATGTCGGTAACAACCTAATCCAAACAGACAAAGATAACAAACCATAAATGTCTATATACAGTGCCTACAAGTAGTATTCAACCCCCTGCAGATTTAGGTGGTTTGATAAGATGCAAATAAGTTAGAGCCTTCAAACTGCAAACGAGAGTAGGATTTATTAACAGAAGCATAAATCTTACAAACCAAAAAGTTATGTTGCTCAGTTGAATTTGAATAAATTTTAAATATAAAAGTGTGGGTCAATTATTATTCAACCCCTCAAAACCACCAGCATTCTGTTTGGTCCCCCTAAAGTATTAAGAAGTAGTTCAGGCACAAAGAACAATGAGCTTCACATGTGTGGATTAATTATCTCTTTTGCCAGCCTTTTCTGACTATTTAAGACCCTCCCCAAACTTGTGAACAGCACTCATACATGATCAACATGGGAAAGACAAAGGAGCATTCCAAGGCAATCACAGACAAGATCGTGGAGGGTCACAAGGCTGGCAAGGGGTACAAAACCCTTTCCAAGGAGTTGGACCTACCTGTCTCCACTGTTGGGAGCATCACTCGGAAGTGGAAGGCTTATAGAACTACTGTTAGCCTTCCATGGCATGGACAGCCTTTGAAAGTTTCCTCCCGTGCCGAGGCCAGGCTTGTCCGAAGAGTCAAGGCTAACCCAAGGACAACAAGGAAGGAGCTCCGGGAAGATCTCATGGCAGTGGGGACATTGGTTTCAGTCAATACCATAAGTAACGTACTCCACCGCAATGGTCTCCGTTCCAGACGAGCCCGTAAGGTACCTTTACTTTCAAAGCGTCATGTCAAGGCTCGTCTACAGTTTGCTCATGATCACTTGGAGGACTCTGAGACAGACTGGTTCAAGGTTCTATGGTCTGATGAGACCAAGATCGAGATCTTTGGTGCCAACCACACACGTGACGTTTGGAGACTGGATGGCACTGCATACGACCCCAAGAATACCATCCCTACAGTCAAGCATGGTGGTGGCAGCATCATGTTGTGGGGCTGTTTCTCAGCCAAGGGGCCTGGCCATCTGGTCCGCATCCACGGGAAGATGGATAGCATGGCCTACCTGGAGATTTTGGCCAAGAACCTCCGCTCCTCCATCAAGGATCTTAAGATGGGTTGTAATTTCATCTTCCAACAAGACAAAGACCCAATGCACACAGCCAAGAAAACCAAGGCCTGGTTCAAGAGGGAAAAAATCAAGGTGATGGAGTAGCCTAGTCAGTCTCCTGACCTTAACCCAATTGAAAACTTGTGGAAGGAGCTCAAGATTAAAGTCCACATGAGACACCCAAAGAACCTAGATAACTTGGAGAAGATTTGCATGGAGGAGTGGGCCAAGATAACTCCAGAGACCTGTGCCGGCCTGATCAGGTCTTCTAAAAGACGATTATTAGCTGTAATTGCAAACAAGGGTTATTCCACAAAATTAAACCTAGGGGTTGAATAATAATTGACCCACACTTTTATGTTTAAAATTTATTAAAATTCAACTGAGCAATATAACTTTTTGGTTTGTAAGATGTATGCTTCTGTTAATAAATCCTACTCTCATTTGCAGTTTGAAGGCTCTAACTTATTTGCATCTTATCAAACCACCTAAATCTGCAGGGGGTTGAATACTACTTGTAGGCACTGTATTTAGTAATGTGTAATAATGAGAAATGAGACAGGGAAAAATTATTAAATACACATTCTGAAATGTATTTAGTACTTCATACAAAATTCTTTGTTGGGGATGACAGCTTCAAGAAGTATCCTGTATAGAGAAACTAGTCACATGCATTGCTTAGGTATGATTTTGGCTCATTCTTCCATCAAACACTCCTCAAATCCTGAAGGTTCTGTGGGCTCCTTCTATGAATTTTGAGTTTTAGTTCCTTTCATTAATTCACTATTGGATTCAGGTCAGATGATCAGTTCAGCCATTCTAGCAGCCTTATTTTCTCTCTCTGAATCCAATTAAGTTTGGCTGTATGTGTATTGTGTTTGTGAACATTGCCTTGATGAAATGCCCATCCTCGTTTCATTTTCATCATCCTAGTAGATGGCAGCAGATTTTTACCAAGAATGTCTTAGTACATTTGTCCATTCACCCTTCCTTCAATTATATAAAATTTACCAGTGCCTAATGCTGAAAAACAGCCCCACACCATGATGTTTCCACTCAAACTTCACTGTTGATATGGTGTTTCTGGGGTGATATGAAGTGCCTTTTGGCTTCCAAACATGGTGTGTATTATAGCATTGAAAGAATTAAATTTTGGGCTCATCTGACCAGAATATATTATCCCAGGCTTGTTTAAATATTCAAAGTAATGAGAAAATAGGTAGCACTCACCATCTTTGTTCCAACGTTGTTTAAAGGCATAGCAAGTGGATATACACATGGGGCAATGCTAAAGGACGACAGCCATTTAGTGCTTTACTCACACTTCAATGGGTCCTGTGCGAGCATAGCATGAAACGGCCATCGTCTATTAGCATTGCCCGCATTTGTATATACACCTGCTATGACTTTTTACTAAGTGTTATTGTGGGTGTATGCATCTGTTTTGTGCGATAAGCTGATCACTCTTTATTTTGCCTCTCCGAACCCTCCATAGGATTTTTGGTGCAGAACATTTTGTTTGGTTTGGACTTGTCTAAATTTTGTTCAGTAAACCTTAACAGGCTTAAACATGCTTTTTGTTTAGCAATGGAGTCTTTCCTGGTGAGTGTAGATACAAGCAATGTAGGTTAAGTGCATTACTTATTGTCTTCTTTAGAACAATTGTTCTTTCTGATTCCAGGTCTTACTGTAGCTCTCCACAGATAGTTGTTGGATCTTTGACAACTTTTCTGACAATTCTGTACACTCCTGTGTCTGATATCTTGCAGATAAAACCTCATGGTGACCTATTTATGTTGAAATAATGTTCTTTCTAGTTCTGGATTATGGTCCTAACAGTGCTCATTGGAACCTTCAGTAGTTTAGAGGTTCTTCTATAACCAATGCCATCAGTATGTTCTGCAACAATAGAGTTGCAAAGGTCTTGAGACAGCTCACTGGTTTTACCCATCATGAGATGATTCTTGTGTGACACCTTGGTAATGAGACACCATTTTATAGACAGCTTTTAATTGTTTTCACTAAGTTGCAGGATTGCTTTTAAACTACTGATAGATTTCAGCTGGTGCCATGACTGTCCATGGCTTTGTGCACTTCTTTATCATCATGTGTCCAATATTTTTTCGCTGTGTTTTTTCTGAGTATTACACATAACTTAATTTATGGACATATATGGTTTGATTACTTTGCCTGTGTGAGTGGGATGGGTTGTTCCCGCATCTGGTGAGGATTTCATGTCAATAACACCTTTAGAAATATATTTACTTTGCAAATTTATAACATGCTCAATAGTTATTTCACCGCTTTATATATTCTATAGTTATGTATTAAAATCTGTCTACAATAAAACTATGAGTCAACATGGACATATAATCAACCTATATATAAACTTTGGGAAATGATTGAGTGTTTAATATTCAGGTATGATATCTATTTATTTATACTGGGATGTGATCAAAATCTCTACTTACATTGGTGTATAATGAAGCTGCTGTAGGATCCCGGGTGTGCTCAATCCTCCAGGTGGTGTGCTCAGCTGAGCAACTAAGTAGAAGTGAAGAAATCACGTGATGCCTCGATACGGATAATACTGAAAAAACATATTTATTAGAATATCATTAAAAACAAGTAAAAACAAAAACACTTAATCTATATTAGATGAAGTGTTTCCTTGTTTTCATTGATGTTCTAATAAAGATGTTTTTTTCACTATTATCTGGATCGAAGCATCATGTAATTTCTTCACTTCTATTTTGAGAAAATATACTTTGGATATTAGGCTAGAGATGATACTTGTCCAGCACCCCCTCTCTCCAGCACATCCCAGTCCTGCTGCAGGTGATTGATAGGTCTCTTCCTATATACTCTCAGGATAGAGACCCGTCAACCACCTACAGTGGTGTAGGGACAAGCTGGCCGAGGGCGGAGATGGACTAGTCTGGAGTGATCTTGTGCCATATATGAAAACATCACCACCGAGGCTGGATGTTGACTGCACCAGTCAAATGGATGTATAGCACCTCACCACGCCAGAAAAAAAATACTGGCACACTAATGTGTGATTTATCAGGTAAGGATTGTTTGGCCCTATAACAATACCTCCAGCTACTTTTGTTTCGATTAATTGTGAGGTACACCCGTTAACATTTGGATCTTATAGAGCTGTTAACAGAGGATTACAATGGAGCCATTGTTTAACTATAGATAAACATTGAATTTATAAGTAAGTACTTCCAGCTATAATATAATCTTTCTGAATTCACTTTAAGCAGGAAGAGCTGAAAGATGATGATATGGACTGCATTGTTAACCACGATGAACTGACTGCATCGTTTGAAGACACCTCATCGGCTGCCGTCCAACCTCCTCCTGCACAGCAAGGCAGAGAAAACCTGCCACAGACAGAGGGTACAGATAATGTACAGGAGGGAGATCTAGGACTTGGGAGATATGACTTTTCACTTGACAGAGGATCATATCCCCCTCATTTCAGTCAGGCTGGGGGAAATGTACACCTGTAATGTACTATTTCAATGCAGATATTACTTGATATATTCTATGTCCTAGGTGAAAGAAGGGATTTTTTTATTATAATCCTAAAAGTGTTGCAACGACACAGAGCCAGCCATTTTCTAGTCAACAGTCCTAAAATGTAAAAGTCGGTTTACTAGGGACCAGTGACATAATTTAATACCTCAAATAAGTTGCTTTTTATGGTGTGTAAAGTTTGATAGAATGGGGTCTCCATTAGGAAATTAGAGTTTGGGTTTTGAGACTTCCAATGATCACTAGAACAATCTGGGTGCTCTGACCAGGGGCACATACTTGCTTTTTTCTTTTGCTTCTGCCTTTGCAAGCAATACTATTTTCCCTGCCAGTAAAGTCTCAATTCCTTTAAATAATATATAAAAGTGCACTTATATATCACAGCTATGCATATTTATGTTCCTGTTTGTCTTCTGACCATATAGTTGTCACGTGTATATATATATAGTAGAATAATAATGTGCCTGAGATGCAAATAAAGACCATGTAAACCAGTAGGATAATTAAGTTTTTGTTGTACCTGATCATTGGCCTATATAAAGATGATGCCACCAGTAAATGATCAAAAATGTTGGTTTTAAGCCAATTGGATTGTCTACGAAGCCTAAAAATCATTGTTGTCAGCATCAGACCTTTGCACGTGATAATGGATATATATATATATAGAGGCCGCATTGGTTGATGTAAAAAGGACGTCAAACAAGTAGCAATGGACTTGTCAGTGTGTGTGTATATGCATGTACACACAAATATATATGTATATATATACAGTATATGTATATAGATACCCTATTGTTTTCAAAGTTTGGGGTCACTTGGAAATTTCCTTATTTTTGAAAGAGGAGCACATTTTTTTTAAATGAAGCTAACAATAATATATATATATAATTATATATCAGAAATACACTCAATACATTGTTAATGTGGTAAATGACTTGGTAAATGACTATTCTAGCTGCAAATGTCTGCTTTTTAATGCAATATCTACATAGTTGTATAGAGGCCCATTTCCAACAACACCACTCCAGTGTTTTAATTTTCATGTGTTTGCTAATTGTGTAAGAAGGCTAATGGATGTTTAGAAAACCCTAGAAAACCCTTGTACAAGTACTGTATGTTAGCACAGCTGAAAACAGTTTGCCTGAGTAAAGAAGCTATAAGGCTGGCTTCTCACTTGCAGATGCATCTGCAGCGTTTTGCAGATGCATCTGCAAGTATCAGCATGCAGACCGTGGCCCCTATGTTTATAATGGGGCGCACCGCGGTCTGAAAGCACTCATTCATTCCTATATGTGAACCGTCCGCAGGCGGATGCCTGCTTACAGATCACACACTCCCGCCCGCACCATGGACGCGAGATGTCGCGTCCATGGTGCGGGCGGGAGTGTGTGATCTGTAAGCAGGCATCCGCCTGCGGACGGTTCACATATAGGAATGAATGAGTGCTTTCAGACCGCGGTGCGCCCCATTATAAACATAGGGGCCGCGGTCTGCATGCTGATACTTGCAGATGCATCTGCAATACACTGCAGATGCATCTGCAAGTGTGAAGGCAGCCTAAGAACTGACCTTCCTTTGAGTTGAGAATCTGGAGCATTACATTTTTGTGTTCTATGAAACTCTCAAAATGGCCATAAAAAGAGAATTTCCATGTGAAACTCGACAGTCTATTCTTGCTCTTAGAAATGAAGGCTATTTCATGCGAGAGATTGCCAAGAAACTGAAGATTTCCTACAATGGTGTGTATTACTCCCTTCAGAGGAGAGCACAAACAAGCTCTAACCAGAGTAGGAAGAGAAGTGGGAGGTGACTCCGGGATGGTGGCCTTCAGGGCAGAGTGGCAAAGAAAAAGCCATATCTGAGACTGGCTAATAAAAGGAAAAGATTAATATGGGCAAAAGGACACAGAAATTGTACAAAGGAGGATTGGAAAAAGGTTTTATGGGAAGATGAATCAAAGTTTGAGGTGTCTGGATCACACACAAGAACATTTGTGAGACGCAGAACAACTGAAGAGAAAATTACTATTTAAAATGAAATTCATTATTTATAACCTTGTCAATGTCTGGACTATATTTTCTATTTATTTTGCAACTCATTTGATAAATAAAAGTACGAGTTTTCATGGCAAACACAAAATTGTCTGGGTGACCCCAAACTTTTAAACGGTAGTGTATATATAGTAAATAGAAAAACAGTCATGCTCCAACCTGTTGAGAACCTTGAAATTGTTCCAGAAAAAGTATTTATTTCGGAAGATTATTGCAATTACACATGTTTAGTTGTGGACATGTTTATTTCCTTTATGTGTATTGGAAAAACACAAAGAGAGCAGAAGAAAAAGCAAATTGAACATAAAACCCCCAAAATGGGCTGGACAAAATTTGTGGCACCCTCAACTTAATATTTGGTTGCACACCCTTTGGAATAAATATCTGCAATCAATCACTTCCTATACTTATCATCAAGCTTCTTACATCTCTTCACTGGAATTTTGGGCCACTCTTCTTTCATAAAATGCTTCAGGTCTTTCATATTTGAAGGGTGCTGTCTCCCAACAGCAATTTAAGATCTTTCCACAGATCAATGGGATTTAGATCCAGACTCATTGCTGCCACTTCAGAACTCTCCAGCACTTTTTCCATCCATTTCTTGGGGTCTTCTTGAAATATATTTGAAGTCATTGTCCTGTTGGAAAACCCTTGACTTAAAATGCAAACCCAGCTTTCTGACATTGGACACTACATTGCAACCCAAAATCCTTTGGTAATCTCCAGATTTTTATGATTCCTTGCAAAACAACCCCAAATCATCTTTGAACCTTCACCATATTTGACTGTAGGTACCTTGTTCTTTTCTTTGTAGGCCTTTTGGCGAACAGTAGAATGATGTGCTTTACAAAAAAGTTCTATCTTGGTCTCATCTGTCCACAAGACACTTTGCCAGAAGGATTTTGTCTAACTCACGTACAGTTTAGCAAACTGCCATCTACCTGTTTTATGTCTCTGTGTCAGCTATGAGGTCCCCCTGGGTCTCCTGCCATAGCATTTCATTTCATTCAAATGTTGGTGGATAGATCACACTGACACTGGTTCACCCTGAATCTGCAGGACAGCTTTAATTTCTTTGGAAGTTGACTGGATCTATCTTATCCAACATCCAGACTATCCTACGTTGTAACCTTTCAGCAATTTTTCTCTGTCGTCACATCTAGGGAGAATAACTACAGTGCCATGGGTTGTAAACTTTTTGATTATGTCGCACACCATGGAAAAAGGAACATCACGATCCCTGGAGATGGACTTGTAACTTTCAGATTGTTGATCTTTTTCAAAAATTATGGTTCTCAAGTCCAGTTCTTTTCTAGTCTTTCTGTTCTATATTTTTATGTGGCATATTGCCCACACCTGTTACTTGCCACAGGTGAGTTTGAATGAGCATCACATGCTTTAAACAAAATTGTTTACCCACAATTTTGGGAAGATGCCAACAATTTTGTCTAGCCCATTTTTTGGGGTTTTGCGTGAATTATGTCCAAGTTGCCTTTTTTCATTTTTTTTGTGTTGTTCCACTATACTGTATCTAAAAGGAAATACGTGAGTATAGCAAAACATGTGTAATTGCAATAATCAAGAAATACTTCATTTTCTGGGAGTACACTTTTAAGGGGGCAAACAACTTTTCGCCATGAATGTGTATATATACTCATATAAATCAAGATTAAAACAGTCGTTCATATTTCAGATTTTGTTGTGAAAACCATAGTGACCTTTATTACTTATATTTAAGGTAAAATGTATACCTTGCAATCTGGCTATAAGACATATAACAGATATTTAGAAGTACGCATAAATGGTCCTGATAGTTAAATCTTAACTTTAAGTAAGGCTGAACTCATGCCACCTTTCATAGTCTGTAAACGGACGGCAATGCACAGACTGACTGGAAATCTCTGGCCTGAACTAACCGCCTCTTATATGTTTATAACATGTTTATAATAATGTTGGTTAAGGTCACGTGACTCGCGATGGGCATAGTGTTTTGGCATAGTGATCTTCATATATACCATGAAACATGGACTTATGGATTCAGCCTAGCAAATGATATATGAATGTAAATAGCAAAAGTATGAATACAAATCTAAGGTTTTGTTCACATCTGCATCAGGGTCACCTTTTACAAAATTAAGTGAAGATTTCTTAATATTAGATGTGAAAAAATAATACTGCATGCAACTTTGCTTCTCCGTTATAGCGTTATGGCACCGGACACCTTGACACAACCCAGTAGACCCAATTATACGTCACTGTGGTCTTTGAGGAGATGCTAGTTTGTGATGAGTGACAGATATGGCTGAGTATTGTGGCTTCTATTATAAATGTAAAAGGGATATGGCCCCAAGTTTTTACTAAGTTAAAATGTAGAAAACTTTTCAGGTCACCTGTAACCTTAATCGTGCACGGAGAAGTCCGCCGGAAAATCCAAAAAATCAAGTAGTCCAGTACGTCAGGTGAAAGGACTCAAGATTTATTCCTATAAATCAGTAAAAACATTGTATAACACGGTGCTCATAACCTCTGGCTATGAGTAAGAGGGATTTCCCTCGAAACGTTTAAATCAATGCCATGAGTTACTCCACTATATCTGAATGAGCACCTTGTTATACCAGGTTTTTACTAATTTGGAGGAATAAAACTTGAGTTCTTTTACCTAACGTGCTGAACTACTTGCTTTTTTGGACCAAACTTTTGCTACCTCATCTGAGAGCAGCATAATGTAGAAAAAAAGGCCTGATTCCAGCAATACATCACTTAGATTACTTGGTGCAGCAGTTGTGACACAATGAGAGTTCTTAGATGTAGTATGAAGCAGAGCTGAGAAAGCTAACATCACAGCTTTCTGTGTACAATGTCTATAGACAGTGAGCTGCGTATCACAGCTGGGGAAATGGTCAAACTAGATCTCAGGCACTGGGTCTAGCCGATGCAGTACAATCAATGATAATCTACTAGTGCTAAAGTAAACATTGCAAGTGAACAACAGTACACAGCTCATAAGAGACACCTAACTGAAATCTGTGTTTTAACCCCTACCATATCTTGTAACCAGATTACATTAAAAAAAAAACTGCTGACAGATTCCCTTTAAGCAAAAATGCAAATGTGAACAGTTCTTTGAATTGTCTGAAATAATAATAGAAAGAGAAGAATTGTAAGTAGTTTTATGGCTAAAGTATATGCAGGAAAGTAATTAGAACTCAGAATAAATTTCCCTAAAAATATTATAATGCACAGAACTAAGGAAAACGAATTCTAAATCTTACATTAAGGAATTTTCCTTTATGTCAAGCTATTGCTGGAGCATGACATGAGTTCCCAGTCATTGGGCATCCAACTCTCAGGGCGCCTACAGATCTTCACAATGAAGGGGCACAGCACCAGATAAACTCTGCAGCTTCTTCAGAGTCTTTATATGACTTGCAGCATTACTGGTTTGCTGCAGGGCAACTGCAATAACTGCAATCTGTCTCTTTGCTTATGGGATTAACAGGCTGGACCGCCATCAGGACAAAGGGTGGCAGACTCAGAAGCCAATGCTATACAGTAAGTGCAAAAAATGAGACAAGCTCCAGACACAGTCCTCAATTACTGTTCTGCCCTTTCCTATAGAAGCACCATGCTTATTATAGCAAAGGCCGGAACTACAGATGCATCTCAATAAATTAGAATATCATCAAAAAGATAATTTATTTCAGTAATTCAATACATGGAAGAGAAATACATATATTACCGGTATATAGAGTCATTAAAGAGAGATCTATTTCAATAGCTTTTCGGTTAATGTTGATGATTATGGCTTACGGCTAATGAAAACCCAAAAGTCATTATCTCAGAAAATTTTAATAATTAACACCTGCAAAGGCTTACTAAGCATTTAAAATGGTCCCTTAGTCTGATTTAGTAGGTTACACAATCATGGGGAAGACTGCTGACTTGACAGATGTTCAGAAGGCAGTCATTGACACACACCACAAGGAGGGTAAGCCACAAAAGGTCATTGGAAATCAAGGTCCCAGAGTCTGGAGGAAGAGTGAAGAGGCCACAATCCAAGCTGCTTGAGGTCTAGTGTGAAGTTTCCACAATCAGTGATGGTTTGGGGAGCCATGTCATCTGCTGGTGTAGGTCCACTGTGTTTTATCAAGACCAAATTCAGCACTGCCGACTACCAGGAAATTGTAGAGCTCCTCATGCTTCCCCCTGCTGACAAGCTTTTTGATGATGGAGATTTCATTTTCCAGCAGGACCTGGCACCTGCCCACACTGCCAAAAGTACCAATACCTGGTTTACCAACCACAATATCACTTTGCTTGACTGGCCAGCAGACTTGCCTGACTTAAATCCCATGGAGAATTTATGTGGTCTTGTCAAGAGGATGAGAGACACCAGATCCAACAATGTAGATGAGCTGAAGGCTGCTATCAAAGCTACCTGGGCTTCCATAACACTTCAGCAGCCACAGGCTAATCCCCTAAATACCACGCCGCATTGATGCAGTAATTCATTCAAAAGGATCCCTGACCAAGTATTGAGTGCATTTACTGTACATACTTTCCTTTAGACCAACACTTCTGAGTTAAAAATCATTATTTCAGTTGGTCTTATATAATATCCTAATTTTCTGAGATGATGACCTTTGGGTTTTTCATTGGCTGTAAGCCATAATCATCAATATTTACAGAAATAAACACTTGATATAGTCACTCTGTAATGACTATATAATATATGCTTTTCACTTTATGTATTAAATTACTGAAATAAATGATCTGTTTGATGATATTCTAATTCATTGAGGTGCACCTGTAATTATTCTCTGCTCAGTGAAGATCATATATCGCAAAATTTCACAAATATAATCTTTATCCTGCATTTCCATATTGTAATTCCCCTCCACCAAAAACCTTTCCCTGAAGGCCCCCTAAATGTATATAATGGGGCACTAGATGGAGTAGATGACCTGTGCGGTGGAACGCTAACACCCCTGGCCATTAATTGTACGGGGTCCAGACATTTATTATGGCAGCCAGGCTGATGAGGGTCCAGAAGTTGAACATATACAGAAGAACATCACTTTATGAGGGATGAAGATTTGTATAATGGTTTTGGTACTTTTATTCTAAAATATTGCCTGCGTCGCTGATTATCTGTGACCCTCAGTACACCTCAGATGAGCACAATAGCTAAATTAATTCTTTTATTTCACATTTATAAAAGTTATGCCTTTTCATTGTATAATAGAAAATAAATCTGAATATAAAGATATAAACTGTAAACTGATTTAATGGAGCATATACTAACAAGTGTAAGAAATTCCATGAATACCATCTATAAATGATTCATTCCTTCTGTAAAATAAACAGCTGTGTAAATTGTATATTTAAAAGCATTGAAATAAGATCAAGGATTTAGTAGATTAATATGATGTGTTCCTGGCACATTCATTGCCTGCCGCTGTCATAGTCAGTATCACCCCGGTTATATAAAGAACCTGTGAACTCTGTGGACTCTTTTCAAGCTTGTAAGAAATAAATAGGAGAGTAATGAAACCAGATAGCCTTCACATACCGGCATTTTTATTTTCTGTTTATTTCATCTTTTTAGTTTTTCCTAACCTTTTTACAATTAAAATCCTGATGCTTCTCTTAAAACAGCTACAGCGCTAAATGATGCGATCCAGTTATCAGAAGCCTCCAGTAGCTTTACATTATTAAATGCAGATTTATCCAGTACCCATGACGCCTAATGGAAATCAAGAACTAAGGTTTTTGTATTTTCTGTGAGCAACATACTGTAGAAACAAGACCCTCATTCCAGTAATGTCACTTGCTGTAGTTGTGATAAAATCACTGATTTATCAGCAGGAGATTATCATCAGTTAAATGCTGCCATGTAGTTCTCCATGTTAATGAGCTCTGTATAACTCTGCCGCACCACCGATTGGTATCTTTCTGTCTATGCACAGTATGCCTAAAAATCTGCCAATCAGAGGTGTGGGTGGGCTACACAGAGCTCAGAATTCAGAGAACTGGTAGATCTGCAGAAGATAAAACAGTGATTTTATCAAAACTAAAGCAAGCAGCCCAGCTATTGAAACTTTGCTGAAATCATGTTTTCAGCCCCTACATCATGCTACACTCCGATGGGGTAAAGGCTTGTAGCAGATTCTCTTTAATAATAAATACATATTCACTAAACTCCCCCAACCACCCACCCAACACCCTATCCTCTAGTGATAACTGCAGGTAGTTTTTAGTAGTTTACCTAATGATACTCTTAAATAATAAAAACAGAAAAAATTTATAAAATGCATAAAGCCCTTAAAAAACGTATATCTTGAGGTGGGGGGCTTCATCTCAGCAATAGTAGGGTGCCAATCTCCGCTTCAAGGAAGGCTACAGCCTTTTTCATGGGGTCTTATCTTGAAGGGAACCTGTCACCTGTTTTGGGGGTTATAAACTGTGCCCACCATCTTTAACATGGTGTAATTGGGATTCCTGCATGCCCCTGCATACCTCATAAAACAAATTTTATGTGTTCCCCATTTATTGTAAATTACTTATTAAGGGTCAGATGGGGTGTGGCACACACTGTCATCAGGGCTGCCCCTCTGCAATGCCAACTTCACCCTGCTCCATGGAAAACCTGACGCTCCTCTGTACACAATGACAGCGAAGTCATTCACAAGTCCCGCACCTGCACAGTGACTCTCTGTGCCCTTTTGAAGCCGCACAGTGACCGAAGTCTCGCGAGACGTGAATGACGTCACTGTCATTCACTCAGGAGAAGTGGGTTTTCTGTGGAGCGGGGCGGTGTTGGCGTGGAGGAGGGCGGCTCTGACCACAGTGTGCCGAACCCCATCTGATCCTTAACAAGTAATTTACAAACAGCTCGGGACAGATTAAACGTTGTATTCAGAGGTATGCTGGGGAATATCTGGGGATATAAAGGGGTTACAGGTACCCCAATTACACCATGTTAAAGGTCGTGGGCACAGTTTATAACCCCAAATATAGGTGACAGGTGCACTCCAATTAGATTATTCACCCTATCCTACTAATCTCTGGACACTTGTTTTGATTCCCCCAGCCTGGCTCCCCATGTGCTCTGTATTATTTACAGGAATAGTTTTCCCTTTTTAGATGCAATATATTAATGTTAGTTTTTAATCCTTTTGCACTACATTTTTTGCTGTTGCAAGGAATGTTTAGAATAAATGATTAACAAAGATATCAGTCTTTAAAGGGCTTAATGGACTTTTTCTGAATTTGATAACTGCAGGTTGCCTTAATATTATGGTTTAACCCAGGGTCTCAAACTCCAGGCCTCGAGGGCCGCACACAGTCCAGGTTTTCAGGATATCCATAGCATTTGACAGTTGGCAATCAAATGACCAACTGTCAAATTCTAAGGGAATCCTGAAAACCTGCACTGTGTGCGGCCCTCGAGGCCTGGAGTTTGAGACCCCTGGTTTAACCCTATGTTATAAAAAATGAAGCTAATGTAATAAGTAAATAAGCAATATCTCCAAAAGGTAATCCCCCTAATATATCATGGAAACATAGATTTATTCCAGTAGCAGAACATACGTTGTATTTTTTCACAAGAATTCTGGAGAATAATCCTTAAATACTCGTTAAACACAATTAATATTATTGGAAAAACATATCTATAGTCGATTTTTCCACTTTTTTGGCATTATCGAAAAAGTGTCATGACAATGTCTTGGGACATTTTCAGAATGGGCAACACATCAGATATATCTATAAGTTGGAAGCAGAACAAAAAAAACACCAGATGCAAAAAAACTGATCAGATCTCAAAAGATTCACCTTGATTAATTCTGAATTTTTCTGAATTTTTTCCAAGTGTTATCATTGTTGATTTTACTCTGACCTTTGATGTGAATGGCAGAGGCACCGTGACCAAGAGTTGTTTTAGGCCACAATGTGTGAATTTTCATCACGCAGAAGTGCAAAATGTGTTCCAGTTGAAGAATTAGTAAAGATAAGGTCATTGTAATATTGTGTTACAAGTACAATAGGTCAACAGAACTGCTTGAGCCTAGTTATATCATTGTTTTCTAATTAATTGTTGGCAGCTACTTTGAAGTTGATAGGACCATATTGCTCTTGCAAACGAACCTGTCATATTTGTCTAAGTACGAGAGACGAGATGGGAGGAGCTGTGCAGAAAACAGATTGCGGGAATTTTTAACGACATTGTTGGCAGCAGTGCCTTCGAGTTGGCAGTAAATGATGATTCTGCTTAATCAGGTCATATTTCCCAAATACGCCAACAGTTTAATAACGATCAATTTTTCTAACACATTTGATAATCTACTCATTCAAATAAACATTGAAGGGAATGAAAGCAAAACTTGAGCAAATTGAAGTATTGTACAATATGTGCACAACTATATGTCTATAGTAATTTACAATATAAGCCCAATATAAATCAGACCTATGGGTTTCGATTCATCATTAACTTTGTGCCTATTTTTTGTCAGGTTCTAGGTGTATTGCACCTTTTTTTGTATGCACCCAGTTCATTATTCAATTTGTGCCTTTCTTGAAGTCTTTTTCTGACGAAATTTTTTGTTTTCCACTTTGTAAGTAGAGTCTAGAAATTCCAGATGTTAAAGCTTGACTCATCAAATACAACTTTTTAAAAAGTTACACAATTTTTATTAACTTGTTCATTTTTATACTGTATTTTTCAGATTGTACGACATACTTTTATTCTCCCCAAAATGCTCGGAAAATGGGGGTACATCCTATAATCTGAAAATAGCTTAACGGGAAGTGCAGTGGCAGTGAAGTGGGGTCACAGGAGGCAGGGCCACCACTGAAGGAAATCGGTGGTGGCACAAGTGGGATAATGCTGCTGGCCTGAGGCTGGGAGGAAGAGGTGTCACAGAGGCGTGATGCGGGCGCCATTAATCTCCAGGTAGTGGACATGATGGGCAAATGGGCATCAGCAAAATGGCTGTGGAGGCAAGTGCACACACAGATTGAGATCTCAGAGACATGAGATCTCAATCTGCGTATGCACTGCCTCCACAGCCAGTTTACTGGAGTTGATTGCATCGGAAGCAATGTAATCACAGATTGAGATCTTGGCTCTCTGAGATCTCAATCTGCATGTACGCTTCTTCCGCAGCCACTTTCCTGATGCCCTTCACATCCACTGCCTGAATCAATAGCACCTGACCGTGGCGCCCCTTCCTCTCCTCCCAGCATCGGACCTGCAGCTTTACCTGAATCATGCTAACACTGACTTCCTTCAGCAGCGATCCTGTCTCCTGTGACTTGGCTCCACCACCACTACACCCCCCTTCCTGGTAAACTATATCTGAATAATAACACAGACTCTCGGATTATAAAACAGACCTCTTTTTTCAAAATTTTTTTTTTCTATTTTTAAATTTGAGGTGTCTTTAAATCTGGTGCATATTGTAATCCGCAAAATACGGTAATGAACATACATGGTGTTCCCTTGTCTTTTGCATACCATTTTTTCTCTTTATATAAAATTGCAACATTTGGTCACAGCTTCATTCTAGTCCCACCTTGGTGTATTTTTGAGTACATTGGGATTGAGTTCTCAGCTTGATGAAATGAGGCACTTCAGTCTCACCAGATTAAGCTGAAAAAGTCTATTTGGACTTTGTTCTATTGGCCGGATGGTATGTTTTCATCAGTTGTGGATATGGTGCTTTTTTGCTTTGACTTGTCTGTAAACCTGCAGATTTGTAGTAAGATCTGCAGCGTATGAACGAAGAATTGACATGCAGCAGATTTTTTCCGCACAAAACTATCTATAGCACATCTGCTGCAGAAAAACGCAGCATTGGCACTGGTCTTCTCAGATCCCATAGACTTTGCTGATAAAACACGCTGCTGCAAATTTAGTGCAGATCTGCTGCGTATAAGCACCAAATATGGGGCAAAATCTGCATTAAATCTGCACCGTGGCCACATAGCCTAAAGGTTCATACACATCTACATAATAAAAATCGGTCCCATTTTCATCCCAGAAACATTGAATGAGTTAAATGTGTTTGGTATTATTCAACACAAAAACAATAAAATATCACCCATAAACTAAAGCGTAATAAATGGTATAAAACATGAACAGATAATATTTCAGTTAAAATTTAACAAGATACTAAAAAAAATTATACAGGACAAAAAATCACTTAGAAAATGCTGCTTAGGCTGAAGGCACACTGTTGTGCATCAAACACAGAGTGTGTTTGATGCACGACAGTGATGCGAGTGTAAGGCGTGTTTTTGGTTGAGTGTGGTGCGTGTGGTGAGTGTGCATGGCTGTAAGTGTGTATGGATGTAAGTGTGCTGCGAGTGTGAGGTGTGAGTGCATGTGTGGTGCGTGTGAGTGTGATGCTGTCCATGGTCCTGAAGCAAACTTCAGGTCCGTAGACAGCATTTTCTGTGATTTTAAACTGTGCGGCTGTGAAAGCTGCTGAGTTAAAATTTGCCAGTTTGCTGGTACAGTAATCAATGATGTGTCAGCGCTGTCATAGCAGTGCTGACACATCATAGTTAAAAACTCAGGTGGTAATAAAAGATATAAGTTCAAGGGCGTATGCTGTTAGCGTACGCTATTGGCGTAAGTACCAGGGACAGCTCACCAGTTCTACAGCACTGCCGCTGGTCCTCTACACAATTTACCAACAGGACCAGGACAGTACCCTCAGTGCTGAAGCAGACCGGCTTTTATAAAACTGAAACTAAAACCCGACAAATGCCGGGATCAAATTAAAACTGCTATTAACCCCTCAAATGTCAGGGTGGAATGTCACCATGTGTACACAGAGTGTACACACTCTGTGTACACATGATGGCAACACACAACAGCACATTAATCCTTCATATACCAGCTTTTATTAGCCGCATCTGCAGGCTCTGTGCTGACATGCAGCGCAGAGCTTGCAGAGGGGGATAATGATTAATAAGCCCTAGAGCTTTAATCTTTTTTTAACACCAGAGTTTTTTACAATGATGTGTCAGCGCTGCTGTGATAGTGCCTACACATTATTGATTACTGTATCGGGAAACCGGCACATTCTAACTTGGCGGCTTTGACAGCCGCTAAGTTTGAAGCAATTTTGACAGCACACTCGTGCGACTATTGCACGGTGTGCTGTATGTATGAGTTTGACTCGCACCCATATACTTTTAATGGGCACTCGCGCATGCTGCAATTACACTCGCATTTCCATCGCAATGCGAGTGTAATGCAAGAAAATTGCATTGATGTGACCTGTATCATTTAAAGATACAGGTCCGAGTGCAATGCGATTTTTTCTTGCATTACACTCGCGCAAGTCTCATGCCAGTGTGTTTCTAGCCTTAGAGAAAGGTGTTTCATTATGTAGATTCATCTTAATAAAATTCATCATTCTTGACTCTGAAAAAACTTTTTGTAGGGCAATGCTGCTATCGAGAATGTATTGTTAAAGTCGAGTGATAAAAGAGAAAACACATTTGATAGAATCAGTATTGAACATTTGTATACAATCTTAAAGGGAACCAACCACCCCCAATGACCCCCCCGGACTATTAATATCAGTCCCTACACACAGCACATACATGTGCTGCACTGTTTTTTGCTAAATAAACTGTTTTTTAAAACTAAAGATAATGATTTTTAAAGTTTAAAACGGAACGACGGTTGGGCGGGACTTATCTGTGGAAACCGCCGAGATCTGATGTCAATCATCTTCCCTGTCTCCCCTCGCAGCATTGAAGTTCAGCCCTTTGTGCAGCGTCACAGCCCTGTGCACGGGCTCGCATGCCCGTGCACACGTCATCATCTACAGCCGGGAAGCGAGCGCGCGCTCTGTCTTCCATAGCCGAGCGCAGGAAGACACGAGCGGATCCCTGCAGTCGAATCCTTCTTCTGCGCATGCGCGCGGCAGTCGCGTGCTCGGCTCTAATTCCTTCTGCGCATGCGCGCGACTGCCGCGCGCTCGTGCTCGCGCCTCTAATTTAGTGCTCGCGCCGGAGGCTGGCTTCCCTGCGCGAGCTTCATTCACCGTGAAAGCCCCGCCCCCCCGACCTGCCGGTCTTCCCGCCTTGCTGTTCAAAACACTGGCGCTTCTACTGCATCAGGCTTCTCTAATTAACTGGTATTGGGGGCTGTGTATGGATGGATGGGGTCTTACTAGGGGGGGCTGTGTATGGATGGATAGGGGTCTTACTGGGGGGGGGGGGGGGCTGTGTATGGATGGATGGGTGGTCTTACTAAGGGGGGCTGTGTATGGATGGATGGGGTCTTACTAGGGGGGGGCTGTGTATGGATGGGGTCTTACTAGGGGGGGGCTGTGTATGGATGGATGAGGTCTTACTAGGGGGGGGGGCTGTGTATGGATGGATGGGTGGTCTTACTAGGGGGGGCTGTGTATGGATGGATGGGGTCTTACTAGGGGGGGGCTGTGTATGGATGGATGGGGTCTTACTAGGGGGGGGCTGTGTATGGATGGATGGGTGGTCTTACTAGGGGGGGCTGTGTATGGATGGATGGGGTCTTACTAGGGGGGGGCTGTGTATGGATGGATGGGGTCTTACTAGAGGGGGGCTGTGTATGGATGGATAGGGGTCTTACTAGGGGGCTGCTGTGTATGTATGGATGGATGGGTGGTCTTACTAAGGGGGGCTGTGTATGGATGGATAGGGGTCTTACTAGGGGGGGGCTGTGTATGTATGGATGGAGGGGTGGTCTTACTAAGGGGGGGCTGTGTATGGATGGATGGGGACTTACTAGGGGGGCTGTGTATGGATGGATAGGGGTCTTACTAGGGGGGGCTGTGTATGGATGGATGGGTGGTCTTACTAAGGGGGGCTGTGTATGGATGGGTGGGTGGTCTTACTAGGGGGGGCTGTGTATGGATGGATGGGGGTCTTACTAGGGGGGGGGGCTGTGTATGGATGGATGGGGTCTTACTAGGGGGGGGCTGTGTATGGATGGATGGGGGTCTTACTGGTGGATGGATGAATGGGGTCTTACTGGGGGGGGGGCTGTGTACGGATAGATGGGGGGGCTTACTGGGGGGGTCTGTATGGATAGATGGGGGGCTTACCGGGGGGTCTGTATAGATAGCTGGGGGGCTGTACGGATAGATGGGGGGGCTGTTTGCAGTGATGCCAACACACGTGCTGTAGTCAGTACTTTTTGTTCACCTCTGCTTCCGTCTACAACACTGAACCATTCGGGTTCCCTATTACATTTACTACCCAACTATTCTCACGGACTCACGACATCAGCGGCCTTTGTTTGTCGACTAGCACTGAGCGCGGTTCATAAGCTCCCTAAAGCTGCGTTCACACTGGGCGTATTTGCGGCGCTTTTTTGCGCACGTATTTCCCCCCAAAGCGCACATGCGTCTGCGTGTCACAGCAAAGTGAATGCACTTGCACTTTTGCTGTTCACACGCAGCGCAATTTTCGGCCGCGCTTTTTTGGGAGAAAGCGCGCACGTAAAAAGAATGAACATGTTCATTCTTTCTGCCTTTTTACGTGCGCCTTCTCCCATAGGCCCCATTTTAATCCCTGGAATTACGCATCGCCATTCAGACGATGCGCATTCCAGCGCGGGGCAAGGGGTATGTGGAGGAAATTATGTCACACAGGAACAGCCCCAGGGACAGCAGGAACAGGAAATCCCATCATTTTGGGATTCCTACTTTCCCGTGGCTGTCCCTGGGTCCCACCGCACCCGCCGGCCATTATCCAATTATCCAGCTTCCCCTGTGTCCTGTCCCCGCTCCGTCCAGCCCCCCCCCCCGGGTGTCCGGCCTGCACCCCCCATACCGGTCCCCGCCATCCACCCGCCCTCCTCCTTCTATAGTTTTTCTGCCGGCAGGCTCATGCGCCCGCCGGTCAAGCTGCAGACCCCCTCCCCCCTGCTCGTACCCACCCCCCAGCCCCGCTCACCTATTCCGGTCCGGCGGGCTGCACACGCCGGTGCACCGGCTCGCACCGTCGGCCTCCTCTGCAGTCTCCGGTGTGGCCCCTCTTCTACTCAGGGGCTCCTCCTCATCGGTGGGTAAGTATGGATGAATGGGTGGATGGATGGGTGAATGGATGTATGTGTGCATGGATGTGCGTGCTTGGATGTGTGCGTGCTTGGATGTGCGTGCGTGGATGTCAGCGTGTGTGCGTGCGTGGATGTGCGTGCGAAGATGTGTGCGTGTGTGGATGTCAGCATGCGTGTGTGGATGTCAGCGTGCGTGCGTGGATGTCAGCATGCTTGGATGTGCTTGCGTGGATGTCAGCGTGCGTGCGTGAATATGTGCGTGCTTGGATGTGCGTGCGTGGTTGTGTGCGTGCGTGGATGATGGGTGCAACAAGGGATCAAGTGTCCTCTTGTTATAGTCTCTGGAATCATAGTCATGGTGCACTGTATAACAGATCATTGTCATACAGTGCACCACAACTCTGACCCCCGAGAGTAGGAAGAGGACACTTGATCCCTTGCTGTAGTCTCTGGATTGAGCAGAGGCGATCGAGCATCGTGGGACCTTTGTTGTGGACTACGTCGGAGGCGATCGAGCGTCGTGGGACCTTCGTTGTGGACTTCGTCGGAGGCGATCGAGCGTCGTGGGACCTTCGTTATGGACTACGTCGGATCTTTATAATAAAGATGGAGTCCGAATTTTGTTTGTGTTTTTTTTTTCAAATAAAAAGATTAATCTATGTGTGTATTTTCCGACTATTTACCAGAGATTCCTAATGGCGGGTCTAACATTGGCCCTATATTATGAATCTCGGGCTTAGTGCCAGCTGCCAATAAAAAGCTGGCATTAACCCCTTTATTACCCAGTTTGCCACCGGCACCAGGGCAACTGGAAGAGCATGGGTACAGCGCCAGAAAATGGCGCTTCAATGAATGCGCCATTTTCTGGGGCGGCTGCGGGCTGCAATTCGCAGCATGGGGGGCCCAGAACGCTTGGGCCTTTCCATGCTGAGGATTCCAGCCCCCAGCTGCCTAGTTGTACCTGGCTGGACCAAAAATATGGCGGAGCCCCACGTCATTTTTTTTTTTTCTAGAATTAGTTCTAGAAATAAAAAAAGGCCTTCGATGTATTTTTGGTAGCCAGCCAGGTACAACTTGGCAGCTGGCGGACTGGAATCCTCAGCGTGGAGAGACCCAAATGTGGGCCCCCCACGCTGCAAATTTCAACCCACAGCTACCCAAGAAAATAGCGCATTCGTTAGAGGCGGCATTTTCTGGTGCTGTACCCCAACTCTTCCAGTTGCCCTTGTGCACGCGGGTTCTCCATACACGACATGGTGTCCGCTAACAATTTCAATGGAAAATTAGCTCCAATTGTTAGCGGAAACCATGTCGGGTATGGAGAGCCCCTCCCTGTGTGCCTGAACATTGGAGCTCCCCCACAAGTGACCCCATTTTGGAAACTAGACCCCCGAAGGAACGTATCTAGATGCATAGTGATCACTTTGAACCCCCAGATGCTTCACAAATTCATCCACAAAAATACGTTCCTTGGGTGGTCTAGTTTCCAAAATGGGGTCACTTGTGGGGGAGCTCCAATGTTTAGGCACATAGGGGCTCTTCATATCCTACAAGGTGTCCGCTAACAATTCCAATTGTTAGTGGACACCATTTTGCGTATGGAGAGCCCCTGTGTGTCTCCACATTGGAGCTACCCCACAAGTGACCCCATTTTGGAAACTAGACCCCCGAAGGAACGCATCTAGATGTATAGTGAGCACTTTGAACCCCCAGATGCTTCACAAATTGATCCGTAATAATGAAAAAATAAATTATTTATGGAAAAAAAAGTGCTTTTTCATTTTTACAGATGAATTTCTGAAGCATCTGGGGTTCAAAGTGCTCACTATACATCTAGATGCGTTCCTTCGGGGGTCTAATTTCCAAAATGGGGTCACTTGTGGGGAGCTCCAATGTGGAGACCCACAGGGACCCTCCATACGCGTCATGGTTTCCGCTAACAAATTGAGCTCATTTTCCATTCAAATTGAAAATAAAGGAAATGACATCACAAGGCTTTTTTTTTTTTAACAAACTTTATTTCTATGTTTGCAGTACACATGCAGAAAAATACGCGTCCGTAAAAAAAAAAACGCATCAAAAAACGCATGTGTGTTGACACATGCGTTTTTTACGCGCATAAAAAAAACGCGCGTATTTCTTTAGAAAACTGCATGCGTAAAAATACGCGACAAAATACGCACTGTGTGAACGTAGCCTTAGGGCTCAAACAGACCGGCGACTTGATTTCATGCATGAAGTCCCGCTCTGAACTTAGTACCTGAAAAGGAAGCTCGTACTTACCTGTCGGCGCCGCCCCCATAACCCGGCCTGTCCTCGTGCGCTGCGTGACGGGACTCTCAGAGCAGGAACTCTTGGGAGAGGGCAGCGCATGAGGACAGTCCGGGTTATGGGGGCAGCGCCGACAGGTAAGTATGAGCTTCCTTTTCAGGCACTAAGTTCAGAGCGGGACTTCATGCATGAAATCAAGTCGCCGGTCTGTTTGAGCCCTTAGGGAGCTTATGAACCGCGCTCAGTGCTGGTCAACAAACAAAGGCCGCTGATGTCGTGAGTCCGTGAGAATAGTTGGGTAGTAAATGTAATGGAGAACCCGAATGGTTCAGTGTTGTAGACGGAAGCAGAGGTGAAGTACTGACTACAGCACTGTGTTGGCATCACTGCAAACAGCCCCCCATCTATCCGTAAAGCCCCCCATCTATCTATAACAGACCCCCCAGTAAGCCCCCCCCATCTTCCGTACAGCCCCCATCTATCCATACAGACCCCCCAGTAAGCCCCCCCATCTATGCGTACACAGCCCCCCCTATGCGTACACAGCCCCCCATCTATCCGTACACAGCCCCCCCATCTATCTGTACACAGCCCCCCCCCAGTAAGCCCCCCCATCTATGCGTACACAGCACCCCCATCCATCCATACACAGCCCCCCCAGTAAGACCCCCATCCATCCATACACAGCCCCCCCCCCTAGTAAGACCCCTATCCATCCATACACAGCCCCCCCTAGTAAGACCACCCATCCATCCATACACAGCCCCCTAGTAAGACACCCATCCATCCATACACAGCCCCCCCTTAGTAAGACCACCCATCCATCAATACATACACAGCCCCCCCCCTAGTAAGACCCCCATCCATCCATACACAGCCCCCCCTAGTAAGACCCCTATCCATCCATACACAGCCCCCCCTAGTAAGACCCCCATCCATCCATACACAGCCCCCCCCAGTAAGACCACCCATCCATCCATACACAGCCCCCCCCTAGTAAGACCCCCATCCATCTATACACAGCCCCCCCCTAGTAAGACCCCTATCCATCCATACCACCCCCCCCCCCTAGTAAGACCCCCATCCATCCATACACAGCCCCCCCTAGTAAGACCACCCATCCATCCATACACAGCACCCCCCTTAGTAAAACCACCCATCCATCCATACACAGCCCCCCCCTAGTAAGACCCCCATCCATCCATACACAGCCCCCCCTAGTAAGACCCCTATCCATCCATACACAGCCCCCCCCCTAGTAAGACCCCATCCATCCATACACAGCCCCCCCCTAGTAAGACCCCCATCCATCCATACACAGCCCCCCCTAGTAAGACCCCTATCCATCCATACACAGCCCCCCCTAGTAAGACCCCCATCCATCCATACACAGCCCCCCCCTAGTAAGACCCCCATCCATCCATACACAGCCCCCCCCAGTAAGACCCCCATCCATCCATACACAGCCCCCCCTAGTAAGACCCCTATCCATCCATACACAGCCCCCCTAGTAAGACCACCCATCCATCCATACACAGCCCCCCCTAGTAAGACCCCTATCCATCCATACACAGCCCCCCCCTAGTAAGACCCCATCCATCCATACACAGCCCCCCTTAGTAAGACCACCATCCATCCATACATACACAGCCCCCCCCTAGTAAGACCCCTATCCATCCATACACAGCCCCCCCTTAGTAAGACCACCCATCCATACATACATACACAGCCCCCCCTAGTAAGACCCCTATCCATCCATACACAGCCCCCCCCCTAGTAAGACCCCATCCATCCATACACAGCCCCCCCCCCTAGTAAGACCCCTATCCATCCATACACAGCCCCCCCCTAGTAAAACCCCATCCATCCATCACAGCCCCCCCTTAGTAAGACCACCCATCCATCCATACATACACAGCCCCCCCCCTAGTAAGACCCCTATCCATCCATACACAGCCCCCCCTTAGTAAGACCACCCATCCATCCATACACAGCCCCCCCCTAGTAAGACCCCTATCCATCCATACACAGCCCCCCCCCTAGTAAGACCCCATCCATCCATACACAGCCCCCCCCTAGTAAGACCCCTATCCATCCATACACAGCCCCCCCCCCCTAGTAAGACCCCTATCCATCCATACACAGCCCCCCCCTAGTAAGACCCCATCCATCCATACACAGCCCCCCTAGTAAGACCACCCATCCATCCATATCACAGCCCCCCCCTAGTAAGACCTCATCCATCCATACACAGCCCCCCCCCTAGTAAGACCCCCATCCATCCATACACAGCCCCCCCCCTAGTAAGACCCCATCCATCCATACACAGCCCCCCCTTAGTAAGACCACCATCCATCCATACACAGCCCCCCCCTAGTAAGACCCCTATCCATCCATACACAGCCCCCCCCTTAGTAAGACCCCATCCATCCATACATACACAGCCCCCCCTAGTAAGACCCCTATCCATCCATACACAGCCCCCCCTAGTAAGACCCTATCCATCCATACACAGCCCCCCCCCCTAGTAAGACCCCATCCACTCCATACACAGCCCCCCCCCTAGTAAGACCCCTATCCATCCATACACAGCCCCCCCCTAGTAAGACCCCTATCCATCCATACACAGCCCCCCCCTAGTAAGACCCCATCCATCCATACACAGCCCCCCTAGTAAGACCACCCATCCATCCATACACAGCCCCCCCCCCCCTAGTAAGACCTCATCCATCCATACACAGCCCCCCCCCCTAGTAAGACCCCATCCATACACAGCCCCCCCCTAGTAAGACCCCATCCTATCCATACACCACCCCCCCTTAGTAAGACCACCCATCCATCCATACACAGCCCCCCCCCCCCCAGTAAGACCCCTATCCATCCATACACAGCCCCCCCTAGTAAGACCACCCATCCATCCATACATACACATGCCCCCCCTAGTAAGACCCCTATCCATCCATACACAGCCCCCCCCCCTAGTAAGACCCCATCCATCCATACACAGCCCCCCTAGTAAGACCACCCATCCATCCATACACAGCCCCCCCCCCCCTAGTAAGACCCCATCCATCCATACACAGCCCCCCCCCTAGTAAGACCCCTATCCATCCATACACAGCCCCCCCTAGTAAGACCCCTATCCATCCATACACAGCCCCCCCCCTAGTAAGACCCCTATCCATCCATACACAGCCCCCCCTAGTAAGACCACCCATCCATCCATACACAGCCCCCCCCCCCCCCCACGCCTAGTAAGACCCCATCCATCCATACACAGCCCCCCCCCCCCTAGTAAGACCCCATCCATCCATACACAGCCCCCCCCCCCCCCCCTAGTAAGACCCCATCCATCCATACACAGCCCCCCCCCCCTAGTAAGACCCCATCCATCCATACACAGCCCCCCCCCCCCTAGTAAGACCCCATCCATCCATACACAGCCCCCCCCCCCTAGTAAGACCCCATCCATCCATACACAGCCCCCCAATACCAGTTAATTAGAGAAGCCTGATGCAGTAGAAGCGCCAGTGTTTTGAACAGCAAGGCGGGAAGACCGGCAGGTCGGGGGGGCGGGGCTTTCACGGTGAATGAAGCTCGCGCAGGGAAGCCAGCCTCCGGCGCGAGCACTAAATTAGAGGCGCGAGCACGAGCGCGCGGCAGTCGCGCGCATGCGCAGAAGGAATTAGAGCCGAGCGCGCGACTGCCGCGCGCATGCGCAGAAGAAGGATTCGACTGCAGGGATCCGCTCGTAGGAAGACAGAGCGCGCGCTCGCTTCCCGGCTGTAGATGATGACGTGTGCACGGGCATGCGAGCCCGTGCACAGGGCTGTGACGCTGCACAAAGGGCTGAACTTCAATGCTGCGAGGGGAGACAGGGAAGATGATTGACATCAGATCTCGGCGGTTTCCACAGATAAGTCCCGCCCAACCGTCGTTCCGTTTTAAACTTTAAAAATCATTATCTTTAGTTTTAAAAAACAGTTTATTTAGCAAAAAACAGTGCAGCACATGTATGTGCTGTGTGTAGGGACTGATATTAATAGTCCGGGGGGGTCATTGGGGGTGGTTGGTTCCCTTTAAAGTATACAATTAATTCTTTCACAAATATTTACGGTATTTTGCTATGAATTTATAAAGATTCCACAACGTAATATGTTGCACAAAATTTATAGTATTTTTTTTCAATTAAATGTACTATACATCACAATAATTACATATCTTTCATCCTGAGATAGCCATCAATGGCCTCCGGCTATAATAAAGAGGAGGAAATATAACAGGCACAAAAATATTCTTCAAGGCATACCTCCAGCCAAAATGGAAACCTGTCAATGTTTGACCCGTGTTTTTTCTCTAACTCTTGTAATGCTTTCTTAACACAAACAAATATGTGTAGTAGGAAAAAGGTTTTTAGACTTAGGGGAATCTGTCGGGATACATGATGTCCAAACTATGTATATATAAGCTATTGGCTGTATGATCACGGCCAGGTATGTTTCAATCTGCGGTGTTTCAGAGAAGACATACTTTAAATAGTCATCGAGGACCGAGCCATGCTGGGCACTAATCATATAGGCAGGTCACTGGTAGTATTTCCCCATGCACTGCCCTGCATTGGCAGGTGTTTGCCTACATGTACACCTAAGCAGACACCTGTCAGTCACTGCCAGTGGGTGAGGAGGCGGCTATCAAAAGTATGTCCTTCTCTGAAACGCTTCAGCGTGAAACGTACCTGCCAGTGATCATACATCCTGTGCCTGATGATTTGGGCAGCATATATTAGCATGGTTTGGGCACCATGTATCAGCATGGTTTGGGCACCCTGTATCAGCATGGTTTGGGTATAATGTAGCAGCATGGTTTGGGCACCATGTATCAGCATGGTTTAGGCACCATGTATCAGCATGGTTTGGGCACCATGTATCAGCATATTTTGGGCACCATGTATCAGCATGGTTTTGGCACCATGTATCAGCATGGTTTGGGCACCATGTATCAGCATGGTTTGGGCACCATGTATCAGCATGGTTTGGGCATCATGTATCAGCATGGTTTGGACATCATGCATCAACATGGTTTGGGCATCATGTATCAGCTGACAGGTTCCTTTTAAGATATTGATGACTAATCCTTTAGATAAATTCTCCTATTGAGGTGAACAGAATATGAACATTAGAATTCATAAAGTTTCCCTCTTTATCTTTTTGACTTGTCCATTTTTGCAGAACCTAAAAAAAACTTTATGCACTAATACAGCAGATGAAGATTTATTACAATTTTCAGGTTGCATAATTAGTTGGAGATTAAAATGCAAATGTAAATAGACACATCCTATTCATAAGGGGCTGCTGTGAGCACTGCTGTAGTTGATACAGCCTAAATATGCAATATCCCTCCTCTGCCCATCTGCTTATTCTCCAATGTCCAATGCTTACTTGATTATCACCTAGTAGTAGAGTTATGGAATAAACTTTGTTGAAATTCAGTCTCTGACTGCTTAGCTTAAAGGAAACCGATCATGTTGGCTAATTCTGCTAATATAGGGTTAATCTGCAGGTTAATAGTGTTAGGAAGGTGCCGGGCCAATATACTGAAAGTGTGGCTGCTAAGAGAAAATGAACTCTATTCCTACCAAGAGCCACCAAATTGCAGGCACCCAGGTGTCCCAACAAGGCAAAAATAATCACTCACTATACTGTGAGCAGAAGCTGTAAAAACGCTCCGGCACTGGCTGACAGTCAGCTCTGCAGTGCATTAGTGTAGAGCTGGCTGGCAGCCAAAGTGCTGACTGCTGCCACTCACTGTGAACTGAGTGGTGACTATATCGGCAGCGGCACACCCATGTGACTGAAAGTCACTGACTCCTGGCAGCAAGGAAATTCATTTTCTCCCAGGTGTCACCCTTTTATTGTGGTAACCAGGCACCTTGCTAATGCTATTAGCCTCTGTATATGGGGTCAATCGACAGGTTGAAGCGGTTCCCAGTATAAAATGATAATTCTGTGGTTCCTCTATGTGACTACAGGATTATGAAACCTCCCAGTGCAAGCACTATGTGCTGCGAGGATTCATAGTTTCTAAGCTGTGAACGGACCGCAGTTATACGGTATGCATGTTCCCAGCCAGAACCCAACTAGTGGGTGTGGCCTCATTCAAGTAATTGATAATTAATTGATGTGATGAGTTTCCTTTAAGAACAGCAGCTGGGAAGGTTGGGTAGCATATCCACAGCACTGACGGCTCAGTTGTTAAGGATGCATTTTACATAGATTTGGATGGATGGATCTGGGGTAAATCATCCATATAGATCACTCATGCTTTTTGAAACAAACACCTCCTCTCTAGTAGAAAGTCTTCCAGATTTCATCTCTCTGAACCTGTTTTAGCAGATTGTACTATCGGAGCCTTATAGATGACAACCATTCTATACAGTGTAGTAAAAATGTTTCTATTACGTAGTGCCACATTTTCTTGTAGTATGTGATATAAAGCAAAACCTAATGTGAAAAGTAGCTATACTTTAGTAAATGCAGATTGGCAGCTTGAATGTCTTGCTCTTATGTATAGAGGATAATATAGCTTTATTGTGGACAATGGTGAAAGCACCACTTCATAGCAAAACCCTACATACGGTAATTCTTACAGGATATTCTTATTATGCTTTTATTTCCTTTTTAAGCTGATACATTTTACTGAATGTCATAAAAATATTGCATGTCCTGATGCTTTGTTAAAAATATTTGGAACAATATTTCATGTTTTTATACACTGTTCTTGATTCTATTATAAAGTTCTTTTTCTAAGCTTTCAAGCTGTTCCTTTATCATTTTAATAAATATTCTTCAAAACAAGACCGATTCTTGAATTTATCTTTCTTCTTTTTGACTTGTTATGGCCTGATGAGTTATCATATACTAGTTGTAGGCCCCATGCTATCGCATTGGGATGGTGGTGACATCACAATGGTGGTGGGCTCTGTGGCACTGGGGCGGCAAACATCTCTCCCCCGTGTGCTGTCTTCTCTCCCGTGCACTCTCTCTCCCCCAGTCTGCTCTCTCTCCCTTCTGTGAGATGTCTTTTCCCTCCATGCTCTCTCCTTTGGGTTGTCTTCCCCCTGTGCGCTTTTCCCGCTGTCCTGTCTTTTTCCCTCTGTGCTCTCACCTTTGAGCTGTCTCTCCACTGTGCACTCTCTCTTCCCTTGTGCTGTCTCTGCACTCCAGTGCGCTGTCTCCCCTGTGCGCTGTCTCTGCTCCCCTGTGCCCTGTCTGGGTCCCCGTGTACTGTCTGGGGCCCTGTGCGCTGTCCTTTACTTTTGGAGATGTGAAGATGGGAGATTTTAGTACTGCCCAAGGGGCTGATATTGCCAGCAGGCGCCATATCGGGACACCCATCACTTGGGTGTCCCAATATGTGTTCCAGCATAGTGGGGAATTCTGGGATGCAGTCTCATTCAGACAGAAGTCAAGGACAGATGCCACTTGGCAATTATGTAAGTAGATTGTGGATAAAATGTACAATAAATAAAATAATACTGTGGTATCGTGTTATATATATATGCACTATAAAGACAAAAGTATTCTAGGAATGATACCATTATTGGCTAAACAGAAAAATAATGCTTAAAAGCTTGTGGAGTACAGAAGCTCCTTCATCAAGCGGTGAGACAAGAGCACAACATTTAAGAGATGTTGCAACATCCTCAGGCACAAATGTCCTGTTATAACATCTCTTAAATGTTGTGCTTGTCTCATTAATTTGTAAACCTGCCTGATGAAGGAGCCTCTGTGCTCTGAAAGCTTACAAACATACCTTTATTGGGCAGCCAGAAAAATGATCACCACGGACAGCAGCCGTTTCACACCTGACAGACTTCATCCTGACGGGACCAGTAAGAAGTCAGTGTCAGGTGCTAAACAGCTGCTGTCCATGGGCTCTTTAGTATTCCACATGTCTCCTCGCTGTAGTTTTATGTTTTTAGAATGCAGTTTGCTGAATTTTATTGTTCTGGTGAGTGCCACAATTCATCCTATATATGTGTTTGGTAACATTTTATGTGATTATCTGATATAAGCACTTGTGGTCAATGCAATCTATGAACAACTGTGGGATTAGCTCTTTGACTGTACCTTTATTTTCATTATCTTTACTCTTTCACTGAACTTTAGCTAAACATATTCCAGGGAGACAAGTGAATTATGACAAATATAAAGCTCTAACCTCAGAATTACTGGGTGAGCTGCTTTCCGCCTCAGCTCTAACCTGTAGCATTTTCCCTAAGGAACTTTGTGTCCTCTGAAATATGTCCAGACAATGGTAAACAGGGAGCAGAAAAGCATTGTTTGAGCTGAATCTAGGAGAAAAAAAGATAGGAAAGGTTACTCTACAATGGAAAGCTCATTTTAGCCTTTATGTTTCTTTCATACAATTACAAAATAGGTTCCCAATTCAATAAATGCTAGAAAAAGAGATAACAATAACAAAAATATAACCTATAGTTTAACTAGTTAAAGGGAACCTGTCAGCTAGTTTATGCCCCCCCAGCTATCATTGTCTGTACCTGCAGCTTTATAATACCGGTCTAATCATCCCGGTCTGAGCTCAGAGTGTAATGTGAAAGGTGAAAAAAAAGCATTTATACACTTACATTTCCTTATGTAATGAGGCAGTCTGTCCCCAGCTTGGAGGACGGGGACTGTTTGGCAGGTTAATAGTTAACATTTCAGCCTTGTGCTAGAACATGTTGGGAGACCTGATGTGATGTCACAACCATGTGACTACAATAGGCGGAGCTAGTTTCTCATAGAACATAATACATTTGCTGGCTTAGCTCCGCCCACTATGGTCACATGATCGTTACATCACACAGGTCCTTTAGCTATCCAAGTTAAAAGTGAGTTAACTATTATCCTGCCAGACAGTTCCCCTCTTCCAAAGTGGGGACTGAAATGTAAGTGTATAAATGCTTTTTTTTCACCTTTCACATTACACTATGAGCTCAGACAGGGATGATTAGACTACTATTATAAAGCTGCAGGTACAGACAGTGATAGCTGGAGGGCATAAACCACCTGACAGGTTCCCTTTAAAAACTTCATTATATACATGATTACCGATGGTTGGATTCATGAACACAGATACAATGATCCTGATTCAGCCCCAGCATCATATACTAATGTGAAAATTAACCTGTGGAAATGAGATGAGTGTTATAGTTCTTGAAAGACCAGAATACAGTAATACCTTGACTAACGAGTTCACCAACTTACACATTTTCCCAGATAGAGCCGTTGCTCTGTATCTTTTTTGGTTTATGATGCGAGCTCAAATGTGAGTTATGAGCAGCTGATGCTTGATCATATGTATGTGTGCACTCACGAAGAAACTGAATATCCCCTGCATCTCCTGCCCATCATCCCATGTGTGGGGAGCAGTGAGTACCGTAACCTGGCAGCTGACGGCATGCTGGAGTACGCAGATCACAAGCTGAACAGCTGTCTGCACCACGCCACACATTTGAAAAAAACATATACTCATCCTCTTTCTGGTCCCCTCAGCTCGGCATCCTCATCTCATGCAGGCAGCTGACAGCATGTGGGAGCACATCAGTTAAATAGTCTGTGAACGCCATGTCAGATTAACAGCATGTGAGTACCGTGCTTCCACACGCCGTCAGCTGCCTCCTTAATATGAGGACACCATGCACCAGGGGACCAGAGGGAGGGTGAGTATAATAGTTTTTTTAAGTGTGTGGTGTGATGGTGGTTATATACCAGGTTAGGGGGCCTTGTACCAGGTTGAGGGACCATATATACCAGGATGGGGCCATGTACCAGGTTGGGGGATCATATATACTGTACCAGGATAGGGGCCATATATAATTTTGAAAGTTCATGTGGATTGGTTGTCTGGCGCAGAAATTGCAAGAGGAAGGTGTATGGGAAGAAGGCAAATCAGTGGAGAAAGCATAATGTTCTGGGTAATGTTCGTCTGGAAAAAATTTGGGCAATGACAATTTATGTGAATGTTACTTTGACACACACCACATGCCTACACTTTGTTGTAAACCTCTTCAAAATATTCCCCTATGGAAGTTACCTGATTCATCCAGATGGTCAGGAAAGCTTCTGAGATCTCGTTCGTTTTTCAACAGCTCACAGCTATATGGGTAATAAAAGAGGGTCCAACATAATATTAGGTGGTTTTAATGGTAGAGCAAATGTTGAATAAACATATTGTACCAGTGGTTGAATTATGAAACCTTCACACATTTAGAAACCCTTCTCACGGTCCAAAAAGCTCAATTTTCACATTGGTTCCAACATCGGCTAAGTGCTTTTTTTCTCTCTTTTTGTGTTAGTGATGTGTATGAAGGGGGCCTGCTGTCTGGTTCAGGTCATTAGCTAAGTCAGCTTCCTTTGTATCTATATCAGTCGATGAACCTCTAGGTTCTACGCTTTTGTGCCTCAGGTTAACAGGTAAGATATAGTCTGTGTACTTCTGTTGTCCCCATATGAATACCATTGACATCAGTAGGCTAATGACAACAGTTCTGGGCCTTTGTGCACAGGGAATCTCAGTGATGTCATCAGTTCTTGGTTCCTAACCCCAGTCTTGAGTTCCAAAACACTATGTGAATGGATATGGCAGAGATGGGAAAAACACTGTCCATGTGCCAGCCACTGGAGACGGGACTACAGAAACAACCAAGCATGTCTATGTATTGAATAGGAGTAATGGAAACAGCAAAATGAGGGTCAAATATATGAATATTCTTGATTGATTAACAATTAAAGGGTTATTCTCAATCTTCTATTTGTCCCTTTAAAGCAGGGTGGGGAAACTCCAGGCCTCGAGGGCCGCACACAGTGCAGGTTTTCAGGATTTCCTTGGTATTGCACAGAGGTTGGAATCCTCTCCTGTGCAGGTGATTATATTATCACCTGTGCAACACTAAGGAAATCGTGAAAACCTGCACTGTGTGCGGCCCTCGAGGCCTGGAGTTCCCCACCCCTGCTTTAAAGGGAACCTGTCAGCTCGTTCTACCCCTCTATGCTACCACTACCTGTCCCTGCACCTTGTGAGTTCATCCCTAACCATCCCTGTCTCACCTAAAGGGGCCCTATAATGTTTAAGAAAAATGACTTATAACTCACATATAGTCTCCATCTAGGAGACTGGAAAGGCAGGCTCCATTCTCCACTCCTCGCCAGCATTCAGCACAATCCGCTGGGTGTCCTCGCTCCTTGTGTTGTGCTGCATAATTTTTTAAATCTCCGCCCAGTTGCTGATGTAAATTGCCGGGTTGGGATATCATATCTGGCTCGGTACATTGTGGGACTAATCACGTAATCGGCACAGTGCATTGTGGGGCTAATCATGTAATCGGCCCGGCTTCAATATGCGCCTGCTCCGGAGCTGGGCCAATCACGTGATTAGCCCCACAATGCACCGAGCTGATCATATGATTAGGCCCACAATGCAACTGGCCAATCACATGGTTAGGCCCATAATACACCGGGCCGGATATGACGTCCCAGCCTGGCATTTTATATCAGCAACTGGGCGGGAATTTAAAAAATGAGGCTGCACAACACAAGGAGTGAGGACGCCCAGCGGGGTGTGCTGAATGCCGGCGAGGAGGGGAGAATGGAGCCCGGAGCCCACCTTTCCAGTCACTTAGATGGAGACTACATGTAAGTTATAAGTAATTTTTCTTAAACATTATAGGGCCCCATTAGGTGAGACAGGGATGTTTAGGGATGAGCTCACAGGAACAGGTAGTGATAGCATTGGGGGGTTAGAACGACCTGACAGGGTTTCCGTTTAATGTTGTCATAGATTACCAGCTACCTCTTATGTTCTTTAAAAGCAGATTATTGCATTATATAACAGTATATTATTTAATTATTCGTACAGCAGGGAATGTCCAGGTCACACAATCTTCTATCCAGGCTTCATTCTGTTTCCAGTACGGCTCTGCATTATTGCACAGATTTAACATCTTGTTCCCTAGAGATGACTGAAGCTTCTTTTTTTGCCTTGTTTTACTTTTAAGAGGTCGTGAGGCATGGAAAGCTGACAACCTGGTGCATTAGGAAAGTAGAATTTGTTTCTTTGCTAAAGTGATGTGAGCCACAGGCTCCTGCGTCTTCCTATAGGCACATTTTAATTTTAACAGGATGGACTGAACTCTTGACACCACCTTTTCTTTTTTAACCATATAGATACATTTGTTGTTCTTAAGTGAATCACGAATTTTATAGGATACATAACACAATAAAGTGTAATTAATACTTCAATTACAATGTAAAGTTATAAAATATTTGAATATGAAGGACAAATAAAACAACGTACCGTAATTATATATATATATATATATATATATATATATATATATATATATATATAGTGTTCTGGTTTTACACTTTCACTCATGAAGATTTACAAAGTACAGTGCAATGGTAAAAAAGAAAACGGGCAATTAGTACTTGTATCTTGTCTCAAAACTATCTATTGTTTCACAGTGAGGATACTCCCAAAAATATGATATACTAGAAAAACTTGGTCGGTAGATAGTCTGCAGGATTACACTGCATAATAGTCTCAATAGTCGCTTAGCTTACTATATTCCATAATGGCCCCGTGAGATAAATATATATCTCTCGGACCAGCTCTATAGGAAGCATTTTTATCTATATGTTCTTCTTTATTATTGTTTTATAGTGTGCATTCTATTTGTGTATATCATTTTTGATACTTATTTACGGGAATTTCCTCATTGTCGCATAAGAAGTACATCATTTTCAGTGATGATACAAGTGCCGATGCACAGGTTTTTTTTTTGCTATGAAAATATGTGCCTATATTATTAAAGTCTGCTATAACTGTGACTTATTTATCCATTCAATAGTTTATTCTTAATTAATACTACAGGGGATATAAAAAGTCGACACATCCCTGTTAAAAAAAAATCATACCAAGAAGAATCGTTTCAGAACTTTTTCCACATTTATGGTCACCAATAACCTGTCAAAATCCATTCAGAAACAAACTGAAATCACTTTAAAGGGAACCTGTCAGGTCTAGAGATAAGCGAACTCTCCCCAAACATGTGTCACGGTGTAGTGAGAATGCTGATGAGGGAATGGCAGTTATGGGCAGGGTGACCAGGGAAGACAAGTCTAACCCTAGTCTAGGAACCTTGAATGGCCCTGATCCCGAAGGCATCTCTGAAGGTGAGAAGGTTTGGGCCTCCAGCCTCTCCCTAAAACTCCTCCACCATCCCTGCGCTATTCCCCCCTCACCTCCCTCCACAGAACTGGGATACAGCAACTCCAAAGGAAAGGACTTCAGCAACACAAACACACAGGTCAGCACAGCACGGCTTCCAGGCATGGAGTGAAACTCTTTGAGCAGCACCACCTGGTGGAAGGAGAGGCTACTTAAAGGTCAGGGGGAGGGGAGCCCAGGTGAGTCACACATTAACCCCTCAACCAGCAGCCGAACCTCATAGTGAATGCAGTTCTGGAGCACAACACAGGAGGCCCAAGACCTTCACAACTATCAACCATACAGCTTTTAAAGACAAACACATACACACTAGCATCCAGCAATGTCAGTGGCATCTAAGCGTGTGACAACATGTTCACCAATTTCAAATTCGGCACAAATATTGCAGATTCGGTTTACAATCAGAAACCTGAACTTTTTCCCAAACAATCGCTGAAAGCAGCTTGGTTTGGGAAAAAGATTTGAAATTTAAAATGGTCCTAAAACTTTCCCTGATTGTTTGGAGCCAAAACGCTTGCTGGAAGACCTGCTGGCTAGGGACAACACCTGACCTTATGGTTAGGATTGTTCCCATCATTGGGTCTACCAGCCTGTACTAAGCTGTAGAATCTTTGGGAGCTTTAAATTAATTTTTTAAGTTTCTTGGAGATTACAGGTGTTTTGTCACCATCAGGGTGGTAATTTTGGAAACAGTGCCAGATGTAGCTGCAGCTGTGAGGTTTAGGAAGCTTACAATGTCCTTAAAACATCCACAAATTCAAATATGACCTGTATGCCAATACAAGGCCCTCCAACCAAAATTTATTCACACAAAAATTACCCAGGAGTAATTACCCAAAATTACCCAAATAAAAATTCAATAATGCAAATTTATTTAAACATCCAAAACTGGTTAAAAACGACAAGCAAAACGGAACACACGGCAGGTAAACCCAATTGATGAATGATATCCTGTACATAACTCCCTAGTCAAGGAATAACATACAAAGCCTAGTGGCTGCCCAATAGTGTAATTACACCTAGTGACAATAATTACCAATACACTACAATGTAATTACACCTAGTGACAATCATTACCAATACACTACAGTGTATTGGTAATGGTTGTCACTAGGTGTAATTACACTATTGGGCAGCCACTAGGCTTTGTATGTTATTCCTTGACTAGGGAGTTATGTACAGGATATCATTCATCAATTGGGATTACCTGCCGTGTGTTCCGTTTTGCTTGTCGTTTTTAACCAGTTTTGGATGTTTAAATAAATTTACATTATTGTATTTTCATTTGGCCTAACTCCTGGGTATTTTTTGTGTGAATCAAAATCCTTAAAACATCCATTTAAGAAAGCTTAATATTTGGGGGTGGAATTTTTTTTTTTATTTTGTTATTTATGTATTTAATATTACTTTTTTTTTTTTTTGGAGAGCAAACCAAAATTGCAGTACTGCTGAGAATAAAAATGCAGATCTGCGCTGCTTCATTGAATAATCTTGATTCAAGGCCAATCAGATTGCACTCATGTAAGGCTGGGGTCACACTTGGAGGGTGACCCACGTATCCCGGATCCGCTAACGCTTAGCCCAGTCTGCTGTAACGGCTAGTGCTAACGTCGCTCACTGCCTGGCAACGCTGCTCCATAGTAACCCATAGTTTACCTTGGATGTGGCCCCACACAGAGTTCTAGGAAGTGCGCATTAGCTGAGCTCACAGGAAAACGTTGTCTGCAACGTTTTACCTTGGATGCAGCCACACACAGAACCCCAGGAAATACGCTTTAGCTGAGCGCACAGGAAAATGTCTGCAACATTTTCCTGTGCGCTCAGCTAAAGCGCACTTCGTGGGGCTCTGTGTGTGGCCGCATCCAAGGTAAACTACGGGTTACTATGGAGCAGCATTGCTGTGCAGCGAGCGACGTTAACGCTAGCTGTTACAGCAGACTGGGCTAAGCATTAGCTTATCTGGGAAACCACACATTTAGTGTCTCTCACTCCAACACTACCTTCTCACCCCTTCCCCTCTCTGTTGGGGTCTGTTTGTCCGGGAAACGTGGGTCAGCCTCCAAGTGTGACCCTAGCCTAATACACTCATGTGAGCCCCTAGGGTGTGCATATTTATGTAGCCCCTAATGATGAGCGAGAGTAATTGCTACTGCTTCATACTTGTTTGATCATTAGAGTGGTCTGCCATGCTTGGTACTCGTTTGAGTATTGTGGGTGCACGGATGTGTCACTTGTGAACAGTGAAAAATGGGAGCTAGAAAACCAATGAGAGCCACTTGCAGTCTCTGAATGTCTCTCACTGGTGGTAAAAGCAATGCGTCCAGATGCTGTGTGTGAAAAATAAATGAAAAACACCCACCCTTCCCGGAAATGCTCTGTTTTTTCCTGGCTGTACGTGGATGGAGAGCAGAACTCAACTCTCGTTACTCGAGTAGAGCCATCAGAGAATCCAACCTGGTCAATTCGAGTACCGAGCATCCGAGCACTTTAGTGCTCACTCATCATTCACAATGTCATTATTTTAATTCTTTTTCCACTAAAAAGAATCTCAGTTTGTTTTTTTTATAAAATATTATAGATGGATGACATTAAAGGTGGAAAAAGTTCAGAAACTATTCTTTTTGGTAAAAATTCCCTACATGGAAAAAACATGGCATGGGTATGTAGAATTTTTATATCTAATTTATGCTACCTTAAATAAAGCCAACAAGCTGTATTAAAGTTTAATCTACACCAGTTACCTCGTGATCACGGATAGACTAGAGCCATTTTGGGAACAGTATACTGGCACAGGTAAGTGGCAGCCATAAGCAGAATGCACTGTCTTCATCTTTTAGTTTCTTCTCTCATTAAGGTGATGTGTTTATGGCCCCTATGATAAATGTGTGGCTTTGTGTCTCCTGAATCAACCGTTATTGCTCGCTAGGAACTAAGTAACGATTACAATACAGCTAAGTATTAGGGAATCACTATAGAAATAGTTTTCTTTTTATTCTCTTGGACCTACTGAGAGCATCTGCATATTCAACGTATTGCTTTTTAGAGTTTGTTATCATTTATTTCCAGTCCCTATTTGTTCTTATGTGTAAGGTTACGTTCCCACATTAAGTATTTGCAAAGGGAAGGAAAACATAGCGTGTAGAATGGACCGAGATCAAGCCAATTAATATATCTCAATAATTTTATTATCCATAGAAAAAACAAGTACACACATGTGCAATTACAAACATTTAAAAACAATTAAAATAGCAGACAGGCTGCTAACATCAAGACTGGCTGCAATGAACAGGATGCACTAAATGACATAATGATCAGTGGAATCACAAAAAATCAAGTCTATTTCCAGAGCAGACATATAATCAATAGCACTGATAGACAGGCCTGTATCTGAATTAAACAGGTCGGTAAACCCCCTACAAATTCGTATACATCTTAGAAGACAGGCAGGCTAGTCATCATACATCAGATAATGCATCAAAATCAACTGGAAAATACATGTGAAACCAAGGAACGAGCAAAAAAGCAACTAATATGCATTGTTGTCAAAGGTGCCCTGTAAAATTACCATCATTGCCCACTGAGGGGTATTGTTTGCAGCCAGTCAGGACCAAAGGACCCTCACCCAACGCGTGTCGCCCCCCTATACTGGGGGCTTCCTCAGGGGTCAGAGGGGTCACATTAAGTATTTGTTGCATTTTTTTGACTGTTGTTTTTTGTGTGCAAAAATAGAATGTCAGTAATATTACATAAGAATGACATTAAAGTGAATGGGATACATAGAAATCTCATCCCACTCTGCTTTTTTTTGCAATGCGGAAATGACCGATTTGTTTTCATTCGCAGGGTGTCAGTTTTGCTTGCAGTAAATATGACTTTTACATGTAGATTTTAACTAAAGACTTGAATGAGATGTGAAAAACCTGCTGATAAAATCTATGCATTTCTCTTGGGCTTCTACTGAATGAACTTATTAAAACGCATGCAATCTACACATGACTTTATGAATAAAGTTTTATCACAGCTAAGTAACATGAACTATCCATAGTATACTACCAAGAGACCAAAAGCTGAAAAACAACAACTAACATTAATTAGCTAATAGATTCAGAAATGCTGCGGAAAATGTACATCAGAAACTCCTGATTTTGGCCAATACGGATCTGTGAGAGCCCTTGTGCTCAGACTATGTATAGGTAAGCTTGATATGTTTTGTCATAAACTGTGTGCAGGTGCTATTGTAAACTCAGTTAGCCAGGTCCATTTGCATTGTAACTATTGTAACTTCTAAGGCGTTGTTCCCTCTTTTAACCTGCACCTTGTCAGGTGTCCATCTGTATCACCCTCTGAGCCACTGATATTTATTATTATTATTATTTATTTATAGAGCACCATTGAAATCATGGTGCTGAACATGAGAAAGGGTTACATACAAACAAGTTTAAAATACAATGAACAAACTAACAGTGACAGACTGATACAGAGGGGAGAGAGGACCCTGCCCTTGCGGGCTTACATTCTACAGGACAATGGGAAGAGAGACAGTAGATTGGGTCTGCTCTGGTGGTGGTGGAGCGCTGGGTCCAGTGGTGGTGAGGCAGCACTGTGGTCATTGTAGGCTGTAGGCTGTTCTTAAGAGATGGGTTTTCAGGTTCCGCTTGAAGGTTCCAAGTGTAGGGTACAGTCGTACGATTTTAGGTGCAGAATTCCAGAGGAAAGGAGATGCTCAGGTGAAGTCTTGTATGCTAGATGAGGAATGTAAAGTGTGGAGGAAAGGAGGAGGTCTTGGGAGGATCGAAGATTACGAGTTGGATGATATCGGGAGATTAGTTTAGAGATATATGGGGGGACAGATTGTGGACGGCTTCGTAAGTGAATGTTAGTAGTTTAAATTGGATATGCTGAGGAATTGGGAGCCAGTGGAGGGATTTGCAGAGGGTAGAAGTGGAGGAGCAGCGAGGAGAGAGGTGGATTAGTCAGGTAGCAGAGCTAAGGACATATTGGAGAGGTGCAAAAGTGTTAGCAGGGAGGCCACAGAGGAGGAGGTTGCAGTAGTCGAGACGGGAGATGATGAGGGCATGAACTAGTAGTTTAGTAGATTGAGGGTTGAGGAAGGGACGGATTATGGAAATATGTTTGAGTTGGAGGTGGCAGGAGGTGGCAAGAGTTTGGATGTGTGGTCTGAAGGATAAAGCAGAGTCAAGGATCACTCCAAGGCAGTGGACTTCAGGTACTTGGCAAAGTGTGATATAATTTATTGTGATAGATAGATCAAGTAAGGGAGGTGCATGAGATGAGTGAAAGATGATGAGTTCAGTTTTGTCTACATTTAGCTTAAGGAAGCGAAAGGAGAAGAAGGAGGATATGGCACTCTGGGATTCTGGACAGCAGAGAGGTGACGTCTGGGCCAGAGAGGTAGATCTGAGTGTAATCAGAGTACAGGTGGTACTGGAATACATGGAACTTTATGAGTTGTCCTAGGCCAAGGGGATAGATAGAAAAAAGAAGGGGTCCCAGAACAGAACCTTGAGGGACCCCAACAGAGAGGGATAGGGGTGAGGAGGTAGTGTTGGAGTGAGAGACACTAAATGTGTGGTTGGAAAGGTAGGAAGAGAGCCAGGAGAGGGCAAGGTCAGTGATACCAATGTAAGAGAGGATCTGTAATAGGAGGCAGTGGTCAAATATGTCAAATGCAGAGGACAGGTCAAGAAGGAGGAGGATTGAGTAGTGTCCGTTAGCGTTGGCGGTAAGTAGGTCGTTAGTAATTTTGGTTAAGACAGTTTCCGTGGAGTGGTGGGGGCGGAAGCCAGGTTGAAGGTTGTCAAAGAGAGAGTTGGATGAGAGGTAGGGTGTGAGTACAGTGTGGAAATGCTTTTCAAGAAGTTTGGAGGTGAACGGGAGCGGCGATATGGTGCGGTAGCTGGATGTGGAGGTCAAGTCAAGAGATGGCTTCTTCAAGACAAGTGTAATTGTTGTATGTTTGAAAGCGGAAGGAAAGGTACCGGAGGTTAGTGATAGATTGAAGAGGTGGGTTAGGGCTGGGATAAGTGTGGTGGTGAGGTTGAGGAGGAAGTGGGATGGGATGGGGTCCGATGCACAAGTGATGAGGTGCGATTTGGATTGGAGGTGTGCAAGTTATCCTTCAGTAATGGAGGGGAGGAGGGTTAGTGGGGGAGGGGAGTGGTCTGATATACATAGGGGTTGTAATGGTTGGGTAGCAAAGACTTGTCTGATCTGATCGATCTTGTTGATCTTGAGGACTCTGCAAAGTCCTCTGCAGAGATACGAGAAGTAGGGGGGGCAGTGGGGGATGAAGGAGATAGCTAAATGTGTTCAATAACTGCCTGGGGTTGTGGGATAAAGAGGATATGAGGGTAATGAAGTATTACTGCTATTATGCCCTAAAATAAATATACGATCGTTTATCTACTCTTTTGTCCTCCTTTTTCTAATTGTAGTTTGAGTTGTTGATCGCCAGGGTGTTTTGCTTGCACAAATTCATCCTTGGTATTGGATTTATGAATATTCTGGTGATAATAACATCAGAAACTCGCCAAACGCTCATTGTGGGAATTTAGCCTAGTTATCATGTGAAAATGGTAATGTTGTATTCTGTACAGATGTACACCTCTGCAAATATTTATGATCTAGTAGATCAAAAATGAAGGGAGTTTGGAAATTGTCTTGATTAATCTGCTCCTGACTGTATGTGCAAATCTGCCGGGCAGCTCTATATTTATATTCCCCCTTCCAACTCTATGGAGAATGACATTTCTGTTACATGCAGTGTCCAGATTTGGCCATAATTACGGTAACCTCCTTTATTCCATGTACAATTATCACAACCTGATTGTTTCAGCTAGTGTGTGACCAGGATAAACCTTGCTGCAGGAATGCCTCAATCCAATTGAGATTGGTGTTCATGTAACTAAAATGCCCCGATTTGGCACATAAAAGGCAACTTGTAATGTTATTAAAATTGTATAATATAACCTTTTCATAAATAGAATGAGCTAACGTTGTTTCATTTATGACCTTTTTATATGGATAATGTGTCAGGAATGAGGATTTCTCATATTTATGTACTTCCTTGGTGTATCTGGAAATAGCCATTTAATAAGTAGAGCAATAGCTATCTAAAAAGGCATCATACTGGGATAATAGATCAATAGAATATATCAGCAGTCAATGAACTTCACACCCCTCCATCTTCTAGTATAAGGTTTCAGGAATCTGCTTTTTACCAGCATTATCTCTACTGGCAGAATATTCTTTGCCTGATATCAGATGACCATACAATCCATATCTCCACTCCATCTTCCTATTGAGCTAATTCCCCACGGGCAAATGTTATTAAAGACATTTAAGAAGTTTTTTTATTCACGTCAGATATTATTTTACCTCAAATGCAGCAAGCTTTAATAATTATATTTGTTTTACTAATTTCCTTCTGCATACCTTCTAAATCTTCTTGGGTTCTCGTAGGTCTCGGTGCTTCTTCTTCCGACCAGGATGGGCAATCACTGGCAATAGCAATGGTTAACATCTTTCTTCATGGCCTCTTTATTTTTTTCCTGACATGTGATGGATATGTAAGTCACATGTCAGTAGCCTGGGTATGGAGCGGGTGGATGCAACAGCTTAGAAATACCAGGGAAAAAATAAAATGGAGTCCTTGATGATAGGGAAAGGGGAGAAGAGACCCCCCTTAACAGTCATCTGAGTCTGAACTCTGCGCTCTTTCATCCCAAGACAGGTCCTTCCTCCAATGCGCGATGACATCCCTAGTCCCTGGCTGACCATAGGTTATCCCTAGCTAGTGAGTAGGGCAACAAGATGCCAGTCTTACTACTGCAATAAAACAATACAGGGAGAGAGACAAACAAGCTGTATAAACACAAGCAAAATGACTCCCTTTCTCCAAACTGCTGGAGATGTAATCAAGCCTGAGCAACTCTTCATATATGGTTCTTTTGTCCTAAGATCACACCTTTCTGGGCCATGGTGAAAATTCACATTGGAAAGGCACTTAATTCAAATATCACCCTAACCCCTACCTTAATACTACTCAATTTAGATACTCTCAACCAGAATCTAAATAAACACTTCATAATTCCTTATCTTCTCAATGCTACTAAACTAAATATTGCCAGGCATTGGAAAGACAATGAACCTCCATCTCAACTGGAATGGCCCAATGAGTCAAATTCCATATGTACAATTAAAAAGTTCCGCATCTTTCCCTCTAAGGACACTAAGTCTCTTGGATCTGGAACAAATGGCACATGTATCAAAATGCAACAAATTTTGATGGACTCACTACATCCTTCTTAAGATATCATAGATGATACCTTTTAACTGGATATTTATACCATACATATCCACAACAACTCACCAATCTCCCAAGTATTTACATATACTGGTCAGGACTAATCCCTTCTTTTTCTGTTCCTACACTTTCCCTCAGTCATCCCTTCCACCTCTTTTCTTTGGTATACCCCTAATTTTACCATGCTCCCCATTGTTACCTATCCATATTTTCACGCAAAAAAGAAGAATGTTGTTATAAACATTGATACTTATTTGATCTGTTTTAATGTTTGAACATTCTAAAATAAAGAATTTATATCTAAAACACAAGCAAAGTAACTCCTTCAGCAGCATGATCAACATAAAAAAATCTATTTTTGCATATGAAAGAGCAAGGAGTGAGTTTAAATAGAAGAAGGGAGTGGTCATATGATGCAGCAATTGAGATCTAAGCCTACAAGATGCTCATCAGGATGAGAAAAGAACTCTTAACCCCTTCAGCACTGATATAATTCTGCTCTACTTATGATAATCACCGAGCGGACTTTAACAAGGTCCTGCAACCAGCTGAAGGCCATGATCTTTTGGTCTCAGATACTCCAGAAATCATAACAGGGTGTGACACACTCATGACATTAACATATGGTGGATAATAATAATAATAATTATTATTATTATTATTATTTATTTTTATAGCTCCATTAAATTCCATGGTGCTTTACATATGGAAAGGACAGACGAGGACAAGTACAGTATGTATGGACAATCAAATCACACAGGTACAAGAGGGTAGCGAATCCTGTCCGCGAGGGCTCACAGTCTACGAGGGAAGGATACAGTAGGAGAGGGTAGTGCAATGGTGCAGTGGACCGGGTCTCATTGTAGGTTGTAGGCTTGTTGGAAGAGGTGAGTCTTCAAGGTTCTTTGGAAGGTTTCCAGGGTGGGTGAGTGTCTAATGTGTTGGGGGAGAGAGTTCCAGCGTATAGCGGATGCACGGGAGAAGTCTTATATGCAGTTGTGAGAGGAAGAGATAAGAGGAGAGTAGAGAAGGAGCTCTTGAGAGGATCGCAGGTTGCATGAGGGGAGGTGTTGGGAGACTATGTCAGAGATGTATGGAGGGGACAGATTGTGCCTGGCTTTGTTTGTCATGGTTAGGGTTTTGAACCAGGACCTCTGAGAAGTGGGGAGCCAGTGAAGGACTTGGCAGAGGGGAGAGGCTGGGGAATAGCGGGGAGACAGGTAGATTTGTCGGGCAGCAGAGTTTAGGATAGATTGGAGAGGTGTGAGGGAGGTTTCGGGGAGGCCGGTGAGCAGGAGGTTGCAGTAGTCAAGGCAAGAGATAATGAGAGCGTGCACAAGTGTTTTAGCAGTGTCGTGGTCAAGGAAAGCGTGGATCCAGGAAATGTTTTTGAGCTGGAGTCGGCAGGAGGTGGTGAGGGCTTGGATGTGAGGCTTGAAGGAGAGGGAAGAGTTGAGAATTACTCCCAGGCACTTGGTGTGGGGGACTGGGGAGAGTGAGCAGTCATTGAGATTGATTGTTGGTTAGGTCTCGTAGAGGGGCAGAGCTACTTGGGGGGAAGATAATGAACTCGGTTTTGATCAGTTTTAGAAATGGAAAAGAGAAGAAGGATGAGATGGTGAACATACATTGTGGAATTTTGGATAGAAAGGAGGTGATGTCAGGCCCAGACAGATAGATCTGGGTTACGTCGGCGTAGAGGTAGATGGTGAAAAGTAGGGGTCCAAAAACCGAGCCTTGGGGATGCCAACAGATAGGGGGTAGGGCAAAGAGGAGGAGTGGGAGTGGGTGAAGCTGAAACTCTGGTCCATTAAATATGAGGAGATCCAGGAGAGGGCTAGGTCAATGATACTAAGAGATTCCAGAATCTTTAGCAGGAGGGAATGGTCTACAGCAGGGGTCTCAAACTCGGCTGGGTTGGTGGGCCGCACATAGAAAAATTTTTTTATCGGGGGCCGCATTGCTTGTAGGACTAAGGGTACCGTCACACTAGGTGACATCGCCGGCGACACACGGGAGCGCGCACATTTTTGGCACCCCGTCAGCGTCGTGTGTTTAGACGCGGCGATACCTTCGGTGATGCTTTGGCGATGTTTCAGGCAATGTCGCTGTTGGGGTGTCTAGAAACCCCAGCAGGGATCCTGTAACATGGGAGCCTATGGCTCCCATCGCCTGTAACATCGCTATTCGCGATGTTACACAGGGCGATGCTTACACATCGCCTGAGAGTGGTCGCCTGGTTTCACAGCAGTGCTGTGAAACCAGGCGACCACTCTGAGCCGATTTTTCGGTGCAAAATCGCCACTTTACACGGGGCGATGTCACCTGGTGTGACGGTACCCTGACATTTTTAGTAATACCAGATTTTTTGGTCAATGTAGTAACGTCCTAATCCTGATCCCCTTCTTGTAGTAATGTCCGCATCTTGGTCCCTTTCTTGTTGTAATGTCCCCATACTGGTCCCCATCCTGGTCGCCCTCTTGTACTAATATCCCCAACCTGATCCCCTTCTGTAGTAATGTCCCCCGTGCTGGTCCCTTTTTGTAATGATGACCCCCTTACTGTCCCCTTTTGTAGTTATGTCACCATCCAGTCCCCCATACTGGTCCCCTTTTGTAGTGATGTCCCCATCCTGGCCCCCATAGTGTAGTAATGTCCCCCATGCTGGTCACCTTTTGTAGTGATATCCCCAACCTGGTCTGCCTTCTTTTTACACACTCAGACATATTCACTCACAATCACACCCACTCACACATTAACTGACCCACACTCACATCAACTCACACTCTCACACTCACGTGGAACAAAAGGGGGGGAAAGCACAACCCATGAGCGGTACCTGGTGGTCTAATGGGGGCGTCAATAACAGATATGGGGGGTTTGCATCTCACCTTTGGAGGTTCTGCAACCCTGCACAACCTCGGCGTATCGCAGTGGATGGCTCCGGACTCCAGCGGTCGGGGTTTCCTCCACGAGCAGCTCCTTCTTCCAGTCAGTTGACACGAGCAGCCGATCACCTGCCCCTGTGACGTTCTCAGCTACATCACCGCAGGTCCTTTGGATTCTGTTAGCGGTGACTTTGGCTCACAGCTGCTCCTGCTGCAAACCTAGGATGGGGATATGATATTTGTACAGAAGTGTGTGATTATAACAGAAGTGCTAGAGCACAGGAGGCACACGTTTAATTATCTTTAATATACCACAACGTGTTTCCACGGCGGCCCGCCGTCTTCATCAGGTAAATCCACCTGATGAAGAATGCGGACCACCAAGGACTTTTGTTATAATCACACACTTCTGTACAAAATCGCGCACTCTGACACCCTCACGCATTCACACTCACAGGCACCCCACAGGCTCTCTGACACCCACAGGCACTCAAGAGGCACTCTCAAGACAGGCACTCACACCCACAGGCACTCACACACAACAGGCAACTCACACTCACAGGCACAACAGGCACTCACGCTCACAGGGCACTCCCGTCCACAGGCACCCACGTCTCACGGGCACTCACGCTCACAGACGCTCACAGCACTCAACAGGCACTCACACTCCACAGGCACTCACAGGCACTCACACTCACAGGCACTCCACACACACAGGCACTCACACACACAGGCCACACTCACACAACACAGGCACTCACACTCACAGGCCATAGGCGCTCACAGGCACTCACACTCACAGGCACTCACGCTCACAGGCACTCACGCTCACAGGCACTCACGCTCACAGGCACTCACAGGCACTCACACTCACAGGCACTCACTCACACACCAGGCACTCACACTCATCAGGCATAGGCGCTCACAGGCATAGGCGCTCACAGGCACTCACGCTCACAGGCACTCACAGGCACTCACGCTCTACAGGCACTCACAGGCACAGACACTCACAGGCACCACACACACAGGCCTCACACACACAGGCACTCCACACTCACAGGCATAGGCGCTCACAGGCATAGGCGCTCACAGGCACTCACGCTCACAGGCACTCACGCTCACAGGCACTCAGGCACTCACGCTCACAGGCACTCACAGGCACTCACAGCTCACAGCACTCACAGGCACTCACACTCACAGGCACTCACAGGCACAGACACTCACAGGCACTCACACTCACAGGCACTCACACAACAGGCACTCACACACACAGGCACTCACACTCACAGGCATAGGCGCTCACAGGCATAGGCGCTCACAGGCACTCACGCTCACAGGCACTCACGCTCACAGGCACTCACAGGCACTCACGCTCACAGGCACTCACAGGCACTCACGCTCACAGGCACTCACAGGCACTCACATCTCACAGGCACTCACGCTCACAGGCACTCACAGGCACAGGCACTCACAGGCACAGGCACTCACACTCACAGGCACCACTCACACTCAAGGCACTCTCACAGGCACAGGCACTCACAGGCACTCACACTCACAGGCACTCACACTCACAGGCACAGGCCACCACTACACACAGGCACTCACAGGCACAGGCACTCACAGGCACAGGCACTCACACCTCACAGCACTCCAACAGGCCACAGGCACTCCACAGGCACAGGCACTCTACACTCACAGGCACTCTACACTCACAGGCACTCACGCACTCCACAGGCACTCACGCTCACAGGCTCACCACACAGGCATCTCACAGCTCACAGGCACTCCATCACAGAGCACAGACACTCACAGGCACTCACATCTCACAGGCACTCACACACACAGGCACTCACACTCACAGGCAAGGCGACTCACAGGCATCACGCTCACAGGCATAGAGCACTCACAGGCACTCACCCTCACAGGCACTCACAGGCACTCACGCACTCACCACAGGCACTCACAGCCACAGCACTCACAGGCACTCACAGCATACACAGGCACTCACACACACACAGGCACTCACACTCACAGGCATCAAGGCCTACACAGGCATAGGCGCTCACAGGCACTCACTCACGCTCACAGGCACTCACGCTCACAGGCACTCAGCGCTACAGACGCTCACAGGCACTCACAGGCACTCACGCTCACACAGGCACTCAGCACTCACAGGCACTCACAGGCACAGACACTCAAGGCACAGCACTCACAGGCACTCACACACACAGGCACTCACACTCACAGGCACTCACACCACAGGCACTCACACTCACAGGCATAGGCGCTCACAGGCACTCCAGGCGCTCACAGGCACTCACGCTCACAGGCACAGGCACTCAACAGGCCACTCACAGGCACTCACGCTCACAGGCACCTCACAGGCACTACGCTCACAGGCACTCACAGGCACTCACACTCACAGGCACTCACGCTCACAGGCACTCACAGGCACAGGCACTCACAGGCACAGGCACACACCCACAGGCACTCACACTCACAGGCACTCACATGCACAGGCACTCACAGGCACTCACACTCACAGGCACTCACACTCACAGGCACAGGCACTCACACTCACAGGCACTCAGGCACTCACAGGCACAGGCACCACACTCACAGGCACTCACAGGCACAGGCACTCACAGGCACAGCACTCACCTCACAGGCACTCACGCTCACAGGCACTCACAGGCACTCACGCTCACAGGCACTCACAGGCACAGCACTCACAGGCACTCACACTCACAGGCACTCACACACACAGGCACTCACACTCACAGGCATAGGCGCTCACAGGCATAGGCGCTCACAGGCACTCACGCTCACAGGCACTCACAGGCACTCACGCTCACAGGCACTCACAGGCACAGACACTCACAGGCACTCACACACACAGGCACTCACACACACAGGCACTCACACTCACAGGCATAGGCACTCACAGGCATAGGCGCTCACAGGCACTCACGCTCACAGGCACTCACGCTCACAGGCACTCACAGGCACTCACGCTCACAGGCACTCACAGGCACTCACGCTCACAGGCACTCACAGGCACTCACACTCACAGGCACTCACGCTCACAGGCACTCACAGGCACAGGCACTCACAGGCACAGGCACTCACACTCACAGGCACTCACACTCACAGGCACTCACAGGCACAGGCACTCACAGGCACTCAGAGGCACTCACACTCACAGGCACTCACAGGCACAGGCACTCACACTCACAGGCACTCACAGGCACAGGCACTCACAGGCACAGGCACTCACACTCACAGGCACTCACACTCACAGGCACTCACAGGCACAGGCACTCACACTCACAGGCACTCACACTCACAGGCACTCATGCTCACAGGCACTCACAGGCACAGGCACTCACAGGCACAGGCACTCACACTCACAGGCACTCACACTCACAGGCACTCACAGGCACTCACACTCACAGGCACTCACACTCACAGGCACTCACACTCACAGGCACTCACACTCAGACACTCACAGGCACTCACACTCACAGGCACTCACACTTACAGGCACTCACACTCACAGGCACTCACAGGCACAGGCACTCACACTCACAGGCACTCACACGCACAGGCACTCACACGCACACTCACAGGCACTCACACTAGCACACACTTTTATTGCACTAACCATGCTGGTCCAGTGCATGGGGACCCTGGAGCTTCCCTGTGCGGCCCCCAGCACTTTGGACCAAGAACCATGCTGGCGGCGGTCCAGTGCATGGTGCCGCCGCTTTCCCCCGCTATAACATTACTTGCGGCCGCTTCACTGTCTCTGCCGCTCGCTCTGCAAGTTCAATGCGAGTCACCGTCAGCCAATGAGAGGCCCGCAGGTGACGTCAGCGGCCTCTCATTGGCTGAGGGGCTTGTATTCAGCTTACAGAGCGGCAGAGCGAGCGGCAGAGACAGTGAAGCAGCCGCAAGTAATGTTATAGCGGGGAAAGCGGCGGCACCATGCACTGGACCGCCGCCAGCATGGTTCTTGGTCCAAAGTGCTGGGGGCCGCACAGGGAAGCCCCAGGGGCCACATGCGGCCCGCGGGCCGCGAGTTTGAGACCCCTGGTCTACAGTGTCAAGGGTGGCAGATAGGTCAAGGAGGAGAGGAGGACGGAGTAGTGTCGCTTGCTTTTGGCGGTCAGTAAGCCAATGGTGACTTTGGTTAGGCTGTTTCGGTGGAGTGATGAGATTGGAAGCCGGATTGTAGGTGGTCGAAGAGGGAGCAGGAGAGAGGAGGGAGGACAGTTCATGATGGACGTGTTGTTCTAGGAGTTTTGAGGCGAAGGGAGAAGAGATATGAGGTAATAGTTGGAAACAGTTGATGGGTGAATGGAGTCCTTTTTGAGGATGGGTGTGATCAAGGCATGCTTGACGATGAGGGGAAGACGCCATCATACACCTTTATCAGCTTTTTCCATCACCTCCTCACTTCCAATTAACATCTTAAATGATGTTTCCAATCTCTGATGGTTTATAAAAAGAGCAACAGTGAAGAATCCCATTAACCACTGGACTGGCTAGAAGTAACTAAGTCCTGGGCAGTTTAGTATATCGGCCCCAATGTAAGTTGTCAAAATGAGGGTGCTGTGATTTAAATTGGGGTATCCAGTTGGCCTCTCCTCTGGGTATCGTAGGAATCAAATCATTATCACAAAGGTCCCATTTGATTGCACAAGATTTTGTTTATACACTCCTGCTTTACTTTGATGGCTATAAACTACATTTAAGAGAGACAAAATTTCAGTTTGCATATATCTTGATGCCTATTAGTCATATTTGCTTTGAATAGCAAAGATCAGATAATTATTTTCATGAACTATAAGGCCGTTGTCCTTGGAGCACTTCTTCAAAATTTTAATCTAATACGTAAAAATGATGATGATGAATTGCTGCCTATATTAGACAACATCTATTCATCAAATCATCATCAAATTAAAAATGTAACATGGCAAATAATTGAATTGCAATATACTGCCACCATGCTTTAGTGATCATAAATTATAAAACGTATGATGAGGTTTGTGATATGAAATGTGTTAAGAAGATTAATGCTTTCATAAACTTAATTTTAAAAGACCAGAAAAATGTTTAACTATAACTAAAAACAGTGAAAAGATGCAATAATGCCATATAAATATTTCAGGATTCATTAGATGGGGCTGCCTTGACAATTGTACCCCTCTAACCAGGCCGGCCCACAGGAATAGGGGAATCCATGGGTGGGTTCACGAGCTGGAGAGGGGGCCCCATCCCTACATGAGAAGCACTTAGCACTCTACTCTTGATTCACTATACATAGATAACGCCAGCATTTCATCATGTATTCAACAATCTCCCGAGTTTATTATTATATTCTATCGCATCGGGCGATTCTGGAATGAGTACGATTATATATTCATTGAACTATGCTGTTAATATTTTAGGTTCTGAAATTAATTTTAAAACAGTTGCGTTTAAAACTCAGCGATGGCAGTAGAATTGTATAATGTACAAACTACACAGTAGTTATATGTATGTTAAATATCATGAATGCTGTTAAAGATGAAAATGCTGCTATTCCTGGTGGAGTAATGAAAATAAACGCATGATACGACGGTAACGTCTCAATTTTTAGAGCAAAGTAAAATATGAACATTTTGAATTTTTTAATACTGAAAGTATGTCTCAAGTTTACCAATAAGAAAAAGGTGTCTCAAAGGTAAAATATCATTAATATGCATTTTTAAAAACTGATATGTATTAAAAATTGCTTTTTGAAAAAAAATTCCTGTGAACGTCTCATTGATCTTGACACCAGAGATTCATGTTGTCTGTGCTGTCACTGCAAAATGTGACAATATAATGGCTGTGGCCTGGGGGGAGCCGTGTATGACACACATGCTTTCTGTGTAGTGGCTTGGTCAAGGTGATGCTCTCTTTGTTCAGTAGTGTCGTTTGCACATCGTTGCCTTTTCCGTTGTGCTGCCGCTTCTTTCCTTTCCATATCTGTGTACTTTTTGGGACGGACCATCTTGGCGTAGATTTTGACCAATCAACCAAACTTAGTTTAAATTCTCACATTCCAGTTTAACTGCCTTGTGTAATGTCCATGATAACCTATGGGTGGCGCTGTTTTCGGAACAAACTAACAGATACACTGACAGAGTAGATACGGATTTTATATAGTAGATGGATTTATAGAAGGTGACATAAAACAGGATTAGCAGATTACACAGTATCCGTCAGACCCAGCTCCTCACCATCACCACAGGGTCCTTTTCTACAGTTTTCTTATTGATTGTTAACTGACATGCATTTTTGTGGCTAAAGCTACTGTTTACCTGCAAAAACATACAGCCATTAGCAATCAAATTAAAAACTCTTTGTGGTAAAACTGCATGCAACGGACCCACCTTTCCAATCATGGTTAATGGAGTCATGCATTTCTTTCATCTTAACACAACTGAGACTAATCTGCGACTATTTAACAATAACTTGTTGTACCAGACTGGACTCTCCTGTTCTTCCAAATAAGATTTATATTAATTATACAATTATTTCCCTCTTCAAAGATGAGTAGAATTGCAAAGTGCTTGTAAAAACGAACAACTTTGCAATGTACTTAATATTAAAATTTGGCTTCTTTTTTTATTTCACTGTGTCCAGCTTGATGCCAAGTAGAAGCTTCAGCACTGGAGTATGGCAGCACTGGCCGAACGTGTGCATCGTTTACAAGCTCTTTCATAGTGAGATTGTAAGCGCTGCACTGAGGCTGGCCATGCACAATATCAGCTCTGGATCTCAGCCAACTTCACTTCTACTCTACATCCAATGCTGCAGAAGGAAATCTCCGATTCCCAGCACTTCCAATGTACCACTTGTTAACCATGGCAGTCAGGGTACTAGGTAATTCAACTATGTATTATGCTTTTACTGTGAATTTTTTATTGTCAGATGAAAAATCATTTTAAATAAGTTTAAAAACAAACATTTTATACATTTTTTTAGCATCTGTACTGAAAAAAATCCTAAATGGTTAAATATTTCTCATTACCTGCTAAGCCTCAATATAGGCTCACATTTCCCGTGTTTTAGCCATAACATCTCATCTTTTGATGTGAATATTGGTGACATGTCAGATCAAACTAGATTATTATCATTTAAAGAAAATATTTCCAGCATAATTTTTTTAACTACTTCCAGATCATCATATAGATGTCCAGACAATCTGCAATATTTTCTGCATTGATTATAATATGTCACAACATAATAGAGCAGCTGCATAGCATGGACTGCTGGACTCCCCATACAGCAGGCAGAATCTTTTTTTATTGTCTCTGCCATCCCTATGATGGTTTAAACAGCATTAAACAAGTACTGTGTTTACAGAATAGGGACGCTAATGTAATTTCTTCATCAAGATCAAGTGGTCATGTGACCGCGAGCAGGGGCGGGCTGGCCCAGGTGGCAGGTGCCCCCTGGGCTGGTGGTATAGTCCACCATTAGGGCCGCCCCCTGCAGAAACGGGCCGGCCGCGCCCCCCCCCGGTTCTCAAGGCAGCCCGACAGCACCCCCCCCCCCCGGTTCTCAAGGCAGCCCGACAGCACCCCCCCCCCCCCGTTCTCAAGGCAGCCCGACAGCACCCCCCCCCCCATTCTCAAGGCAGCCCGACAGCACCCCCCCCCCCCCCCCCCGCTTCTCAAGGCAGGGCTGGCTGTAGAAATGTGCCACCCGGGGTTAGAGGCTCCAGCCAGCCCCTGATCGCGAGTAGGATCAGGAGCTGCTGGATGCTAGGACACTCAGTCAGCTCTGCTATGCTGATAAAGTATAAGAAGGCGCTCCAAATACCAAGATGAAGAATTATTTATTTTGAAAAAAAAGCAGCAAACCCAGTGCATGGGTTACAGGGAGAGAGAGGACTGTCTAGGATAGTGTGGGTTAAAACAGTGGTATATGCTGCTCTTCTATGCTGACATGAGGCTGAATGTCCTCTGTAACTTGGTCTAGTATACCAGGCCAGTTACTGGGGAAATAAAATTTCTCTCCTGTATGGAATACAAGATAAGAAACAGAACGCGCAGACATCTAAGTGCAGCGTATCCAATAATTCAAATGGACATTATTTCTAATTGCATTCACCTATCTGAAGGCAGATTATTATATATCCATTCCGAAAGGATCTGCATACTGAGGACCTTCCACCGTCTGTCTGCTGCACCTTCCTGGCTGCTACTGAAAGCCCCGGAACTATCGTTGGTAGATAATGGGACTAAAGGTTTTTCCCAGGTCTAGAGCGCTCCCAGAGATTGGTGGTACGCTGGTGTAATTTTCCAATATAAATTTTATTTAGGGACACACACACGCAACACATTTCGACTAGACAGTCTTCTTCAGGTGTGATATTTCTGTACAAAACTTTCTTTGTCTCTGCTTCATATAGGAAACAGAGCCTTTTTTTTAGCAGGTTTCCTATTAGTCAAGTAAAGTCACACCCTTTAACATCCACATAGGTAGGCAGTATGATCTTTAAAAATCTACCATATACTATACATAAATGAAAAGTCATTAAATACAAGAGGATAACTGCCAATAGTAATATGTTATTACAAACATTAATTATTTGTCAAAATAAAATACAATGATTAAAATGTACAATACAGACCAAAGGTTTGGACACACCTCATTCAAAGAGTTTTCTTTATTTTCATGACTATGAAAATTGTAGATTCACACTGAAGGCATCAAAACTATAAATTAACACATGTGGAATTATATACTTAACAAAATATGTCTTAAATTCTAGGTTCTTCAAAGTAGCCACCTTTTGCTTTGATTACTGATTTGCACACTCTTGGCATTCTCTTGACGAGCTTCAAGAGGTAGTCCACTTAATATTATTTGGCACTAGTAAAAAGGCCCGATGCAATTGCATCGGGAGCGGGGTGAAATGAATTGTTTGTATACAGGCGGCTCTGTGGGTAGCAGAGTATGGAGGCGGCTCTGTGGGTAGCAGAGTATACAGGCGGCTCTGTGGGTAGCAGAGTATACAGGTGGCTCTGTGGGTAGCAGAATATACAGGCGGCTCTGTGGGTAGCAGAGTATGGAGGCGGCTCTGTGGGTAGCAGAGTATCGAGGCGGCTCTGTGGGTAGCAGAGTATGGAGGCGGCTGTGTGGGTAGCAGAGTATACAGGCGGCTCTGTGGGTAGCAGAATATACAGGCGGCTCTGTGGGTAGCAGAGTATCGAGGCGGCTCTGTGGGTAGCAGAGTATCGAGGCGGCTCTGTGGGTAGCAGAGTATCGAGGCGGCTGTGTGGGTAGTAGAGTATCGAGGCGGCTCTGTGGGTAGTAGAGTATAGAGGCGGCTGTGTGGTGGAGGGGTGAGGAGAGATGCGGCTCTGTGGTGGAGCGGTGAGGAGAGATGCGGCTCAGTGGTGGAGCGGTGAGGAGAGATGCGGCTCAGTGGTGGAGGGGTGAGGAGAGAAGCGGCTTAGTGGTGGAGGGGTGAGGAGAGAAGCGGCTCAGTGGTGTAGGGTTGAGGAGAGATGCGGCTCAGTGGTGGAGGGGTGAGGAGAGAAGCACACAGTATATACATACATGAAACATTGTATAGACACACAGTATGCAGAGATTACACACAGTATACACACATTACACAGAGTGTAGACACATTACACAGAGTGTAGAGACATTAGACACAGAGTGTAGAGACATTAGACACAGAGTGGACAGAGATACATTACACAGAGAGTGGACAGATAGACATTACACAGAGAGTGGACAGAGAGACATTACACACAGAGTGGACAGAGACACATGAGACACAGAGTGGACAGAGACACATGAGACACAGAGTGGACAGAGACACATGAGACACATAGTGGACAGAGACACATGAGACACATAGTGGACAGAGACACATGAGACACATAGTGGACAGAGACACATGAGGGACAGAGTGGACAGAGACACATGAGGGACAGAGGGGACAGAGACACATGAGGGACAGAGGGGACAGAGACACATGAGGGACAGAGTGGACAGAGACACATGAGGGACAGAGTGGACAGAGACACATGAGGGACAGAGTGGACAGAGAGACATGAGGGACAGAGTGGACAGAGAGACATGAGGGACAGAGTGGACAGAGAGACATGAGGGACAGAGTGGACAGAGAGACATGAGGGACAGAGTGGACAGAGAGACATGAGGGACAGAGTGGACAGAGAGACATGAGGGGCAGAGTGGACAGAGACACATGAGGAGTGGACAGAGACACATGAGGGACAGAGTGGACAGAGACACATGAGGGACAGAGTGGACAGAGACACATGAGACACAGAGTGGACAGAGACATGAGGGACAGAGTGGACAGAGACACATGAGACACAGAGTGGACAGAGACACATGAGACACAGAGTGGACAGAGACACATGACACACAGAGTGGACAGAGACACATGACACACAGAGGGGACAGAGACACATGAGGGACAGAGTGGACAGAGACACATGAGGGACAGAGTGGACAGAGAGACATGAGGGACAGAGTGGACAGAGAGACATGAGGGACAGAGAGACATGAGGGACAGAGAGACATGAGGGACAGAGTGGACAGAGACACATGAGGGACAGAGTGGACAGAGACAGATGAGGGACAGAGTGGACAGAGACAGATGAGGGACAGAGTGGACAGAGACAGATGAGGGACAGAGTGGACAGATACACATGAGGGACAGAGTGGACAGAGACACATGAGGGACAGAGTGGACAGAGACACATGAGGGACAGAGTGGACAGAGACACATGAGGGACAGAGTGGACAGAGACACATGAGGGACAGAGTGGACAGAGACACATGAGGGACAGAGTGGACAGAGACACATGAGGGACAGAGTGGACAGAGACACATGAGGGACAGAGTGGACAGAGACACATGAGGGACAGAGTGGACAGAGACACATGACGGACAGAGTGGACAGAGAGACATGACACACAGAGTGGACAGAGAGACATGACACACAGAGTGGACAGAGAGACATGACACACAGAGTGGACAGAGAGACATGACACACAGAGTGGACAGAGACAGATGAGGGACAGAGTGGACAGAGACAGATGAGGGACAGAGTGGACAGAGACAGATGAGGGACAGAGTGGACAGAGACAGATGAGGGACAGAGTGGACAGAGACAGATGAGGGGCTGCAGAACCTCATAATACACCTAATCTGCAGCTGAACGTCATAGACCTAATCTGCTGCAGAACCTCCTAATACAGCTGAGGTGGTGCAGAACGTCATTATAGAACAGAGCTGAGCGGGAGGATGTTGCAGGGATCGGGTGAGCGGGAGGATGGGGGAGCGGGGGAGCTGCTGAGCTGCAGAGCATCGGGTGAGCGGCGGGTGAGTGGAGGATGTTGCAGGAAGCGGGAGGATGGGGGAGTGGGTGAGCTGCTGAGCATCGGGTGAGCGGCGGGTGAGTCGTAGGATGTTGCAGGGAGTGGGTGAGCGGGAGTATGGGTGAGCTGGTGAGCAGCGGGTGAGCGGCGGGTGAGTGGGAGTATGTGGCGGGTGAGCGGCGGCTGTTGCAGGGAGTGGGTGAGCGGGAGGATGGGTGAGCTGGTGAACAGCGGGTGAGTGGCGGGTGACTGGGAGTATGTGGCGGGTGAGCGGCGGCCGGTGGTGGTAGCGGGCAGTGGTTGGGGTGTGGGTTGTTGGCGGCAGTGTTTTCGGGCTTCCGGCCAGTGTCAGCAGCGGCACAGTGGCCGGAAGCCAAAAACTGACAATTATGTATAGAGATGTTAGTATTGTACTGTGTTATATTCCTTGTACAACATCGTTTCGCCCATCTGGGTACAATGTACCCAGACAGAAAATCTAAAAGGATTCCTTGCAGTTTAGTCTTTGCACTCTAATAAACATGAATATAACACAGGTGCAATATAACTTTTTATATATTTTTTATATATCTAGTACAGAATGATCCTCCTAGTTTTTATCGTGTGTATTAACTATAGTTTTGTATAAGCCTTATTCAGTGGCGTAACTTCAAGCCCAGGGGCCCCGATGCAAAAGTTCCAACGGGGCCCCCAATTATTGCAAATCTTTAATAGTATTACTCTTTTTCTATAGGACAATGGACTTTTTGGGGCCCCCCTAGGCTGCAGGGCCCGGGTGCGATCGCAGCCCCTGCACCTATGGTAGTTACGCCCCTGGCTTTATTTCTCTTATATCTGCAATATAATTTTTTATATATACATTTGAATCATTGTATTTTATTTTGACAAATAATATTTTTTATAACATATTACTATCCTTTTGTATTTAATGACTTTTTATTATGTATGCTATATTGTGTATTTTTAAAGATCACACTGCCTATGTAGATTTTAAAGGGTGTGACCTGACTCGACTAATAATGAACCCATCCAAAAAATATGGCTCTCTGTTTCCTATAAGAAGCAGGGACAAAGAAAGTTTTGTACAGAAATATTACACCTGAAGAAGACTGTCTAGTCGAAATGCGTTGTGTATGCGTGTGCCTAAATAAAATTTATATTGGAGAATTACAACAGTGTACCACCGGTCTCTGGGAGCGCTCTGGACCTGGGAAAAACCTTCAGTCTGGGGAAATCAAATAAAAGAGAAAACGATGAAATGTACCCCAAAGGTATTGTTTGATCTCATGGGGGCACAATGCGTGAAAAATAAAACCAATAAATAAAGAACAGAAAAAAATAAAGAAAAGCTAAAGCCGATCCAAATTGTTGTTCGTAGCCCCGTCCTACAAAAAAAAAATGTCTAATATAAAAGAAAAATGTATTTTAGTGGTCCTGTGTGATAGTAAAAAAAAATGAAATCATTTGAACAACAGATAGGTGTTGCCTTTAAGGGCCCCGTCACATGGGGCGACATCGCCGCCGATTACTTAGGTGACATAGGGACATGGCCTATCGGCGTCGACATCGCCCCTATGTCGCCTCATGCAAAGGGGCGATGTCGGCGCCGCCAGGAGGTCGCCTAGTTTCAGAGCAGTGCTCTGAAACCAGGCAACCGATCTGGGGCAATGTGCACACATCGCCCCATGTAACCGGCCACCGGCGACCTGTCAGGCTCCCATTGTCCTGCATCGCCGCTGGGGTTTTCAGAAACCCCGGCGGCGATGCCGCCTGTTAGCTCACCGGCGCGGGGCTGGGGATGTCGCCTCATGTAAATGGGGGACGGTGACACTGGCGGGGCACCAAAAACGTGCGCACACCCGCCAGTCGCCGCCGACATCTCCAAGCGACGGGGCCTTAATTTCCCACCAATATCACCTAATAGCATGAAAATAAATAAAAAGATTATTAAAATAATTAAAATGTTGTAACAAAAAAAAGTGCAAAAATTATTTGAATTAAGAAAGTTTTTACAACTTTATGAACCACATGTATAAAAAAAAACAAAAAAAAAAAAAACCTACTTGGTCAGGTACCGGGAAAAATTACTTAATTCTTGAGCCATTTAATTAGCGAAAGTAAAACGGAATAAATCAGGAATATGCCCTTTAAGGTGGACTTGCAGTATTTCTCTATTTTACCTTGTCGTCTTGTCCTATATATTAAACATGAAGCTGCTGATGGAAGAATATTTCACCTTTGCCATATTTAATTAAATGTCAACACGTCATGAGCGAGGAGCCTCGCGGTGGTACATGCAACCTGTGAATAGTGTCATGCTTCAAACTGCTGATTTGCTGACACCAAAACCTTAAAAATCCAACAAGTTGTCTGAAAAAAATCAGCAAATCAGGAAATGAAATGTTTCCACATATCATATTCACCTTCCAGTTCTAACACTTCACGTCTTATTCAGTCTGCCATTTGCCTTGCTGAATATTTACAATATATTTGACAGATTTCATCAGAAAAAAATGAAATGTGTAAGCCATAATGTTGTCTTTCCATATTTTATCCGAGAAGCGGCATGATTTCCAACCCAGATATTATGAATATGTGTTCAAAATATCAGATGCCGCAATGAATCTCAGTTAATTCATTAAATCGTTAATCTCAATAATGTATTCAATCGACAAACATACCGAGTCATTCATTGCATCCTTTTAATACAGATTGGTTGGTGTCTTGAGTATGTATAACTAGCGGATATCTCAGTAATCTGGCACTGAACAAAGTCATCACAATTCAAGACAGAACTTCCACCCCATACACCGAGCTGCAACAACCATGTGTGCTTCCTTATAGGCTACATGTACAGCATATCACCAAAATGAGTACGCCCCTCACATTTTTGTAAATATTTTGTTATATGTTTTCATGAGGATATAACACTTTGTTGTAAAGTAGTCAATGTACAGCTTGAATAACAGTGTAAATTTGGTGTGCCCTCTAAATAACTCAACACACAGCCATTAATGCCTAAACTACTGGCAACAAAGGTGAGTATACCCCTAATGGAAAATGTTCAAACTATGCCCAAAGTGTCAATATTTTGTTTGGCCACCATTATTTTCAAGCACTGCCTTAATTTTCTTGGGCATGTAGTTCACTAAAGCTTCACAGAAGCCACTGGATCCTCTTCCACTCCTCCGTGACGACTTGACAGAACTGTTGGATGTTAGACACCTTGCACTCCTATCTTCTGTTTAAAGATTCCCCAGCGATGCTCAATAAGCCTGGAGACATGCTTGGCCTGTCCAGCACCTTTACTCTCAGTTTCTTTAGCAAGGTGGTGGTTGTGTTGGAGGTGTGTTTGGGGTTATTAGCATGATGGAATACTGCTCTACAGCTCAGTTTCTGAACGGAGGGAATCATGCTCTGCCTCAGTATATCACAGTACATGTTGGTATTCTTGATTCCAATGAACTGTAGCGCCCCACAGCTGGCAACATTTATTCAGTCCCAAACCATGACACTCCCGATGCTATGCTTAAATATAGTCGACAAACTTGTTTTTGTTCTCCTCACCTAGTTGCCCCCACACACTTGACACCATCTAAACCAAATAAGGTCACATAGGTCACATCAGACCACAGGACATGCTGACAGTAATCAACGTCTTTTGTCTGTTTGTCTTCAAGAAACTGTTTGCGGGCTTTCTTGTGCATCATCTTTGGAGTAGGCTTCCTTCTAAGATGACAGCCATACAGACCAGTTTGATGTGTGGAGCCCACTGGGACGGGGTACTCGGTACCGGACCGGGGCACTGCTGGGGATATCACGGTGGTCTTGGTCCAGACCGTGTCCCGGGTTCCGCAAGTAAATGGGGGGGATATTTACAGGGGAGTTTGTCGTGATGCCACCCACGGGTTGTGGTCAGGGTGACCACCGCTGCTGCAGAACCTCCAAGGATGATGTTGGGCAGCTGAGGATGTAATGTCTCTCCGCAGGTAGAGCTGGTTTCCCCGGGGCAGTGGTAGTTAAAGTCTATAGATGGTGCTATGGAAGTTGTAGGATAGGGGTAATAGTAGAGATGATAGCTGCTTGTGAGGGAACGCAGGGCTGGAGCACAAGGATCACACAAACTCACGGTTTTGAAGTTTTTCCAAGGTTTTACTGCAGATGTTGGTAGCAGAGTACTGTCCACGGCGTCTGTACCGGGGCCGAGTTGCTCCCACCCTGTCCGGGTCCTCAGCTTCCCATTGCTGCACTGTGTGTGTGGCCCTGCAGTCTCTTTAGCTGAGCTGCTGGCCCTGTCTCTCCTCACAAGTACCCCCTTTTGCTAGGCAACTTGAGTCTTTATGTGTGCTTCTGACCCCACCTTGTTGCTTCGCTGAGGTACAGTGTAGATCTACAACCTCCACTATCCCAGTGTTTTCTGTGCTGCGTGTTTCAGTCACAGATTCAGATCCGGTATTCGGTCTCCGCGCTCCTCTGGGATGAGTTATGAGGTAACTCAGTATCCTAGATATGTTCCTCTGTTTCTTGTACTCCTCTCCTCAGACCCTGGCTTCAGACCTGAAAGTAATCAGTGGTCCCTGTCAGGAGCTCAGCACTGCTCCTATTTACAGGTCCTCCTCCTAGTGCTCCCTGCACTAAACTGAACTGTCAACTATCAACTAACTACTTCCTTCTCAGACCAGAATATCTAAGGGAGCTGCTTTAGCTCCCCCTTCTGGCCTAGAGGTGCTAGTGCAGTGTCAGGTGTTGTGTGGGGAGTTAACCCTTGTGATGTTTCTGTGGCACTTAACCCCTGGGGTGCCACAGATGCAATGCACAGCATATAATCTGAGTACTGGTAACCCCCCTCCCCAATCCCCCATGTCTTTAACGTCTGCAGCAATGCTGTGCACTTATCTTCTTTGGTCTTCCATGGTGAGGCTTGCTCTGAGTGGAACTCATGCATGGAGAAGGAAGCATAACTGTGTAGCTCCTGAGGCAGTTGCCCTATAAGCGACATAGACTCAGTTTATAATAAACCAAACACCCCAAACAAGCATCTGAATACTAGAGAATTCTTTCCTGACTCTTCCGGAACCACTTTGATCTGAATTGGACTACAACTCTCCAAAATACAAGCCAAGGAAACCTCAGCCTGCTTCTGAGAGAGCCTGGCAGCATGGCCGGGGGAAGTCATTAAAGAACCCCAGGACAGCATCTCAGTCAGCTAATCCCTTCAGGAGGACTCTGAAACACCCCATAATCTGAGCCTGGCCCAGAAAGCTCATCATCATGCCGAGGTCACTTTAGTACGGCATTCGCGTCTTGCTCATTCACCAGTCATTCCAAATTAGACGATGAACATATGGTACCGCTATAAGAATAAATCAGACTGAGATCTGTTTCAAACTTATATTATGTTCAGAGTGATAACAAAGTACAGTCCTCAGCAGCAACAACTGCCTTGCTTCCGGGATACAACACATTTTATACTTCTAATAGACTAGGCGGGAGTATTCAAAACTGGGTGTATTAACTATGGTGTTAGGTGGTCTGCATGCTAATATACGCGTATAGATTGGTTAATTGTAATTAGTATGTATCTATGCTCAGGTGTCCACGCCTTCATCTTCCGTGCCATCTCCAGACCAGTCACCAGCATTTCGAAGGTCATCTCCACATTCCTTGTTCCGATACATCCTCAATGGGGCCCTTTATGTCCGTGATTTATCTCTTCCTCTCTCACCAGATTCACGTCTCCAGATGTATCTATGTCCCTGTAATTTAATCTCAAACACATAAAATGGCACAGAACAAAACCTGCAAAGAAATTCAAGATGGAAGCAATAAAAGCAGACAAGATGGAGGAGAGGAGGAAAGTTAGAATAAAAGCATTAAGATACTTCTTTTTGCTAAAGTGAGATAAACAGACAAAGAAGAATATATATAGAAAGAGAGAATAAAGATAAAATAGGAAATAGAGGAACAAATTAGAGAAAGAGAGAGAAATAAGAACAGAAAGATGGAGTATCAGAAAAACTATCTATATTATATATTTATGAGTAAATATGGAAAAACTTCAATATTATATTCCAAGTGTTAGTACAAACATTCTAAAACATATGATTAGTCTATTAATCTATAGGAAATTACCATATTTCCCCCACAATCATACTGAGAATAGCCTTTACTTACAGAGTCATTATAAAGGACTACTCCTGTTACCTATAAAGTGAGGGGCAGAAGAATCCAAGCCCTACACATTACCATCAACCAAGCCTACTCCTAAAAGACTGGACTATTAACCATCCAGGACTCCCCGAGTCATCAGACTCTCAACCTCATCTGTGGTGAGTTACAACTGTTCCCCCTTTGTTATCAGCTGCACTGAGCACTGACCACTAGGGATGGGCGAATCTACTCGCTAGGACTCGTTACTCGGCGAGTAGTAAGGGACTCGCAGGACTCGGTACTCTGCGAGTTTCCCAGTGATTACTCGCACGAGTCCAATGCAAATCAATATCAATCCTAGTTTTGTCAGAAACGCTGACAAAACTAGGATTGCCATTGTTTGCATTAGACTCGGCTACTGTGCCAGTGATAGCAGGGAAACTCGCAAAGTAACTGCTGTTTCTTTGCGAGCCGAGTCCAGCTGTCTTCTCTGTGCAACTCCAGGGTCCTAGAGCCCGCCTGCTGCCTGATGTAGCAGTGCTGAGATTGTTCTCAGTCTGCTCATTCCCTGTGCATAGACATCTATATTTATGCACAGGGGATGTAGCAGAGAGGACATCGCGTTTTGGACTGCGTCGGACGGAAGAGGATTTTTTTAATTAAAGATGGAGTCCCTAATGGCTTTTTTTTTTTATTTCAAATAAAAAATTTTCTCTGTGTTGTGTTTTTTTAACCCTTTATTGGAGATTCTTAGTGGCTGGGTCAAACGTGGCGTGACATTAAGAATCTCGGGCTTAATACCAGCTTGTATAACAAAGCTGGTATTAACCCCTTTATTACCCAGCGTGCCACTGCCACCAGGGCCGCTGGAAGAGCGGGGTTCAGCGCCAGAGGATGGCGCTTCAATGAACGCGCCATCTTCTGGGGCGGCTGCGGGCTGCAATTTGCAGCGGGGGGTGCCCAGAAAGCTTGGGCATCCCTGCGCTGCGGATTCCAGCCCCCAGCTGCTTAGCTGTACCTGGCTAGACATAGAAATTGCGCGGAGCCCCACGCATTTTTTTTTTATGATTTAATGAATTTCAGAGTCAGAGGCTCAGAGTCAGAGTCTCGGAGTCGGAGTCTCCTCAGAGTCGGAGTCTCAGAGTCGGAGTCGTCTCGGAGTCGGAGTCGTCTCGGAGTCGGAGTCGAGTCGGAATCGTCTCGGAGTCGGAGTCGGAGTCGTCTCGGAGTCGGAGTCGTCTCGGAGTCGTCGTCGTCTCGGAGTCGTCGGAGTCTCGGAGTCGGAGTCGTGTCGGAGTCGGAGTCGTCTCGGAGTCGGAGTCGTCTCGGAGTCGGAGTCGTCTCGGAGTCGAGTCGGAGTCGGAGTCGTCTCGGAGTCGGAGTCGTCTCGGAGTCGGAGTCGTCTCGGAGTCGTCTGAGTCGGAGTCGTCTCGGAGTCGGAGTCGTCTCGGAGTCGGAGTCGTCTCGGAGTCAGAGTCGTCTCGGAGTCGGAGTCGTCTCGGAGTCGGAGTCATCTCGGAGTCGTCTCGGAGTCGGAGTCGTCTCGGAGTCGGAGTCGTCTCGGAGTCGGAGTCGGAGTCGTCTCGGAGTCGGAGTCGTCTCGGAGTCGGAGTCGTCTCGGAGTCGAAGTCGGAGTCGTCTCGGAGTCGGAGTCGTCTCGGAGTCGGAGTAAAAAAAATGCGTGGGGCTCCGCGCAATTTCTATGTCTAGCCAGGTACAGCTAAGCAGCTGGGGGCTGGAATCCGCAGCGCAGGGATGCCCAAGCTTTCTGGGCACCCCCCGCTGCAAATTGCAGCCCGCAGCCGCCCCAGAAGATGGCGCGTTCATTGAAGCGCCATCCTCTGGCGCTGAACCCCGCTCTTCCAGCGGCCCTGGTGGCGGTGGCACGCTGGGTAATAGAGGTTAGGGCCAGCTTTGTATTATCAGCTGGACCTAAGCCCGAAATTTATGGCGGTCACGCCAATATTAGACATGACCGCCATGAATTTCTATTAAATTGTTTTAAAAAAAACACAACACAGAGAAATTTTTTTATTAGAAATAAAAAAAAAGCCATTAGGGACTCCATCTTTAATTAAAAAAATCCTCTTCCGTCCGACGCAGTCCAAAACGCGATGTCCTCTCTGCTACATCCCCTGTGTATAGATATAGATGTCTATGCACAGGGAATGAGCAGACTGAGAACAATCTCAGCACTGCTACATCATCTCTGTGCACAGACATTCATGTCTGTACACAGGGAATGAGCAGACTGAGAACAATCTCAGCACTGCTACATCAGGCAGCAGGCGGGCTCTAGGACCCTGGAGCTGCACAGAGCAGACAGGACTCTTCTCTTATCTGTGCGAGTTTCCCAGCGATTACTTACAAAGTAAACGAGTCCAATGCAAATAAATGACAAAACTAGGATTGCTTCAGGCTGAAGCTTCCGAGACACATCTGCGATTTGTAAATCTCACACTACTCGCTATTACTCGCTTCTCCATTCATTAACATTGGACTCGCTAGACTCGCAACGAGTAGCGAGTCCTGGGCTCGGACTCGCTAGAGTCAAGCGATTCCGAGTAATTTCGGATTTGCCCATCACTACTGACCACCTGCAAAGCTGCACACTTCCTGCATGGAAGCCCTAAGCAAATATTGTACTGTTATATTAGAGTACTGCAAAAACCAAAGGGGTGCCACAACTAAACGTCTCATACAGTCATGGCCAAAAGTATTGACACCCCGGCAATTCTGTCAGATAATACTCAGTTTCTTCCTGAAATTGATTGCAATCACAAATTCTTTGGTATTATTAACTTCATTTAATTTGTCTTCAATGAAAAAAACACAAAAAGATTTGTCCTAAAGCCAAATTGGATATAATTCCACACCAAACATAAAAAAGGGGGTGGACAAAAGTATTGCCACCCTTAGAAAAATCATGTGATGCTTCTCTAATTTGTGTAATTAACAGCACCTGTAACTTACCTGTGGCACCTAACAGGGGTTGGCAATAACTAAATCACACTTGCAGCCAGTTGACATGGATTAAAGTTGACTCAACCTCTGTCCTGTGTCCTTGTGTGTACCACATTGAGCATGGAGAAAAAGAAAGAAGACCAAAGAACTGTCTGAGGACTTGAGAAACCAAATTGTGAGGAAGCATGAGCAATCTCAAGGCTACAAGTCCATCTCCAAAGACCTGAATGTTCATGTGTCTACCGTGCGCAGTGTCATCAAGAAGTTTAAACCCTATGGCACTGTGGCTAACCTCCTTAGATGTGGACGGTAAAGAAAAATTGACGAGAGATTTCAACGCAAGATTGTGCGGATGGTGGATAAAGAACCTCGACTAACATCCAAACAAGATCAAGCTGCCCTGCAGTCCGAGGGTACAACAGTGTCAACCCGTACTATCCATTGGCGTCTGAATGAAAATGGACTGTATAGTAGGAGACCCAGGAAGACCCCACTTCTTACCCCGAGAAATAAAAAAGGCCAGGCTGGAGTTTGCCAAAACTTACCTGAGAAAACCTAAAACGTTTTGCAAGAATGTTCTCTCTTTTTGGGCAAAGGCATCAACATAGAGTTTACAGGAGAAAAAAAGAGGCATTCAAAGAAAAGAACACGGTCCCTACAGTCAAACATGGTGGAGGTTCCCTGATGTTTTGGGGTTGCTTTGCTGCCTCTGGCACTGGACTGCTTGACCGTGTGCATGGCATTATGAAGTCTGAAGACTACCAATAAATTTTGCAGCATAATGTAGGGCCCAGTGTGAGAAAGCTGGGTCTCCCTCAGAGGTCATGGGTCTTCCAGCAGGACAATGACCCAAAACACACTTCAAAAAGCATTAGAAAATGGTTTGAGAGAAAGCACTGGAGACTTCTATGGTTGGCAGCAATGAGTCCAGACCTGAATCCCATAGAACACCTGTGGAGAGATCTAAAAATGGCAGTTTGGAGAAGGCACCCTTCAAATATCAGGGACCTGGAGCAGTTTGCCAAAGAAGAATGGTCTAAAATTCCAGCAGAGCATTGTAAGAAACTCATTGATGGTTACCGGAAGCGGTTGATTGCAGTTATTTTGGCTAAAGGTTGTGCAACCAAGTATTAGGCTGAGGGTGCCAATACTTTTGTCTGGCCCATTTTTGGAGTTTTGTGTGAAATGATCAATGTTTTGCTTTTTGCTTCATTCTCTTTTGTGTTTTTTCATTGAAGACAAATTAAATGAAGATAATAATACTAAAGAATTTGTGATTGCAATCATTTTCAGGAAGAAACTGAGTATTATCTGACAGAATTGCAGGGGTGTCAATACTTTTGGTCAACACTGTAATTTATACATCTGGCCTCCTAAATCTCCCCCACTTTCTGGGCCACTTTGCTGGGGTCAAATTAATCCATACAAATGCTCAAAACAATTGAAATCTCCATTTCTAGCTGTTCTCCCACAGTGTTTTTCACAGAGACAGGAGTACAAGCCCTCCATTAATCCCTTCTGTAATAAATACGTGTAATATGGCTTCTGTTTCTGGCGCCAACATGATCAGGAGGGAGTGAAGAGTCTCCCGCCACCTGCCGCCACAAAACTGCACCTAACTGAAAGCCCAATGCTGCAAAGACCCCGCAATCCACCGGCACACTATCGCAGAAGCCAGCGGCATAGATCGGTATGTGTTGAGGAGTGCGAGGAGGGAGGCCGGAGACCTTGAGGCTGAAAGCAGGGCACCCACATCATTAACTAAAATGGCACTGGCGGCACCAGCGTCAGGGGCAGAGAGAGAGGGATGCGACCCTGAGTAGGAGGAGGAAAGAGACCGATGGGAGGGTGCACCTAACAAAGGCAGCATTGATAAGGGGACTGTAGCTTATGAAAGCATTGACTATAAAAGACTGGCCAGAGAGATGGCATCTTATCTGGCAGAAGATTTTAAAACGGCTGTTAAGGAGATGGTGCAGTCAGCAACACAGGAGCTGCAAACCACACTATCAAGCCAGGAGAAGCAACTGACGGAAGTAGAGCTTAGAGTATCAGAGGATGAAGATAGAATCGTGCAACTAGATAAACTAGTCACACTTTTGCAAAAACAACCCACTTATCCAAATGAGAGATTAGAGGACTTGGAAAACCATTCACATAGGAACAATCTGAAACTAGTGGGCCTTCCAGAGTCTATAATAACAAGACAACTGGATGAAATCTGTGAAGTTGAATTACCTAGAGCTCTGGGTTTACCACGTAAATGCAAAGTGGAGTGTGTACATAGAATAGGACCACCAAGAGACCAGCCAGCTTATAGAGGGGATAGAGGCACCCAGAGTACAAACGGCGCATCCAAATCACATCAGCATCAGGTAGTAGCCACATTTTTAAACTATAAAGACAAAGAAGAGCTACTGAGGACCTACAAAGGCAGGTGTCAACCCCTCTTAATGTAAGGGCACAAGATCCCATGATTTGGAGACTTCTCCATAGAAGTGAAGTGCAAAAGAAGATGCCAAAAGAATCTGGCTATGTGCTATTGTGAATCCAAAATAAGCAACTTGTGTGAACGCAATGTGCCTGCAGAATAAAAGCAAGGCCCAATGTTAATGCTTTTACACATTATCAGATATCCTCAAATACACCACTGTAATGTGAGGAGAAATGTTTGATTCACAGTGAATTGTTACCATTCTAAAAATAGAGGTTTCCTTTCAAGCCTTCCAGCAATGGACCTTGTCAGTAGTACAAGGATGAAGGGAACATATTCCAGCTAAGCTTAAAAAGTAACAGTAACTTCCAACTAGTTCATTCAACATAAAGTGAAATATCTGTGACTGCCAAAAATACTATGCTTAAGCGAGTTTCTCCACAGAAAACACTTATAACTAGTTTTTATTTAACAATGAATAATAATAAATATATCAAGCCCTATAGAGTGTACAGGCTCTAGACAGATAACACTTTTGAACTCAGATTCAGTATCCTAATAAAGCTGGAGTGACAGATTCTTTGCAAACTTAAAGTTAAACTCCGGCGAGAGACAGTCCCTACCCTGCTACTTGATGAAGTTCTAGGATCTATAGATCTCTTATAATTCAATAAAATCATAACTGCTGCTCTGCTCTGGCCCCCAACTTATGGAACTTAAAATCTTCAGCATGAGAGCTTCATGCTGCTGGTGACACGAGGAGGTGTGTCAGGGGCGTGGATGCTGGGAGCTTCAGGATCATCCTACATTCCAGTCCCTCACACTTTTGTATAGGGAGGGGGCGTGACTGCCAGCCCCATGCTCACATTACAATCCTGTCCCTAATATACCATCCTATGTGACAGGAGGGGTCCAGGCTTGAAATAGCAATCATGTCACCAAGCAGATACAGATACACGCTGTCATGCTCTGCTGTATGATGATCCATAATGTGTAATGTTATTGTGAGGCTAGGAGCAGAGGCAAATCATTACATTGATCGATTCAGCTCTGCATGGTCTCCGCTCCCCCATAGGAACACGGTAGCTTCCTGTCCCTCCAACCTTCAATGGATCATCATCATCACTCATGTAGGATGATGCTGCAGCCCCCAGGGTCCACGCCCCCGACACACCTCTTGCTCTCTGCTGCTGCATGAAGCTCTCAGACTTTAATTTTATGTCCCATGAGAGAGGGGGGTGATCAAATGAGCAGATTTGATTTTATTGAATTATAAGTGATCTATGGATCATAGAACTGCAGCATACAGATCTGCTTCATCATGTAACATGGCAGGGACTGTACTGAAATGTTTTCTCTCCCTGGAGTTCCCTTTTAAAGTACCACTTCAGAGGGTTTTTTTTAGTGCTGAAGTGGTGCTGCCACATTATATACTCACCTTTCTGTGGGCTCACCTTTCACTGACACAGCATTGGTCCCACACCTCCATCTTTTGACTATAACTCCAGACTGGCTGGAAGTCAGAAATTATGTCACAAGATCACAATGCATCTCTATGAGAACCATAATGAGGGTCTCATAGAGATGTATTAATTTATAACCTCCGGTGCACTCTATGGCCCTTTTACACATTGGAAATGCAAGTAAAAATGCATGGCATTTTCTGCAGACGCAGAAGGTATGGGTTTTTGGAAACGCAGCCCAAAACGTGACCAGCCACATTTTAGTCTGTGTTTGCAAAAACGCATACATTCTGCGTTTGCAGAAAATGACATGCATTTTTACTTGTGTTTGCTATGCGTTTCCCATTTAAACCAATGGGTGCATTAACATATGCTTTTTATTGCATTTCTATGTGTTAATGCAGTGCAAAGACGCATAGAAATGCAAACACAGCCCCCGTTAAATGTAAATTTAGCCTACACAAAACACTGGAGCTGCCGTCAGTTCACAAATCAATCTCCACCAATGGGATTTAACATGTGCTGGTAGGAGGGTGCATCATACCTCTCTCCCATCACTGCACTTGTGACCAGGTACTGATGGGTTGTCATGAGAGCCAGGCGTCATCTGATGACTCCTGTGTCTGTGATTACTACCTTCCTCTAAATAGTGGCTGTGAGCCAGTATTGATAGGAGATTGTGATTTGTGTTATATGGAGCAGTACTGATGCTCTGTCAGGGTTTCACCGATGCCAATGCTGAGAGAAGGCAATTGCATGAATGCAAGTGTGCAATCATATACCGACTAGACGTGCATGGCCTCACTCCATCCATGTGAACTGAGGGAAGTGAGTGACATGACTAGTCGGTATATGATTGCATACTTGAATTCATGCGCCAGCCTGCTCTGCATCGGCATTGGAGAAACCTGACAGCTTACACAGTGCAACCTGTAAGGATTCACAAGTCTGTAGTTTCATAAAATGACTATAGACTTGTACCCCAGGCCTGGAAAACCCCTTTAATAACTTCCCCGATTGTAAGTACAAGTTGTGTAAAATATTTGACTAAACTCAATATTAAACTTGGGGTTATTAAGTTTGGAAAATGAAGGCTTAGGGGTGATCTTATAATAATAATGTATAAATATATGAGGGGACAGTACAGAGACCTTTCTAATGATCTCTTTACTCTTAGGCCTGAGACTGGGACAAGGGGGCATCCTCTACGTCTGGAGGAAAGAAGGTTTAATCATAATCACAGACGCGGATTCTTTACTGTAAGAGCAGTGAGACTATGGAGCTCTCTGCCACATGATGTTGTAATGAGTGACTCACTACTAAAGTTTAAGAATGGCCTGGATGCCTTTCTTGATAAATATAATATTACTGGTTATATATACTAGATTCTTTGATAGGGCGTTGATCCAGGGAATTAGTCTGATTGCCGTATCTGGAGTCAGGAAGGAATTTTTTCCCCCAATGTGGAGCTTAGTGTTGCCACATGGTTTTTTTTGCCTTCCTCTGGATCAACATGTTAGGCTATGGGTTGAACTAGATGGACTTAAAGTCTTCCTTCAACCTTAAAACTTTGAAACTATGTTTTGTAGTACTGTCAGTGGAAGAATTGCATACTTGCAGTCACATGACCCGCCTACTTCCAGCACCACAGCATCCTGACAGCAAACACTGCACTCTGTGAAGATTGGAAAGTCTGCAGACACATAGAGTGACTACAGACTGGCACTCCATGCCCGGATAATACTGTGAGGATCTGAAGTTATGGGTTGCAATAATCACATAAGTAGGTTAATTATACAACAAATTTTATTTGTATCCACACATCGTATTACAGCACTTCAGGTACATGGCCACAATTCAATGCCTCCATACCAGGCAATATCCACTGACTCCTAACATTTGGTTGTCCCACAGATTTTGTATCTCTTGCTAACGTAGTCTGCACTCACAACTTATGCTCCTCAATTGACAGATATCACGAACGTAGCATGTGTATTCAGCTCCACAATAGATCTCAGGATAATTCCATTCCTTAAATCCAGATAGTAAATATCAGAGCCGTAACATGTGTATCCTGCTCCACAATAGTCCATGGGATCATTTCTTAAATCCAGATGTTAGATATCATGACCATAGCACCTTTATCCAACTGCAAACTAGTCCTTAGCATAGAATTTCACGCTTGGGCTAGAGAGGATGTCCAGCTACCATGCGTGACATGACGCACAGACCAACGATGTCCAGCGCACAACACAAAATAACGAATAGATAGACACCGGGGAGGGGAAATACAGCAGAGGGCCCAGCTCATAGGGAACATGGGAGAGGTGACCTCCTGCACTCACCTGTGGTTGTGCCCTGATCTCCCCACTGTCCCTATATAAGTTCTTTTAACTCGAAGCCGAGCAGGAAACCTAGGAACCGGGAACACTAGTCCCAACCACTGCAATAAAGAAGACAAGAGGGAAGAGGAGACAGGGAACAAAGGTAACTTCATGCCTGTTGCCACTTCTCCTAGGCAGCAGACGTCTTGGCAATGCTCAGGTTCTCCAGAGAGCTTCCTTCTCCCCATGAGACCAGGCAAGAAAAGAGGTTCAATCTCCAGCAAAGCATGCTGGAAACGTGTGACCATATAAAGGGGATGGGAGTAATCACAGAGTGGCCACAACTGGACAAGAACTAGCTAGTTTGCTAGCAGCAGAGACTGAAATTAACTTCTGAACTGCCAAAGGAAAGAAATACATTTAAAATGGAGTCTCAATAAAGGAATGAGACAGAGGTCCCAAACCAGTTACAAATCTCCCAGGTAAGAGAGAACATTGTGACATACAGATCAGGACTGTAGCACTTGTATTGAGCTCCAAACTATTCAGTCTACGTTGCTATCATCCCTTCCCCTTTCAAATTATGTACCTTAAACTGACAAGCTAGCAAACCTCCCTGATGGTGGGTTTACACGTCCCGATATCCGCGTCCAACTCCGACCAAAAGTCACGTGGTTCATGTGTTGGACCCGATATCGTTCGTGCGTTGTATGGTGTAAATGACCAATAGGATGCACAAACGATGTCAAACCGATATCGGGGATCGAATGAGCGTGCTATTCAACGGGCCGATATTGGATGGAGGTTGGAGTTGGATCGTGCTGTGTAAACGCCCAACTACGATGTGCAGAACAACGTCCCCTATTCACTCCCATGTTAAATGGTTGTTCCTGGGTCGGCCTTACAAGGGGGCGTACACATCGTAGAGACGTTGTATGCCGATATCGCCCCGTGTAAACCTCCGATGCGATCTTTGAAATCAGCCCAGAAAAAAGCGCGCTCCTGCGCCGTCGGATCCAATATCAGACCGACGTTGGAGCGTGTAAACCCACCATAAGACTGGTGTACTTTATTCCAGTTTTAATAAAATGTTTGTTACCGTAAAATGCCATTCGATTAATTAAGAGGCACAAGTTGGCTTTGTGTGTAACTAAAAATTAAATCTACGCCAAGTACTATCTGGGTGTCACAGGTTTTGCAGTATGATTTAGGCCAATTCTTGGTGTAAATTAGAGTACAGTTTTTGGGGGGGTTGTGAGAGATTTTTTTTAGTAAAGTCATGTTTTTAAGGGGATAAAGTTAAAAAAGTCATAAATTATAAAATACATGCGCTACTATTTGCAACTTTTTTTTTTAAGAGTGGCATAAGCATAATTATAAATGTCCCCCAATGTGTCCAAAATAATGCACTGCAAATAAATGCTGTATCAGAGCCATGCAGAACTGGCATCTAGATTACAAAAGGTGAAATCAATTATTTCTAGACGATTTCTACAATCATCTTTGAAATGTCTCTAGATCAAGTCTCTAATATTACACTTTGTACAAGGCTGTAGTTCTCGAGTCTTAGGAGAAAGTTCTATCTTGTGACAATGATAAATAAGAGTCTCAGCGGTGACTAACAAGCCGCGTCCCCTCGCCCATTCACTGCCACATCTGAAGGCAAAATCTTAAGTGTTATCGTCAGCCTCATAAATATGTCCCAGAGTTTTTATAATTAAAGGAGCATGTCCCCTACAATAGTTTTCACGTCCTTCTTACCATTGTGGTTTGATGTTACATGTACCTGAGCGTTTCTCACAAAATAGAAAACGCCGCTTTGTTCCTTCTGTAACATGAAATAGGCTTTTTCCCCTTGGAGATGATTGGCCTGAAAATAGTTAAAAACCATAATTTGCAGTCATTTTTTCCACAGCTGCTTTCTTTGTTCTTTATGATTTGCTGCTGTGCAACTCTGACAAAAGAGGACGTTATTCATAAAGGTCCCATGGAGTTTCCATGTAATTCTAATGTGCCTGGCACTATCCGAGCCTGATTAATTATACTCCCACACATTACAATGGCTTTATTATATGGACAAGAGCAAAAAGAAAAGAAAACTTATCAAAACTAGGGATAAACAAAGCTACTCAGTGCAGGAGGAAAACAATAACGGTACACGGTAGATTGGAAAGGCAGGTGTGACGTATTTTGGGTACATTAAGCAACCAGTACAAAGGCAGGTTAAGAGCTAAGTCATAGAGTGGAATCCTCCAAGTATTGCAGCTGCCATCACCTGGCGCGGCCGTCCGCTCCCAAAACAGGAGCCTGCATGTATCTCTGTGCGGCTGCAGGCCCCTGTCCGAGAAGTGGGTGGCCTTGTCAGGTGAAGCGACTGCAAGACTCGGTGAGTCATACGCAAGTGGGAACGCACCCTAATAATAATAATAATAATAATAATAACAATCAATTTATGTTGTTTTTTGTGCTTTACTACTTTGACACAAAACAATCTTTTTTTTGTGGGGTGTTTACCATATTTCAAGATCCATAACATTTTATTTTTCTGTAGACCTAGCTATTTTTTGCAGGACATTTTTTACTGATGCCCAGTTTTGGTACATGTGACTTTTTGATCACTTTTTATTTCATATTATTTGTAGGGCTGCATGAACTAAAAAGCAGTAATTCTGGTATTGGTGGTAAGTAGTGAGAGCGAGCTTGCTCGGTACTGTTTGTTACTCAATCGAGCATCAGGGTGCTTTGGCATGCTTGTACTTGGCCGAGTATTGCAGATGCTAAAGCAAAAGCATGTTTTGTGGCTGTTTTTCAACCATTAAATAGGCAGGGTTTGCCTGCTAATCACGGTAGTGTCGAAGCCATGTTGACTACTGCCATTACTGTGAGTAGCAGGCCGCATCACACCATCAGGTGTTATATGAGGTTGTGATTCACGGCACACTGCAGTTCAGGGAGAGTTTATGTAGGAGGGAGGCTAAAATTAGAACAGACATATAGACAGAGTTTTACAATTGCACTAGCATTAGTGCCTTTCATGTGGCAATAAAAGGTGTTTGTAGCCTGGTTTAACATAATAAATAATAATTAACAAAAACATAGCCCCGCCCTAATTTTGATCATCAGCCAAGGTAAAGCAGACAGCTGCAGTATATTATTACCAGGCTGTGAAGGCCCATGGTTATCCATTCCTTCTAAGCCTAAGGCTGGCTTCACACTGCAGTTTTTTCACTGATCAGTGTCCATCCAGTTTGTGTGCCAAAACCAGGAGTGTCTCCAAAACTCAGAACAGGTGTCAATCTTTCAATTATAGTTTTTCTCTGCAAGTTCCTCTCCTGGTTCCTCTCCTGGTAATGACACACAAACCAGATGGAACCTGATCAGGGAAAAACTGCAGTGTGAAACCAGCCTAATTATAACAGCCTGCAGCCACCGCAAATTGGTGCATCCATTAGTTTCATTCAGGCTCTTCTAGGTTCTTCCTGATTGCCCTGGAGTGGTAGCAATTGGGGTAATATTTTTTGGGGTAGTGTCAGATGTGAATTGCTAGCTGGCATCAAGCTCAAGTTTAGTAATAGAAAGGCATCTATCAGTATCAGTAAGTGTAAGGTGAAAAACTCTCACACCAAAAAAAAATAGTTTATTTGAATAAAGACTCGCTATCCTTAATTCCCCAATTTATTAAAAAAAAAAGTCCATGAAAATCCATTGTAATCCACGTTTCAGTGGTCCCACAAAGTCCTCCAAATTCGTACTTCAACCTATGACGCCTAATTCAGAGAATGAGGCTCCATAATTTACTCCTGGTCAGCACTAGACCTATAACTTCTCATACGGGGTGACGTCACTGAGTTACTGATGTCACCGTGCGTAAGATACTCTGGGTCTGGCGATGACCAGCAGTGACCCCTAGAGTCGGATCTTCATTACTTTTTTTTGTAAATAGATTGGTGAATGAGGGATAGTGTGGAGAGACTTACTTTTTATTCAAATAAACTATTTTTTCCTGTGTGTGTGTTTTATTAACTTTACACTTACTGGGTTATTAATGGGGGTGTCTGATAGACTGATCCCCATTACTAACCCCTAAGCTTGATGCCAGCTGACTATTTTTGGCTGACATCAACCCCAAAAATATTACCTTGATTATTACCTTGACAGCACCCAGATCGAGAGAGGGAGTCGCCCTCCAAGGACAGGGAACCATCAGGCTTTAAAAGAGGCAGTTCCTCTCCTCATGTCAGTTGGTTCCCTGTCCTTGAATGGGAAGCCTCAGATACGGCGGTTCCAGAAGACTGGGACCCTAAGGGGTCTGACCTAAGGTCTGCATGGAGGACTGTGCGGCTGATCCAGAGGGTGCAGACGCGGGGTTGGCTGGATAGGGCCCCGTGAGCTCTGGGCACCAAGGTCGCAGCTCCCAGGGAAGAGGTTCTGCTGATGCGATGCCTTCTGACCCGCCGGCCCAATGTTGGGCCATCCACCAAGTGTCCGGGACTGTGCACGTGCTCGGCCAGCTGAAGTAGGCGGGCCGGGTGCTGAGTGCGCCGGACTGCTGGAGAGGGCCCATGACATCACACGCGACGGCTCCGCTGATTGGCGGCCACCACGCCCGGATGTACGCGCCAGGGGGTGACCCGATGGTGCGATCTAGTCACATGACATACCTGGACTTCCAGGTTTAAGCCAGCAGGCAGTGGCAAGGGAACGTTGACTGCAAACAAATAAAAGCCAGGAAGTTTGAATGGAGCGGTGCCTCAGTGCTCCACTTGCTTCCTGCCTGGATCATTGCACCTAGGGGACAGTGGTGATTCACAGCACCAAGATGAGTAGGACAGAGGCTTCACCAGAGATGGAGCCTCAAAAGAAGAAATCGCACGGCAGCAGTCACTCTTTTTATGAGGCTGCTAAAGGAGAATTGTCATAGGACAAGGGTCCTTCCCCAGCTCTGGTACCTCTTCACATCTGATGGGTGAGAGAACTTTGAGAATATCATTTTACTGAATGTTTTTCTGTTCTGTGTATTTTTTTTCTCTTGCTTAGACTCAGCAGAAATCCGGGAAGTTGACATCTAAAACTAGACAATTGCAGTGTAGGCTCTGTGAACTCTCGGTTGCCTGGGCTAAAAAGCTATGCAGGGCATGTTACCAACAGGCTTGGCTCTGACACTGTGCTTCACATGTACGTGTGTAATTGACACTTTTTTGGTTAGCTGGTGTCTATAGATACCACTTGTCTCCTCCTTGTTAGCATGGCTGGACACAGGTGCCACAACCGCCCCCATAGCTTGGTTTGCAGGGGACTGAGCACCGGTATTCAGACATCTGTGTTACCTCCCAGTGGAGCTGGCAGCCTGCTTCTAGGTGCAATGAATATTTGACCTGGCTGAGTTTTTTCTGAGTTTAATGTCCTGTTTCGGTGATTTTTTGACCATGTTGTTACTACATTTACCTATTCTAATATTGAATGTCAGTTGTTATATGTTAGTTGATGTTGAAAATGCGCTTAATAAAAAAAACATTAAAAGAAAGAAGGAGAGTGTGGGTCCTCAAGGGCATCTTCGGCATACTCTTCTGATGAGAAATCCAGTAGACGTCATTGCTTTTCAGTTGAGGACGTTGGCAGATTAGTTAAAGCAATCCGATCCACCATGGGGATTGAGGAGGAGAAATCGCAGCCTTATAAATTGGACTTAATGTTCGGGGGGTTGGGACAAAAGAAGCGTCATTACTTTCCTCTGGATGTATGGCTCCAGGATCTGGTTTCCAGAGAATGGAAGAAATCAGATAGAAAAGGCGCCACTACTTCATTTCTGATATGTAAGTATCCCTTCGATAAGGCATTGTGCTCTTCTTGGGATAAGGCACCCAAATTAGGCGTGGCAGTGGCGAAAGAATAAAAAAATATTCTTCAACCTTTGAAGACATGGGCACCGTAAAGGATTCCCTTGACAAGAAGGCTGACCAATTCCTTAAAAACACCTGAGAGTGATCAGCAGGTGGGCTGAGACCGGCCCTGGTGGCTATCTGTGCATCCAGGTCCCTGTTGGTCTGGCTAGACCAACTAGTTTCCCAACTGAAAAAAAGGGTTTCTAGAGAGGAAATTCTAGCCTCAATTCCCACTATGCAGGGGGCCACGGCATTCCTTGCAGATGCTGCAGCAGATTCCACCATGTTGACAGCAAAATCCACAGCCTCCTCCAATGCAGCTAGGAGAGCATTGTGGTTGAAAAACTGGCCGGAGGCAGACAAAGAATAAGTTGAGTCTTCTTCCTTGCGAAGGTGAATATCTGTTTGGAACAGCCCTAGATGACATCTTGGAGAAGGCGGGGGATTAAAAGAAGAAGTTCCCGGATCTGTCTTTCTCTTCTTTTAAATGGCCCTTTTGGTATAGACGTTATTCTGGGAAATATTTCCCAAAAAAAGACCAGTCCAGTTGGTCTGACGGGACGAAGGGTGGAAAGCGGTTCATGTACAAGGGGTTTCTCGTGATTCTAAGAAGTCCTCCAAGTGACGATCTTCCACAGGTGAGAGGTCAATTCTCTCTCTTATCTCCAGCCTAGACCCAAATTTCATCAAGCACTTGGATTTTGGACCTCATAAAATCCGGTCTAAAACTCTGGTTTCCACATCTTCCTCTGTCCAGATTTCTTGTGACTCCTCCCAAAGATTTTCAGATCGAACGGCAGGCACTGGAAAGCGAGATCTCCAGTCTTGTGGACAAGGCAGTCCTGGTTCGGTTCCGACCTAGGAAGAGAGGACAGGGTATTACTCTCCCCTCTTCTTGGTAAAAAAAGCAGACGGTTCTTTCAGGACGATTTTGAATTTGAAAAGCCTGAACAATTACCTCTAGGTGCCAACTTTCAAGATGGAGTCAATTGGTTCTGCAGTTGTTCCTCGGGATTTTCACAAAGATAATATCAGAAGTTTCAGCCCACCTCAGGGAAAAGAGTGTCCTCATTGTACCATACCTGGATGATTTTCTGATAATTGGGAAATCAATCCAGCATTGTACAGACCAGGTTCATCAGGTCCTCAAAACATTCACAAATCTGTGTTGGCTCATGAAAAACATGGACAAATCCAAACTGACTCCATCAACATCCCAAATTTCCTAGGTCTCCTATTGGACTTAACCATACAAGAGGATCGTCTACAACCAGACAAAGCAAAGAATATCCAGACACTTGTTCTACAATCCATAGATTCTCCAACCATGACGTGAGATGGACCATGTCATTACTAGGTTCTCTCATAACTTGCAACCCAGGAGTGCATTGGGCCCAGGCTCATACCAGGAGTCTGCAGTGGGATATTATAAAACATCAGAAAGCCCTGGGTCAGAATCTAGATGGCAAACTGACTCTGCAACCAGCTACCCTACAGTCTCTCCACTGGTGGTTGAACGATTCAATACTATCCACAGGGGTTCCCTGGTGGTCCCCCGCTATGAAGGTAGTCACAACCGATGCCAGTCCCGTAGGGTGGGGAGCCCGTTTAGATCAGGATATATTTCAGGGGGATTGGTCAGATGCTCTGAAGGACAGTTCCTACAGCATGAGAGAATTGGTAGCTGTAGAACACGCCAAAGTCTTGTCCGACAATCAGGTGTCAGTTGCCTATATAAACCACCATGGGGGAAAAAGGATGAAAGCACTGATGGGGGTAGCAGAATGTATCCTCTTACTGGCAGAAACACACCTAGCATCCATCTCGGCAGTACATATCAGAGGGAAGGAAAACGACAAAGCAGATTTCCTCAGCCGGGTACAACTTCACCAGGGTGAGTGGGTTCTGAGTCAGACAGTGTTTTGCCAGATCACAGACCTGTGGGGAATCCCCAACATAGATTTATTTGTGACCCGGTCCAACTGGCAAGTGAACAAGTTGCATTCCCTGGATCCCAGAGATCATCCATTTGCAGTGGATGTGCTCCTGATCACCTGGGATTTCAGGCTAGTTTACTTTCCCCCTTTAATACTCATACCGATAGTCTCGCAAAAAATTCAGGAGGATAGAGCACAAGTAATCGTGATAGCCCTCTTCTGGCTGAGGGGGCCGTGGTTCTTCTGGTTCCAACAGATGTCGGTCTCTGATCTTTGGGTCCTTCCGGATCTTCCAGACCTTCTCTCCCAGGGGCCGGTTTATCACCCTCAGTCAGACAGATTACGCCTAACTGCCTAGAACTTGAGAGGCGGATTTTGAGTAATAAGGGGTTCTCAGCTGCAATTTCAGAAATTATCCTTAAGTCTAGCAAACCTGTGACTTCCCATATTTACCATAGAACTTGGGCGAAATTCCTGTCATTAACAGGAGCAGATCCAGAGCGGGAAGTCCCTATACATCTGGTTCTGGGTTTTCTGCAAAAGGGGGTGGAGATGGTACTCTCCGTGAGCACTTTTAAAGTTCAGGTTTTGGCCCTGGGAGCACTGTATAATTGCAACCTAGCAGGGGACCCTTGGGTTTCACACGTTATCAAAGCATGCACCAGATCTGCACTTGTTAAGCCCAATAGTTCAGCCCCTTGGGATCTCAACCTGGTACTCACGGCATTGACAGAACCCCCATTTGAAACCCTGCAGGATGTCCCTATCAAAGTCCTTTCCCTTAGGATGGTCCTTTTGGTAGCATTAACTTCTGCTCGATGAATAGGGGACATTCAGGCCCTCTCAGCTAACCCTTCTTTCACCTTATTTCATGACGATAAAGTGATCTTACGACCTGACCCAGCATAGCTCCCTAAGGTAGTCTCTACCTTTCAACGGTCGCAAGAGATTGTGTTGCCCACTTTTTGCAGCAGCCCTAAAATAATAAGGAGCTCAAATTACACTCCTTAGATGTCAAACAATGTTTAGAGAGATATCTCGTTGCCACAAGTCCTTGGAGGAAATCTAGTTCCCTTTTTGTTTGTTTTCAGGGACAAATGAAGGGTGGTAGGGCCTCCAAAGCCACATTAGCTTGCTGGGTCAGGAACGCTATTAGCATGGAGTACTGTGCAAGTGGCAAGGCAGTGGAGAAGAACCTCAGAGCTCATTTCACAAGGGCAGTGGCTACTACCTGGGCTGAAAGGTCAGGTGTATCTATCGACCAAATCTGTAGAGCATTGACTTGGTCTGTGCCTTCTACAGTCTATAAGCACTATCGATTAGATCTCTCGGGTGCTGATGCCACTTTTGGTAGTAGGGTACTACAGGCTGTGGTCCCTCCCTAACTCTATGTTTCTCTGTAATTCTCTCGTTCTGGGTTCTGTCATGGATGACCGATAAACACGTAATTACTTATCAGTAATGTGTTTTCTCGGAATCCATGACAGCACCCACATGTTCCCTCCCATTGTTGAGGGTTCCCTACTTGTTCTTCTTCTCTTCTTGGTTTATATGTTTACACGTGGTGTTCGGGGTTGTGGTGGACTAACGATATTCTGGAGGTCCATTTTTCAGACTCTGCAACCAACTTACATGAGGAGAGGAACTGCCCCCTTTAAAACCTGATGGTTCCCTGTCCTTGGAGGGCGGATCCCTCTCTTGTTCTGGGTGCTATCATGGACTCCGAGAAAACACTTTACCGGTAAGTAATTACGTGTTTCCACCACTCCAGGGCAATTAGGATGAGCCAGGGCAAAGCACCAGAATTGATGCAACTAATGGATGCTCCAATTTTAGGCAGTTGTGGTCTGGAATATTTGGGCTGGGAAGGACCAAATAACCATGGGTCTTCCATGCTTGGTAATATCAGCTGACAGCTGTCTGCTTTACGCTGGCTGGTGATCAAAAATAGGAGCAACCCCCCATTGTTTTTTTAATTATTTATTCATAAATAAGTAATTAAGAAAAGGCCAGAGGTTCCCTCTATTTTTGATCACCAGCCAAGGTAAAGCAGATAGCTGTGAGCTAGACGACCTGGTTCAGACCAAGCAAAGCTGTATCCAAAGGCAAGGGTTTCAAGCAAGCAGAGAAGATAGAATCCCAGGCATATTGTCAAAAAAAAAGCTTAGTCATGGCATCATGACTAATGCATTGACACCGACGTGTCGGTTTTTAGGGTGTGGGGGGGTCTTGTGTGTTGTTTTTGTAACCTAGAAGTTAATAAAGCAAGCTTTTTTGGCAATACGCATGGGATTCCCTCTTCTCTGCTCGCTGGAAATGCTTGCCTTTGGATGTAACTTTTCAATATATATCTATTGTGATCTACTAGGGAAGAAGTAAATATCAAAAAGCCACAGAAAACACATTTTTTTAAAGGAGCAGCATAATAATTTTTCTCATTTAAGCCAAGAGGTCCCAAAGCATTGCAATCAAAAATGCATCTTGTTTCTGTTTGTAATGTAGTTGTGCAGTCTATCCAATATATTGAAAGAACCATCAACTCTTTTAATTCCTTCAAAACATAATAATAACATCAGCACATTTTTTCCATCGCGGCAGATCCTGCAGTTTTGCTGCATCTGCCGCATACCGGCTCACTTGTGGCAAGCCTGCGTTCAGCCCCATTCATTCCCTATTGGACTTGTGGTCATGTGCAGCAAGTTCAGTTTTGCCGCGATCCTGCAAATCCAGCACTTGCGGCAGCGCAAAAAAAACACTGTTAGCAGCAGTGCTGTAAGTGCAAAGCTATACTTGCTGCACATGACTATAAGTCCCATAGGGAAGGGGATTGCCGCAAGTGTCCCAGTAAAGCTGCAGATGTGGCAAAACTGCCGGATCTGCCACGAAATTAAAAAAAATGCTGATGTGAAAGCTGCCTTATATACTATTTTCCACTAAAATTCAAAAGTGATATTTTGGCCATTTCTGCACAGAACAATCAATGGCCACTAGGATGCATTAATGACTTTAATCCTTTAGGTCCTCTAGGCAGAAAACCTTCAATTCCTGCAGTTGACTGGTACATTCAGATATCTCAGCATAAAACAGTACAAATATATTATGCAATTACTAAAATGGTACCTAATTCTCATTTATCATAACAGTAGTAATTTTCTGTTGATTGTTCCCTTGACATTACAATAAAAGGGTTAATAAAGACTATGCATTTCATTATATGTAGCGTAAAACAATGATAGAACTCTCGCTTAGTCATTACAGGACATCACACGTTTATTGGCAATATTCCCCTAAGATTCCGTTTACAAATGATTTTAACATCTGTATATTTATTAGTTTCGATTAAAATATACTTTATAATAGCTTAAACTTTATTATTGTTATTACTATTATGTATTTTTTATAGAACCATAGAGTCCATGATGCTGCACATGTAAAAAGGTAGTTTACATATAAAAGACACATTTTAATGAACTAACAATGACAGACTGTTACAAAAAGGATTCTGCCCTTGCTTACTTAGTCTATGTCAGGGATGGGGGACCTTTTTCTTGCCGGGGGCCATTTGGAAATTCCTACCATCCTTCGGGGGCTATATTTGGTCAAACAATTAATTAACTCACCCATACTATTATTATTATTTATTTATAGAGCACTATTGATTCCATCGTGCTGTACATGAGAAAGGGTTACATACAAAACAAGTTAAAAATACAATGAACAAACTAACAGTGGTAGACTGATTCAGAGGGGAGAGATGACCCTGCCCTTGCGGGCTTACATTCTACAGGGCAATGGGGAGGGAGACAGTAGGTTGGGTCAGCTCCGAAGGTGGTGGAGCGCTAGGTCCAATGGTAGTTGAGCGCCAGGTTAGGTGGTGGTGGAACGCCAAGTCAGGTGATGGTGGAGCACCAGGTCAGGTGATGGTGAAGCGCCAGGTCCAGTGGTGGAGCGCCAGGTCCAGTGGTGGTAGGGTCAGTGCAAACAGTGCAGACAACCGTGTTCTAAACTTCAGCAAAGTTCAGCAATTTATTCACAAGTCTCATAAACTGCACATAGCACATAACCATGTCTCTTCCGACTGTCCCAATGGCTGGTATAACACTCACATATCCCAATTAGTCCATAGGAGGGAATCACTGACTTTAGGCCCAGGTGAGAAACCTCCTTCTCCTGGAGGTTCACAGACTCTTGTCTGCCCGAGCTCTGACCAAGATTGGGCTCCCTGAGCCCCAGGATGAACCTTGCTTCCCAAGGTCTCCTCATCTATCAGAGGCTCTGGCAAACATCTCCTTCAGATCATCAGGCTCTCCACTTCCTATGTGTAGGACCTGTTCTGATGTCACAGCCCATGTGACCAGGAGGGAGTCTGCTTAAGTCTGCTGTGTCACACCCACAGGTGGATCCCAGTTTGACAGACACTCCCTGGGTTTTCACACCTGCATCACAGCACATGTAATGCCTTACCTGAGCCGTGGAACCACAAGTCCGAGCCAGCAGCTGCACCACAGTGCATAGTTCAAACAGATATTATGGCAGATTGAGAATCAGGTGTGAATAGGGATAGACTACATTCATTTAGTATCATACCATTGAAAAAAAGATTCTGCGTATAGGGGTCATATACCAACACTTGGGACAGTGGAGTCATATACCATCACTGGGGAGGCCTAGGAGCATATACATTTACTGGGGAGGCCTGGGCATATACAGCACTGGGGACAGTGGGGGAATATACAGCCCTGGGGAAGGCTAGGGGCATATACAACACTGGGGAGGCCTGGGGGTATATACCATCACTGGGGACGATGAGGGAATATTCAGCACTGGGCTGACCTGGGGGTGAGTCTGTGGTTACCTGTTTGAGCAGGGCGCCCCATATTCAGCACTGGGGAGAGCTGAAGGCATATACAGCACTGGGGAGGCTGGTGGCATATAGAGCACAGGAGAGGCCATGGGTTATATAGCATCACTGGAGACGCTGGGGGCATATACAGCTCTGGGGACAGTGTGGGAATATTGAGCACTGGAGACGGCTAGGGTCATATACAGGAACAGAGAGGCATGGGGGCATACAACATCACTGGGGATGGCTGGGGACATATACAGCACTGGGGAGGCCTGGGGTCATATATCATCACTAGGGAGGCTGGGGGCATATTCAGCACTGGGGACAGTGGGGACATATACAGCACTGGGGAGGCTGGAAGCAAATACCATCACTGGGGAGGCCTAGGGGCAAATACCATTACTCGGGAGACCTGGGGACAAATACCATTACTTGGGAGGCCTGGGGGCAAATACCATCTCTTGGGAGGTCTGAGGGAAAATACCATCACAGGGGAGGGCTGGAAGCATATACATCACTGAGGATGGTGGAAGAATATATATTACTGAGAAGGGCTCGGGGCATATACAGCACTGCAGATGGGGCAGTGGTGTCATATACCATCATTTGGGAGGCCTGGGTGCATATACCGTCACTGGGGAGGCCTGAGGGCATATACGATCACTGGGGATGGTGGGGAATATACAGCACTGGGGAGGCCTGGGGCAAATACAGCATTAAGGACTGTGGCGAACTATTTATTACTGTGGAGGTTGAGAGCATCTACACACTGGGGGCACATACGCAGCTAGGATGAGGGCACATACAGTGTTGGCCAAAAGTATTGACACCCCTGCAATTCTGTCAGATAATACTCAGTTTCTTCCTGAAAATGATTGCAATCACATATTCTTTGGTATTATTATCTTCATTTAATTTGTCTTAAATGAAAAAAACACAAAAGAGAATGAAGCAACCATCAATGAGTTTCTTACAATGCTCTGCTGGCCAACACTGTACACTGCTGGGGGGCACATAAGTGGGGGGTTGCACATACACTGCTGGGGGAGGCACATATACTGCTGGGGCACATAGGCTGGGGAGCTGCACACACACTGCAGGAGGGCGTATAGGCTACTGGGGGGCACATACACTGCTGGGGGCCACATAGGCTGGAGGGACTTACAATGCTGGAGAGCACATCGGCTGCTGGGGTGGGGGCACATCGGCTGGGGGGTGGCACATACACTGCAGGGGGCGCATAGGCTGCTGGGGGACACATATACTAGGAGGCCGGCACATACACAGCAAGAGGACACACATGCAGCACTTCTTGCGCTTTATGGTTAGGACTCGTAAACGTGAGGGCCTTTGACGGTGGGTTACGAACTTACGTTATTTTTGCCAAAGTATCCACTAACACCTCACATTTTTATCTATAGTGTTTTGTTGCATCTTTTTATCCTTTTTCAATTTGAGGTTGAGCCCTCTGGGGGGGGGCGTCTGTCATTTGTGATGCATGTATTGGTGCGGAGCTGCCCACCTGGCCTTATAGCATGGGTGTGACCAACAGGCTTGGCTCTGACACTGTGCTTCACATGTACGTGTGTGACTGACGCTCTTTTGGTGACCTGGTGTCTATAGATACCACCAGGTCACCAGGTCCAGCATGGCTGGACGCAGGTGCTACAACCACCCCCCACTGCTTGGGTTGCAGGGGACTGAGCACTGGTATTCAGACATCTGTGTTACCTCCCAGTGGAGCTGGCGGCCTCCTGCTGGGTGCAATGGATATTAGACCTGGCTGTTAGGAGGCCGGCACATACACTGCAAGAGAGCACACATACATGCAGCACTTCATGCGCTGCTGCTCCTCTTTATCTGTGGGTCACGTCTGAGCGCAAAGCACACTAACCACGCTGACCAGACCATCCTCACACAGGCACTGGCTGGCATGAGGAAGTGATTCTTCAATGCTGTTTATGCAGCGTTCAGTACTAAACGCTGCATCCACATAGTGCACGAACTGGCTTAAAGGACTGGCAGCCGGAGGGAAGCCTAAGGGCCGGAAGAAATGGGTGGAGATTCCCCACCCCTTGTCTATGGGATATTAGGGAGGAGACACTAGTTTGGGAGGGTTGTAGCAGCTTCAGTGGTGGTGAGGTGACAGCAGGGTCATTGAAGACTGTAAGATTTTTTGAAGAGATGATTTTCAATTTTGTCTGAAAGCTCCAAATGTGGAGGATGATCGGGCACGTTGAGGCACATAATATAATTTTACCATACTGTCAGCTCTATTCCTCTCTGACCACAGGATATATACATCACACAGTACTTATACCAATAATCATTGATATCACTATCGTGGAATGTTTTTGGTTTGTATTAAATATGATTACATAGTAGGAATATCCAGTGATGATAGCAGAGAGGATTACATATTGCTGAACAGTTCACATGTCCAAACATATTTTTATAATAAGATAAAAAACAAGATTAAAATCTTCCTGTTTTAACATTTTCTTGAAAGGCTTTGTCCATTCATAGGTATTTATTGACTTATCTACATGAAGGTTTTCACTAGCAGACCAGTTGGGGTCCATCAGCTGGCACCCCCACCAATTAGCTGATTTTTTTATCTGGTAGTCAAATGTAAACCCTTTGATCAGAGCTGCTGAGTGCAACTCCACTTAGGCTGTAGTGGCCGCTGCCAACTGTTGCCAGCCACTGAAGTGTAAGGACAGTGGCGTAACTTCAGGCCCCGGGGCCCCGATGCGAAAGCTCCAACGGGGCCCCCAATTATTGCAAATCTTTAATAGTAATAGTCTTTTTCTATGGGCCAAAGGGACTTTTGGGGCCCCCCTAGGCTGCAGGGCCTGGGTGCGATCGCAACCCCTGCACCTGTTGTAGTTACGCCCCTGTTGAAGGAGGTGGCTGATTTCAGTGAGCTTTTCCTGCCTCTAAAGACTTTTAGTGTTTTTATTATATTCTTTAATGACTGTTGGGATGATATCTATTTATGTATTTGTGCTGATAAAGTGTATGTTTGGTAAATGGGCACAGTATTCCTCTAGGGGTCACTCGACAGTGTAAGGGGAACCTAAGGTTTAGGCAGCAGAGATAAAGGCGTTAATGTTAGGCTCACCCACTAGATGAGGGGTATATAATGTTGAGCGTTTCCTGGTTAGTGGCTCCTGCTTTGGAGTAGTGGTGTAGGGTATGCGCAGAAAGAAAGATAGTTTCCGGTTGTGACAGAGTGAAAAAGAAGACAACATGTAAGGCAGAAGGGGACCAGGTCCTGAGCACAGCACAGGCTGAGGGAGGAACAGTGAGGAAACTAGCGGCTATACTTCACCTGGCAAGAACAGAGAAGAGAATGAGGGAAGGTGGTGTAGCTACTCTTGGATAGTGTTAGTCAGAAACAGCTTACAGGGTTGGAACCATGTACACTGTCAAACTTGTTGGTTAACATGACTACCACCCTAGCGAAACATATCCACACATGCGGAGAAACCATTGAGGATAGAGCCGCACCCATCCATAATTTGGGGAGCTTGGAGGTCAGCCTTCAGAGTAGTGACAGGACCGGTAAGGATAAAGGCGGAGGAATCCAGTGAGCAAGTGTACAGAGGGACGTACCAACATGTTTCCTATTCTATGCATTCTGAACTTTGTTATCAAGTTTGTCTTCAGTAAAGTGTGGCACCCCAGAGTCCGGCTACCACAATGTCATTATCTCCCCCCGAGGGGTAGTGTCATACCTGAGAGTAAGAGAGGGTATTCACACCACGCAAAACCAAAACACACAGCACCTTTCTGCCTCCAGGCCTGAAGTTGGAGATCTAAAACCCGGTTTCAGGGCAGCTCCCCTATAAATTCTGGTCTGGGGTGGAGTTAGTTCAGTACGGAGTAGTACTGAGGAAGAAATCCTGTGGACTGGAGCAGTGCTAAGTGCATCCCAGGAGAGCTAGACTTAGCTTGAGTGACCCGTAGGCAAGGGTCTGAGGAAGTGGAGGAGAGCCTAGGGAGCAGAGCAGTGTCGAGCTCACCCCAGAGGAGTAAGCGCCAAAAAACTGACACCGGAGTCCGAGGTTGTGCAGGGCCTAACATCCCGGCAGCCAATACCGGAGGGTGGGGGATTCCAAGTTCCCCATCCACACCAAATGCCCGGAGGCAGAGCAGCATTGAGAGCCCAGGAGCAGTCACCTGTGAAGTGGGGCTGGAGAAGGACTCGAGCTGCCTGTCACATGGCACACTGCAGGAGAGAGAGAGGACTGCAGCTAAGCTTAAGCAGCCGCAGAGACCTGCTAAGAAAGTGCAGCAGGGAGACCTCAGAACTTGCCGGGTGAGGAGAACCCAAGTTGCTCCCAGGTTGCCGGATTCCAGCCATACCATCTGTCCTTGTGCCAGTATCATCAGTAAAGAACTTGAGGAGCCAACAAACCATGAGTCTGTCAGTTACTTTGAGCCCTCCATGCTTCACCCTACACCCTTTAAACATCCACTGCCCTGGGGATCCGTGGGGAGCCACTGCATCCTAGCTGCCCATCCATCGTCCCCAAAGCTTCTGCATCAGCGGTGGCCACTCATAGTCACAAACCGTGGGTGGCGTCACAAATAACTTTCCTTTTAAACTACCCTATTCCCCCAAAACTCTTTAATAACTGAACCCAGGGTCAAGGAACCGGGTCTCGACCCCTGTGACTCACCAGAAACACCACAGCCCGGTTTTGAGTACCCCATGGCCCTGGAGCGCATCAAAAGTACTAAATGTTTTACACTGTAGTGGACTTAGTCTTGGGGAATGTGCACAGGAGCCCTGCAGCTAAGCTGGCCCGGAGTCCAGAAATACTGAAGTAATGTGACAGCGTGAGTGAACTCCTACAAAGTGTATGTGGTGTGTTGGGGAGAAGGTGGAAAACCCTCAACTTGGACAACTACTACGCCATCTGCCACGCCCAACCCCACCCAGGTCATGTTGTCTAAGGCTGGCGGGTGGTGGCAACCCCTGCCTCCCCCTTGACCGCTTGCACGCGCATCATGCTGCAGAAGCATAGCTTCTGCAATTTCAATCTAAAGTTCTGTTGCAGTAGTTGGCAGCAGCTGCTACATTTTAATGAAAGGAGTTAAAAGGTTGTTTTTATGTTCTTGAATAGGAGCTCACCAGCCATTTGGCCTCCAGGCACAGAGTTTTCCTGCTTGACAGTTCAGACAAGAAGCAAAAATGTGCCAAAGTCACACCACATATAATATATGTATAAGCAGCTCATTCATATGCTAAAGGTAACCTGTCACCTGGATCTACTCCTGTAACCTATCTCTACCTGTCCCTGCACCTTCCTATCTAATCCCTAACCATCCCTAGCTGAGCTAAAGGGAACCTATAATGAGGGAGAAAAATAAGTTATATACTGAAACTGTCTCCAGTTGGAGACTAGAAAGGTGCAATTTACAAAGTGCAACAAGTTAGTGCTGTGGAGTCAGCTGAAAAATGGTCACTTATAAGTCCTCGTTCAGATGTTAGTGATCTTTATTGTAAGCAAAAGCAGTTAATGGTTTTATTCTGAGTGCCATCAGTGTCCATTTTTACAATCAGAAATTGGTATGAGCTTCAACAGTTTTTCTTAGGTTAAATTGCAAAAAAAATGGAGGTTTCTCAACCTTCTCTTATTAAACAATCCATAAAAAATGGATTAAAAAATAGATGGCATTGGAGTGCTGCCCGATATTTTCATGGACATATAGACTTGCATTGATGATATTGATCTGAGACACAAATTAATATCATGCAAAAGAGAATAGCGAGGCGCAGCCATGAATGGTACCTGGTGGTCTAATAGGGTATTCTGCTGTGAGGTGGGGGAGTTAACCGCTCACCTGAATGGGTTGTGCACCATAGCACAACCCCAGAGACAATCGTGACAGCAGGGGCCGCAAGACTGCTCCGGATCGTCTTCCCCATAGCCACTTCCTGGTCTGGTCACATGGTGCGGGATTGGCGGTCCCCTGATGCCTACGTCACAAGAAACGAGGTCACGCCAGGTCCTGGAAGGTTAGGGAGAGATCACAGAGCTCCAAGCTGCTCCAGCCACAATCCCTCAATGATCCCTCATGGAATTTTTTTTAAAACAAATATAATGTGGTCCAATGGGAGCGCTTAGGAGCAAAGAGACTCTCAAAGGAAGTAATTACCCCACCTGAAGAAGGCGGCAGGTCGCTGTCGAAACGCGTAGTGTTAAAAATTAAATAAACAGGTTTGTGAACTACTTCCTTTGAGAGTCTCTTTGCTCCTGGGAGATCCAAGATGGCCGCCGACTGAGCAGGATGTGCTTCAGAGAGCTCTGCAGACCTGCTCTGAATCTGAGGCATCCAACCCCTAAAAGCCCTTAAATCTACTTGACCCACACCGGGGGACATACATCAGACACTACTGCCTGTGGAGACCCCGATATTTCGGAGCACAGGACATAAGAGACACACGTGGGAGAAGGCTACACCATCCTCCCCTCCTGCACGAGGAGTCTGTCTGTGCACAAGGCCGGAGGCAGAGCAGCGGTGATTTTACCTCCCCATCAGGAGACCCCGACGCTGGAGACCCCCTGCGGACCCCACATTTTGAGGACGAACCCGGGGAGAGGCAAAGGAGAGGAGCCGCGCAAGGGAGCAGCGTTTCCCGCCGTCCGCCGACCGCCATTGGTGAGGGACCGTGTCCAAAAGCCACCTACTGCTGCCAGCCCCGCTCCTCATAAGCTGCGGGGTCGGACGGAGGCAGCGACCGACCTCAGGGGCTGACGGGAGAGAGCGGGAAGCCGGCGGACAAGTGCACAGAACCGGCCTCCCGTTGCTGTGGGTGAAGCCCCTGTCTCTAACACCGCCGGGGCGAAGGAGAGACTGAGACGGAGGACGCAGGGGAGACTGGCTGATCTGCTACCCGAGGTGAGAGGAGGGAGACACGGTCTGGTGGAGTGACAAAGGGGGAAGGAAGGGAGAAAGCAGGGAAGGAAAAGTGCTACAGCAGACTGATAGGGATCCCTGTACTGTGACAACTGGGGACCCGATCTACACCTTCCCCCCTCCCCAGCAGTAGCACTCAGTGTAACTTATCTATTACACACACCATCACCACTTTGATAAAGCACAGAGGACGCTATACTGAAAGGAGCATTATTCCCAGCAATATCTTATAATAATCCACCTCATATCTACATATAGGAGAACACTGAGTGCTGGATTAACCCTCTCACTACCCTGGCTCTACACAAGGATTCATACCACCATTTACCAGCAGGGGGCACTACAGACCTATCCTAAAGTTTTAACTATATCAACCCAATAAGGATTTCTCCAGAATTCAAGGTGCTATACATTAATACCCAATGCACACTTCTACAAATTTTGATTGAAATAATACAGCACTCCCCACCTACCCATCCTGCTCAGTGGAAACCATATAAAGAACTTTTTCTCCATCAAGTTCGCCCATCTTCTGGATCCCTACCTGAACTTTTACTAACAGACTCTTTCCGTAAGCTGCCAGACCCCGGAATGTGAGGACCGCGCGACACTCTGGGGGGGGCTGACGGAGAACAAGAACCAGATAGACTCTCATATATTAATGCGTCACAATGGTTAAATCCAGCACAAAATCCACAAAATCCTCTACTAAGGCGACCACTACTACTACACAAGTGGATCTGGATAAATATTTAAAAAAACAAGCTGGTCTGTCCTCCTTATCCAAAGCTTCGAGACAACTCTTGGTTGAAGACAACATGCCACCAGACCAGGATAGTGATTGTGAGGAAACAGAAGATGATGAGGAACTCCCAATTACTAGAGCTTACCTCAAAAAGATATTGCATAAAGCTTTAGAACCCCTGGCAAAAGAGATGGCGGATATAAAACAAGACCTTACACAGACTGGCCGCAGAGTCGAGGCCCTGGAATCAGCCAACACAGAGGTGGTCAAACAAGCCAACGCTACCCTTTCTGGCCTCCGACACCATGAAGACCATCTTAACAAGATATATTCGATGTTGGAGGATCATGAGAACAGGGACAGGCGAGATAATCTGCGCTTGAAGGGGGTTCCTGAGACAATAACACAAGATGCCTTAACCCCGTCCGTCATAGATACATTCCGTTCACTATTACAGCCAGACGACCCGTCCGATATGGAACTGGTGAGAGTCCACAGAGCATTACGCCCGAAGCCACAACCAGACGAATCTCCACGAGATGTAATCTGCCGCTTTCTGGATTACAGAACAAAGGAGTTGGTCATGAAGAGGGCCAGAGAGAAGACCACCGTCACATGCAATGGCTCCCCAATTCAAATATTCCAAGATCTTTCATGGATAACACTAACTAAACGGAGACTCCTAAAGCCGTTAACTACGATTTTCCACCAACGACACTACCCATACAGATGGCTATTCCCCTTTGGCATATCTGTTACAGCTGGAGAGAAAAGGATCCAAGGTCGAACATCAGCAGATATCAAATGAATGTGCCAGGAATTGAGTATTGAATTAGAACATTATCCCAATCTGGAGGAAGTGGGAGCTGCATACCAGATGACACCTCTGCAGCAACCACCACCGTGGCAAACTCACCTGACGCCAAAGTCTCAAAGAACAAAACGAAAAAACTCCAAGCTGACCGAGCACCGAGGCGAAGACAGCCCAAACGGATGATAAAAACGGAGGATCAAACACACCTTCTTTTACTTCCCAAGGCCTCTCATTGAGACATTGATATACTTACGAACGCCTACCTACATAGCTAGCCTGGGAAGCCAATATTCCTGTCCCCTTCCTTAATCCACGTAGAGAACTGAACATAACTCTACTTTTTGATGACGCCACATGTTGTGGTCGACAGGAATTACAATCCAAACTTTTTTCGATAACCATTGTGACAGACATTCACTAACTTGTTAGCCCCCAGGGGCGCCTTTGGGGTGGTTACACTTCCCCATGTTTACTTTCTAATAACGTTACCAATTTCTTCTGGTTCTTGTAGTAGGTTTTAATTATACATAGGCTAGCCTGCAAGAGACTATCTTGTCAACATGTTTATGGCGCGAAAGCCTGTTAGTTATATTTCATGATAAAAGGTAAAACCCTCTCTGTCGGCCTATTCCACCACATGCGGATCTTACGCAGTGCCGGGATGGTCGTGATGGAGAAGAATCTGTCTATTCAGATTTATCACTCACAAAAGTATATTTCTACAATGTGTGTATACGCATTAATCTTACCTTGTTTTGTGTTTTCAGGAAAATTTTTTCTATTGTTCCCTTTTACCCTCTCTGTTCTCTCCCACCCTTCCTTGTCACAAAATCCCACGAGAGAGTCTCTACTTCAACGTCAGCATGAAATTGAACACCCGCCATGACCAACAACCGTAAGTCATACCAAGTGGTATCGCATAACCTACATGGCTTCAACTCCCCTATTCCTAGGTCCCAAACACTACACTTCCTCAAGAAGGCAGGCTATGACATCTTATTGCTACAAGAAACCCATTTTATAGAAACTAAATCACCTAATTTCGAAAAGAATCACTATAATACCTGGTACCATGCATATTCACCCCAAAAAAGAGCCAGGGGAGTAGCTATTGCCCTAACAAAAAATGTCCCTTTCTTACTCATAGATAAACTAGTTGACGATGAAGGTAGATATATATTTGTAAAAGGTTTACTGGAGGGTTCCCTGATTACATTGGGAAGTATATACGCTCCAAATACAAAACATTCTTCCTGGATAAAGAAGGTTCAGAATAAGCTCTCACTATTTGCTGAAGGCTCAGTCTTGATTGGCGGAGACTTATATATATAACGCTAGAACCTTTGTTGGATACCTCAACAGGGAACAGCAACATCTCAAGGCAAGATTTAGCCCAAATAAGATCCTCTTTCCATACAGCAAACTTGATAGATGTATGGCGATATCATCACCCCCAAGATAGAACCTACACATATTTTTCTCACCCCCATAAAAACTACCATAGGCTAGACTACTTATTTGTGTCCAGAAACCTCCTTCCAACAGTTATGGAAACTGAAATACTTCCGGCATTATACTCAGACCACGCAATGGTGACTATAAAACTGGAATGGGGAAGACCTATCCAACCTAATAGGACATGGAGGTTAAATGAATCCTTATTAAAATCCAATGAGATTAAACTTAAAATCCAAACGGCCATTAAAGACTATTTTCAACACAATAACACTCCTGACGTAGACCCCACGATTATTTGGGAAGCACATAAGGCAACAATAAGAGGTATTATTATATCTATAGCATCGTTTCGAAACAAACAAAGGAAAGCTGACATAGAAAAATTGTATAAAGATATTATTTACCTAGAGAAACAACATCAGACAACACTACACCATTCAACCATGATAAAACTTACAGAATGCAGACAACGCCTTAAAGATCTCCTCAATAAAAATGCAGCTAAACACTTTACAAATTGGAGAAATCGCATAATGGTACATGGGGATAAAGCTTCTAAGTTAATGGTTTCATTGATTAAAAAGAGACAATCTCGAACCTTCATTCACAGGATCAAAACAGGTACGGGCCAAATAACACAAAATTATGAACAAATTATCACAGAATTTTTAACATTTTATAAAAATTTATACCAGATTCCAACATACAACCATGCAGTAACCCTAACTCAAACACAACAAGAAATAGACACATTCCTTTCATCCTTATCCTTGCCAACATTAGATGAACAGCAACAGAAATGGTTGACTAGACCCTTTGAACCGGAGGAACTCCAGTCCATCCTGTCCGAAGGTCAATCGGGCAAATCCCCAGGGCCAGATGGCTTTTCACTACTTTATTATAAGACGTTTTCTCCAGAATTAAACACGCACCTGGTAAAGATGTGCAACGCAGTCCTTAATGGCAGTTCTCTTCCCCCCCAGTCCTTAGAGGCACATGTTACACTTCTGCATAAAGAAGGCAAAGATCCGACACAATGCGGGAACTACAGGCCCATCTCCTTGCTCAATGTAGACTTAAAAATATACGCTAGCTTAATAGCAAGACGTTTGACGGACCTGATCCCCCACATGATCTCGCTGGAGCAGACGGGATTTGTGCGAGGACGGGGGGAAGAGACAACGCAAGCAGAATATTACACTTAATGCAATACGCCAAAAGACACCATAAACGGATGGTCCTTCTGAGCACAGATGCCGAGAAGGCCTTTGACAGGGTGGACTGGACATTTCTCCGTAGCACCCTAAGGGCCTTTCATATACCTTCCCCACTAATAGAGGCCATAATCAAAATGTACACTTCCCCATCAGCTAAACTGAAAATTACACAACACGCTTTCAGATCCCTTTCTAATAAAAAACGGTACGAGACAGGGATGCCCCTTGTCCCCCTTATTATATGTTTTAGTTATGGAACCATTGCTACGGAGCATTCAAATGAATAAAGACATTAAAGGATTCCAACTGAATAATGTACACCACAAGTCAGCAGCATTTGCAGATGATTTGCTGGTAATTCTAACTGAACCGGATAGGGGCATCCCGGCCTTTGTGCAAACTTTAGAAAAATATGGCCAACTCTCTAATTATAAAATTAACTTGACTAAGTCAGAGGCACTAGGCCTCAACATTCCCGAACCTACCATAATCAAATATAAAACTATATACCCCTTCAAATGGCCAGAGAAATACATCACATACCTAGGTATAAAGATAGGACACGCAGATAAAGACCTTCTTTCTCTTAATGTACTACCCACATTAGAAAAAGCAAAAGAAACGATTAAATCATGGAGAGCACCCTTTCTATCATGGGTAGGAAGAAAAAATCTAATTAAAAGTATAATTCTGACAAAATTCCTTTACTTATTTCAAATGCTCCCAATTCGCATCCCGGAATATATATTAAACAAAATCCACAACTTTATTTCAAATTTTATCTGGAACAATAAAAAACCACGTATCAAATACCAGACACTTACCCTGCCAAGAGACAATGGAGGTATGGGAGCTCCAGATATACGTAAATATTATACGGCAGCTATGCTGACGAGAATCGTAGACTGGATTAGGCGACCACCTCATAAATTATGGTTGTCAATTGAGGAAACTATGTCACCAGTACCTTTAAGGTCTCTGGCACTACTTCCAGATCACTATAATGACTCAAAATTAATTAGCAACACCTTTACAAAAACTATCGTAGCTATTTGGAAAAGAGAATGTGGTCGGCTGCTCCCTCCAATGACCCCAATTCTGGATTTGAGGGATCTCGTTGGCAGATTACCGACGGGTTCTCAAGCAAACAACCCAAGGGACCTGGAGCGGAACCCTGCTGACCCCATTCCAATCGACCACCTTCTAATGGATGGAGCACTGCTCTCCCATAAAGAAATACAGCAATCCAATTCACTACCGAATTTGTCTTTTCTGCAATACAGTACATTGAAAACATTTATACACAAACACCTGAAAAATCTAGACTTCATGAGACCTTTGACACTGTTTGAACAATTGTGTTCACAACTAATTGATCCCAAAAAAGTACTATCATTACTATATAAACAACTAACGCTAGACGTGGTCCATATTAAAAGAGACTTTTTGGGCCTATGGGAACGGGATCTACAAATAAAATTTTCAGAACAACAAACAAGACAGATATACAGAGGATCTCATGGCCCTTCCCCTTGTGTAAAAATTCAAGAAAGCACTTATAAAGTAGTAACGAGGTGGTATCGCACCCCCTCACAAATACATAGATGGCACCCACAGACGTCAGACTCCTGCTGGAGATGCAATTCCGGAACAGGGACATACTTCCATATGTGGTGGCAATGCCCCCTTATCCAAGTTTATTGGTCATTAGTATCAACAATACTCACGGATGTTCTACAAAGGGAAGCGGTTCTTACACCTCTTACATCCCTTCTCAATTTTTTCATATGGCCAAAAGAACTATATGTATCCAAATTAGCTTCTAACATCATAGCAGTATGTAGACTTCTTATATCTACCCTCTGGAAATCTGATAAGACTCCGACGAGAACCCAAATAATGCGAGAAGTTGACATGGTGTATCGTGCAGCAGAACTGGCGGCCCTCTCATTCGGTTCGCAGGAGACCTTTGAGAAAATCTGGACACCTTGGATGTGGTATCGTTCAACTCCTGAATTTATGTCATTACATGACTCCGAGTAAAGAAAATACCGAGATCTCTCTCGCACACCCGCCCCCCCCATCCCCATCCCGTTTACCCCTACCTTCCCCTATATTCCTCCCCTTGTTGAATCTTCCCCATCTTTACATTTCTTGCTATTGATATAGAGTATTTAATCAAACTTTTTCTATTACAATAATCCCTGTTGAGCGAAATAGATCATAGAATTCGTAACACGAGTATACTTATGAATATCGACATCATCTGTATTAACTGTTACGCTTTCTTCCCTATGTTAGGGAATGAAAAATGTTGAATGTTTGATTGTATCTTTTAACTTTTCAATAAAAAGACCATTAAAAGAAAGAGAGTCTCTTTGCTCCTAAGCACTCCCATATGACTGCATTATATTTTATTTCGAAAATTAATATCAGACATGTCTGCGTGATTTTGTGCAGGCAACCACTTCGCAAAATACAAGGAAATGTGAACAGCCCCACAGACTATGATAGGTATGAAATCTGTTTGTCTAAAGCCAGGGATAATAGTCATATGAGAAAACCCGATGTCTGTATGAGGCCTAACAAAGTCAGAGGCTATAGGGAAATGAAAAAATGACTGGCGCTTCCTGCCTCCATCTACCTTCATAGAGAAAAACATCACTTTATTTATAAAAATGTTTAACTCTGTAAGATTAGAACCTTTATGTTCAACATTCATTATAACCTAGCATTGCTATTCACCTAACCTAAACCCTAGCTAGTGAAAATAGGTAAAATATATCAAGGACGTGAAATAAACATCTACCATAAAAGACATTTCATAGCAAGGCCATTTTTTTAAATGTAGATAGAGAATGAAAGCCATTTGCTCTTTAGGTCAGGAGGTTTATTTTCCTCAATTCGCTATAATTTATTATGTGTGGGATCTGTTTTTTGTTGCTATATATTTATCCTCAGAGCAGTCATGGTATTGAACAAAACACTAAATTGTTTACGTAGCCATCAGAAATAGGTAGCAGGCCAGTAAGGCCGGAGACAAACTTAGCGAGACTCATGCGAGATACTTGCATGAATCCCACGTGACTCACCCAGGACGGCTCTCTGGACAGGAGCGCGTCAGCTGCACTGAAACACAAGCAGCACCACGCTCCTGTTCAGAGACATGGCGACCATGCCGGATGATTCATGTGAGACTCATGCTAAGTGTGTCTCCAGCCTTAGGACAACCATGATGACTTATAGCCCACACTTCGTCCAACCCTAGTTGTCCAAATAATTTTCTATATCATTACTGTAGCATCCAAAAAGTAATCATTGGCCCAAACTCCTCAGAGGTGGTTTTCCTGGCCAGAACTGACCATAGAGAGTGAAACCTGATCCCCCAAGGTGTTATCTAAGGCCAGCTTCACACTGCGGCGTGATCCGGTCCAGTGCTATCTGGGATGGCCCAGACAGCCGCGGACCGGATCAGCACACAGGACTGGGGGGCTAATATGCCCTCCGGTCCGGTGTGCAGCGCTGCTGATAAGTCAGGACCGCGGGTGCCGCGGTCCTGACCTGTCAGCTGCTACAGCTGCGTGCGCTGCGCACCGGACCGGAGGGCATATTAGCCCCCCAGTCCTGATCCGGTCCGCGGCTGTCTGGGTCATCCCAGATAGCACTGGACCGGAATACGCCGCAGTGTGAAGCGGCCCTAAAGCTTATAGGAAACACTATGGATGACACTAATAAGGGGAGCACTGTGGATTTCAGTTATATGTTTGACACTGTGGCTGTTTGTACTGGAAGGCAATGACGCTGATGTTGTTATTGGTGCAATGAGTGAATGTCACTGTTATTCAGGCACTATGGAAATCAGAAGATATGGAGGCATTGTGTTTTATTTTTCGGAACACCATGTCTGTCACTGCATTGGCAGAACGATAACTGTACCGGTAATGGAGACACTGTAGCTATCACTGATATTGATGAAATCAATGAGTGTATGGTATTTTCTTACTTTTGTTAGCCATCATAAGTAAGAAAAAAAGCTACATTGAGGTTTGCCAACGACCTGCTTGGTAAAAACATTTCAATGAAAGTCCATGTTAGGTCCTAGGAAAAGTAAAATAACATTAGAGATACAATTGTTCTAGAGAAACCATTGTCAGGGTCTTGAAATGTTCAGCCGGTGTGTGGACGTAAAGTGCTGCTGTCTGTCCTTTCCTTGATTGAAATCTACCTCTTTAATTCTTCTCTAAGTACTGTTTAATCCTATAATGAAATAAAGCATGAGGCATGTATTAAGATTACCTGAGTGCTGAAACTAATACCACCGATGCATTGAATTACCAGATTCTACTCTGATTACACACTTGGAAATATAATTGACACCCAATGCGGGGGTCATACACAGTTACACTGATATGGCGCTAAGCTGATGAAGGAAAGAAAAAGCGACTCTGTACCAGTCGTATCATATCATACTCCATTTCAGGTTAATAATTTGAATAAAAAATAAGACATATGCCATACATTTATAACACAGTGAAAGAACGAATTCTGGAGCTCCACCACCAACAGAAGCTGTGAATAACAGATGAGTGGGCACCATTACGCCTCAACGTCCCCCATCCACAATATGATATTCAATAATAATAATTTCACCATCGAGCTTCTTGCTGATCTTTTCAATTTTAGACACAATATATATATGTAATTATGAATTCTTTATGAACCAAAGAGCACAAAAAATCCTAGTGTGAACGTACCCTAAGAAGGATAGAAGCATCTCCGTGCTACAAAGTTTATAATTTAACCCCTTTTATTTCTGGACTAGATGGCGTCCCGATTCGAACGCATCGGGCATTCTAGAATATGTATGTAGTTGACATACTGTGACTGACAGAACTTGTACAGTTAACATGAGTGAAATATATATATATATATATATATATATATATATACACATATATATATATATATATATATATATATATATATATATATATGAGAGAAAAAAAAAGAGAAAAAAGAGAGAAAAAAAAAAAGAGAGAAAAAAGAGAAAAAAAAAGAGAAAAAAAAAACTCGTCAGACCTGAAGTCACTTTGTCGCAGTCGACGATCCAGCAGACATTGGCCAATGTGTGTACAAAGAACTTCAGATTTAAAAAAAATAAGAAGAATTTTGAGTTTTTTGAAAAAAACGTAAGTTTTTAAATTTTTTCTCATATATATAGCTTGTCAGCATGTGTACATCATTGGTAGTAGCTGAGTGCTGCAAGGTTTTTTCCCTAGTAGTTTATCCCAGCATCCCTGCTGGCACCAGTTCACATTGTCTGTGAGTGCTGTGCAGTTTTTTTCTCTTTTGTATCGTGTGGAGTGGCTGGCTCCATTACTGCAATTTGCACCCTCGTTGCCTACAGGTGATCTAGGGTCTAGATGGTGTCCGCCCACTTAGTAGTGGGGTAGGGTGGACAAGGAGGACTTGGGTGTCAGCGTTAGGACTCGTTGGACCTGAAGTCACTTTGTCGCAGTCGACGAGCAAGCAGACATTGGCCAATGTGTGTACTAAGAACTTCAGATTTTAAAAAAATAATAAGAATTTTGAGTTTTTTGAAAAAAACGTAAGTTTTTACATTTTTTCTCATATATATACCGTATATACTCGCGTATAAGCCGAGTTTTTCAGCTCAAAAATTGGGCTGAAAAGTACCCCCCTCGGCTTATACGCGAGTCAGTGCGGGGGCTGCTGTATACAGCGGTATACAGCAGCCCCCGCATCCCCAGTAATGCAGGGCCCCCCCCTCATGCTCCGGTCACCTGTAAAGCAAATTATACTTATCATTGTCCCGCTGCCGTCCGCACCCGCATCTGCCGACATCGCGATCCTCCATCTTCATGCGTCTTCTTCCTGTTTCCTGTGTTCGTCGCTGCCAATGACGTCATTACCGGCGCCGAACACAGGAAACAGGAAGAAGACGCATGAAGATGGAGGATCGCGATGTCGGCAGCGGCGGGCGCGGACAGCGGGACAGTGATAAGTATAATTTGCTTTACAGGTGACCGGAGCATGAGGGGGGGCCCTGCATTACTGGGGCTGCCTGTATACTACCACTGGGGCTGCTGTATATAGGGGCTGCTGTATACACCAGTGGGGCTGCAATACCACTGGGGCTGCTGTATATAGGGGCTGCAATACTACTGGGGCTGCAATACCACTGGGGCTGCTGTATATAGGGGCTGCAATACCACTGGGGCTGCTGTATATAGGGGCTGCAATACCACTGGGGCTGCTGTATATAGGGGCTGCTGTATACACAAGTGGGGCTGCAATACCACTGGGGCTGCTGTATATAGGGGCTGCAATACTACTGGGGCTGCAATACTACTGGGGCTGCTGTATATAGGGGCTGCTGTATACACCACTGGGGCTGCAATACCACTGGGGCTGCTGTATATAGGGCTGCAATACCACTGGGGCTGCTGTATATAGGGGCTGCAATACCACTGGGAGCTGCTGTATATACCACTGGGGGCTGCTGTATATCATACTGCTGGGGCCTGTATACCACTGCTGGGGGCTGTATACCTGTGCTGGGGTCCACCCTCGGCTTATACGCGAGTCAATAGATTTTCCCAGGTTTTGGGGGAAAAAGTAGGGGGGTCGGCTTATACACGGGTCGGCTTATACACGAGTATATACGGTAGCTTGTCAGCATGTGTACATCATTGGTAGTAGCTGAGTGCTACAAGGTTTTTTCCCTAGTGTATATATATATATATATAGATAGAAAAAATTCTCTGCAGCACACAGCTACTACGAGTGATGTGCACATGCTAACAAGCTATATATATATATTTGAGAGAAAAGTTTAAAAACTTAAGTTTTTTTCAAAATTCTTATTTTTTTATTTCTGAAGTTCTTGGTACATACATTGGCCAATGTCTGTTTGCTCATCAACTGCGACAAAGTGACTTCAGGTCTGATGAGTCCTATAGCTGACATCCAAGCCCTCCTTGTCCTCCCTATACCACCTCTCGGTGGGTGGACACCATCTCAACCCTAGACCACTTGTGAGAGATGAGGGTGCAAATTGCAGACATGTAACTCCATATGATACAAAACATAAAAAAACTGCACAGCACTCACAGACACAATGTGAACTGGTGCCAAGCAGTTGTGTTATATATATATATATATATATATATATATATATAACAGCGCCATGGTATATGGTGGTACATTACAGCACATGTATAGCAGTACTATAGTATATGGCGGTACATTATAGTACATGTATAGCAGCACTATAGTATATGGCGGTACATTACAGCACATGTATAGCAGCACTATAGTATATGGCGGTACATTACAGCACATGTATAGCAGCGCTATGGTATATGGCGACACTCTGCTCCCTGCGGCCCCCCTGCTCCTCCTGGCTCCTCCACAGTAAATGTAAACATAAAAAAAATCCTGAGTGAGGATACTCACCTGTCCGCCGGCTCGCTCCACCTCCGTCTTCTAGGTCATACAGGCCTTTAGGACCTGTCGCTGCCTGGGAAACCGATCAGCTCATTGGTCACATGACCGCTAACTGCCGGGGCGGCAGGATGGAGCAGGGCGGCAGGATTGAGCAGGGGGGCAGGATGATGACGGGGGGGAAGCAGGATGGAGGGAGCCGGGCAGCATGGAGCGAGCTGGGCAGCATGGAGCGAGGTGGGCAGCATGGAGCGAGGTGGGCAGCATGGGGCAAGGTGGGCAGCATGGAGCGAGGTGGGCTGCATGGAGCAAGCCGGGAAGCATGGAGCGAGCGGGGCAGGATGGAGCGAGCGGGGCAGGATTGAGTCGGGGGAGGGGAGGCAGGATGGAGCCGAGAGGGGTGGGCAGAATAGAGCCGGGGGGGGTAGGATGGAGACGGGAGGTGGCAGGAGGGAGCCAGGGGAGGGGCAGGATGGAGTCGGGGGAGGGGCAGGATGGAGCCGGGGGGCAGGATACAGGCAGGGGGGAGCAGGATGGAGCTGGGGAGGGTAGGATGGAGACTGGTGGGGGGCAGGATGGAGGCGGGGGGCAGGATGGTGGCAGGGGGGCAGGATGAAGCCGGCAGGGCAGGATGGAGCCGGGGGGAAGGGCAGGATGGAGCCGGGTGGAAGGGCAGGATGGAGTCGGGGGAAGGGCAGGATGGGGCCATGGGGAAGGGCAGGATGAAGCCATGGGGAAGCAGGATGGCGCCGGCGGGGGGGCAGGATGGAGCCGGCGGGAGGACAGGATGGAGACGGCAGGGGGGCAGGATGGAGCCAGCGGGGGGGGGGCAGGATGGAGCCGGGGGGCAGAATGGAGCGATCAGGGCAGGATGGAGCCGGGGGGGGGGCAAGATGGAACCGGCGGGGCAGAATAGAGCCGGCGGGGCAGAATGCAGCCAGGGGGGCAGGATGGAGCCAGGGGGGCAGGATGGAGCCAGGGGGGCAGGATGGAGCCGGCAGGGGACAGGATGGAGCCAGCGGAGGGGGCAGCATGGAGCCGGCGGGGGGGAGGATGGAGCCGGCGTTGGGAAGGATGGAGTCGGCGGGGGGGCAGGAAGGAGCCGGCGGGGGGGCAGGATGGAGCCGGCGGGGGGGCAGGATGGAGACGGTGGAGGGGCAGGATGGAGCCGGCGGGGGAGGGGGGCGAGGCAGGATGAAGCCGGCGGGGCAGGATGGAGCGATCATATCACATGACCGCGAGCGGGCCAATCACAGTGCCGAACGCCGATGTCATTCTGACATCATGCAAGGTCCTAGCATGATTTGTGTTTATTTTATATTTGATTTCGCAGTGCATAATGTACTGTGAAATCAAATCACTAAGGAGCAGGGGGGCCGCGGGGAGCGGGAGCGTGGGCAGGACAGGAGGAGCGGGTGGGGGGGAAGTGCGGGCAGGGCAGAGGAGCGGGGTATATAGCACGTGCAGGACAGGAGGAGTGGGAGGGAGAGCGCGGGCAGGGCAGAGGAGCGGGGTATGGAGCGCGGGCAGGATAGGAGGAGCGGGAGTGAGAGCGCAGACAGGGCAGAGGAGCGGGGTATGGAGCGTGGGCAGGACAAGAGGAGCGTGAGGGAGAGCGCGGGCAAGGCAGAGGAGCGGGGTATGGAGCGCGGGCAGGCCACAGTTGGCTGGACCCTGTGTATACTGGCGACAGCGGCGCTAATGCGGCTAATGCTGTCGCCGCGCTGCAAATTGGCGCAGAATTCGAACTTTGAATTATCGCGCTTATTTGCATAGTCTCCGCTCATTGGCGCCCGCCTCCGGCAGGCACCAATGAGCGACCTCTGTCTGGCACGCAATTTCTGTCACCGACAGACGTCTTAGACAATTATATAGTAGATTATATAGGTACTGTATTTATTCCCATAGCAGAAGGGTTTTTATTTTTTTGCCTTCTCAAAGATTTAAAAACATAAGTCTGAATTGTTTCACTATATGAGGTCTGTTTTTTGTAAAATATGATATAAGGGATTTTTTTTGCTATCCACATGTAGGTAATTAGTTGATATAAATTTTGTTATTGTGAAGTAAATGTAAAAAAAAAGCTATAGACCTCTATATATTTACATCAGTTATTGATAACTGATCATGATAAACAGTATATTTACTGTATTTTGGAGCTTTTTACAATTACAGGGACATTACACAAGTCTATGCTATATGCTGTTGTGTTGTGTTTATTTAATAAAAAGGTATACAAAAATGGGTTTTATTGTGTTTGTTATGAACCATTACTTGCTAGTAACTTTACCGAAAAAAATGACATGTTTACATTACATATTTTTACTCACTTGCTCATATATAATGATACATCTATATATTTCAGCACATTATGCATGTAAAGAAAGATTAATGTTGAGGCAGAGAACATACACACATTGCCACATGCACACATTGAGTTGGTTATTGGTGAGTTTTTTACCTCAGGATTTGCAGCCAAAACCAGTAGTGAAATAATCAGAGGAAAAGTATAATAGAAACACGTCACCACTTCTGTATTTAATTATCCACTCCTGGGTTTTGGATACAACTACTAAGGTAAAAACCTCACCAAATACTCAATGTGTGCACATTGCTTCAGGCCAGGGGTCTAAACACGTAGCCCGCGGGCTGCATGCAGCCCCTGGGGCTACACTGTGCAGCCCGTAGCACCGTGGACAACTTAACCATGTCGGCGGTCCGGTGCAGGGACCGCCGTGGTCCCCGAAGTGTTAAGACGTCCAGCCGCGGCACTGACAAGCTCTGTAGCTCAGCAAGATCTGTGCAATCTGCCGGCCAATGGGAGGTCCACAGCTGCCGTCGGTGTATGACCTCACCTACAGGCCTCTCATTGGCTGGCGGCTTGCATTGATCTTGCTGAGCTACAGACCTTTTCAATGCCGCGGCTGGAAGACATAACACAGCGGAGGCAGCGGCGGCCTCCTGCACTGGATCGCCAACATAGTTAAGGTTAGAAAAGTGTATGTGAGAGAGAAGGTGTGTGTGTTTGAGTGTGTGAGAGTGAGTGTGTGTGTGTGAGAGTGAGTGTGTGTGAGAGTGAGTGTGTGTGAGCATGAGTGTGTGTCTGAGAGTGTGTGTGTGAGTGAGAGTGTGTGTGAGAATGTGTGTGTGTAAAGAGAAGGAAGACCAGGTTGGGGACTTCACCACAAAAGGTACCAGGATGGGGGAGATCACTACAAAAGGGGTTCAGTATGGGGGACATCACTACAAAAAGGATCAGGATTTGGGAGATCACTACAAAAAGGGACTAGGATGGGGACATTACTACACTATGGGGGCCAGGATGTGGACATTACTACAGAAGGGTCCAGGATGGGGGACATCACTACAGAAGGGGTCCAGGATGGGGGACATCACTACAATAAGGGTCCAGGAGGGGGACATTACTATACTATGGGGGCCAGGATGTGGACATTACTACAAAAGGGGACCAGGATGTGGGACATCACTATAAAAGGGGATCAGGATGGGGGACAACACTACAAAAGGGGACCAGGATGCGGAACATCACTACTAAAGGGGACCAGCATGGGGGGCATTACATCACTATGGGGGCCAGGATGTGGACATTACTACAAAAGGTGTCCAGGATGGGGGACATCACTACAAAAGGGGATCAGGATGAGGGATATCACTACAGAAGGGGTCCAGGATTTGGGACATCATTACAAAAGGGAATCAGGACGGGGACATCACTACAAAAGGGCATCAGGATGGTGACATCACTACAAAAGGGATCAGGATGGTGGACATTACTACACTATGGGGGCCAGGATGTGGACATTACTACAAAAGGGGTCCAGGATGAGGGACGTCACTACAAAAGGGGATCAGTATGAGGGACATCACTACAAAAGGGGACCAGGATTGGGACATCACTACAAAAGGGGATCAGGATGGGGGACATCACTACAAAAGGGGGACCAGGATGGGGACATCACTACAAAAGGGGATCAGGATGGGGGACATCACTACAAAAGGGGGACCAGCAGGGGGGACATTACTTCACTATGGGGGCCAGGATGTGCACATTACTACAAAAGGGGTCCAGGATTTGGGACATCATTACTAAAGGGGATCAGGACGGGGACATCACTACAAAAGGGCATCAGGATGGTGGACATCACTACAAAAGGGTACCAGGATGGGGACATTACTACAAGAAGGGAATCAGGATGCAGGTATTACTACAAGACGTAGACATTACTACATGTATATACAATATTATGCTGCACTCAGTCCTGTCAATGAAGGTGCTAACTAAACACAATTCTATTTCAAATATAAATAGTCGCACTCGACACAGACTTATTTCTAAATAGAGACAAATTGAAAAATGAAAAAGTAGAGATACTTGGTATTATTGAAATGGCCAAATCAATAATTCACCCAGGTGCCCGATGAGGCGATCTCCGTTAACTGGGTCCTAGCACTAATGTAACTGCTAGTGTCTTTCTGGCTTTTCCACATCAGCTGATACCAGAGAATAATGGATTTGCAGTCTTATAGCTAAAGACAGGTGCTTTGAATATATAATCGGTGCCTTGGGAAAAGAGGTTAACCCCTTAGGCGTGCTAGAGACTGATACCACAGGGAAATAGCTTATATCTCACAACTAGAGTAAGGGAAGGTGCTAGCATATGGGTCCAGGGAGAGAACATTACTACAAGGGGATCAGGATGGGGTATTACTACACGATAGGGACATTACTGCAAGAAGGGGACTAGGATGGGTACATTACTACATGATGAGGACATTACTAAAAGTAGAAGATCAGGATTTGTACTTTACTACATTGAGCAAAAAAATTCTGGTATTACTAAAAATGTCACTTAGTCCTACAAGCAATGCGGCCCCCCCAATATCAATTTTTTTCTATGAGCGGCCTATTAACCCAGCCGAGTTTGAGACCCCTGCTCTAGGCTGTAATGAAATGGCTATAGATTTTCTCATGTGAGTAAAGTGAATCAGATCGATTATGCTAATAACACTATGATTAATCTTTGATCAGACTTTTATCCAAGCGTCTGCTTATTGTGATCTGATTCTCTCCAAATCGTAGCACACTGCAGGAGAAGATGGGGATAAAGATGAAGTAAACACTATTTTTGATCAAAAAAACATAAAGCCAGGCCACCACGACATGGTGTACCCAAATCGGGACAGTTCCTAACAATCAATATGATTTTTTTGGCTTTGCTTTAGTCTCTTGTATTAAATACAAATAGGCTGTGCCCTCTTTCATTGAGCCTGTATTCCATTTATAATGCTTCCCGTGGTTACATGTCTATATTCAGGACCCGGTCTCTCTCCACCCTTATTCCTACTGAGGTCTGTTCTGACACATAGTAAGATATTAATATTAGGGAGTGTTAGGTACAGTCCTGATGTGGGTACACCTTGGCACGGTGGGATGGCTTTACACTTTTTTAATCAAAAATAGTGTTTACTTAGTATCCTATGTTGGCATTGGCATGTGTGGGGCAATGCTGTGGGCATGAGGATGGGAGAACGGGGTTTCACTGCAACAGGATGCAGGTGTCATTAATGTCTGAGCAGTGTATGTGATGGGCATAAGGAAAATGGCTGCAGAGGCAGCATATGCACAGATTAAAATATCGGAGAGCCAAAATCTTCATCTGTGCGTGATCGCTTCTGACATGATGGTCTTCAGGGAAATGGCTGCGGAGATGGCACATGCTCAGATTGGAAACTCAGCTTTACAAAATCTCAATCTGCGCATGCATCACTTCCGCAGCCATTTTCCTTATGCCCATGACATACAATGCTCAGACATTAATGACACCTGTATGCTGTTGCTGCTCCACCCTGTGCTCCCATACTCAGGTCTGCAGCATTGTCCCACTCATGCTGATGATATCTTTATCAGCAGTGACCCTACCTCTAGAATCCCCACTCCACCTTGCCCTTCCTGATGAGATATATTCAGATTATAAAATGCACTCCAGGATTGTAAGACGGACACCATTTAAAACATTTTTTTCCTATATCCTTCCATGAAATTTGAGATGCGTTTTATATTCTGATGAGTCTTATAATCTGCAAAATAAGGTAGAACAAAAACTTGTGGTTTCATACAAAATTGGTTCAATCATGTTTTATCATACATTTCTGTGCATGAGGCCTACAAGAGGGATTAAAGGGCTTGTTCAGCCATAGTTTTACAGCTGTAGAACATAAAGATCCAGCACTGTCTCTCCAACACAGTCCTCGTGATTGTTGACAGGTTGCAGCAATTACATCACATGAATAGTGCACAAAACTGCTACAGCTGTTCAATTGGTGGTGATACCGATGTAGACAGCTGAGCCCAGTGATCGGTGGCAGCGGTAATGCGGGCTGTACTTGTGATGTCACCAGACAGCCTGTGAACATCAGGATTAGTGGCAGAAAGGCACTGGACCTGGAAAGAGTGAACAATTCAGTGTTTAATATTTTCTACAACTACAACCCTATCGAAATATAATCCTGGACAGCCCCTTTAAGGAGATATTGTGATACTTTTACTTTTAGACTTCTGCAGTGAAATAGTGTAGAACATGCTGTTTTATATGATAAAAAGGAACAGGGAGCACAGCCTATAACTTTGATGTCATCTCTGTTTATTCAGTCTGCTCCTTCTATACAGCTGTAGAACATAAAATGACTGACACTAAAAAAAGAAGAAATTATATCATTGAGAAGCTTTGTTAATCCTTGTCGGAAGAGTGACACTCACTATCATTATTATTAAAATGAGAGGAAATTGTGTATTACAGTAACTTTTTGCTTTTACTTTATATAATTACTTGGCTGAAAAGTTGTCCTAGTGTGCATACATTAAAAGGGGTTTTCAGAAACCAACCACCCCATGTACCGTAATTGTATGTAAGAATAACACATTGTCTCATGCTCTTCTTTCATGTCCCTCCGCGCTCGCACCCTGCCAGTCCTCTGGTTCTCTGACAGTCATTTTTTTCTTTGCTTTTTGTTTTGTATTATTTTTTTTACTTTATCAAAATACTTAGCCAGTCAATAGCCACAGCAATTACCATAGTAAGGTCTCATGACAAGTATGATATGTCATTACTGTTGTCAAGTAAATGGGGAGAAACGTGAAAGGTAATTATTTGCCGCTTTTACATTTATAAGCAACTTATACTGAAGGTTGTCTAAATGTCACTAAACCATCCAAAATCTAAACTAAGCTCGGTGTTGGAGCCTTGTATGACAACTGCACTTTTTAATATATTATAGGAATTTGTTCCATTAGCTGAGAGCGGGGTGTGCTAGGGTCAGAAAACAGTGATAACTATATGGCTACACATAACGTAGTAGATGTCACTTGCAGTCCTATGTAACACCACAAATAACACAGTGATAACTCTCAGAGTACAAATCATGTATTTGACCATAACTTCAGTTCTTTATAACACTGTGGACACCCATTAGAGTGGAACTGACACGATACTACCCTGTGCTGCCTCATAGAAAAAATGCCATGGTCTGCCAGGGAAAGTCTCAGTCTCCTGCAGTTCTTCTGTGGCACTCCAGAGGTTAATGTGCCACAGTAACATCACAAGGGTTAACTCCCCGACACAACACTGGACACTGCACTAGCACCTCTAGGCCAGAAGGGGGAGCTAAAGCAGCTCCCTTAGATATCCTGGTCTGAGGAGGAAGTAGTTAGTTGATAGTTGACAGTTAACAGTTCAGTTTAGAGCAAGGAGCACTAGGAGGAGGATCTGTAAATGCGAGCAGTGCTGAGCTCCTGACAGGGACCACTGACTACTTTCAGGCCTGAAGCCAGGGTCTGAGGAGTGGAGTACAAGAAACAGAGGAACATATCTGGGAGACTGAGTTACCTCATAACTCGCCCCAGATGTGCGCAGAAGCCGGATACCGGATCCGAATCTGTGACTGAAACACGCAGCACAGAAAACATCGTGATAGTGGAGGTTACATACATACACCATACCTCAGTGAAGCAACACGGAAATACTCAAGTTGCCTAGCAAAAGGGGTACCTGTGAGGAGAAACAGGGCCAGCAGCTCAGCAAAAGCAGCAGCAGGGCCACACACAAGGCGCAGGAGTAGGAAGCTGAGGACCCGGACAGGGTGGGAGTAACCCGGCCCGGTACAGACTCGTGGACAGTACTCTACTGAATACCATCACCAGTAAAGCCTTGGAAAACTTCAAAACCGTGAGTGTGTGTGATCCTTGTGCTCAAACCCTGCGTACCCTCACAAACTACCATCGTCTCTACTACTACCCCTATCCTACAACATTCATTGCACTATCTATAGACAATTACTACCACTGCCCCAGGAATCAAGCTCCACCCGCAGAGCGCCATTACATCTCCAGCTGCCAAACATCATCCCCGGAGGTTCTGTAGCAGTGGCGGTCCCCTCACTGACCACAACCCGTGGGTGGCGTCACTACAAACTGCCCTGTAAATATTCCCCATTTACTTGCGGAACCCGGACATGATCCGGACCAAGACCGCCGTGATATCCCCAGTAGTACCCCGGTCCGTACCGAGCACCCTGTCCCAGTGGGCTCCACACTTCTATGTTTGAATCCTATCTGCCATCTGCTATGGTCCTCAAGTGTGCACTCTAATGGGCAGAAATACTAAACTACACTATCTGGACAGTATCACCATACCAGAACTGATTATCTTTATACCATGTCTAGATAGTACAATTATACTGTAACTAATATTGACATACAATTACAACATTATACCTTTTAAGGTATGAATCTAGCACTAACATAGTGTAACTGAAAAACACCACCGTATTGTGATCTAATTGCTTGAGGTCCCAATAGTAAGTTATCTTCTAATTCTAAAGGCCCCAAAGAAATCAGATAGACGTTGGCTAAGCCTAGTAATTTGGGAGGACAATCTAATATATATGGAGGCAGGGCCAATTCTAACTTCAGTATAGGAATACAGCACCAGAAACACCATCTGTACATGTATACAGAATCCATGAATGCATCACTAGGATCAAATCAGTTCATAAATACATTACCAGAACCAACATATGTTCATAAATACATCATCAGATGCACATGCCAAAATCACCAGAATCACCATCAGGTACACAAAAATATTCCTGAAGCACCATGAGTGCATGAGTACAGCCCCAGAATAATCCTCAGTACATAAATACAGCACTTAACTTAAAGTAGGTCGCCCTTTAAACAAAATAAATTGTGCTTCACTCATTACTCAGATTCCACTGACGAGTGTCAACTACTGCTCTGTTGTGTGGAATCGGCAGCAGAGCTGAAGTCACCTCTACAACAGAGCAAGCAATCAGTGAGCTCTGCCTATTGCAGCATAGACTGAATACCCATCTCAAAGTGACTGATCTGAGTGACTGGATGCTGTTGTCAGTGCTGTAGCCAATGCTAGAGACTCAGCACAGGTTCTTTTGGGTGGAGAGGGGGTGGAAAATCTGTTTTTTGTCGTGTCTTATTTTTTTTTTTGTAGAAACTATGAGTGGGGGCTAGAATTTTCTAAAAAGGGGACAATCAATTGCAATGCCACATTAAGACCCACTATGTACATTTGTATCTCATAAACCAACATCTCCTAGTTATCATCAATCTCCAGACCAACAAGAAAACACAGCACTGATGAGACATAGTATCACAAATAAACATTTACATCCAGGCACCTTGTGAGAACCAAGGGGTTCACTTAGGACACGGCAGAGTCTAAACAGAGCTAAACATTTACTATGCAAACAGACTCTTTTCATTTAGGGACACCAGGGTCAAGGCGTTAACCAGATATCTCTACATCTCAAAAATCACCACAAGAAATATTTACAAACAACTGCTCCTGAGGACCGAGACCAAAGTGCTGTCCCAAAGACTATCTCTGTTGTACCCGGAACCAAAGGAAGTTATCCCTTCATCAATTTATGTCCGCTTTAAACGAAAAAGTGGAGTAAGGACTCCATACACTTTTTGGATGTCACTATTAAACGTGACAGCACTGATACATTGCAGACAGATATATTTCCAAAGTCTACAGCATCGAATATGTTGTTGCAAGCCCCTCCTCCCATCCTCCGTACATGATTAGATATGTCAGTACAGGACAATTTTTACGTCTCCGTAGGATATTCTCTTCCCACTATGATTTTGAGCTGCGAGCAAAAATATTGAAAGAGAGATTTTATGATCGTGGTTACAGCAAACGCTGTGTAAAGAAGGCCTACACGAGGACTCGACTGATACTATTTACTTTACTCTCAATCATCCAAGAAAGGAGCAGATCATGTGAGATTCATAAACTACCACGGACAATTTGCCAGAATGAGAGAGTGCCTAGAGAGAGCTTGGCCAATATTATAGGTAGAGCCCATACTCTGTAAATTAATACCAACAAATCCAGAAATCATTATCCAGAGGAGTAGGAATCTCCGTGATCTGCAAGTAAAAACCACTATCAGGGTGAGCCTAAACATACATTTTTGGATAACATAAAGAGTCGGGTTGGCCGTTGGCCGTGTGGGCAGTGTGTTGCTTGCCCGAATATTGATCGGTGTGATACCTTTATCAACTCATCGGGCAGCAAAACATATAATGAAGTCCATCACATGTATAACTACAGGAGTGGTTTATTCTGCTGTCTGCCTGTGCCCAAAGATATACATTGGCCTCACTACTAGACATCTCAAGATCAGGGTGGGGGAGCATGTCAACGGGATAAACGCAGCCAAAACTGCGACAGAAGGGGAAATTTTAAATACCCTACCAAGACACTTTAGGAGCTGCCATCAATGTGATGGCAGTCTCCTGAGAGTTCGTGGTATTGATCATTTAGAGTCAAATATACGAGGGGGTAAGATCAGCAAGCGATTAGCCCAGCTGGAATCTAAATGGATATGGGCTTTGGATACAGTCAACCCCACTGGCTTAAATGAATATTTGAGTATCTCGTCCTTTTTGTAGCCACAATATTTGTTATTAATTTTAATCACTATACAGAGAATAATTTTCTTATAGGAGGTAAATATTAAATTGATTATTAGAGAGATTTTACCAACTTCAAGATATTAAAAAGTATAAATTTTATTAACAATTAATAAAAGGTCAACGACCAGAACAACACACAAAACTTGACATACAAGAACCACTGAAACAAAGGATGTGACGCAAGATGGGGAATTTTTCTTCCTAATATCCCTCAACTCTCATTTGCCTACCTAGCGTTGGAGGATTTGAAACCCTAATTTTATGCGGTGCCCCCAAACCTTGGCGGCTGACCCTCTTCTTACCCTATTTACCAATACAGGAATTAAGGGGGAAGAAAGGGGAGAGATTAGATGTCCTGGTGTCCACTTAACTCCATTGTCATTGTGGTCTCTCAGGATGCGTCAAAACGTCACTCTGTTGGTGGCTTAAAATTTGGATAACGTTCTCCGCACTTTACGCGTTTCATCCAGACCGATTATGTTGGACTCATCAGAAGATGGAGAAATAGATAGTGTCTTGTCTAAAAGGATCAAGGAAAAACAAACAAAAGGTGAGATACAACAATAAAACCATCTAAGGCCATGGAAAAAACTTAGAAGACCTATCCAAGTAAAATGAACAGCTTAGACATATCTAAAGGACCCTTTCATTAATAAAGATATTTCCTTTTTTGCACCAATTATTTTCCTCATGACACCTTGGTGACAAAGTAGCTGAGTGACACCGATGTTGGTACCTCATAGTCCATCGAAGGTGAAGATAGCCCTTCTACGAACCCACCATCACGGTAAACACGACCAATTTAGGTGTAGGTACTGTCCAACAGCACCAACTATGTTTAGACAAGGGTCGCCCTCATTGAAGATAGACTCTGGTGTTTCTATATCAAAAAAGGGGAGGAGGGATGGGGAGAGGAGAGGAGGTAATTCAATTAATTAAGATAAATATCATGAAATGAAACATTTTTGAAAAAAAAAAAAAGTGAAAAAAGAAAAGGAAAGAAAAGAAAAAGAAAAAAAGGGGGGAAGAAAAAGGAGAAGAAAAAAAAGGATGGGACAATGGGGGGGGGGAGAACGGAGAGGAGGAAGGAAGGAGAGGGGGAGAAAAACAGAAAAGAAAGGAACAAACAGAGAAACAAAAACCGGGGGGACAGAACGAGGGGGAGGGGTTGGGGAGTCACATCCTTTGTTTCAGTGGTTCTTTTTATGTCAAGTTTTGTGTGTTGTTTGGGTCGTTGACCTTTTATTAATTGTTAATAAAATTTATACTTTTTAATATCTTGAAGTTGGTAAAATCGCTCTAATTATTAATTTTAATTATTCATATATGTTTTATCCTAGTGCATTGTTGCGGATAAGTGTGGATGATCGTCAGCTTATGTGGATATGGAGCCTTTGAATGAAGATAATACATGCACCTAGTGCACCAGCAAACTAATATGTGATTTATATTGTGAATTATCATTATATGTAATATTATATATCATATCTTGAATTATATCATTAAATATTGTCCCTAAACATGTGTTTTTATATAAAAAAGAAGATCCTTTTATTAGATACTGTGAATTATATCATCATTGCTAAGGCACTTCTAGATATACAACATATTGGATGCCATTGAATATTACATTCATGGTATTGGATAATTGTGAATTATAAATATGAATTGTGCAAAATTATGGCTAGTATTTTAATACTGGGCACTCGTGCTAATATGGGGTTAATTCCCCATCAGCAGTAACGCTCCTGCTGCTGTGGGACGCTCCGTCTGCTCATCTTAGCAGCGTCTCCATCGGTACGTGCATACTGGTCATATGACCGGTCACGCGGCCGGTGACGCTGCAGATGATGCGGTCGGGACCTCCCAGGCAACAGGAGCATTGTACAGACACTGATAATGAATGGCTAATTTAGCCATTTTAGGGTACCTTTACACGCCGCTACTGGCGGGTGGATACAACCAGCTACATGCGACAAATGTATCTTGCATCGGCAATATACCCCGTAGTAGCGGCGTGTGAAGACGGTAGTAGCCACCCGGCAGTAGCGGCACCTGTTTCCCAGCACTGCCCTGAAACAGGTGGCTACACAGCCGATTGTAGCGACCTGTATCGGCGTGTAAAGAAGCAACAGAAGGGATGTGTCGACACCAGGCTATGTACCTGGTATGTAGCTGGGGCGTGACACAGGCTCCGGGAAACCACCCCCTTCAGCGATCATTGGAGGAAGTTCCTGCATTACGATTGGTAGTCGCTGCATAGGGAGGCATATTTAAGGAGCTGACCAGTCACACTACACAACTGCTCGAGCGTCATGTATTAAACAGCCTCCTGCGATGCCTGCCCAATCATGATGTTCTTGCTTTGTCCTATCAGCGTACGGACGTCTCGTAATCCTCAATTGTGGGACGCCTATGTGTTGTCCTTGTTGCACCAGGTCTGCCCATATTAGCTTGTTGTAGCGGTGTGTAAATGAGGTAAGGTGAGCTACAGAAGGTAACTTATGGCACCCGGCGGTGTATCCAGAGATAGATGTAACCTACCGTAGCGCACCTTGTTGCGGCGTGTAAAGGTGGTGCGATTACCGTTTGCAACAGTTTGTGCGTGCTCGTGCACGTGAAGTAGCTGGTTGTATCCACCCGCCAGTAGCGGCGTGTAAAGGTACCCTTAATCCACGAGCTGCTGATATGACTCCGTCCCTGATGAAGACATGCCTCAAAACGGCCGTAGGGGAGGAAGCCAGGTCGGTGAAGCAGCGCCATTATCAGGTAGCAATCAGTTCCGTGCCATTACAGGTTGTTGTGCCTGTGGTTTACATGTGAGCTGGATTCAATGTGTCATTAGGTTAGTGACATGTTATTGAATTACATGATAGTAATGTCTGCCTCTTTTGTGTAGCTGGATGATAGATAAGATACGGGTGCATGTAGTGGCCATATGTGCCAGTATTTTTTGAGTATAGCTCAGGATATATAAATCAACATAAATTCTGTTAATGTGCACAACCATTGATATCCAGTTTTGACCATATAATTATAGCATGCACGACCATACATAAATTATAGCCACTATATAATACTCGTGAGTGAGAAATATATATAACTACAATTGTAGTAGGATCAATTGGCACTGTGACTCGACTACAACCTGTTATGCATAAGATAAGATGTACAATGCTTAGATGTACAATGCTTAGATGTAAGCTGTAGTCTGCACTCCTTATAGTGATCTGGAGTTTTGTAGGTTAATTAACAGACAAGGGTATAAATATCTCTGAAATACAGAATTGTGTATTTTTTGTACATCCGTATGCTTTGTATTTATTTTGGACATGAAAAAATGCTGCTAGATCGACCTTGTATGTAAAATATACTGCACTTGCACTTTTTAACTTCCTCTATAAACCCTGATGTAACCAATAAAAACCATTATTGAATTGCATAAATGGACGTCTGACCGTTATGTTCTTTTGGTGGTAATTTACCCACCAGAGGATGGATGAGAAACAGAGGAAGCCTTTTTACTACTAAAATCAGTGTAAATTAATTAGGGCCGCTTCACCCTGCGGTGTGATCTGGTCCAGGGCTGTCCGGGAGGACCCAAACAGCCGCGGACCGGATCAGCACACAGGACTGGGGGGCTAATATGCCCTCCGGTCCGGTGTCCAGCGCACACAGCTCCCGCTGCTGTTAAGTCAGGACCGAGGGCGCCGCAGTCCTGACCTGTCAGCGGCTGCAGCTGCGTGCGCTGCACACCGGACCGGAGGGCATCTTAGCCCCCCAGTCCTGTGTGCTGATCCGGTCCGCGGCTGTCTGAGTCCTCCCGGACAGCCCCGGACCGGATCACGCCGCAGTGTGAAGCGGCCCTTAGTGTACAATACAGCGTGTTATTTTAACAGCACTATGACTAACATACTTAACACCAAGACTATATCCTCAATATATACATTAAAGCAAAAATGACCCAGGTATCTAACTCTTGGTCCCGCACAAATCTGTTTGAGTTCAGCACAGCATTTAGCAAGAGATTTCACTTAAAAATTAATTATCCTAGTTCTGCTATCAGATCTCTTCTTGGAGCCCTTCTGTGGCCACATTTCATTTAACCATTTTTAATTTGTTCCTAATTTTTTTTGTATTGCAATCTCACTTCGAAAAAAAACCCTTTCAACTACAACTTTCACCATCAGACATGAGAGATTATTTTCAGGTCTTCCTTATCAGAATAATACTGTTCATTTCAGTTGTAAAAGTGACCATTTATTGACTTTTCGAACCTTTCTGTCAGTCATACAGGTTAGAAAAGTAAGTAGGGTGAAACTCCAACCTTTGAGAACCATCAAAAATTTCCATGAAAAAGGAATCAATCATGTTGTTCTCAAATGGACAGCAGGGTAAGCATGCACTTCCTTTTTAGGGGCATTGTATATAAAATACTTAATGGGAACCAAACAGCAGGATTTATTCACCTGTAAATCAGTGCAGCAGGTGATTAACGTACCAAGCATGAGATTTGGGTTATTTTTTTATTCCTTCCCTGTGGGCTTGTCTTACTGCTGTAAGCCAAGCTCCCTCCCATGGATGACTCTGGCTGAGAGGGAGGGGGAAGGGGGTTCAGCTCACAGCAGAAAGTCAAGCCCACAGGGGAGGAATTAAAAAAACAAACACAAAATAGTGATGTCATGCTGCACACATCCATCACCTGCTGCACTAATTTACAGGTAGTTAAATCCTGCTGGTTGGTTCCCTTTAGAGATATTTCTGACAAATCCATTCACTTTTGATTTTAATTCCAATTTAAAGTATACAATCTTGTAATATTAATTTACATATGAATTGTTTACAGTAGTTTTCCCCCACTAAAAAGAGAGCAAACGGAAGAGTTGAACAAACACTACACTAAAAGAATATAGCTTGGAAAATAAACACAGAATGGTCTAAATTTCGTTCTTGATGCACATCCATCAAAAAAATGGACTACTTCAAAATATTAATATACTTCATCTAAGAAAAATAAGAAAAAAATGTAATAGATGTATAGCAGAATATTTTAGTGAGATTCCAAGCTATACTCTCCACTTCACATTGATATACATTATTTTATATGAGTTAACTCAATGTTGTGTGAGCCACCAGTCTCTTCCGGTGAGTGGGTGACGAAGGGGTCAGGTGACCGCTGCAGACAATTAGCGGCCCCTCATGTTTTGTCTCTCTTATGGTGCCGTCACACCTACCGACGTCGCTATCGACATCGCCGAAAAAGTGACGTATCAGCGATGTCGCTAGCAACGTCGCGCTGTGTAAACGAGCGCCGCGACCGCGTTTTATCGCTGGTCGCAGGTTGTCAGGTTTACGGGAAGAACCGTAAACCTGTCAACCGGCGACCTGCGATAAGGCTGGATCGCGCCGTGTGACATCGCCAGAGCGATGTCGGCGGCGATCCAGCCTATACTGCAGCGTTGCGGTGTCGCCGGCCGCAGCGATGCTGTGTGACAGCTGGCCAGCGATGTCGGAACCGAGCGGGCACCCGCGCATCGCTTCCGACATCGCTGGCCAGATCGTGCTGTGTGACGGGACCATTAGCCATAAGATGAAGACACAGTGGAGGATTACAAAGAGGCACCTGACCTAAAGGTGATTATTGATTTTTTTCTCTGTTCATGCAGCACTCTGGGGCCATTATTAATATCTTTTAACTAATGAACAACCTTTTAAATTAAATTCCAAATGTGGTGTAGATGGTGGAGCTCTGTCTTTCCCAGGGACGTAGATATTCACAGTGCACTATTGTGTTTGTTAAGGAGTCTTTTTATATTTGTCACACATAAATGGATTTGTGGGTCAAAAGACCTTGAGCTTATTAAATTCCCATCTGAATTTCTGGCTCATTCAGAAATCTAGGACTCAGTCCAAATAATTAGGAGTTGTCTTCCATTCACTCATACAGAGTTCTCTAATACTGTATGCTATGCATTGTATGGGCGGCATGGTGGCTCAGTGGTTAGCACTGCAGCTTGCATCACTGAGGTCCTGGGTTCACTTCCCACCAAGGACAACATCTGCAAGGAGTTTGTATGTTCTCCTTATGTTTATGTGGGTTTCCTCCAGGTATTCCAGTTTCATCCCACACTTGAAAGACATACTGGTAGGATGTTTAGATTGTGAGCCCTGATGGGGACAGTGTTTCAAATGTATGTTAAGTGCTATGAAATTAAGAGGGTTATATAAATAAATATTTTTATATAGTGTATGTGGTTCCTATATATTTCCACCTATGGTGAAATCAACATTTTTGGTGATGCTCGTACCTTTAGGATTTGTTCCCACTTGCCTGTTCCAGCAGTCATCACATGATGGCAAGTAGGTGATTTGGATACCTGTGGTTAAATGCCAACTAGGGTGTCCGCTGTGTCTTGCTATGTTCTATCTGCATCACATATCAGATTTGGCAATCTGCAGTGCTGCCGCACCATGGGAGGACATCCCCTTTAACTTCATAGTGAGGAGCAAGGAATCAGGCTGGCTTCACATCACGGTACAATCAGGTCCGGGGCTGTCCGGGGTGAACGGGACAGCCCCGGACCCGATTTGCAAACAGAACCAAGCAACGTTTTTGTGTCCAGGAGAAAAATCCGAATTGTCCTGGAGCTTCCCTGACATATTGAAACCGGATGGCAGTTTACTGCCATCGGGCTCCATCCAGCCCCATAGGGCAACATTACCGCAAAATAGTGTCCGGGGATGTCAGGTTCACCCCGGACAGCCCCGGACCTGATTGTGCTGTGGTGTGAAGCCGGCCTTAGTGGAAAAAAAAAAAGCAACACGTGTATATCTTCCTATGAATTAGATAATTATTCACATAATTTATGTGCATTGTATACTTTGTGTCAATCAGAGAAAAGGGAAACACATTCTAGACTTGTAGATAAGACTTCACATCAATTGTCTCATCACTACTAGTATATCACAGAACAATCACGCTACAGGAATTGTTAATCTGGTGACTGTTATATATTAAAATAATAACATGAATGTTTAGGAAATATAGGTAAATTATAACTAAATGTAGTAAGAATAGTGGTGTTCTTAACTTTTTCAATAGAATTATCTATGTATCAGAATATTTTTTCATTTATGGTTCTTCATTGAAGTTAATTAAAGGTTTTGTCTGAAACCAACAGTCAATTTCATACTAAACTAATAATCTGACCACTTTTTTAATGTACTTCAATTAAAAATCTCTACCATTACCTCTCTGCTGTAACTTCCGATCTGTAGAGTTTTGTAAACTTCCGATGACGTTTAGTCTGAGTATCTCAGCATGCACTGTGTATCCTCAGGGGACTGACACCGCGGTCACTGCCCTAGCTGCTGTAATTTCCCAGAAATGGGCTGTCATCAGTGATGTTTGTTTCAGGGGCTGGACTAGTCTGTGCTTTATTGAGAATACGCCAATTGTCAGTTCCCATGCATGCTCAGAATGCACTTCCTTGTCACTGTACTATATTCCTTTATATGTGCACTGACATTGTGCTCACTCGCTGGCTCTAAAGAGAAGTGACAAGCTGGCAGGAGAGCACACTGACAGTGCACATTGAAAAAGTTCATAGGCTGGGCTTAATTCTACCCACCTTGCTTGGCACCTATTCTCCTTTCCAATGTTCATTGACAGGTGTACTCTTTTGCCAGCTTGTCACATCTCTTTAGACCTACGGTGGGAGGTGCACAGTGAACAGGGACGGCATATTGAGAATATGTTGGAATTGACAATCGGCATATGCTCAGTAAACAAAGGAGTAGCCCAGTAAATGAAATGGACATCACTAATGATATACCATTTCAAGGTGGTGACATCAGCTGGGGCGGTGACCGCAGCGCCAGCCCCTTGAAATCTTTGAGAATCTCCAGTTTATGCTGGAATATGAAATGTCATCATCAGAAGTAAAAAAAAATAATTCAGACAGGAAGATAAAGTAAAGGGAGAATGGAAGGGAATGTAGCTAATAACCCGCTCAGCGATATGCGTGGGGTCTAGTTTGCTGTCTTTAGTGAGGGCTGTGCTGCTATCCCTCTGTATTAATTCTCAGGGCTTTGGCTACTGACTACTTATCCTTCATTATTCCATTGCTGCATATAGGCTCCTGGCTTCATATTGTTGTGTGGAGTTTGCCTCGTCATTTATGTTGCATGCTTAGGGCTTTATTCTCAAATATAAATTCTCTGATTTTTTTGTTCTTCAGGGTTGGGATTATGTTGTGTTATTGCAGAGTTTTTTGCCAATATTTGTTCTATCTATGGTAATACTTGCATTTGTACCTACTTAGTCTTTATTGATCCTTGCATTGGTTTATGCCTTCATTGTCCTTTGATATTGACAAAACCTAACACATATTCATCGGGTGTTTTTAACATATTTTATGATGTGTTCTTTATATCATTCAATAAATATATTTACCGTATATACTCGTGTATAAGCCGACCCGTGTATAAGCCGACCCCCCTATTTTTGCCCCCAAAAACTGGGAAAACTTATTGACTCGCGTATAAGCCGAGGGTGGACTCCAGCACAGGTATACAACCCCCAGCAGTGAGGTATACAGCAGCTTCCCCAGTGGTAGTATACAGCAGCAGCCCCAGTGGTATATACAGCAGTAGCCCCAGTGGTAGTATACAGCAGCCCCAGAGGTATATGCAGCCCCAGAGGTATATGCAGCCCCAGAAGTATATGCATCCCCAGAGGTATATGCAGCCCCAGAGGTATATACAGCCCCAGAGGTATATACAGCCCCAGAGGTATATACAGCCCCAGAGGTATATGCAGCCCCAGAGGTATATGCAGCCCCATATGCAGCCCCAGAGGTATATGCAGCCCCAGAGGTATATGCAGCCCCAGAGGTATATGCAGCCCCAGAGGTATATGCAGCCCCAGAGGTATATAAAGCAGCCCCCCCATATCAGTATACAGGCCCCCCCTTGTAGTAATCCTGTAAAGGAAGAGATTAGTATACTTATCCCTCCACTGTCCCGCTGCCGCTGTCCCGCCGCCGCCGCCATCACGCTGCTCCATCTTCATCCAGCGTCTTCCGTCTTCTTCCGGCTTCCTCCTCTGTCGCGCAGGCAATGACGTCATTGCCTGACACCATCGGAGGAAGCCGGAAGAAGTCGGAAGACCCTGGATGAAGACGGAAGAGCGAGATGGCGGCTGTGGGACAGCGGCAGCGGGACAGCGGAGGGATAAGTATACTAATCTCTTCCTTTACAGGATTACTACCCAAGCGGGGGCCTGTATACTGATATGGGGGGGGCACTGTATACTGTATACATTGTATATAGTATACAGTGACTCGCGTATAAGCCGAGGGGGGGACTTTTCAGCCCAATTTTTGGGCTGAAAAACTGGGCTTATACGCGAGTATATACGGTAGGTGTGCATATATCTTGTGCGTTCCTTTTCATCTCTCTCCTGTATAAAAATGTCAGCTCAGAGCGCAAAAATAAGGCATCACTTAGCCCCAGATCCTGAAAAATTAGAACGTTACATGTCTTCGAAAATTCCGTCAAAAGCTTAATTCTTTTTTTTGACAAATTTCTGAATTGTTTTCACCACTTCATTAAAAAAAAATCTATAAATATTTGGTATCTACGTACTCGTACTGACCTGAGGTATTATATTGCCAGGTCAATTTTACCATATGATGAGTATGGAATATAAAAACCCAAGAAAACATTATGGATTTGCTCTTTTTTTTCCGCAAATTCACCACACTTGGAATTTTATTTCCTAATTTCCGAAACACTGTGGCAGAAATAATGGTGTTACTCAAAACTTCATCTCATCCCACAAAAAACAGATCCTCGTACAGCTAATATTGATGAAAAAATAAAAACATTATGGCTCTTGGAAGAAGGGGGGGGGAAATATGAAAATACAAAAGAAAATCTCCCGTGTGTGAAGGGTTAATTTAGAACAATATAATAGATATTACCTAAGAAATAAAGCTTCTGTACCAAATACAATTAGCACCCACAAACAGAATAGAGCAGGCGTGGGCATTACTAGAACAGGTGCAGGAGGTTGCAATCGCACCTTAGCCCTTGAGCCTAGGGGGCACAAAAAGCCCTTTGGCCTATAGAAAAAGACTATTACTATTAACAATTTGCAATAGTTGGGGGCTCCATTGGAGCTTTGGTATCGAGGCCCATGAGCTTCAACTTACGCCATTGAGAACAGGGATCCTCAGTGCCCCATATTCCCTAATGCATGGCCATAAATAATATGGTTGACAGATATGACTCGCCCACCCCTGGGCCGTGAGGCACTCAGAACCGGGCTCCTATACTGCGGGAGAGTCACAGGGGTCGTGACCCGGCTTCCGTGACCCCGGGGGAGTCAGTTCTTGGGTAAAGGGTTTTTGAATGGGGGATAAGTTTGTAGAATTAAAAGTTCATGATGACACCTACGGTTCTCGGTCAAGAGGGACCAACGCTGCAGGTCAGACCTCTGGGGTTGTTGGTATTGCAGTCTGATGTCGTCGCTCCCCGTAAGTGGAGAAGTACCTCAGGGCAGATGTTTTCGATTGCGATGAATGTGCAAGGCCGTGTTCACACTGGTGCTCTGTATTTCGTCTGCTTTTGCAGTCGGTGGCTCCGCAAACGGGAAAATATACAGTCTCACACAGCGTTGGAATTCTGTACCCAGTTTACACACTGAAGCTGCAACTAGTTGCCTGGTGCTTCTCTCTGCCAAGTTCCAGTCCATCTCCAAGAAAGCGACATAGTTTGTCCAAGACCCCCTTAGTGTGCCTTTCCTTTCTCTGGTCTCTCATTCCCAGTGCTACCTATTCGCCTCTCCTGTCAGTGCCTCTGCATGCAGAGCCCTGATCCAACAGCCACGGGTCCTTTCGGGCGACCAGTACCTGTCCCCTTACCCTAGTTTGGCTGCCTTCTCAGCGGGTGCGTGGGGTTGCGGCCACAGCTACTCTAGACTTTGTGGCCTCCGGTTCAGTGGTTCGGGAGTACAGCTTCCATGCCACGTTCCGGGCCGGTGCCTGGTTCTCCATCAACTCTTCCGCCTGACTAAGGTCAGTCCCGAATTCGGACGTGCAGGTCGTTCTCACTCCGCCTGTGCCCGGGGTTTTTTTTCTGTCCTCCGCACAACACCTTCCTTCTCTCTCCTTCTCCCTCTCTGCTACTCTCTACCTTTCTTTACCCTGTCCTCTCGACTGGGCTCTCCCCCCAGATCCACCCACAGTCTCCTGGGTCCTCAGGGTGTGTGGGTGTTTTTGTGGATGTCTGGATTCACCATCCCATTTCCTTGGAACTGAGATACCACACCCCTTGAGTGGGTCTAGTACCCCTTTGTGGAGACCAGACCGGTAGGGCATCACAGATACAACAATAATGTTGGCTAGTGTCAAGTCCTTTGCCGCGGGGCCAGTCTCTCCTCATGGACAAGGAGACCGGTGCTCACTCTGTGGCTCTAGGTGCCTTACCCATTTTGTACCTGTGGCAGGGCCGGTCTCTGCTAAGCAGGGAAGTCGGCGCCCACGACACAGCTCCTCTATTTGGCTCACCCTGTCTATGGTGCCATGCGGCCGTCTGCTTCTTTATCTTCCAGGTACCTGAATCCTCTTGGCACATTTCCTGAAAATGTTCTTAGGATGTGTGCCCCGCATCCTGCACACACTTAAAGAGCAGAACACTCCTTATTAGGGTTCTCAGCCTGAGTGCTGAGCTGCTCTGAGCATAAAAGGCAGCCTCCCCCTATGGGAGGTGCCTGGGCAACATGTTCACTCACTAGGAACATTACCTTTGCCCTCCTGCAGTACTCTGCACTAGGAAGACTGTTGCCTTGCATTCTGCATAATGCTAACACCTCTGACTCCACAGAATGCTCTGCTGGCATATCATTATTCTGGACCCCTCTGAATGCTCCGGATTCCACCGCAGGCTGGCCAAGCTTCTCCTGAAATACATGGAACAGTCCAGATTCTTATATCAGCTGGATCAGCCTTTCTGGGATTGTATGGAGCTCCCAGGATTCATCCCACTGACAGAGCCAGTGTTCCAAAGTCTCCCCCTCTCTTCTGTTATAGTCTGTACAGTTCGGCCCTCTGGTCCGGAATTCAGGGCATTTAGACCTCCTGGTGCTATATAGCGTGTACGGGAATTCCCTCGCTGGTGCTCTGCTGTGGGAGTTTGGTGTCGCAATCCAGAGGGTCCTTCCCTCAGACACCTTTCCATTTGTTAAACATTCTTTAATGAATATCCTTGGATTTACAGAAGTCACTCTCCAATCTCTTATGGTACCTTTACACGCCGCCACAACAGGATGGATACCAACGGCAACTTCACGTGCACGAGCACGGCCGAACGGTTACCAACGGGAACCGCACCCTCTTTACACGCCGCCACAAGGTGCGCTACGCTACGCTACATCTACAGCTAGATACATCGCCGGGTGTCGCAAGTAGCCGTCTGTAGCTCAGCGTACCAGCTTTACACACCGCCACCACAGAGTGATCTGGGAGCAACAAAGGCAGGACGTAAAACAAATAGGCGTGCCACAGACCTGTACGCCGCGCCCAAACCACAACCATTGGCCAACAGTACGGAGTTGTGATTGGGCACGACGGAAAGGGCGGATGGCCGAGACGTGCCGTACTAGTGAGCGGAGTGTGGCACGGAATAAGCGCTTGTGACATGGCGGAGCCTGGCGAATGCATCGAAATCGATGGTAATGGGTCACGCTAGAGCGGTGGCCAGTCACATATCCCGTGTGTATTAAAGTAGCGGTCCGGGGCTATGTGTGCGTAGTACAAGTGTTTGCCTTGTCACGCACGATCAGCGCTTGTGACAGCCGCGTGTGCCGATTGCACTGAGGTGCGTTTGTGTGCCACACATTAGCGGCTTACAAAAGACAGTATGTGCGTTTTCTGTCAAAAATCTGTGACAACTGTGGCGAAGTATGTGTATGTATACAGGCTGAATGGGGTTTAATATATGTGCTGACAGATGTGAATGTAGTGGAACAGCTTCCAAGGCACCAAGTCAAAGATCTGTGTGACAGTGTATTAGCAAACACCTGACAAGAATATGTCCTGCATCAATGTGCTGTGTGCAGGGGACCCTCTGCCTACAACAAAATAAAGGATCATGTACGCACAATGGCCACAAACACTGTTGGGCAAAAGACTTTCAGAAAAACATGGCTACCCACACATATTGTGTGCACAATCCCAGCCAATAGGTGGCTATGACATCCCAGGCCCCCACCCAACCCTGCATCACATTGCCCTCCTCCACCAAGTAATCAGGCTCACACAGATTATTTTGGATCCAACAGAAAAAGGTTTAATATATTGCATGAATCTTGACCTTGTCTTGTGCAAACAAAATATACATAAAGTAAAAACATTGTAGAATTCAAGAGCATGTGACATTAATCAGCCACATTCAAGGGAGAAGCAAATCACCACACATTGCAAACTGTGCATGGAAAAAATACCAAAATAACCTAAACTAACTAAGTAACTAACTAAATAATGAAAACTCATGCACATAATGAAAACAAAGATAATGGAAAAGGTCAACCAAAAATTAAAGGGGTGCAGCTAACCTGCTGTCACCTCCATTGAAACCACAAAAAGCAACTCCCAGAGCCAGCCACATTATATGGCCTGGTCCTGCCAGCTCACTGCACCAGACCCATTGAAGTAGGAGCAGTAAGCTTCTCTACTGTCCCTGGCCTCCTGCCGAGTGCGGCCATGGCTCTGCGGCTGGAGTGGCACAATCACATGGGCCTCATCACGCCAAGACCCTGGACGGAGCTCCCCTGTTGTAGCGTCGGCATTATCTACATAACCTCCTGGCGTGTATGATGCTCTATCCCTACGACGCAGGAAGTTGTGCAGCACACAGCAGGCCACCACTACCGCGTCAATAGACTCCGGTTTCATATGTATAGGCGTATGAAAAATCCGGAATCTATTCGCCATTATCCCAAACGCATTTTCAACTACACGGCGGGCCCGGGATAGCCGGTAGTTGAAAATGCGTCTCTCAGAAGTAAGGGCCCTCTGGGGATATGGCCGCAGTAGGTGTTCCTGAAGTGGGAATGCTTCATCCGCCACAAACGCAAAGTTGAGATGTTCGGTCGTGTGCTCATTTGAGGGTAAGTTTAGCCCACCATTCCCTAGTAGTGTTGCCAAGGAGCTTAGGGCAAACACCCCCCCATCTGAGTTCCGACCAGGCATTCCAACATCCACGTAGAGGAACTCATAGTTGGCATCTACTACAGCCATGAGGATTATACTACAATACCCTTTGTAATTGAAATACAAAGAGCCAGAGTGGGCAGGTTTGGTAATCCTCACGTGCTTACCATCCAATGCCCCGCCACAGTTGGGGAAGTTCCACCGGGTTTCAAACCCTCGGGCTACTTCCAGCCATTCTGCGGCGGTTAAAGGCATTTTCATGTAGGCTGGCTGCAGAGCTCTCCAGATGGCCCAACACGTTTCAGGGATCAGGCGGCTCAGCAGGGGCAGGGAGACACGTGACACGTATGTGAGGGATGTCATGGACTGCCCTGTAGCCAGGAACCGCAAAGTGATCGCCAACCGCTCAGCAGCTGATACTGATGGGCGCATTATAGTGTCCTGACGCGCTATCATTGGCCCTACACGCTCCAATAGGAAGGTGAAACAGTCCTCGGGCATACGGAGATAGTTTCGGTAATCATCAGGACAGTTAAGCTCCAGCTCCCGCAACAGCTGCATGTGGCCCCGGGTTTCCCGCCTCAGAAGCCAATCACGGTCCACATCCGCCGCTGTCTGCGCCTCATCAACCTTTCATACCGATCCTGATACCACATTTGCTCTTCCACCACTGCGGCAGCCACGATAACATTGCGGTCATGGATATTCTGCATCCTCAATATCAGCACCTGTAGATGAGAAAGCACAACATGAGTACATAGACCAAAATGTGGGCAAGTCAGCAGGTTCAGCAAGCCACACCTCTTTTCCATTACACACTATAGCCAAGAGGATGGGATCTCTCGTGTGGGCCCAAAACACAACCCTGAAGCAAGGACGCCAAACACACAGTAGTCACCCCAAACAACATGGCACACGGCGATTGAGAGTGGCCTCCTCTACATCAACGTCAATGGGAGCTCCCAAAATTCACACATCTGCACCTAGGTGAGTTAGAAAGGGACATGTGTCACCAATAATGTTGCTCAAACAGGTCCCATAATCCATTACACAGCCCATAATGTCAATTGATTACAGTAAAAATGAGAAGAATAACGAATGTGACGTACCCCGATATGGAAGGTTGAGGAAGGCTACATGAACCAAACAACATTGCACATGACTGCGGATGGTTACCCATGGTTTCATAGGTTTTTGAAGGTGTCATTTTTAATACACATCTATGCCATGTCTGGCGCCCAACACCTCAAAGCCCTGTGTCATCCCATTCCCGTTGAACACAGTCTCCATTGGCCACAACCAGTATGCAGAAATCGATCCTGTCGACATGAGTGACACAGTTCCGTCTACAGTCATGCATCCATTCTCCTGTATGTTGTCTGGAAACAAACACAGCAATGTATCTCAACAAAAGTGTCAAGGCCCACACAAAATGCCGTATCCTAAGCCACACACTACACTATATCTCGTCCCCAACAATACAAACCCCTATATCGGCCGCTACAGCAGTCTCCGGCGCTCTCCAAGAACATCAACATATGCACCCCACCCTGCGCAAATTCCATGTGTGTCCACAAAAACTTACCTAATGGGTCTGGCCAGCAAGCGTAATGTTTGGCGGCATGGGCAGCTTTTAAAGGGCCGCCAACCTATCACGATTCAGCGATCTCCACCAATTAGCGGAAGGCAAATCCGCACCCAGGTGCCCCATCAGGATGTGCATAATTGTGTCCGCTGTGATTGGTGTCCCGGACTATAAAGGCAGGTCAATGGCCACTGCTCCTTGTCCAGACGTCGATGTGCATTGAGCTACTAGTGTCCTGTTTGACTTCTGTTGCTCTGACGGTAAGCCTCTTTAGCGGTTTCTAAGAATATGTAATGAACGCAGCTGGTTCTGGCACAGGCAGCTTAGGCGATGTGTGTATGGCCATGTTTGAAGCGGCATGCAAATATTGAACACGTAATATTAAATATGTGTACCTTATTCTGTGTCGCCCAGTAGCCAGGTAGTGCCTCTACTCATATAGTGTAAGTATGTATTGCACCTTCTGCTTTTTGGCAATGGTAAAAGAGCAAGGTGTTATTTCTTTGGCTGGTACTTCACATCAACATTTCAGGGGTGGTAGAATTGTGGCGGACATTCCAGGGATGTTGGGTACATGTGTTAAAATGGTACTTCCACGTCTGGAGGAACACCTACATGATCATCTGGGTGCACATTACATGTAGTATGTGCAGTGTTGGCACACACCCAGGCCGCCCTTCTCATATAGTGACCCCTAACCATTTTGGACACTGGCCAGGTACTAGTTAGCACACAACGTGTTAGGTCACATGTTGCCCTCTAGAGGTATGTACGCACACACCGTGTCAAGGTGTGTTGCAATAGGTACATTGGGGACTGAAATCATGTTTGAAACATCTGTAGGTGGACACCGATATCCGGGGCTTGATATTGGCAGCATACATGTGTTTGAGTTAGTAGCGGTCTGAGATTGAGAAAATGGCCCACTCATGCCCAGTTTCACTCCACAAAATAGCTGCATAGATGATCACTGTTGAAAGTTAATGATTATGTGTATCATTGTGGCAAGTTTTGAAATGTCGGTATGGCTTGTGTTGTGACTGTGTTTTTTTTTGTGTATTTTGTCATCGGCAGATGCCGAGGGGTACTGTGGAATTGGAATCCCAGCTTCTCACGGAGTATCAGCGGCACGAATGTTTGTGGCGCAGCTCGCTGCCCGAATATAAAAATCGGGCAGCGAGGGCCGAGGCCTACAGGAGTCTTGTGGCTCTGGCAAATCGGTTGGAGCCAAGGGTAGGCAAGACGTGGGACCAGCATATGGTGGCACTTAAGATCAAAAACATGAGGTCGGCGTTCATGCGGGCTCACATTCTGTACCAGCGCCGTCGCTCAGGGGCTGGAGCTGAGGAGGTACCATCACCTACCCTATGGTACTATCCCCTCTTCACCTTTATCCTGGGCGAGGTTCGCCCGCATCAAACGACGACCAACTGCCCCGTTGCTGCGTCCCATGTAGGCCCGGCTGCATCACCATCTGCGCCACAGGAGGTGGGTAATTGTGTGACAGTGGTGGCCCACAATGTTTCCTTCACATGTGTGCTTCTATAAATCCTTCACACCAAATGTGTTGGCATATTTTCCTCCTTGCTGCGGCAAACCTTGGGGTGTCAATCTATCTGCCCTCCTTCCATGACTTGGCAGACTTTTCTATTCTATGCTTCCAGCCGTATTGCAATGTTGCTTCTTCCACAACATCTTGGTATGTTTAGGTTAGTTATTTAAGGGTTTCAAGATAGCAGGTGGTTTGTTCTCAAACAGCCACATAGTACCATGTAGTAAATGGTGCTGGCTCACATGTGTGTTGGCTTTGTTGCCAGTGGGTTAAAGGTAGTTGACTGAGGGGTGGATTCTCACCATAAAGGAGTCCTAATGGAAAGGTGGCCAATATGTGTCATTGGGCAGCACAGCCCCCAGTATCAAGGTGTTGTGGTGACATGTCCTAATATTGGATTACGGCTACGTGACAAACAACTAATTATGTATTGAGCTGAGCTCCTGGAATGGTCGAGGTGAGTGTACAGGAGAACCACTGGTGTTGGGGTCTTGAACCTTATTTGCTTTACTGTGTTATTCATCATTTTCCATTCTGGTAGTTGGGCTTGGTGTGTGTGGGAGTGGTATCTAGAGTCCTGTTGTGAATGTATACAGTTGATAGTGCCTCCACTAATGGTTTTTTTTTTTTTTCCCCACCCACAGGCCCCAGAAGAGGACGGCTCCATTGCCGAGGATTCTGTTGCTGATGATGCTCAGCCCATGACATCTGGGGCTGAGCAGGAGGGCGGGGCGAGTGATGTGGGTCCAGGCCCAGGTCCCAGCTCCGGGATCCGTCGCCGCCGACGTCCTGCACCACCAGAGACGGAGCTGGCGACCTGGGCCCGACGCGTGCAGTTGGATGAACAGCGGACCCACATCGACAGCGACGCCCTCTACATGAGCAACAGAATGCGAGGGATGGAGCCGCTCCAGAAACAGATCCTTCTGAGGGTCTTCCACAATGCCGCTGATGCTGCCGATGATGGGGCCCTTCAATGGGGCTGCCACGTCCCCCCCCCCATGCAACACACCTTGTGGCCCCTTTCACCAGCTGCCCCATCTCGGCCCGTGAGAAGACCGGCCCCGCCACAGTCACCCCATCCCCCCTCAACACGTCGTCGTTCAACCAGACGTTCTGGGGCAGGTCGGGGCTGCCCTCAGAGGAGGGGGGATGCGGCATTGTCAGAGCCGACAGAAGAGGAGTAATTTGGACACTAGTAGCCAATGCACAGAATTGGCAGTCTGGACTTTATAATTTCAGGAATCTCCTTTGATTTGTTAATTTTGTGGAATGAGTTTTGGCCTAAATTTGTCTTTTTGTTTTTTTTTTTTCCGCAAAAATTATATTCTTTGTAATTTATTTTTATATCCAGCCTGGATTAAAATTTTTTGATTCACACAATTGTGTATTCATTTAGGAATAAGGATTGTGGGGGTTTTTGGGGGTGAATGTTATTGTGGCCAATAATAGGTTTCCCCAAGCCACACAATATGGGCCACTGCTCGCTGAGCAGGATCACCATCGGTTCATTTGGAATGTCTTAGCACATTCACAAAGGGATGTTGTGATGTGCCTCACATAGTTAGGTTATGGTGAGGTTTGGTCACCAAATATTAGTAAGGTCACATGAAGGAGCGTATAACAAAGTTAGAACAGCATTGTATTGTAAACATACATGTGTCACAGACATTTGCCATCATACAAGGAATGCTTAGGCCAGATGGGGCTAGCCAGTCCACACTTGTGATGGTCCCAATGTGGGACAGTATAGGGATTGTAGGGCAGATTGGCCTAGCCAGTCCACACTTGTGATGGTCCCAATGTGGGACACTATAAGAAAAGAGCCCAACGGGGGCAAAAAAAAAAGAAGAAAAATATTTTCACTTTTGCAAGGCAACAAGCCAACGTGTGAAAATTTTAGGGTCCAACAAGGACAACTGTTTGTGGGGCCATGTTTGGCCAGGATACAATGCATCCCTCAAATTCATGGGTGTGATCCATGGTGTGGGTGTAGGGCCGCCAGCATTTGAGCCAGGCGGGCAAGGTCCTGCAGGCCACGCTGTAGAGCCGTGGTCAAACGGGCCACAAATGCCTGATGGGCCTGGATGAATTCCTCCATGGTAGGGCACCTGTATTGGGAGTAAACACACACTTTAGTACACAGTCGTCACTGCTGATGGTTAGTCATGACTGGCCACAACCATCCACTTACCCTGTTCCTCCAAATCCAGTTCACCATCAGACGGGGAGGGAGATGGGGTCAAGCTCCATCTATATGAGCCCGCACGTTCACCATCTGCAAAAATGGTGAACCAACATGGTTTACTTTGTTTACATAAATAGTTTTGGCCCAGATGAAATTTAAGCAACAGTGTGCAGGGTGTCTGTGGCAACATAACACACTTACCACCATAGTCACTGTGTGGGGACATGGTCACCCCAGGACTCGCCACTGAGCTGGAGACAGTGGGAGGTGGTGTTACTCCCGGGCTGGGGCTCCGTGGCCACATTATGTGGTTCAGGGGTAATAGTGGTCCTGGGCTACGGGGCAAACACTCCTCTGGGCCGCCAGGTACTTGCAGCTCCTCGCCCTCCTGTGGGGAGTTGATGTGTTCCTCCAGCAGCCAGGCAGATGGGGACAGCTGGTCACACTCCAGCGGGCTGCCAGGTGCTGACTGGTCCTCCACGTCCTCTGTCCCGGTGGGTGACGGCACGTCTGGCTCCTGAGGCCCGGGGAAGGTGTTGACCCTGGGGACAAGGGTGCCACTTGAGCCTGATGTGGTGGGGTTCTTGATGGGCCACCTGGGGGTGGGGCATGGGGCCCTTCTTCTGATGAGGATTCAGCATCTAGTTTGAAATTTGAACATAAAAGACGTAATAAGATCATGCCTACACATTGTTGTCCTACAAAGAGCTTGTGTGGCTATGTATTTGACGGCTAAGCCTGGGGTCACACACACACAGATATGTGGCCAGATATTGTTCACAGATCTCTGGTTGCAGTGAAAGCATGGACACATTGTTCCATTTTGAGGCTGTCTCCAAATGTAAACATGTGACCATGATTTGACTGCAAACAGAGATCTGCAAACAATATGTGGGCAGATATCTGTGTGTGTGACCCCAGCCTTACTTAGCATCAACCAGGTGATGCTGGATGCATACACTCATGTTGTATGCATGGACTGTGCGTGTGAGACATTTTTAGGCCTGACTGGATGAGCACAACACTGTGAAGATGTGTTTGATTGTGTAGGCCACACTGTCCCTTGTCATATGTTTCCATCATTTTTTGTGTATTGTGGGACATGCACATGTGGCGGTGTGTGTTTTGGGGCAACAATCACTCACCACGCAGCCTGGCAATCCTGGCACGGATGTCCAGTATGCGACCTGGGCACTTATGCTTCAAGTCAGCGATCTTTTTTTGGATCGCTTTGACTGTCCTCTGTACCCCCAGTTGGCAGAGCAGGGCCCGCTGGATCCGCCGCACGGTGCACCGATTGCGCAGCCTGGGGTGCCGGTGGTGATGGTGGCCCCAATAGTCCCGACGGTCGCACTGATCAATGAGGATGATCAGCTCCGCCATCCCCCATGTTGCGGCGCGGTGCACGGCTGCCATGACTGCTATGGTGTGTGCAGAGGCGGGGCTGGCACCTTGCAGGCAGAGTGAAAATGAAACCAACGTCATGACGTCATTACGACCGCTGTCGGGGTGACGCACCTTTATAAGTAGCCCAACGCGCAGTGACTCGCCCGACACACTTATGCGGCCCCTACTGCAGAAGACCCACAGTGCAGTCCGTACAACACGGCTCTGATCTGTCTACTGAGTAATCTCCTCCGATGTGCTATGGGATTGTGTGCATCTGTGTGCGCGCTGCGCGCAGTGCCAGACCCGGAACACTTCTACGGCAGCTGCTGTGCAATAAGCCAGAGCGGTACGTAACACACACTTGTGCGCTGTGTACCGCATTATTCGTTATCATGTGTTGATAGGATGTGCACACTGTATGTAGATCATGGGCCATTTATGATTTTACGTTCAAGTGTGTGTCCGCGTAATTGTACTACTATATGATCGTGCATACGGCGCGTATGTGTAGTGCTGAAGGGACAGCTCATCCAAGATGGAGGGCTGTGAGGCAAGGGCCAATCGTAACGCAGCATCTTCCACCAATGATCGCTGAAGGGGCGCGGTATCACGGAGCATGGGTGACGCCTTAGCCACATTGCAGCTACATCGCCGGATGTCCCGAGTTCCCTTCTGTAGCTTCTTTACACGCCGATACAGCTCGCTACAATCGGCGATGTAGCCATCTGTTTATGGGCAGTGCACGGATGCAGAGGTATCTGTAGCCGGCTGTGTCGTCCCGTCTTCAGACGCCGCTACTACGGGCGATATTGGCGCGACAAGCTACATTTGTAGCCTGTAGCGGGTTGTATCCATCCTGTTGTGGCGGCGTGTAAAGGTACCATTACTGTATCGGGTACTCAGCTACCACTGCTCCACTAGTAGTCCTGTGAGTTCACATTGCATCTCCATGCCCATCAGGCGTAACAGCTAGCCACTAGTTTTGGAGACATCTTTATTGTTTATTTGGGTGTGCTTTATCATATTTCTTTGTTGTTGTACTTTTGTTTTTAGGTTTGAATGTATTTTGCAATGTACTCTTTTGTGGGTCCAATGCAATGAACACTTTCTCATGATTTTTAAGATTTAGAAAAGATGTATTGCAGGATGCCAATTCCATCTGTAGTTGTCAAGAACTTTCTGTATACGTAGTGACCTTCTCTCTATAAAATTATTATTTAAATTTGCTCATAGTAAGCAGAGTGATATCCAGCAGGATCAGTTTTGCCATCGTTTTGATCCCAATTCTGTATTCCGCTGAATCAGCGTAAGATGGCTTATGGGTACTGAATACATTAACATCTGTCTGTACAATTTATAATATAGATTTTTGTTATCCAGGAGTTTTTTTTCATTGATTCAAAGACACATTTTAATCTTTGATTTCTAAGAGTCATGCATACAAAATGACCATACCTTCTTATCAAAAATTACTGAATAATTAAGTACGGAACCTTGGAGACAGGGGTCAACTAAAGAAGATAAAAGAGAATATATTATATTAGAATTGCGTTACTGCTATAGAAAGTATGTAAAAAATTAGGAAAAGAGAACTTTCTGGTTTTGTATCTGCTTCCAAGATTAAAACTATGAAACAACCTTCCCAGCCCAGTGTTACAATCTCTAAACCAGAGGTAGGGAACTCCAGGCCTCGAGGGTCACTAACAGGTCAGGTTTTCAGGATTTCCTTAGTATTGCACAGGAGTTGGAAATATCAACTGTGCAGGTGATTTAATTATAACCTGTGCAATTCTAAGGAAATCCTGAAAACCAGCACTGGTGGCAACCCCCGAGGCCTGGAGTACCCCAACCCTGCTCTGAACCTTTCTAAGGCTAGTTTCACACTAGCATTTTTGTGAATCTGGGGGCATGCAGGAAAAGCCTGCCTCCTCTCTGATTCTTTCAGAGTCCCCTGCAATGATGCAACTGGATGCACTGCAGCGGTATTATCATTGGTCTGGGCTCATGGATCAGTGATAATACCGGTGCGGGAGCAGCCCCTTGCCTCCAGTAGTGTACCTGTGTGTCCTGGATCCAGTTCTAAATGTCACCTTGGGGTTGTGTCATTTAGAACTGCTTTTTGTGCATACTCACACCCGGATCCAGAACCCAGATACAGAGGGATCTAGATTCCCACGGATTCAGGTTACATAGAGCCCTATTTTAATTAATCTTGCATTGCCCTGGATCCTGGTGGTCATGGTTTTTGACATGGAGACTAAAAATGAAATTTGTTGCATTTTTGGTCTCAGGGTAAAAAAACATGGAAAGGGCAGAAAATGGATGCAGGTGAATCCAGTTTAGGATGGATACACATGGATGGCAAAAAAACGCCAGTGTGAAACCAGCCTAACAGACTTCTGCTGACCTTGCCTGGAGTGATGATGTTCTCTTAAGGTACCGTCACACAGGGACATATCGCCGGCGATATTGCCGGGGATCGCGGGAGCGCGCATCCCTGACAACATCGCCGGTGAGCTGTCACACTGAGCAACTTACCGGCGATGTCGCCGGCTAGTTGCCGCGGCTATCGCTCGCTCGGTTGCCCAGCAACCCTGCAAGCGATAACCCGCAATGTTGTACATAGGCGGAATCGCCCGTAACATTGTGGGTTGCCGCGTTACACAGGGCGATCAGGCAGAATCGCCTGAGCAACATCGCCAGGTTTCCCAACATTGTTGGGAAACCTGGCGATGTGACTCAGGCGATTCATCGCCTGATTATCGCCCTGTCACACGCGGCAATTCGCCGGCGATGTCGCCGCAACCTGACCACGCCCCTCGGTTGCCGGCAACATCGCCGGCGATATCTCCCCGTGTGACGGTACCTTCAGGTTTAGGTCATGAAATGGAAAGTGGTGTTAACATTCAGGAGTCTGCAGTACTTGCAGTTATACCGGAGACATTTTTAAGTTGATCGGTAGTATTGTAATCATAGAAAGCCCATTTAAAATGTTAATGTTAATGTTAAAATGTTTAAAATGTTATATGTCATAAAATTAAAATTGTTATCCCACTTCAAAAATAAAATAATTCTCCTTCTTATATACCGGATCAAAAAATAATGATAGATTCTTTAGATGAGGTTGAGAATGATATGCTCTATATATTAGGACAGGGGTTTTTAATTAAGAATAAATCAGTGTTTCCCTTCTTCACAGCTCTCAAATTCTGTATTTTCGGGTTGTGTGTGTAAACTGGCAATCTATGAGCAAGAATAAGAAAAACCTGCCATATAAAAAAAATCTGATGGCTCTTGGTAAGATTGCCAGAGGCTACCATTAATTGAAGAGATGTATTACTCAACAAGTCTGCAGTAACAGACAAAAAAACGTAATAAACAGTATAATTATAGGGTTAAATATGTTGAAACATGACCCGGACAGCAAAAATGTCTGGACTGCGATTCACACATGAAAAACTACAGCACTTCAAACTGTTAGAGCAATCATCTGAACTATAAAGCATTGCAGGGAACAAGCACTTCTTACTTCACAGGATTTAGAACTGAAAAAGGTGAAGTTAAGGTGACCAGATAACTCCAGATCATAAACACAAGGTCCCAGACAGCGCCATTAGCAATCCGACTGCGGTCTACGCTTCCTCTCACCCTAGGCCTATATACCAGTGAGCTACATTTGCAAAATTTGCACATTTTATTCTTTTTTAAGATATTCTCCTCTGCATGAATAAAACATAACTATTTGCAGTTACATTATTATGCGGCTTAAGACATATAAATGCAGGTATAGTAATGGAAAATGGTTGAAAACTGAGAAAGTTAACAGTAAAGAACCAACAGAAGTCAACCTGAAAGGATACAACATGAAGGCCCCGATTCACAAAGGTGTTTATCCCAGTTTTCTGGCAAAGTATGAACACCCACCCAACAAACTCATTAATTACTGAGGCATACCTTACACCAGGAATTTTACTCCAGTCGATGACATATGAAGGCCAAGTCTTAAAACATTGGGGGCCGATATATCTATTGTCTGGAGCTATTTGATTGTGCTACCATGCGCCCCGTGCTGCAGAAGTTACATTTTTTTTCTCTGCCTCTTGGGTTTACATACATGTGTATCTCTCCCTCCTAGTGTCCTGAGGGGATCTTCTCTCTCAGTTGCCCTCCCGCCTTACCCCCCATGAGTGTGAAGTTTGTTTTTTCCTAAATGTAAACAGGCTTAACTCGCCTTTTAAACGTTCCCTAATGTGAGCAGAAGCCCTCCCTACCAATGCAGAAATTGTGTGTGTATTCAAGAGTCTCATCTCTTGCAAGGAGATAATTTTCGTGTTTGCAACCGCATGTATCCGGCTGCATTTTATGCCACTAGCACTGTTAAGAAAGCAGGCGTTTGTATCTTTGTGACAAGCGCTGTATCTTTCCAACTCATCCGAGAGACCACAGATCCCGAGGGGAGATACATAGCCTTGATTTGCATACTAGAAGGTACTTTGCATATAATTCTTAATGTATATGCTCCCAATAAGTCCCCTGTAAAATTCCTTAGAGCAGTTATGAAAGATTTGGAGAATGAGGTGAAGGGGGGTCTTATAATTTGTGGAGATTTCAACATCCCCCCCTCCCGTCCTCTGGATTGCTCCTCGGCCGGAGTTCTGGGTGGGGGGATTTGAGCTCCTGGTGTGGGGAAATGCACCTTCACGATGTTTGGAGATACCTGCACACCACGGAGAAGGACTTCTCTTACTCAAGAATAGATTTCTTTCTGGTAGACAGCCTTACCTTACCAGCCTGTGCAGTGGCGGATTTGGGAATTATCACATGGTCTGACCATGCTCTGGTCTGTTTGGAGATCTCCGTGGCGTGCAGGCTGTAGGCCCTGTGGCAGTGGAAGCCAGATCCAAGGTGGGATCAGACATAGAGCAGAAGTTTCAGGAGTTTTTCTGTTAAATGACAATCATGAAGTGTCTGATGAATCATTGTGGGAAGCTCATAAAGCCTACGTGCGAGGTATTCTGATACAAAAGGCCTCCCAGGAAAAAAGGGAAAGGGAATATGTTGTTAGACACCCTCCACCGGCTCGAGCGGGCTGATAAATTGGAGCCTAACCCCCTCACCTCCAAACAACTGGTCCAGACTCGAATTCAGCTCAGATCTTTCCTGTTAGAACAGCATGAGAAAAATCTAAGAAAGGTAAAAACCTCCTATGCGATGGGGACAGAGCTGGGTCCCTTCTTGCAAAACGTATAAAAAAAGAGGGAGCGTATAGCCGTATAGAATCACTGCAAGACCATACAGGGACTCTAGTTCGGAACCTCATATCCATAGGTGAGACGTTTGCCAAATACTATTCAAAGCTGTACAACTTAACAAAGGAGCCTAATGGCATCCCCCCCACCCCAAGAAAAAATACAAGCTTTCCTAGATGACCTATCCCTTCCAGTATTAACGCAAGATCAACTAGACTCCTTGAACTCCCCTCTTTCCCTCCCTGAAATAATGCAAACCATAAAAACCACCAAAGTTCACTCGGCTCCTGGCTCTGACGGTTTCTCTAACAACTACTATAGACGCTTCTCTCTTGCACCCTTTCTCTTACATATCTTTTTGGCCTGGCAGAGACTGGGATCCATCCCATCCTTATCCCTTTAGGCAACTATTGTGACTATTCCCAAGCTGGGGAAACCCTACCGCCCAATTTCCCTTTTGAACTGCAACGTCAAAATTTTCTCTAAGCTGTTGGCAGCAAGGTTCAATTTAATTATCCCCTCCCTGATTCACCCAGACCAAGTGGGTTTCGTAGCGGGTAGGCATGCTGAAGACGGCACCAGGCGCATGATAGACATTGTAGGAGCTGCCGAGAGGGCTGGTGTCCCTGGTGTACTCTTGTCGCTACACGCAGAAAAAGCATTTGACAGAGTGCACTGGGGATACCTCTCCTCGGTCCTAACCAAGTTTGGATTTGAATGCCCAAAACTCTCGGCCATTTTGTCCTTGTACTCCAACCCCAATGCCCGGGTGCTCTCTTCGGGATTCTTATCCTCCCCGTTTAAGATTACTAATGGCACCCGCCAGGGTTGCCCTCTGTCGAAGATTATATTTTCATTAGCAATAGAACCCCTGGCTGAGGCCATCCGATCGAATCAAAAGATTACAGGATATTATATAGGCTCCCGACAACATAAAATTGGCTTATATGTGAATGATATTATTATTACCTGCACCAACCCAGCCACGGCCCTTACGGCTGTCATGGCCACGTTACCCACCTTCTCTGCGGTCTCATTATATAAACTAAACGCCAGCAAGTCCTTAATATTTCCTATAGCTGTCCCGACGTCATTAAAGAAGAGGTTAGAGTCTCATTTTCCCTTTGCCTGGAAACCTGAGGGGATCCCTTATTTGGGAATAACCCTCACTCACTTCAACAATTTAGCTTTCTCCAATATGAAAACATTAGCTAAGGCGTTGTTGAGCGAAATCTCTAAATACCCCCTCCACGCTTTGTCCTGGGCCGCTAGGATCCAGGCCTACAAAACGTTCCTTCTTCCAAAAATTCTGTATTATTTCAGTGCCCTCTCGGTCATTATCCCAAACAAACTACTGGCTAGACTGTGTTCCTGTCTCACGTGACCCGGCGCGATTATGTCATTCCACTGCGACCGCCGGGTCACATGAGACCGGGAACACAGCGCGCGAGGATGGACTGCAGGACCCGCGGTGAAGAAGACCCTGGATGGTAAGATAATGCAGCGGGGGGCTCTGCAAAGTGTGGGGGGCTCTAAACATGATGGGGGGGCGAGTGCCACTGGGGCCTGCTGTATTCCCCTGGGGGCCTGTTGTATAGACCCCTGGGGGCCTGCTGTATAGACCCCTGGGGGCCTGCTGTATAGACCCCTGGGGGGCCTGCTGTATATACCCCTGGGGGGCCTGCTGTATATACCCCTGGGGGCCTGCTGTATATACCCCTGGGGGGCCTGCTGTATATACCCCTGGGGGCCTGCTGTATATACCCCTGGGGGCCTGCTGTATATACCCCTGGGGGCCTGCTGTATATACCCCTGGGGGCCTGCTGTATATACCCCCGGGGGCCTGCTGTATATACCCCCGGGGGCCTGCTGTATATACCCCCGGGGGCCTGCTGTATATACCCCCGGGGGCCTGCTGTATATACCCCTGGGGGCCTGCTTATACTCCTGGGGGCCTGCTTATACTCCTGGGGGCCTGCTGTATATCACTGGGGGCCTGCTGTATACCATACTGCTGGGGCCTGTATACCACTGGGGGGGCCTGTATACCTCACTGCTGGGGGCTGTATACCTGTCCTGGTGGCTGTATACCATACTACTGGGGCCTGTATACCACTGGGAGGGCCTGTATACCTCACTGCTGGGGGCTGTATACCTCACTGCTGGGGGTTGTATACCTGTGCTGGAGTCCACCCTCGGCTTATACGCGAGTAAATAAGTTTTCCCAGTTTTTGGGAGCAAAAGTAGGGGGGTCGGCTTATACACGGGTCGGCTTATACACGAGTATATACGGTAATTGTTAATTGATGCCAGCACAGATTTGCTTTAAAAATAACCTGTTAGCAGGTTTTTGCCATACCATCTGAGAGCAGCATTTTGTAGGGACAGAGACCCTGATTCCAGCGATGTGTCACTAAGGCTGGGTTCATGCGTGGCATATTTGCCACGTATTACTGCAACTACGCCACACTTTTTTGTTCTTGCAGAAATGCAGTGAAATGCAACACTGGAACTGCATTCCAGCAAAAGCAATGGCTTTTACTTAAATGCGTTCAGATGCCACGTATTCTGGCATCTTTGTGCGGATGCGCTGTCACTACAAGGCGCGTCCGCAGAAACAATGACCATGTTAATTCTTTGCGCTTTTCTTGGCACACTTTTCCCATAGGCCACATTATAAAATGAGCTCGGGAAAAGCGCGCCGAAAAAATTTCGGTGTGAATGCAGTTGCGCTATTTTGCACAAAAAAGCGCAACTGCATAAATACGCCACGTGTGAAGCCAGCCTTACTAGGCTGCTTGCTATCATTTTGATAAAATTAGTGTCGTCTCTGCTACAGATTTAGCAGTTTATGAATATGTCAGACTACCAGACTACCAGACTAATGATAATCTCCAGATGATTAAACTGTGATTTTATTAAAATTACACTGAGCAGCTCTGCAAGTGACACATCACTTAAATCAGGATCACGGGTCCTATATTATGCTACTCTCAGATTAGTAAAAAGACAATACTCTATCAATTAATGCACTTGGCAGGATACAGCCAGACTCCATTTTTTAGAGGCAAGCACAGGTGCTAGATATTGATGTAATCACTCTCAACCGGCCAATACAATGAGGGAGGTGAAAGCACACTGAAAATGCTTGCATACATAGGGCGTCATTCACACTCATACATATGGTGCAGAGTGCTGTATGCTACCCACTGATCCTGTCCAGGCCAAAGGACCAGGAGGGCAGCCCAGTGCGATGCCTCTGCACCACTAAAATGAATGACGCACCCAGAGTGCATTAGTTGATAGATTCCTTTGCTATACATAGTATGTGTCTTTGATACTTGTCCTTTTATTAATTTTCTTGAGAATACAGATAGGTAAGCATGGGGATCCTTGACGTGGATTATGAGCTTATGTGTTCTGGCCATAAAATCTATAAATCGCTTATAAAAAGTTTTTGTATCAAAACATTTTCTTATACTTTTTTTATCTTTTTGCAGGGTGCAGCTGGGCCCTTGGGTGAGTCATTCATTTAGTGATGCAGAGGCATCATACTGGGCTGCTCATCTGGTCCAGTGGCTGGTTCTGGATCAGTGGGTAGTGTACAGACACTCTGCACCATATGTATTAGTGTGAATGATGCCCTATGTATGCAGGCATTATCTGTGTGCATAGTAAATGCCATCAGTCACCTTCCCCATGTAATGGCTGGTTGAGAGTGATTACATCAGTATCTAGCACCTATGATTGCTTCCACAAGATGGAGTCTGGCTGTATCCTGCCCTGTGAATTAGTTGATAGATTTCTTGGCTATACATGGTACACTCTTAGATTAGATTGCAAAAACCTGGTGACAGGTTCCCTTTAAAAGGAGCAAATAAACACTGTCTTGTATCCCCTGATGAAGGGGAATGTGTCCCTAAACCGCGTGGTACACTACTATGAATAAAATCTTTTAATGGTAATAGATTTCACTGGACTGTCTATTCTAAGGCGCCCTATTCCCAATTTTTATTTCATATAATGTTTTTATATCTGAGTCACAGATCAATATTGCCCACACTGGTGTATGGGTCTGTAAGAGGGTGGACCTGCAGTCCTGCGCCCCTCTGAAGACATTGATAATTTAATTAACTTTGGTGAGGACGTCTTCTTTTCTGTGTAAGGATGCTGAAATGTATTTCTAATATTAAGTTCAACACTGTTAATATAAATGATCTGTAGTAACTCAGCTCGGCCACTGGAGGTCATCAGTGGACACGAGTAGAAAGATCTGGAACCAGGAAGTAATTTTTAGTCAGTCTCCTGAGGTAAATTGACTGAGACAGATGCCTGTGGAGATCCAACACAGAAAAGAAGACGTGTCGGCTGTTCTGAGGGGCTCGTGGACCTATGGAAGGATGCGCCTGGCTTGAACAGTGTTAGAATTATTCAAGGGCTTGATCTACACTGTGGACTGAAAGATAAGCCGTGTTCTGTGAGGACATATGATTGACCGGTCAATATATAGGGATAGTCAGACAGGGTGAGTTAGCCAGAAACTGCAAAGGACTATTGTGTGTGTACTTATGAGGAGAGACCGACCAGGCTTGATCTATACAAGATATTAAATATTGAGACTTGCACAAGTGTGAGGCACAAAGAGAAGCCGAATGTGGATGACACTGAAGAACTGAGAGAATTATCACCATCCCTGTTATACTGGGTTATGCCCAGTGTGAGAAAGATCTTATATACCTCAGTGGCTGATTGTTAGGGTGAAATGACATACACCCTGTAAACTGTTTGTACATTACCAAGTTAAAGAGTTTTCACCTCATGCAGGAGGCAAAACTGCATTTGCTGTAAATAGGTTGTGGGATAGATTTATATAAGGGAATCAGGGATCCCAAAATATTTTGTACATAGCGTGGGAGGGGGGTGTAAGATTTTATCCTGAGGGGAACACGTGCCGCGGCTGCAGTAAGAGCCTGGGTAGGCCCAGTACGGAGTAAGGGTGGGGTTGGTTTAGTCTGGAATAGTTGTGTTCCCTCTCTGCAAAACAGGTATGTGAGTTCCCTCAGGCTGCATAAATTGTACACTGTGATCGGGCTGTTGGGGCCCATATCATTTTTGCAAAGTTTGAGTTTGTTATCTTTTTGAAACTGTTAAAAATAGTTACGGTAATTTACCACTATTTTTGGAGTCCGTGTCATTCATAGCAGCACCATATCGCTCACACACAAACGACAGGCGTTAACATTTCCCGTAGTCGGCAGGATCACTCCATTGCAAGGGATGATGTTTGGGATAATGTAGTGTGCGGTACTCTCACATGGGCCAGCAGAGTCTGAGGTCTCAATTTCTTTGGCCACGTGCAAGCTGCAGGTTGCAACTCTTTTTTCAGTAGCTGTCGCACATAATTCAGCTGACATCAGACACTTCTCTTCAACAATAACTTCACTTAACATTCCGGGTTTATCATATATCTCCACAGTATATGAGACATAACATCTTCCATCCACAAAGTTCATGACATAGTGGACATTCATATTGTCTTTCCTCACCACCTGGACTATTCCTGCTTGCTGTCTTAAGGCTGCTTCACACGCAAGGATGATAAAAAATAGAGAGGGGCGCTCCTGGTGCAGTATCAGGGGTCAGTAGGGGGAAGAGGGTCAGTGGATTGTTGGTGCTCACCTGTCCTGTTTATGCTGCCAGCATAACCAGGTGTTGTAGCCTTACTGCGTCTCGTGCAGCTGCTGTCTCTCCCTGCTTCCAGGTCTTAGGCTGACACGTGATCAGTCACACAGTCTGACATCAGCACAGGTCCTTGAGAGCTTTAGCTATTAGATCCCCGTTCTCCTCACTGACACAGTTTTATCAGAAGCAGCTCTGCACCGCTCACCAGGATCTAGATTTAACTAATCACATGCAAGGATATCCTTAACGATATCCTTGAAATGTCACGGATCTGTGAATGTTCCAACGATATCGTTAGTGCGTCTTTGCGTGTAAACAGGGGCGTAACTACCGGCATAGCAGACGTAGCAGTCGCTTTGGGGCCCGGCCCTTGTGGGGGGCCCGGACCCAGCGCCGCTACGCTGCTATCCGGTCAGCTACAGGCCCCCAGTGTGTATATACAGGTCCCCCACTCCTCCTCTGCTGCACACGTCACCTGTAAAGGAATACATCATACTTACTTATCTCTGCCGGCTGCCGCCGCTCTGCACCGCGCTCCGTCTTCATCCAGCTTCTTCCTGGTTGTGACGTCATTTCCTGCGCCCGGCGGTCACAACCAGGAAGAAGCTGGATGAAGACGGAGCGCGGTGCAGAGCGGCGGCAGCCGGCAGAGATAAGTAAGTATGATGTATTCCTTTACAGGTGACGTGTGCAGCAGAGGAGGAGTGGGGGGCCTGTATATACCCACCAGGGGCCTGTATACTACCACCAGGGGCTCTGTATACTACCACCAGGGGCTCTGTATATACCACCAGGGGCTCTGTATACTACCACCACCAGGGGCTCTGTATACTACCACCACCAGGGGCTCTGTATACTACCACCACCAGGGGCCTGTATACTACCACCAGGGGCCTGTATACTACCACCAGGGGCTCTGTATACTACCAACACCAGGGGCTTTGTATATACCACCAGGGGCCTGTATACTACCACCAGGGGCTCTGTATATACCACCAGGGGCTCTGTATACTACCACCACCAGGGGCTCTGTATACTACCACCACCAGGGGCTCTATATACTACCACCACCAGGGGCCTGTATACTACCACCAGGGGCCTGTATACTACCACCAGGGGCTCTGTATGCTACCACCACCAGGGGCTCTGTATACTACCACCACCAGGGGCTCTGTATACTACCACCACCAGGGGCCTGTATACTACCACCAGGGGCCTGTATACTACCACCAGGGGCTCTGTATACTACCAACACCAGGGGCTCTGTATATACCACCAGGGGCCTGTATACTACCACCAGGGGCTCTGTATATACCACCAGGGGCTCTGTATACTACCACCACCAGGGGCTCTGTATACTACCACCACCAGGGGCTCTATATACTACCACCACCAGGGGCCTGTATACTACCACCAGGGGCCTGTATACTACCACCAGGGGCTCTGTATACTACCACCACCAGGGGCTCTGTATACTACCACCACCAGGGGCTCTGTATACTACCACCACCAGGGGCCTGTATACTACCACCAGGGGCCTGTATACTACCACCAGGGGCCTGTATACTACCACCAGGGGCTCTGTATACTACCACCACCAGGGGCTCTGTATATACCACCAGGGGCCTGTATACTACCACCAGGGGCTCTGTATACTACCACCACCAGGGGCTCTGTATACTACCACCACCAGGGGCTCTGTATACTACCACCACCAGGGGCCTGTATACTACCACCAGGGGCCTGTATACTACCACCAGGGGCTCTGTATACTACCACCAGGGGCTCTGCATACTACCAACACCAGGGGCCTGTATACTACCACCAGGGGCTCTGTATACTACCACCAGGGGCTCTGTATATACCACCAGGGGCCTATATACTACCACCAGGGACCTGTATACTACCACCAGGGGCTCTGTATACTACCACCAGGGGCTCTGTATACTACCACCACCAGGGGCTCTGTATACTACCACCACCAGGGGCTCTGTATACTACCACCACCAGGGGCCTGTATACTACCACCAGGGGCTCTGTATACTACCACCAGGGGCCTGTATATACCACCACCAGGGGCTCTGTATACTACCACCAAGGGCCTGTATATACCACCACCAGGGGCTCTGTATACTACCACCAGGGGCCTGTATACTACCACCAGGGGCTCTGTATATACCACCACCAGGGGCCTGTATACTACCACCAGGGGCTCTGTATATACCACCACCAGGGGCCTGTATACTACCACCAGGGGCCTGTATATACCACCACCAGGGGCTCTGTATACTACCACCAGGGGCCTGTATATACCACCACCAGGGGCTCTGTATACTACCACCAGGGGCTCTGTATATACCACCACCAGGAGCCCTGTATACTACCACCAGGGGCCTGTATAAACCACCACCAGGGGCTCTGTATACTACCACCAGGGGCTCTGTATATACCACCACCAGGGGCCTGTATATACCACCACCAGGGGCCTGTATATACCACCACCAGGGGCCCTGTATACCACCACCAGGGGCCTGTATATACCACCACCAGGGGCCCTGTATACCACCACTGGGGCCTGTATATACCACCACTGCGGAGGCTGCTGTAATACTGCTGGGGCCTGTATATACCACTGGAGAGGCTGCGGTATACCACTGGGGCTGCTGTATATACTGCTGGGGCCTGTAAGGGGGTGTGTCTTGAAGGGGCGTGTTATTTGGGGGGCGTGTCTTGGAGGGGCGTGTCATTGGGGGCGTGTCTTGGGGGGGGCCCCGTTCAAAAGTTTGCTATGGGGCCCTGCCAGTTCTAGTTACGCCCCTGCGTGTAAACGAACGATGTAGGATGTAAAAATCGTTGGAACTGTCATCACAAAAATGAGATCCAGACCTCAAATCTATCGTTCGTCGTCCAATTGAGGAACTGTGAGGAAGCCACATCGTTCAGTGTGACACCTTTTTGAACAATCTCGTTCAAAAATCTCCTATTCCTGCCGCTTTAATAGATCATTCAGTCCTCTTCTATTTAACTGGTGCGTTGCCGAATGGGATCGTTAACGATATCCTTGTGTGACAACACACTAACGATGTCGGAACGATAACTGCCACGTGATCGTTCTAAGGATATTGTTAAGTATATCCTTATGTGTGAAGCGGCCTTTAGAAATCCCCAGTTCAGCCTGTCTGCAGTTCCAGACTCCATACCTCTCCTCGTCAGCAACTTCCCCTGAACAGAAGGGGTTTTCAGGTGTTCTCCTTTAACACCAGCCCCGAGTCTTGAGCCCCAGACCCCAGAAGTCCTCACCCTGGGATTCTCAGAGTTTTGTTCCCTCAGCAGCAGACATTCCAGGCCCACAAGTCTGTCTCTGTCCTCTCCTCACTGTGTCTACAGCTCCTGACTGAAAACTAAACTCACCTCACATTATACTGGCCAAGCCCCCTGTAACTCACCCAGATTTAACCCTTCTATCTTACAGCATATACTATGTGCTCATAACTAGCTCTACTATATCTGCACCATAACATATCTACCATTAGTGCAGCATAACACTACATAACATTCCTTATCACTATAATACAGTATGCTAAAAACACTCTATAATGAAATTACACAAAATACAATGAAATTATCAATGTCTTCAGAGGGGCGCAGGACTGCAAGTCCACCCTCTTACAGGTCCATGAAAGTCACAGACAGCAAATTGATGCCATCCAAGGGCTGTCTGTATTTACCTTTGTTGTTTATAGGAGAAGCTTTGCAATTGATCTTTTATACCATACAAGAAAATCACTGATGATAATTAGGGATGAGCTATACACTGATCAAACACTGACAAAGATCTGATCCAGGACCCTTGTGGAAATCTGTCATTTTCTTTCATGTACAAAAGAAATGCACATCTGACTGAAGCCTAATAATCATTATGTGAATGATGAACGCACTGATAATTCAACCTGCCGTATCTTTATCACATCTAATTTTGTGTAAAGTGTATTCAAACACAACAAATTTGATGCAGACATTTCTCTGACCAAAAATCTATAAGAAACATGTGAACGGAGATGCTGCGTCATGTGCGTAGATCAGATTCGTGGTTTTGCCATGTGTTTAACATGTATGTCTGCAGAGCACTCAAATACACACTTAAAGCCCCAGTCACACATAACGATTTCGCTAGCGAGATCGTTGTAACTGTGACGTTACAACGATCTCCCCAGCGATGTCGCTATGTGTGACACTTTGCAGCGATCAGGCCCCTGCTGTGAGGTCGCTGATCGTTGCAAAGTGCTGCGGGTCATTTTTTGATCGTTGGTTTCCCGCTGGTCAGCACGCATCGCTGCGTGTGACCGCGAGACACCAGCGATCTGTGACCTCACAGGGCTGGTTACTATGGTAAACACCGGGTATCCAGGCAGCGCGCGCTGCCTAGATACCCGGCATTTACCATGGTTACCAGCGTCCTCCCTGCTTAGCACTGCCTGTAAGCATGGAGAACGCTGGTAACTATGATAAACAGCGCGTATCCAGGCAGCGCGCACTGCCTGGATACGCGCTGTTTATCATAGTTACCTGCGTTCTCCTTGCTTAGCGCTGCCGCAGCGCTAAGCAGGGAGCGATATGGGAGGTGGCTCCCTTGGCCTGATCGCTGGGGAGATCTGCCTGTTTGACAGCTCCCCAGCGATCAGGTAACGATGCTCCAGCGATCCCGGCAGGTCGTTATCGCTGTCGGGATCGTTGGAGCGATCGTTATGTCTGACTGCACCCTAACATGCCAGGCAGTGACCAAACCAGTGTCCTTTGACATTCTTCTGGCCCCTGTAGATCATTATGTTTAAGCTTTGAAACCCAGTTTCAGTCCTTGTGAAGTGTTTGATTTACATATGTGGCAAATTTAGGGCAAATAAGTCTGATTGTTTGGCCCTAAAGTATAACTAGATATCTGAAACCATATGTAAAATCAATTAATCATTATTTATGTGTCAAATTTAAGGGAATATTGGTCCATCCACTACTATCCACTATCCACTACAAGGACAACTCCTTCCACATGTGTCCCCCAGGTAAAATAAAAAACCTGTACTCACCTGCCATGCCAGCACCATTCTTGCCATGTTGGTAATCACATACCCAGGGCTCACGTGACATTGTGACATCATATGACCCCTGCATCCACCAGAATTTCGCTCACCACCTTCAGGCCAATGAGTTAATCAACCGGAAGATTGCGCTGTTGCCGTTCACTTCTTATTGATTAACTCATTGATACAAAGGAGGGGAGAGAGAAGCCAGTTGTGACTGAACGCTGGACTCGTACGACGTCACAATGTGATCCCCAGGAACGCGATTAACAACACTGATGGAATATGGGAGGTGAGTATAAGCTTTTTCATTTTACCTGGGGAAGGCATGTGGAATCAGAATGGGGTGTCCTAGTAGTGACTAACACCTTTAATATATTTGTTTGGGTTTCATTTTCATTTTTTTTGTTGCCGAATATCTAAACAACAGTTGATCCAAAAGAGCTGAAACCCAGTCTAAAAGTTTTGAAATTCCTGATATATCTATATGCCAAATTTAGGGAAGATTGGTCTAGTTGCTTGGTCACTAATTCATATTTGCTTTTAATTTCCGTTTTTGGTGAACATCTCTCATGGTTTTTTGGCAAGTAGGTCCTAGAGAGCTAATACCTTGTTTCATACCTGAAATTATTAGAGCACAGAATTAGAGAAATCATATTTACTATGCCTACAACCCCAATTTGTTCCCCACAGGGTATACGGAGTATTGCTTTTGTGTTACATTTTTGGTACATTTTTTGAGAATGGTTTTGTATTATGTGTTTTCGAAAGTAGGTCGTAAGGAGCTTAAACCTGATGTAAAACCTTCTGAAGTTCCTAATTTATCTAATTTAATTTTATTTTTCCTTGTTTTAAGTGGCAAATGCAGGGTCAATTGGTGCAGTCATACAGCTGTAATCAATATTTCAATTTGGTGTACATTTTTTGGCAAATATTTCAAGAACGGTAGGCCTAGAAAGCTGAAACCAGGTGTAAAGCCTTCAGAAATGCCTGTATGACAGTTCAGTGTATATTTTGCCGTAAATTAATATTTGCATTTGTTTTCCATTTTTGTGAAGAATAGCTAGATAATGTCAGGTCTTACAGAGCTTAAACCTGACCTAAAAGTTTCTAAAGCGGCTGGTTTATATGTATGCCAAATTTAGGGCAGATTGGTCCAGTTATCGGCTTGCTTGCACCTTTGTATTTTATTTTTTGCCAAATAGATTTAGAGAGCAGAAACCTGATATAAAATCTTCCGAAAATCCTGTTTTACCTATTGGACAAATTTGGGGCAGATTGGTTCAGACGTCTAGCTGTAAATTAAAAATTGCTTTTGTTTTCCTTTTTTTTTGCAAATATTGGAAAAACGGTAGGTTCAGAAGAGCGTGATCCCAGCATAAAAGAGCTTGATGTGCCAAATTTGGTGTAAATTGGTCTAGTTTCATGGCAGTGCAAAAATAATGAGCATTAGACAGCAGAAATATAGAAGTTTCAGTTTAGCAGTTTATATACTCACTCTGAAATTATTAGAGCACAGGTTTAGAGAGGCCTTATTTACTATGCATACAATCCCAGTTTGTTCCCTGCAGAGTATACTGAAACAGAGGAAAGTTCCCTAAACTGAGGCACCAGATGGTAGCTGAGTCTCCTGTCATTATCAGCCATTACCACTGGTAATATCCGCTATCTGTCTCAATGTCTTCAACTTTTTGTATCAAATCCTCTGTGGCATTTCCAGGGCATTCAATCCTTGCCAGCCAAGGCAATGTATACCAGTCACGATGCATCAGCCACAAATTAGTACCTACTATTGTGCATATATTGCATTAATATAATGTATTATAGTAATTATCTAGAATGAGATTTGTATACACATAACACTATAATGCATTTATCCGCTTTCTAAAATACAATTTCCAATAGAAAATATCCCTCATTGACGAGAAAGGATCAAGGATGAAAAGGAAAAATCCTGACAGCATGAGTAAACATTTCTTCTCTATACCTTGCCATCTGGTTGCAAGATCACAGGCTCAACACGCTCTCATAAAGAAAACATTCTCGAGAAAACAGATGCCATCCTTAACTCAATCGTTTCATCGCCTCTCATTGCATCAATCTGTGCCGTTTGCTTCTTAAATCAAGATCATTAGGTGAAGCTAACCTTTGTTTGCACATGACAATGAGACTGGCACGCTTACCTAGAAGAGATGCCTGTTATGTTTTACTAAGAGCCAGGATGGAGAAGAATCCAGGTGCTTCAGATGGGTAATAAGTTGGAAGTTTCAATGAGATTGCTGCATAGATATAAATCTAGTAAAAAAAAACTGTGAGAAATTAAGATTTTTGTGCAGTGCATTACAGGAGTTGTTCAGCCTTTGGGTACAAGTCTGCAGTCTCACTGAGTTTCCTTCGGTGTTGGCAGCAGGAGCAACAAGTGCGCGACCACAAGTTTGATTTGCATACATGTCAACTAGATAGGCATGGTCTCATTTAATGCAAGTATATTGTGAGAGACTGGATAAATTTTACTATGTGGCCAGAACTATGCAAACGACATACTTGAATTCACATCACCACCCGCTTCCCAGCATTGGCAAGGGTCAGTGGGCGCAATTTTAGGATTTACAAATCAGTCACATACAGCACAGGTCCCCAACTCCAGTTCTCAAGGCCCACCAATAGTGCAGGTTTTCAGGACATACAGTGACTGCAGACTTCTAGACTAAGGGCCAACGACATGATGATCCAGAAACAACCAGCAAGAACAGCTTCAGTAAGATTCAAAGCTTTATTTACGGAAAGCCCTTTGTCTTAACTTTTTGTCTTTGGTTAAGACAAAGGGCCTGCTGGCCAGAAACGCGCTACCTGTGGTCACGTCTTTTTACTCCATGGAATCTTAATGCGCTCACTGTCTTTTGATTATTTTTTACTGCTGTACTCCTTCTATAAATGAGTCTTTGAATCTTATTGAAGACATTCTTGCTGGTCATTTCTGGATCATATTCTCGCTGGCTGTTTGTACAGTGTAAGAGGTGAGCTGAAGCATTTGTTTTCTTCTACTTAATATTCTTATACTTAATATTAAGGCCTGACAGCCCCTTTATTTTCTGCACCAAGTGTTAAAAAGCAGCGCTACACACATTTGGTACAGGGCGGCTTCTCCCTGCATTCACCCGCTGTAGATCGCTTCCAACTCGCAAGCATTACATTAACATGCTACGGAGATGCGGAAGCACGGCAACCCACACCGCAGCTGAAATTACACTGCGGTGGAGAGAAGCATAGTGGGCATGGGATTTCTAGAAGTCTTATTCACTGTGCTTTTACTGTACAATGCAGAGTTTTGAGCGCAACAGTAATACACTGCATCCAAAATGCCGCTATTCTGGATCGTGTGCATGCACCCTAAAGGGAAAATTGTAAACTAAAGGTTAAGGTTATGAATGTAGTAGTATATTGCCAACATTCTTTACTTGCTGTTATCCATGCCCAAGTGTTGACTGGTCCACCAAAATACCAAATAATCCTCAATGTCCCTGTTTTTTTTTCACAATATTACAAATGAAAAGTGGTCAGTGAAAGTTTTATGGTTCACCTTATGAGATAGATTCACTAAGTCGTAGATCAGAGTGAGCAGCACAGGCATTAATGCAGTGAAGTTAGATTGGATGGCATGGGGAGCAGTGAGTACCAATAGAGCTGGATAAGTTGGAAAGCACATGTAATAGCAGAGTTGAGTGTGAAGATAGCACTTTGGAATAGTAGGGCAATGCATGTAGTCAGACAACTGGGTACAGCAGACCCTAATTGGTAGGCTGGCATCTTGATATGGCATAACATAGTTGGCAAACAGGCACTTTGATATTTCAGCGCAGGTTATGTGTTTTTCTTGTGGGTATGCAGAGTGTGAGAACATAGTAACAGTGTGTGCTTTACTGCCTGATTACACTTGAGGCATGCAGCTGCCTGAACCGGCCTTAAAGGGAATCTGTCCCAAGGATCAACCCTCCTAAACTGTCCATGCGGCCATGCAGATCATAGGGAGCTGAGTAAAATAATACCTCTATAAATGCAATCTGGTGTCTTATTCCAGAGAAATCTACGTTTTTCTTATATGTAAATGTAAGGGAAAATATAGCAATCAGAATGTGTTTTCCATTGTCCCAAGAGCTGCTACTTAGCACTCAGGGACAGTGACCCCCTCCTGTGTAACAATCCACACAAAGCAGATGCACACATACCTCCCTCTCAGGAACATTTAGGTACATCAAATGGTTTACCTGACAAATGTGTTTAGTGACAATTTTCAATTAGAGTGGAAGGTCTCATTGTAAGTTTGATCCCCTGCAAAGTAAAATACACAATTCTTGGTCTGTGTGCGCTCAAAGACAGAGAACTTGCTGAGGACCGGACCTTCAAAGAGATCCCCTGAAACATATAGACCCCAATAGAAAGTCAGAAATATTTTGGGGTGCAGTTCATACAAATATGACAGATGTATTTTTGCCCTCAGGATTTTGGCACGCACATGATACTTATTTTACTTTAAGCAATGTATAACCTGTATGCTCATATTTATAGCTTAGATAAATCAAGTGTGTGAAAAGGAGGAATCAAAAGGGGGACAGTGTTTATCAGACATGCGCTGCTCATACGATGAAAGGATCACAAAATGTCAGGTAATGATGGCTTTATTCCAATCCGTTTCAGAGCGATATCCCTGCTCCTTCCACAAGGAACCAACATAAACAACATATCATGCTGGTTCCCTAAGGAAAGAGCAGGGATATCACTCTGAAACGCTTTGGGTGGAGTGTGAATCCTGCAGCAGCCATAGCTTACGCTTACACCGGTCTGCAGGTCACACAACCATTTCAGGTGAGCAGTTACATCGGTTTGCTACACAAAACTGGTTAACACATAAGACCCTATTGCGCTTTCTTTCCCTTCTATAGTTTATCTTTGAAGTGTGTGATGAGGTCTAGATCATAGCATAACATTTTTCCTGATGTCCTGCACAAAGATCTAGTATAGATCATGACATCAGGAACGCAAGCTGGGCTATCATAATAACCTAACACACAGTAAAGCAGAAGGAGCGAGCCACCAATGAAGGATCTCATAAGTTGCAACCTACATGGGTGAATAACAAAAAGATAATTTGGAGATGATTCACCAATCACTTGCAGTTAGGGTCAATTTCTCATGATATGATTCACAAATAACCTATTTGACATTATTGATGACAAGTCCTGTGATTCTGGCGATTTGACAGTACACATACTACAGTAGTTTTTTAGGTTATTTTGTTTGTTAGTTAATATAACAAATATACATGGTCTGCTTACATTGTATTACTGTTGGCTACTGCAAGTTTCTATTCTTTCAGTAAGACAATTTCACAACTGAAATAAAAAAGTATGGAGTAGGACCACCATTATTGAAATTGCCTTGACTTAAGCGGGGTGGCTCAAAACATTGATCAATTTTTTGCCAAACTTCTCAAATTTTATAACATATACAATTTAGAAGTAATATGTGCATTTGCACAATTTTTATTGCAAGCTATTTTCTGGTGGTGCTGGCTTTTTTGCAGATGTTTTACAATTGCAGGTAACCACCATGTATCACATTATCTGGTAAGGTCCCTCCATGCTCCTCTTGATATTCTCCCTTACACTTATTACCCCCCATAATGTCCCCTCACATTTTCTCTCCCCTAATACTGTCCTCTCACACTTTCTGTCCCCCTATACTGTCTCCCACCAACTATACTGTCCGTTCACAGCATCCTGAGCCAGTTTTCAGTTTGACAACCTGCTCAGATAACAGCAAATCCCATTTCTTGGAGCAGCTAAATGATGCCGACTTGGAGGCTGCTACATTAGGCAGCCCATTAATACCCACCTGCTGGCTGTGCACAAAGCAAATACCTTGCTTGCCCCATGCTAGATATACAAATAAGCTTGCTTTTGCGTAATGAGAATATTCTGCCACCTATGCACATGTCAGATGTGTGTGAGGGATATGAGCATGGATCTCCGTGAAAGAAATGATAGATAGGTTACTCACTATCTTCTGCAGTGCATGATCTTTAACATATTTTATTCATAGTACCTTGGTGAGATGAGTTAGATAATCATGGAAGATGAAGGGAAGGATGAGGGATGCAAGAAGGAAGATAGAGGAACAGGAGAATCTCTCTTAAGATCTGATGCATATGCGGCCAAGATGACACTGACCCGAAGAAAGAATGTGAGGAAACAGGATAGGAGGAGTTACAGAGCAAAAAGAATTATGGGAAAATTACAATATAATACATGTAAATACTTACCGTATGTTCCAAAAAAAGGGTAGGAAAAAAGTAGTCAAAAAGTGATACTTTATTGGCTAACCGGAGAATATATTTGTAAGCTTTCAGGGCTCAATCAGAAATATTACAAATGAATTATTGAGACATTTAAATACATAATACAGCAGGACATGATCACTTGCAATATTGTCTAATGAAGGGGCTATTGAGCCCTGAAAGCTTACAAATATATTCTCTGGTTAGCCAATAAAGGTATCACTCCTTGAATACTTTTTTCCTACCCTTTTTTTACATCGATTTTTCTTGATAATACGATAACACAATATTATTTTATATTGTACAACAATATAATACATGGAAACATGTATTATAATAATGGCTAGTAGAGGGCATCAAAGTACAACAGCACTGTACACTATATTGCCCTTATGAGGTATTTTCTGAAGAGGATGGCTGGCAGCACAGAGATCCTGGGCAAAACTTCCCCTAATAGGGGAACTGCATGTATGGAAAAAATGGGGGGTGATAAGTCAAGAGAGTAGAGGGGTAAAGAGAAATCAGACCCTGGTTCTGGTGGCAAATTCTGGCACCATTATTAAGAGCCCTTCATTATGATTGTGATAAGGCCTCATTGGAAAACTTTCATGACACCAGCATGAAAAGCTGCTCTAATGACAAGAATAAGGTTTTTTTCTCTGTATTTGTACGGATAGCTGGATTCTACATTCCCATTATTTTTATTGTATGATCTTTTAGGTGATAAGTAATGAAGAATGGAAAGTAATGTAATAATTCTGCTAAATGACTCTAATGTGGCCACAAAGCCATATTAGATGTAGTGTTTTGTTCCATTACTTATTTTATTATTGCCTGGTATATTTTTTGCTGCCTTCCTGGCCTCATTTTTTAACAGGAAATGAAAGTTCTTATCTCTTTATAAATGTCAGGTATCTGCAGTCATATGAAACATTCTGAACAGTCGTGATCAAACAAGGCTCATCACTTTTAAAGTTATCAAAGGCTGTGTAATCCCGGCTGTGAAATCACCTGCATTTATTCCCTTGTCCAGCTGTCAGCGTCACATCATTTTCGTGTTTTTGTTCACAGCTAACATTCTGTAATACAATTGCCATTAAAATTCAAAATCCAATATTGCCCTCCAACAAGTTCTGAAGTTCAGTGACCTAAATCCTTTGCAAATCAAAGATAATTCCAATTTCTTATATAAAATCCCAGATTATAATCAAGCATCTTGCAGATATGTTGTGTCTTTTCTTCTACTAGGAATATAACATTTATTAATTTTCTTTTTCCCGGGATTAAAGCCATAAAGAAAGTAAATGCTGAAATACCAAAATAGCACTCACATCTTTTAGATGCTAACATTAGTTATAGGCTGATGAATTTGTTTAATCTTTTATAATTTTGATATAATCTCTAAATAGGGATGAGTGAATTGAACTTTTAAGTATGGTGTTTGTACGGAACACAGACTTTACTAAAAGTTTGGTTGCTTTACATAAGCAAATCAGTGGAGCCGTGCTCGGTTACGCTCTCCCCGGAAATACTTTGTTTATGGTTGAAGAAATTAGCAAAGTGAGCCAGCTACTGGTGCTCAGTATCCTCTTGAATTAGATAAATTTTAGTGCAAAAAAAATAGGTTAAAATACTTAAAAAACAAATGAATAACATGTCTTACAACACACACAAGACTAAACAATACCTAAAAGCAGTTATCCAAAAATAGGACACTTACCTAAATATGGAACACACTTTGGGATCAAATATGTTGATATAGCAGCTTATGCCCAATACACAATACCCTTTCAAACAATAGACCATAAAGACCTCTATCTGGGTCTACACTGCTGCACCAAAGATACAGAAGTCCAAATCCAATATTCAATATCCCTTTACACACTAAATCATGAGGGTCTGTACCCGGGTTTGCGCTGCCATACACAGAGAAAAAGTACCCAATTCAATTGCTTGGACCCTAAAATATGTATGAGTCCTAAGTAAATATTAGCAACTATGTATACAGCATGAAAACAGGACAACACTTTACTTCTTATAACAAGGTCACAGTGGTGGTTCCCATGTCTTTTTCAATTATCATAAGTGACTTATTAAACAAGTAGATGGAATGATTTCATCTATTTGTCTGGATATTCTGTGGAAGGGTCATCAATCTCAGGTCCATTAGTTAGACATCCTGTAGTGATCAGATGTCACTATTATCAGACCTGCATTGGTCCTACTGATCACAAATGACCCCTGCCCTGACAAGGGCAGTCCATAGCTATACCTATTGCTTCTACAGTATGTCAGAGACTGGAACAATTAGGGACATAGATATGATGTCTAGTTGGGAAGGACTTTTAACCTTAAAATAAAGCTATTAGTGTCTGCCTGATTGGGTTTTTGCCTTTCTTTAGATCAACATGTTAGTGTTAGGCTATGAGTTGAACTCGATGAACTTAAACAAGTACATGGGAAAGGTCTTATAATAATAATAATTTCCACAACTGGATGTGATTAAAAATATGTTCCTCTGCTGAGAAAATCTCGTAAGATTATCTCAGCACCGGAACATTTTTTAAAACAGATCCAGTTGTAAAAATTATTATTATTCCAAGATTTATTGATTAACCTTTGTCAGGCTGCATAATTTTACAACCTTAACAGGCTGCATAGGTACAATTGTACCTTCATATATACGTCCACTGTGGGAAGACTTTACTTGGTTTCAGAAACTAAAGTTCATTCAGCTACAAATGTTATGCTGATATCTATTGGCCAGTGTTGTTACTGGTCACTTATGTTGCTGTCAATTAAGTTAATTCAAACTGGGAGTGGCTTCTACTTCTCTTCCTGCCTCCCTCCTCTCATTAGCCATTTTGCTGTTCATCTCATTGCTGTGAGCACACACATTTTTAGGCTTGTGAAGTCTTTAATTTCTTGGATACGAAGGTAGGAAACTTCATGCATTTTTGGGCATACTGATTGCTGCTGGTGTGCACAGAGCCAACAAAGAGAATCTGGAGGAAATGTGTAATGTTGCTGCTCTGCCTCTTATACGTGCAGCCATGTCTCGTGACCGCTTCAAGATGATACTCAGATTTATCAGATTTGACAACGAAAATACACGTGCAGAACATGTGCTAACAGATAAAGCTGCACCAATACGGGACATCTGGACAATGCTGAACAGTTATCTGGAGAGATCCTACAAGCCATATCATTGTATCACTGTCGACGAGCAATTATTTCCATTTAAGAGGCCATACTAAATTTACCCAGTATATACCTTCAAAACCAGCTAAATATGGCAGAAAGATTTTCTGGGCTTGTGACTCATCAAATGCCTACCCATTACAAGGTCAGCTCTACACTGGGAAACCAACTGATGGTCCTCGACAAGTAAACATTGGAGAACGAACAGTATTGGAACTAGTGAGCTCGTATAAAGGCTCTGGAAGAAATGTCACCACCGATAACTTCTTTACAACCATGGAACTAGCTAAGGTATTGAACTACTGGAACATGACACTAGTTGGTACAGTGAGAAAAAACAAAAGGTTCCTACCTAGCAACATGCAGCCTGCCAAAGAAAGGCCTGTAAACTCGACAAATTTTGCCTACAATCATGATGCAACAGTCTGTTCATATATACCAAGGAAGAACAAATCAGTCATGCTTCTATCATCTATGCACATGACGGGAGAAGTTGAAGAGACACTAGCAGCCAGGCCAGAGATAATAAAATACTACAACAAAACAAAAGGTGGCGTTGATGTTATGGATAAAATGTTGGGAGAGTACAATGTGAATCGACGAACATCATGTTGGACTTTGGCATTTTTCTACAATATGACTGACGTCACTGGGTTAGCATCCTACATCATCTACAGAGAACACAATCCAAGCTTCAGGACAAAGGATCAATGAAGAAAGTTCCTGAAAGATCTCACAAATCAGCTGTGTATGCCTGCAATTGAAGATCGTAGTACAAACCGAATGATGATGACAAACGTTTTCTTCGAGATGCAGTAGAAATGGTGCTTGGACAATGCATTCTGGTAGCATCGCAAGCAGCAGCTGGCCCTCAAATACCTCATGGTAGTCGTGGACCCTCCCCTGTTGTTGGTAGTTGCTATGTCTGCCGAGACCTGAGGCGAAAACAACGTAAGACTAGAAAGTCTTGTGTGGTTTGTGTGAAACCCATTTGCGATGAATACTCGGTAGCAAAGACAACATGCATTACTTGCGAAGAAAATCAATAAAAAAAAGTTTCTTACATTTTCTTTTATAATGTAAATTAACAGTTTTTTTACTTGTTTATAATAGTTAAATAGCATTATCATTAAAAAAAAATGTATGCTTTTTCCCTTGCATTATCTTCATTCAAAATATATGAGGGTACATTTGTACCTATGCAGCTAGTTAAGGATGCAAAAATATCTCGACCCCTTATCTCGGAAGCGAGTGGAGATATTTTATTGAAATTTGACCAATATATTCTGGACCAAAAATGTAGAGATGTCATGAAATTTCAGCCTTCTACGGCTTTTCGAAAAAAAGTTATTGCAATTTTAAAACGGAATAGTTACAATTGTACCTGTTCAGCCGGATAAGGGTTAAAATAAACTTAAAAGTTAACTTAATTAACCTTTTTTGAATCATAATGACAGGCACAAGGGTCATCAGCAGACCCCCCAACTGTCATGACAACCCATCAGCGCACAGCGATAATGTTACGGGAGTACCAATGGGCAGGACTAATGATGCAAGATCCACCCGCAGCTACTTAAGGCACTTGATGACTGAATAATGTGAAACATTCATTCTACAACTATGTGATCACAAAGATGCTTGAAATGTTCCAGAAGCCATTTGCCTAGTCCTATGTAAGTACTAAATGCACTGCAGCAGGCTTCTCCCGGCCATCAACCTAATGCTTGCATTCAAACACTCAAGGACCGAGCTCACGATGTCTCTCTAATGCTTTATAATACACAAGTTAAATGTAGCACTGCACAGAAGTGTAGTGATGGCTTAGACCTGATGGTCCCACTTTGTATTAACTATAGAGTAGACAAGGTTTAATGTTAAGAATATAGTTTAGAAGTTCAAACCACAAATGTACAGGAATAGTGATTGCCTACCAAGGCATATATTCTTACTGTATTATGCTTCTCTTTAAAACATCTCATCCCCTTTATAAAACACTTAAAATGAATGTATCGCTTTTTTATATTATTTTAATTACATAAAAACATTTGTTTTTTAAAGCCAAATTAAAAAAAAATATTATTTTCATGAATGTTTTCTGCTACCATTTTGGGGGTTGACATTTTTATTTGCTAGTGTGTGTCAAAGCACAACACTTACAAATGTGCATACAAATGCACAGCCCTTGTACATAGGATACTGCATGTCTTAGGCTGGCTTCACACTACATTTTGTTCCTGTTCGTGAGGATACCGTTTTTTGCAGGACCCCACAAACAGGAATGGACAGGTTCGGACTGGCAATCTCCGATGCCATTTCTGTGTCTGGGTCCAGGATCCGGACACAGAAAGAGCAGGGGAAAGCCGAGCTAGACAAGTGGTGTTGGCGCTGTCCACTTTCACTTTAGCAGTGTATTTACATACACTGCTAAAGTAAAATTAAGTCAATGAATGATAAAAAAATTAAAAAAAATTAATTCTCACCTTTCCGCTGTGTGTCCCGTGATGCATTCCACTAAAGGACCTTGAATCAGCTGACCGGGAAGGGGCAGGGCAACCTGATCAGCTGATGGGTCACATGATCGCAGCAGTGCAGTTTAAAGATTTAAACCGTGCTAATAATGATCTGACCATCAGCTGATTGGGTTGCCCCACCCCTTTCCGGTCAGCTGATTCAAGGTCCTATAGCTGTCAGAGTTTAATGCATCACGGGACACACGGCGGAAAGGTGAGAATTTATTTTTTTATTTTTTACCATTCCTTGACTTAACTTCACTTTAGCAGTGTATTTACATACACTGCTAAAGTGAAATTACACACATGTACCACGGGTACAGAGCAGTGCTCTACACCCTGGAACTGGATCCAGTAAACAATTCTGTTTTTTCCCAAATCCGACTCCGTACGCCACATGTTAAGTGTCCAGAACCAGACCGGATTCGCTTCTGTTCGGTTTTGTCACTGGAGCCCAAAAACAGTGCCGGATGACCAAATATGGCCCACCTGGCACCATAGGGATATATGGGAGGCAAAAATGATCCTGTTTGAAGCCAGCCTTATACTGTTGCCACATCAACTATAATCTGTGCACATCCCCTGGGCTATCCATTCCACTGCTGTAGGTGGAGCCAGGCCTCATTTTATTGTAGTCCAGCACTGTGCCCTAGGCTACCATTTTCCATCACCATTACTTTCAGCAGTGACAGGAGGTCTGGAAAACAGGGCAGCACCAGTGAGAACACATTGACACCTGCATTGTATTGTACTACGTCCATGTTTTCCTAAAGTAAGACAATGACTCCAGGGCTGGTTTTACACAAAGTGGGGCCCTGGGCAAAACTTAAATATGGGGCCCCAACTGCTAACATATTGCATCATCACACACAAACAGTTAAGTGGCATTTATAGGAGCCGATTTCAGACCTTTAAACAAGCACAATTGACAATAGCAGGGGTCTCAACCATGAGGCTGCTTTATGAGACCCCTGAGGCTGATTCATGTAGCCTGCAGGCACAGTGGACACCTTGATAATCATGGCACAGTCCAGGGGGCTGCTGCCATCTGCACTTGATATGTATTGCTAACACTGCCAGGTACATCAACGGCAGCTGCCCTCCAATCAGAGGCCAACAGCTGACGTGAGTGTACAACATCAGCTGCTAGCCTCCGATTGGCTAGCGGTTGGCATTGGTATAGCTGAGTCAGAGACATTATGTCTGCACGGCTCTGGTAATACATGTCAAGCACAGATGTTAGCGTTATCAAGACATCCACGGTGCCTGTGGGCCACATATGCAGAAAAAGACAACGCCAAGACAACGGAGGACAGTAACTAGAATCTGTGTGTGCGTATGTGTATGTATGTGAAAAAAGGCACAATAGGGCACATGAGTGTATGTGTATTAAAAATTGCATATGAGGACACATTAGTATCCGCCGCTGATCTCCGCCTCCTGACTACCGAGACCGCTGATTGGGTGGTCGGGTGACTCACAATGACATTTTCATGTGAACGTATGCGGACAATCAACACTGCGTTCACATGAAAATGTCTGCGTTTGGCACTGTGTATGCGTATGTGCTCCATATGCTGCAGTGCCGAATGCAAATGTGAACCTAGCCTAATATATATTAATAATAATAATAATAATAATAATAATACAAAAGTGACTTATCACAGTAAAAGTTTCCCTTCAAGAAGCATTGTAATAAACAATAATTCCAAAAATCAAGAACAAAATGAGATATTGCTTATCATTCTGTGTGCATGAGAAACATTCTCAGCCTGTCTAAACTGGTTATAAAAAAATTAGCAATTGGCAAACGTAGTCAATCAGTGGCCACTAGAGATGAGTGAACTTTGCTTGTACACGTTCACTAGTTTCAGATTCGACCGAACATCACTGATTCGGCTCGGGATCGGAAACCGGAACACTTCCACCAAAAGTCGTCGAATGCAGTCTTGTTCAAGAAAAAGTTCAAAATTTAAAATGGCCCTAAAACTTTACCTGTTTATTTGGGGTCAAAAGGCTTGCTGGAAGAACCGTTGGCTGGGGACAACACCTAAATGAATGGTTTGGAGTGTCCCCAGCCATTGGGTCTACTGGGTTGTATCAAGGTGTATAATTTTTTGGAGCTTTAAATTAATTGTTTTAAACTTCCTCGAGTTTGTAGGGTGTGAATTTTGGAAACAGTGCCAGGAAGCTTACAATGTCCTTAAAACATCCGTTTAAAAGAGCTTAATATTTTTTAGGGAATTTTTTTAAATATTTATCTTTTATTTTATTTTTTAATTTTTTTCATTATTAATATTATTATTTTTTAGAGCAAACCTTCATTATTGCATAGGGTCAGCAGCTTGCAAGGTCATCTGTTCGACACTTATATGATAGAATTTCATATAGAAAGAGCATATGGCCGTTAACATTATTCATTATCTTATTGGTCTGTTCACACTGATTAAACCCCATAGTATAAGTATTGCTTCTTATTTCAATCATTCAATCATTGATGTGCAATCATTATTTCATGTCATAATAATACTAATAAAAATAATATGTATTCATTTATGCATCGCTATTAATTCCATAGCATACATTTGCAACTCTGTCCCCATCGGGGCTCACACTTCATGCCATACATTCACAATACAAACTTTTGACAAGTGCACAACTGTGTTATATGTAGAATTCATATTAAAGTTGTCCTTGCATTCCTACAGTGCCTAGTGCCCACTAGCCTTATTCAGCATTCCAGATGAATTGGTGGTGAATGGTGACCTGAATAAACTTATTTGTATTTATCATTATGTCTCCTACAAAGATGTCACGCTTCAATAATCACTGCACTTAACCGCAATCCAGTTGTTATACCATTTGGCCTGGGGAATTGGATTTGTGCAGTGATGTAAGTTATACAGAGCATCTCATAGAGGGGTTAATTAGGAGCATTAGGCAACAAGATTGTCCAAACATTCAAATCCAGTAGTGATTGCTCAGGTCTGAATCCTGTCACTCACTGGAAGTGGTGGGCCCCTTAGGCAAAGGAAACACACAAAGCCACAGAGCTCAGTCAGCGATTCCCCACTATCTTACCTGTGCAGTTCCAGTGCAAAGTAGGTACACTGTCTGCTACTACAGTTAAACATGCTACCGTGACGGCATTACACAGAACTTTGAAGCTGGATTCCCTGCAAGGTATGCCTGACCTGGACTCGGAAGATGTCATCTTCCCAACCACCCTTGGGACAGAAGGTGAGTCAGCAGAACCAGACCTGGACCGACATGCAGAGGAGATGGAGACATATGTGACCTGGAGCTCTACCGCACTACCCACTTTGGGCCTCATCTGCAATGAGGTGTGGATCCAATCCTGGGCCCTGATGCCAAACGAGGACCTGAGGAGCTCACAGCAGTCAAGAGATTACCCTTTACCTATAGTATCCAGGACCAGGAGCATCGGATGTCAGACTGTGTATGATCTTGCAACATGCCTGGCTGGATTCCACCTGCATCTGGTGTTGCAGCTACTGGATCCCATTCCCCAACACCACCAGGACCAGAACCATGATGAGGAGGCCGAGGAAGAAGAGGAGGAGATAGAGGAGGAAGAAGGGCCTGTTTCCCAGTCATGTGGATCACTCCCTCCAGAGGCCTTTGACTGAGGTCATACAAGGTTGGGATCCCTAACCCCTCCAAGCAACTATACAACAGAGTATCAACCACCCTGTCCTGTCTCCTTTGTTGAGGAAATTTGGCTCTCGGATGCCATCACTTGGGACTGGTTGCATGAGCCTAAAGCTAATGACATCTACGACCAACATACCCATAGCAAGGTGGTGGCATTCATGCAGGATAAGGTGTTTAGTTTCATAGTGGAACATGTTACTGGGCGTTGATGTTCCGTCAACCGGTCCACCCTGCTGCGTGACAATCATTCCCAAAGAGTAAGTATCATCTTTGTCGGAGAGGAGGTCACTTTCGTGAAGATGAGGGGCAACAAAGGGTGGTTTGCAGTTGGAGTGTGTCGGGTTGCCGCTGCCAACCAATTTGAGAAGTGGCAGGAGGAGGCTGACCTGCAGAGAATGTGGCATCAGGTGCAGCCCAGGTATCTCTTGGTTGACCAGCCAGATGCACCCAAACCCAGAGGGCCTTTCAGTGTTCCCGAAGCTGGTCCTGTCTGTAACATAGTAACATAGTATTTAAGGTTGAAGAAAGACCTTAAGTCCATCTAGTTCAACCCATAGCCTAACATGTTGATCCAGAGGAAGGCAAAAAAAAAAAAAAACATGTGGCAACACTAAGTTCCACATTGGGGAAAAAAATTCCTTCGTCACTCCACACACAGCAATTAGACTAGTTCCCTGGATCAACGCCCTATCAAAGAATCTAGTATATATAACCAGTAATCTTATATTTTTCAAAAAAGAATCTACATCTGTAATTATGCTTAAACCTTCTTTCCTCCAGATGTAGAGGATGCCCCCTTGTCTCCGTCTCAGGCCTAAGAGTAAAAAGATCAGTAAAAAGGTCTCTGTACTGTCCCTTCATATATTTATACATTATTATAAGATCATCCCTAAGCCTTCGTTTTTCCAAACTAAATAACCCCAAGTTTAATAACCTGTCTTGGTACTGCATACCCCTCAGTCTGCTAATAACCTTGGTCGCTCTTCTTTGCACCCCCGCTCTAGTTCAGCTATGCTTTTCTTATACACCGGCGACCAGAATTGTACACAGTATTCTAAGTGTGGTTGCATTAGTGACCTGAATAGAGGTAAAATTATGTTATCCTCATGAGCATCTATGCCTCTTTTAATGCATCCCATTATTTTATTTGCCTTTGCAGCAGCTGCTTGACACTGGCCACTAAATGTGAGTTTATCATCTACCCATACACCCAGGTCTTTTTCAGTGGTAGTTTTGCCCAGTGTTTTACAATTAAGACCATAATTATACATTTTATTTCCTCTGCCGAAGTGTATGACCTTACATTTACCCCCATTAAAGCTCATTTGCCATTTATCAGCCCAAGCTTCTAGTTTACATAAATCCTCCTGTAATATAAAATTGTCCTCCTCTGTATTGAATACCCTGCAGAGTTTAATGTAATCTGAAAATATTGAGATTCTACTCTGTATGCCCCCTACAAGGTCATTAATAAATATGTTAAAAAGAAGCGGGCCCAATACTGACCCCTGTGGTACCCCACTGTTAACTGTGACCCATTCTGAGTGTGTTCCATTAATAACCACCCTTTGTTTCCTATCACTGAGCCAGTTCTTAACCCACTTACAAATATTTTCCCCTATCCCATTGCTTTCATTTTATGTATCAACCTTTTGTGTGGTACCGTATCAAAAGCTTTTGAAAAGTCCATGTACACTGCATTTCTTTGGTCAAGTCCAGAACTTACCTCTTCATAGAAGCTTATCAGATTAGTTTGAGCCACAGGGCTTGATTGTTCCCTAGCTCCTTCTTCATCCTCTCCAGCGGTGGCCATGATAGAGTGTGGTGAGGGCGGGAGGTGGCGGAGAATGCCCCTAGAAGATTCCCCCAAGACTGTCTGTCAGTAGTATACCAGGAAACTTGGCGAGAACTATTCAGGTCATGGTACAAAATGATGAAAGCCATATAGGTGGGTCAGTAAAAGCATATAGGTGGGTCAGTCAGATAGTGTCCCATCTCTTAGTTGGCATTTTGGCTGTAGAAGGACTTGTTGGAGTTTTGTTTTTGAGTTCTTTCTTGACCGAGGCCTGTGTTTTTATTAAAGTTATATTTCCCCTTCCAACATTTTACGTTGTTTGCGCTTCCCTCTACTGGACAGGCATGCAGCAACTGTCCATTGAACGTTGCCCGTTTGGTGAACCGAACCGAATTCGAACTTCAAAAGGTTCGCTCATCTCTAGTGGTCGCCATTGGCCAGTATAAACGAGCCCATACTGTTCCCATCCTATATTACAAACAAATGCCACTCCATTTCAATGTGGATGGACGCAAAATGCTCTGTGGGGGAAGGACTATTAGAAAAGTAGTTATTTTTTTATTTCTATTAAATATCACCAATAATAACTAAAGGGCTTGTTTACAATTAGAAAATTTTGCTTTCTCCTAAAACCAATACCACACCTGTCCATAGATTATGTATGGCCTTGAAACTATTTACTGCAATAGTAAAGCTGTAATACCAGATATGGACAATCTAATGCAGAGGTCCCCAACTGCAGGCCTCAAGGGCCGCCAACAGTGCAGGTTTTTCAGGATTTCCTTAGTATTGCACAGGTGCTAATGTGATCATCTGCACAGGTAATGATTCCAAGCCCTATGCAATGCTAAGGAAATCCTGAAAACCTGCACGGTTGGCAGCCCTTGAGGCCTGGATTTGGGGACCTCTGATCTAATGTCACAAGGGTATCTTGTCCTTGGGAGACCTGTGGCTGTTTTGGGATCTGAATCTCACATTGTCTTTTGAAACTCTGGATTTTAAATGTAGTTGCTTTCTTTTGGTGCAGCAAGGGTTAAAGAATCTTCCCTTGCTGATTGTTCCTTGCTACTCCTTTACCAGATTCTGCCAGTTTTTGTCCATTCCCATCTACCTCAAATAGTTCCATCACTTGATGCCAGTTATAGAACAGAGATTAATTCTGGACTGACCACCTTGTAGGAAGGAAGCTTCTTTTATCTGCTGGAGTCCTGTTGACTGCAGTCTTGGTATCTGGCTGCAGCTTCACAGCTTTCCTACCTATGACGTCGTGGGATGTCATAGAAGTCGGTGCGTTTCCGACCTGTGGCATCCCACGTCATCATGGCGGGATCACGTTCCAGCGTCTCCGGTTACCGGGTTCACTGAAAGGTGACCAAAGCTGCTGGAACATGAGGACCTCTACTTCACTCCAAGGGGGGTGGCTTAGCCCATCCGTGGCTTCGATCACTCTGATTGGCTGCTGAAACTGAAACAGTCAAATCAGAGTGATTGCGAAAATTGATGAACTATGACACTTCAGCCATGGCCGGTGCTGCAAAGCACCGACCATTGGCTGGAGGAAGGTGACCTGCATGTCACCCCCTCCAGATCTGATTGAAGGTAGCGTCCATGTGACGCTATCCCTCCAATCAGAAGTGGAGAGGTGTTGTGACCTGTGCTTACCCTCCCCCTTCAGCCTCATGCCGTCCGTGGAGACTGAAGAAGGAGGACACCTGCCACAGCTGCCTGCCCTGCTGCCACTGACTGCACCCACTGCCGCCGACTGCCTCCGCTGCTGACTGCCGCCACCAAAGGCTGCTGTCGCAGCCTGCCTGGTAATTTGCTCCACTCCCCCACTGGAGCCCTGTGCTCCGGTGCCCTGTGCACTCCTCCGGTACCCTGTGCTCTGCTCCCCCTCTGGTGCCCTGTGCTCCACTCTCCCTCCAGTGCCCTGTGCTCCACTCCCCCTCCTATGCACTGTACTTTGGTGCCTTGTGCACCCCTCTGGTGCCCTCTGCACCCCTCTCCATTGCCCTATGATCCGCACCCCCTCCGGTGCCCTGTGCTCCGGTCAATTTCCCCCTGCCCCCACTGGGCTGCCACAGCCCAGTGATTGCCCCCTTCACTCACCCCCAGCCCAGTGATTACCCCTCACTCACCCCCAGCCCAGTGATTGCCCCCCCACACACAACCCCAGATCAGTAATTGCCCCCTACCCTACCCCCGCCACCCTGTGATCACCTCCACCGCCCCGTGATCGCCCCCTCCGCCCCGTGATCACCCCCTCCGCCCTGTGATCACCCCTGCCACCCCATGATCGCCCCATGCCCCGTGATCGACCCCTCCACCCCGTGATCGCCCCCGCCGCCCCGTGATCACCCCCTCCATACCGTGATCACCCCCGCCGCCCCGTGATCACCCCCTCCGCCCTGTGATCACCCACACCGCCCCCTGATCACCCCCTCCACCCCCTGATCACCCCCTCCGCCCCGTGATCGCCCCCTCTGCCCCGTGATCACCTCCGCCACCCCGTGATTGCCCCCGCCACCCCGTGATTACCCCTCATGATTGCCCCCTCTGCCCTGTGATTGCCCCCTGCGCCCCGTGATCGCCACCCCTGCCCTGTGACTTGCTGCCCTCCCCTTCTTCTTCCGCCCAGCGCCTGACAGCCCCCTCCTTTCCCCCCTGCTCCTGACAGCTCCCTCCTTTCCCCTCTGCTCCTGACAGCCCCTTCCTTTACCACCTGCTCCTGACAGCCCCCTCCCTTTTCCCCCTGCTCCTGACAGCCTCCTCCTGCCCCCCACACCTGACAGCCCCCTCCTGAATTAAAAAGTTGCATCAATCACTTGCACATATACACACACACAAAAAGTAAAATAAAGTTTAGCTTTTTTTTTTACACACACGCACACACATCACACACAAAATGTCCCGCTTGTCCCGCTCATCCCAGTCTAGGGCATACTCAGCTGAGGAGGCATATGCCATTATTGCCTCCGAAGCTGATAGTGAGTGAGAGGACTCCAAGTTCCTCTATTTCTCCCATTCTTCCTCCTCCAGTGACACCGACTCGCCACCACCACGAAGACGACGGAGGACAAGAAGTCGTCTGGAGGTCGGGGAAGAAGACCAGAGGCCGAGGAAGAAGAGCCGAAGGCCATGGAGGAAGACCCACAGCCAACTGTGAGTAACACCCAACCTAGTGCTAGTCACGCCCAACCTAGCACTAGTGCCCCCGTTTGGACACACGTCCCTGAAACATTTACTCCATGGATTCCTGATTTCCTTCCCCAATCAGGAATCCAGTTTGAGATGGCAAACCTCAGGGAAATAGACTTTTTCAAAGTCTATTTCTCTGAGGCCATTGTGAGTCTCATGGTGGAGCAGACTAACCTCTACACCCAACAATTCCTGGTCGAAAACCCAAATTCAACGTTTTCTACTTGGAGTCCTGTTGTCTCAGTAGATATCTTGAAATATTGTGGACTGGTACTTCACATGGGGATTGTGAAGAAACCAGAAATCCGCCAATAATGTACAGATATTTTATATCAAACTCCAGTATTCGGCATGGTTATGTTTCGCAAACATTTGAGGTGATTCATAAGTTTTTACATTTCAGGGACAATGCGGACAGCGTTCCCGCAATGACCCGAATTTTGATAGGCTGTTCAAAATTCGGCCAGTCATCGAACACTTCAGCAACAAGTTTGCTGAAGTGTACGTTCCCCAAAGGGAGATTTGTGTGGATGAATCCCTCATCCACTTCAAAGGAGAGGCTTCAATTCCGACAATACCTGCCCAGCAAGAAGGTGAGGTACGGAATAAAACTCTACAAGCTGTGCGAGAGTACCTCAGGGTACACTCACAGCTTTAGAGTTTATGAAGGTAAGGATACTAGGATCCAGCCCCCAGAATGTCCACCTGCTCTGGGGGGTAAGTGGGAAAATAGTGTGGGATTTGATCCACCCACTGCTTGATAAAGGTTATCATCTGTACGTTGATAACTTTTATACAAGCGTCCCACTATTTCAGTCCCTCTCTGCCAGAACTACCACCGCTTGCGGTACTGTGCGCAGAAACCAGAGGGGTCTCCCTTTGTCACTAATTGGGCAGCTGCTTCCAAAGGGTGAGAGCAGAGCTAAAATGTATCGACAACATGGTTGTGGTCAAGTTCAAGGACAAAAGGGATGTTCTTTTCTTGACCTCAATCCATGGTCCCGGCACCACGGCCACCACCGTTAGAGGTACCCCAGCACAGGTTCACAAACCAGACTGTGCTCTGCGGTACAACGAATACATGGGGGGAGTTGATCTTTCTGATCAAGTCCTCCAGCCCTACAGTGCCATGCAGAAGGCGAAGGTGTGGTACAAAAAACTAACTGCATATCGTTCAAATGGCACTGTATAATGCATATGTGCTATTACGATGTGCAGGCCAGACCACCAGCACTTTCCTCCAGTTCCAGGAAGTGGTGATAAAGGCCCTGATGTTTGGAAGTGAAGAAGGAGCGGGTCCCAGCACCCCTGGAATTCGAGGTTCCCGTATGGTACCAGGGCAACATTTTCCCGGTGAGATCCCAAAAAAGATCCCAAAAGAGATCACAAAAAAGGTGACGGGTCTGCTCTAAAAGGGGGATAAGAAAGGACACGCATTTCCAATGTGAAACCTGTCCTGACAAACCTGGACTGTGCATGAAAGACTGCTTCAAAGTCTATCACACTTCCATGGACTGACATCCTGACATTCCCTATAGAACCCACACACTCCAGCCTGAAACACTACATCACACACACCAACTTGTCGTACACTACACCACACACCAACCTGACATACATTACACCATACACACCTGACATGTATGTCAGGTTGGTGTGTGGTGTGGTGTACATCAGGTTGGTGTGTGTTATAGTATACGTCATGTTGGTGTGTATGGTGTTAACTACACCACATGTACACTACACCACACACACCAACCTGACGTACACTACACCACACACCAACCTGACATACATTACACCATACACACTAACCTGACATGTGTGTCAGGTTGGTGTGTGTTGTGGTATACATCAGGGTGGTGTGTGTTGTGTAGTATAAGTTAAGTTGGGGTGTGTGGTGTTTACTACACCACATGTACACTACACCACACACACACACCTGACATACATTACACCATACACACTAACCTAACGTGTATGTCAGGTTGGTGTGTGGTGTGGTGTACATCAGGGTGGTGTGTGTGTGTGTTGTGTAGTATAAGTTAAGTTGGGGTGTGTGGTGTTTACTACACCACATGTACATGTACACTACACCACACACGCACCAACCTAATGTACACTACACCACATACCAACCACCTGACACCATGTCGCATATGGAGAGCCCCTTCGTGTCTAAACATTGGAGCTCCCCCACAAGTGACCCCATTTTGTAAACTAGACCCCTCCAAGGAACTTATCTAGATGGATCGTGAGCACTTTGAACCCCCAGGTACTTCACAAATTGATCCGTAAAAATGAAAAAGTACTTTTTTTTCCCACAAAAAAATGTGTTTTTTCATTTTTACGGATCAATTTGTGAAGTACCCGGGGTTTCAAAATGCTCACCACCCATCTAGAGAAGTTTCTTTGGGGGTCTAGTTTCCAAAATGGGGTCACTTGTGGGGGAGCTCCAATGTTTAGGTACACGGTGGCTCTCCAAACACGACATGGTGTCTACTAAAAATTGTTAGCGGGCACCATGTCACGTTTGGAGAGGTCCTGTGTGCCTAAACATTGGAGCTCCCCCACAAGTGACCCCATTTTGGAACCTAGACCCCCCAAGGAACTTATCTAGATGTATAGTGAGCACTTTGAACCCCCAGGAGTTTCACAAATTGATCCGTAAAAATGAAAAAGTACTTTTTTTTTTACAAAACTTTTCTTTTACCCTAAATTTTTTCATGTGAAGGAGCGCCATTTCACTTTTTGAATGGAAAATTAGCTTCAAAAGTCAAATTGCGCTCCTTCCCTTCTGAGCCCTGCCGTGTGCCCAAATAGTGGTTTATAACCACATATGAGGTATCGGTGTACTCATGAGAAATTGCCGAACAAATTTTTGGATCCATTTTATACTAATGCCCATGTGAAAATGAAAAAATTGAGGCTAAAAAGAACATTTTTGTTGGAAAAATTAAAATGTTCATTTTTTCCTTCCACGTTGCTTTAGTTCCTGTGAAGCACCTGAAGGGTTAATAATTTTCTTGAATGTAGTTTTGAGTAGCTTGAGGGGTCCAGTTTTTGGAATGGTGTCACTTTTTGGTGTTTTCTGTCATGTAAAACCTTCAAAGGGACTTCAAATGTGATGTAGTCACTAAAAAAACTGTTTTGTAAATTTTGCTGGAAAAATGAAAATTTGCTGATGAACTTTGAACCCTTATAACTTCCTACCCCAAAAAAAATTTTGATCCAAAATTGAGCTGATGTAAAGTAGACATGTGGGAAATGTTATTTATTAACTGTTTTGAGTCACATAACTCTCTGGTTTAACAGAATAAAAATAAAAAATTTGAAAATTGCAAAATTTTCAAACTTTTTGCAAAATTTTAGATTTTTTCACAAATAAACGCAAAAATTATTCACCTAAATTTAATACTAACATGAAGCCCAATATGTCATGAAAAAACATTCTCAGAACCGCTAGGATCCGTTGAAGTGTTCCAGAGTTATTACCACATAAAGGGACACTGGTCAGAATTGCCAAAAATGGCCAGGTCAGTAAGGCTAAAATAGGCTGGATCATGAAGGGGTTAAAGTAGTAGTATATCCTTTTGCTTATGTTACCCTGTCTGCCTACCTTCCTCTGTGTCGGCTTATTGTACAGGTGTAGTCTAGTGCACTCACCAGCCTTCACACTAGCCAGGGTGAGTGGAGGGACAGCACAGGGACTAGACATATGATGGTGGCAGGGGAAAAGACCCGCTTAGGTATGTTAGGGGGTGCAGGGTGAAGACACAGGTTTGTGTCAGATGGTGACCCTGGTCTCCTCTTCCTAATGTTAGGGCCTTCCTACTCTTTTCCATCCCCCATTGTAACCTATGTATTGTACTGTGTGTCAGCAGTGGCGTAGCGTGGGGGGGGGCAGGGGGGGCGATCCGCCCCTGCAGGCACATGTGTAGGGGCGGCAATGTGGCAGCTACTGCCATAGGATCCGCGGCCGCCACCTGCGCTATATACTGAAGCAGTGCAGCACGTCGGCTGCTGGCTGCTTTCAAATCTCCCGCCCCCTGCAGCTCTGCTGTGCACGGAGAGGGCGGTGATGTCATCAGTCAGCGTCCTGCATGGCAGAGCACAGGACACATGCTGGGGGAGACTGGAGGAGGTGAGGGGAGCTGCGAGGAGAGGAGGAGAGCGGAGGAGCGGAGGGAAGAGCTTGAAGGTGTCGGTGAGAGGAGAGCAGAGGAGGGAGGGGGTAATGACTGGCCAGTGATCTGAATGAGGGGAAGCAGTGAGAGCCAGCAGAGGTGGCTACCTGTGCTGCAGGAGGACACCTAGGAGCAGCTCCGGGTCACAAGGTGACTGATCTCCTGCTTTGTAGTGAGTGGGGGAGGGGCGAGGAGTGGGACCCAGCTACTGTGAGCAGGTGAAGCTGCCCATGTGAACAAGCCCTCCTGCAGCACAGAGGATTGTGAGTGAGGAATCTATAGAATGTGTGTAAGTTGTGTGTGTGTGATAGCCGTGCCTGTGTGTGTGTGATAGCCGTGCCTGTGTGTGTGTGATAGCCGTGCCTCTGTGTGTGTGTGATTGCCGTGCCTCTGTGTGTGTGTGATTGCCGTGCCTCTGTGTGTGTGTGATTGCCGTGCCTCTGTGTGTGTGTGATTGCCATGCCTCTGTGTGTGTGTGTTTGCCTTGCCTCTGTGTGTGTGTGATTGCCGTGCCTCTGTGTGTGTGTGATAGCCGTGCCTCTGTGTGTGTGTGATAGCCGTGCCTCTGTGTGTGTGTGATAGCCGTGCCTCTGTGTGTGTGTGATAGCTGTGCCTCTGTGTGTGTGTGATAGCCGTGCCTCTGTGTGTGTGTGATAGCCGTGCCTCTGTGTGTGTGTGATAGCCGTGCCTCTGTGTGTGTGTGATAGCCATGCCTCTGTGTGTGTGTGAGGCGTGCTTCTGTGTGTGTGCGTGTGAGCCGTGCCTCTGTACGTGTGAGCCGTACCTCTGTGCATGTGAGCCGTGCCTCTGTGCGTGCGAGCCGTGCCTCTGTGCGTGCGAGCCGTGCCTCTGTGCGTGCGAGCCGTGCCTCTGTGTGTGCGAGCCGTGCCTCTTTGTGTGCGAGCCGTGCCTCTGTGTGTGCGGCCGTGTGTGAGCCGTGCCTCTGTGTGTGTGTGCGGGCCGTGCCTCTGTGTGTGTGTGTGATAGCCGTGCCTCTGTGTGTGTGATAGCCGTGCCTCTGTGTGTGTGTGTGTGTGATATCCGTGCCTCTGTGTGTGTGTGATAGCCATGCCTCTGTGTGTGTGTGTGATAGCTGTGCCTCTGTGTGTGTGTGATAGCCGTGCCTCTGTGTGTGTGTGTGTGATAGCCGTGCCTCTGTGTGTGTGTGTGTGTGTGATAGCCGTGCGTCTGTGTGTGTGCGTGCGAGCCGTGCCTCTGTGTGTGTGTGTGTGCGTGCGAGCCATGCCTCTGTGTGTGCGAGCCGTGCCTCTGTGTGTGCGAGCCGTGCCTCTGTGTGTGCGAGCCGTGCCTCTGTGTGTGCGAGCCGTGCCTCTGTGTGTGCGAGCCGTGCCTCTGTGTGTGCGAGCCGTGCCTCTGTGTGTGCGAGCCGTGCCTCTGTGTGTGTGTGTGAGCAGTGCCTCTGTGTGTGTGTGCGGGCCGTGCCTCTGTGTGTGTGTGTGCGGGCCGTGCCTCTGTGTGTGTGTGTGTGTGTGCGGGCCGTGCCTCTGTGTGTGTGTGTGTGTGTGTGTGCGGGCCGTGCCTCTGTGTGTGTGTGTGTGTGCGGGCCGTGCCTGTGTGTGTGTGTGTGTGTGTGTGCGAGCCGTGTACTAGGTGTACACCTGTATATTGCCATCCTCTGATCTCTGTACTAGGTGATGACCTGTATATTACTATCTTCCTCCGTGCACAATGTTTCCTATGTGTATATTACTGTTTATTCTCATTAATTTACAGTTAGATCAATTTGTATTCAGTGTTTGATTTATTCCATTCTTCTATCTTTGGTGCTATATACTGTATATCCCAGCGTGTTCTATTGGGGAATTGTTAACATTGTTGTTCCAGATAACAATATGATGACTATAATAGGGACACTGGCGATCGGTGGTAGGACCTGTGGTGATGTCGCTGCCCGCACTTTACGGCATTACGGCATGACATCATAACTAAGTGCCAGCGGCCGTTCTGGATCCCGGAGGCCGCAAGCGCGCATCCTACAGCAGTTGATCACCATTGAATTTGACCCTGATTAACAGGTACACTTAAGTCGCCCCTAACCCACTAGCGGTACCCCCCTGACCCCCGGAATTATCAACGACCAAGGGGGCGGCAAATTTTTCGACCGCCCCGGGCGCCACAAACAGTTGCTACGCCACTGTGTGTCAGACATTGCAGTGTCCATGCATGACATCTAAGGATCGGAGTGGATCTGTTTTTAAACCATTTTATATCCCTGTACAGCCCTTTAATTATATACAGAATGACAGCTCAGTGAGGGGACTGGGCAGTCACTCTAAACAGCTGTTCCAAAAGCTACTAATATTACAAATAATAAAGATAAATAATGCTTTCCTGCAGACATGACTATTTGAGTGTTGATTCACAACAGCCTAATGAGTCTATGGCCTTCAAACACATTTTTCCATTTTCTGTGCGCAGAACCAGATGCACCCACCGAACACTGTAATAACCAGACGAGGCTTCCTACAAACACTGCACCACTCAGTTATTCCGTTAAATATTTTGTACAAGCCACAAAATAATAATTTCCACTTGATCACAAACCACTAATGATAGACCTCATACCCTTTTTCATTTACGTCTTCAACTCTAATGCAAATTCAGTTGAGGATCTGTAAGAATCAAAGGCACAAATAATGTCAACGATGGCACCATTAAGAATAATTGTTCTCAATTCATCATCTGCGAGTGAGCGTATACTTTGTGCCGCATACAATGGCCTCCGTCTTGCCAGTGCTCATTACAAATCTTATCTAATGGCTAATTTTGTAGCAGCATTATGTTCAGACAGCATATCATTCAAATCACTGGCTGAAGAGGAATAGTCTAATTACACTTGCCGGAGGCATAAATGAGGATTAATTCTGAAGTCAAATAGAAACTTGGGAGCCACAAAAGGAAACAATTATTAGGTATTACATTAATAAAGGTAACTGGACCCTGTCACTGTTTATTATTCTGCAACATGTTCTGAATAGTTCATGAGGCTGTGTTCCTATCTACGGAGGGATGCAACATGATTTTTCACATTAAAATTATCGGTACCAAAACAAAACTAAGCGAACTCCATCTAAGTCAATGGTACTGTGTAGTGGTTTCTATCAAATAATGATCGAAATGCAAACAAAGTCTAAGGCTGGTCATCCATGTTAGATGAGTGCTGGCCTCACGATTGTTGGCTTCATCATACACACATGTGTGGAGCCCCATCTGGTCAGGCGTCACAATTGGGGTACTGCACCCACAAATGAGTGTGTGGTAACCCCTGTCACAGTGGGAAGGCATAAGTCTGTGGGATGATCCCATTCCAGCACTCCCGTATCCAAGTTTAGGTAGACGGGAAGGGTTCATATCCTAAGGGGAGGATTAGGGGAGAAGGGAGGACACACAGTGAGTTCTAGTCGGCACTGAGGAGAGATGGAAATCGGGGAGCCTCCGAGTGAGAAAAGGAGACTTCCAGGGAGAGGGCCTGGAGAGAGAGAACAGGCAGCCCAGACGGAATGAGGGGACCCCCGAACGCCCATACTCAGGGAGGGAACCCTGGTCCACTTTACCAGAGTGCCGGTTCCGAAGACGGTCGGGGAGTCCAGCCCCTGAGCCGAGAACACCGGAGGTTGTGGGTCCGGTTGCCGGCCCCAGCACCCTGTCTGGTGGGATTAGTCACACCAGGTTAACCCACCGGGGTTGAGTCCAAGAGCAGGAGAGAGAGATTTGAAGCTGGGATCCTCAGAGCACCTAAACGGGCCTGGTACTAAGCAGGCTACCTCAGTACAGGCACGAGCAGCAGGACACGGGTTAGATCCAAGAAGGCATACCACAGGAGACTTTCAGAGACTCTGCAGCCCACTGGGACTACCCGGCAGGATAAAGACTGTTTTGCCACTGTGAACTGTATCATCATCTGCCATGTTCCAGTAAAGTACCTGGGTAGAGTGACTGAGTCTCCGTGTATCTGTTTCTCTTCTATACCGTGCTCTGCTCATTTTCATCATCAGCACCTCCATCACCAACGGTACATCACTGCTCCGGATGGTTAGCTCTACCTGCAGGGAGCTGTACCACCTTGGCCGCCATACCACCACCCTCCGGAGGTCTCAGGCGGTGCTGGTGCTCAATCATCAGAATCTGTTTGTCACGATAAACTTTATAAACTTTCATTTCTCCCATTCAACTTCCCCCATTTTTAAGTCGACCATCAGGGCAACGGGTCTGGGCAGGCCACCAGTGACATCCCTACCGTAGCAGAGAGCCCAGACACCTGAGTCCCCATACCCTGGGGTGTGCCACATGCATGTTTGGCAAGAATGAATTGTCACTTGAAACCCAACTGTCCAATACCCTAAAGTCAGAAATGTTGAGTAGTTAGCATCCTCTCAGTACATATTCTGGGTTCTTATTGAGTTAATTTTAAAATAGAAAATTATGACAGACATACAACTGGCATTGTTCTAATAATCTGGCATTTGCCAAAGGCAAACATATCTTGAACTGACCCACCATTTGTATACATCTAAACACTCCGGCACTGGCACCCAAGGCTTGACCCCCCACATCTATCCCTTCTCAAATTTTACCTTTTTTGGTTAACACCAGCTAAATATTAAGAAGCAATATAATATGGTATATCCATTGTCACCTGCAGAATTATGTTGTCAGGTAATTTTTACTGCATGTAGAACGATACAAGGGTATGCGCACACAATGTATTTTAAATTAAGGTAAACCGGAAGTTATTCAAGCAGAAGATGATTCAGGAAACTTTTATTCCTGTCATTTCCTGGTTGTTATTTCTACAGTTTTGGCCATTGATAGTTATTTGGAGGGTTTTCCCATGGTTTTTATATGAATTGCTGCTACAAAGAGGACTTGAATCTAGTGCCACCGATTGATAGTAGCAATCCTAAAAGTCAATATTGACGTGTTTTTTTTTAACGCTTTTCTTGCTGTCGTTTTCCAATCATTTTTTTCACTCTATTTAATAAAGAAGAAACTGCTAGTGTTTTTTCAAGAAAAAAATGGAACACTACAAAAGTCATCTAGGTGCTTTATGAGCCTTCCCATTGACTTTTGTTGTAAAGTACAGGTGTCTGGTAAACGTCTGATGAACGGACAGCTCACTTCTTTTAACCATGTTTTAGAAACCTGAAGCAGATAAAAGACATTCAAAAGACAGAACATAAGCACAGCAAGTCGTTTTTGCATAGAAATATATATGTTCCTTCTTTTCAGTGGTTTCTGCCTGAAAAATATGCTGTGAGCACATATCCTTTAATCGAAATCCAAACATCAATGGCAGAATTATTGCTTTCTGTTCCTACCCTACTCCCTAATTGAAAATAGTTTTCCCATTTTTCATTACATTATATAGTAAAGTGAATGGTGTCACTCAAACCAACCACTCGTCCTACAAATAAGAGGATGGAAAGGTAAGAAAGTCATAGATCTTGCAAGAAGAGTAGGAAAAGAACGAAAATGGATAAATGAAAATTGGCTCCAATGATCAGGGTTAAAGAAAGTATATGAAACCCTGAGCAAAGCTGTTACAAACTAAGAATACAGGACTGTCATATGTGACAATGCTGGAATCTACTATATAAAACCCGAAGGCCACTTCCGGGGAAGACCACGCCCACTTCCGTGATGGTCTTCGCCCAGGGCTGGTGACGTCACCAGTGCACTGTAGCCGGACGGCGCCCGGCTACATGCACCGGCGCCTCCTCTCTCCTCCGTTCCTGCCTCCTGTGCCCGCCGCCGCTCCACACTCCTGTGCCCGCCGCCGCTCCACACTCCTGTGCCCGCCGCCGCTCCACACTCCTGTGCCCGCGCCCCCTCCTGCCTCCTCTGCCCGCGGCCGCTCCTGCCTCCTCTGCCCCCTGTCCTCTGTGTCCTCTGCCCCCTGTCCTCTGCCCCCTCTGTGTCCTCTGCCCCCTGTCCTCTGCCCCCTCTGTGTCCTCTGCCCCCTGTCCTCTGCATCCTCTGCCCCCTCTGTGTCCTCTGCCCCTGTCCTCTGCGTCCTCTGTGTCCTCTGCCCCCTGTCCTCTGTGTCCTCTGCCCCCTGTCCTCTGCGTCCTCTGCCCCCTCTGTGTCCTCTGCCCCCTGTCCTCTTCCCCCTCTGTGTCCTCTGCCCCCTGTCCTCTTCCCCCTCTGTGTCCTCTGCCCCCTGTCCTCTGCCCCCTCTGTGTCCTCTGCCCCCTCTGTGTCCTCTGCCCCCTGTCCTCTGCGTCCTCTGCCCCCTCTGTGTCCTCTGCCCCCTGTCCTCTGCGTCCTCTGCCCCCTGTCCTCTTCCCCCTCTGTGTCCTCTGCCCCCTGTCCTCTTCCCCCTCTGTGTCCTCTGCCCCCTGTCCTCTGCCCCCTCTGTGTCCTCTGCCCCCTCTGTGTCCTCTGCCCCCTCTGTGTCCTCTGCGTCCTCTGCCCCCTCTGTGTCCTCTGCCCCCTGTCCTCTGCGTCCTCTGCCCCCTCTGTGTCCTCTGCCCCCTGTCCTCTGTGTCCTCTGCCCCCTGTCCTCTGCGTCCTCTGCCCCCTCTGTGTCCTCTGCCCCCTGTCCTCTGCCCCCTGTCCTCTTCCCCCTCTGTGTCCTCTGCCCCCTGTCCTCTGCCCCCTCTGTGTCCTCTGCCCCCTCTGTGTCCTCTGCCCCCTGTCCTCTGCGTCCTCTGCCCCCTCTGTGTCCTCTGCCCCCTGTCCTCTGCGTCCTCTGCCCCCTCTGTGTCCCCTGCCCCCTGTCCTCTGCCCCCTCTGTGTCCTCTGCCCCCTGTCCTCTGCCCCCTGTGTCCTCTGCCCCCTGTCCTCTGCCCCCTCTGTGTCCTCTGCCCCCTCTGTGTCCTCTGCCCCCTCTGTGTCCTCTGCCCCCTCTGTGTCCTCTGCGTCCTCTGCCCCCTCTGTGTCCTCTGCCCCCTGTCCTCTGTGTCCTCTGCCCCCTGTCCTCTGCGTCCTCTGCCCCCTCTGTGTCCTCTGCCCCCTGTCCTCTGCCCCCTGTCCTCTGCGTCCTCTGCCCCCTCTGTGTCCTCTGCCCCCTGTCCTCTGTGTCCTCTGCCCCCTGTCCTCTGCGTCCTCTGCCCCCTCTGTGTCCTCTGCCCCCTGTCCTCTGCCCCCTGTCCTCTGCCCCCTGTCCTCTGCCCCCTGTCCTCTGCCCCTGTCCTCTGCCCAGCCGCCTCTGCCCCCTGTCCTCTGCCCAGCCGCCTCTGCCCCCTGTCCTCTGCCCAGCCGCCTCTGCCCCCTGTCCTCTGCCCAGCCGCCTCTGCCCCCTGTCCTCTGCCCAGCCGCCTCTGCCCCCTGTCCTCTGCCCCCTGTCCTCTGCCCCCTGTCCTCTGCCCAGCCGCCTCTGCCCCCTGTCCTCTGCCCAGCCGCCTCTGCCCCCTGTCCTCTGCCCAGCCGCCTCTGCCCCCTGTCCTCTGCCCAGCCGCCTCTGCCCCCTGTCCTCTGCCCAGCCGCCTCTGCCCCCTGTCCTCTGCCCAGCCGCCTCTGCCCCCTGTCCTCTGCCCAGCCGCCTCTGCCCCCTGTCCTCTGCCCAGCCGCCTCTGCCCCCTGTCCTCTGCCCACGCCGCTGCGCTGACCACTCTGCCCACGCCGCTGCACTGACCAATCTCACCGCACTCACTGTTAACCACTGAGCCACCGCACTCACTGCTAACCACTGAGCCACCGCACTCACTGCTAACCACTGAGCCACCACACTCACTGCTAACCACTGAGCCACCGCACTCACTGCTAACCACTGAGCCACCGCACTCACTGCTAACCACTGAGCCACCGCACTCACTGCTAACCACTGAGCCACCGCACTCACTGCTAACCACTGAGCCACCGCACTCACTGCTAACCACTGAGCCACCGCACTCACTGCTAACCACTGAGCCACCGCACTCACTGCTAACCACTGAGCCACCGCACTCACTGCTAACCACTGAGCCACCGCACTCACTGCTAACCACTGAGCCACCGCACTCACTGCTAACCACTGAGCCACCGCACTCACTGCTAACCACTGAGCCACCGCACTCACTGCTAACCACTGAGCCACCGCACTCACTGCTAACCACTGAGCCACCGTATACTGTGCTACCCACAGAGCCGCCTGTATACACACAATTCATTTCACCGCACTCCCGTAACTATATATGGATTCTAGACTACCCGATTCTTTAGAATCGGGCCACCATCTAGTAACAATATAAATATACACACATATATACACACACATATACACACATATATACACACATGTATATATAATAAAATTATAGCAGCACACTGTTGACGCAAATAACATGCACACAATGGTGTTTTTAAATTATGGTAAAAGATGTTTTTTTTTCTTCAGATTTAAGGTCACCTTGTCGCGGTTGGCGGGCAGGCATCTATTGGCCAATACATGCGCTAAGAACCTTAATATAAGGTAAGTGTTTTTCCAAAAACAAATTTTATTCCATCCATTTTTAAATAAAATCTTTAGTTTTTATTCTGTTTAAAAAAAAAAACATCTTTTACCATCATTGTGTGCATGTTATTGGGAGTCAACAGTGTGCTGCTATAATTTTGTTATATATGAATCAGTCCTATAGATTTGCACCTGTGCTGAAAAGCTTAAGGGAAGTGCTGTTTTTTTTTTCTAAATATATTATATATATATATATATATATGGGATTAACATTATTAAAATAGCTACAAAAACAACATTACTGTAGCAGAAGAGCGAAAAACACTTTCCTGCTCAGTTTTTCCTCTAAATGGAGCCATGCAGCCCGTACATACAGTATCTGAACAGAATAGTGCTGCTGATAAGAAAACACTATAAAATAGTGATACTATCTCTGTGTGGATTAAACTTACAGAGCTGTGCAGACTTCACAGCAATTTGCGCTAACACATCCTTGACCTTGGCGTTGACTTCGTTCTTGAAGTTCTGTTTGAAATATAATCAATTAGTCCAATGAAATTGCATAAACTTTTTATTTTAATCCCCTCACAGCATTTTAGAACATTTCTATTGGGAAACAAACTAAAGTACCGTTCTTATCCAATAAAAACATGCAAGCAATTATTAGCAAGGTTTATTCAATTTATAAAGGTTATATAATAAAAATTAATTTACTTTCTACAGATTTAATAAATTGATATTACTCACTGTATTTTTCGGACTGTAAGACGCACTGGACCATAAGACCCTCCTAGGATTTAGAAAAGGAAAATAGGAAAAATAATTTCAAGCAAAAAATGTTGTAAAATATTTATATTCAAGCAGTTGGCCATTATCCTTTTGCCTATGAGGAGAACTATAACTACCAGCACGTCCTGCAGATCCTATGGTATGATAGGAGTTACAGTTCACAACCCACAGGAGTGGTACAATGCCTTATTTTACGATACTATTTTATTAAAATGTTTATGAAAACTTAATGTTTGCCAACTCGGTTCTGTGTGCGTGCACTTACGTTAATCATTTCTCCCTGCCGCCACACTAGACTGGAAGAAGTGGGCAGTCTCCCTTCCAGAACACAAGCTGCATTGACGTAATGAAGAGGCAAGGTGGGACTGCGTGCTGTGCTGCTTCGGCTCCACCTCCTTATTACATCATTGCAGTTCGTGATCTGAATGGGAGACCACCCACTTCCTCCTGTCTAGCGTAGTGGTTCTGATTTCAGCAGCACAAAGCGGAAAGCATGAACCTGAGCACAAGGCTCGCTGCTGAAGATAAATGCAGTGCCAACAAACCACAGCTTCTGGCACCTTGCTCCTGCCTCCTGTTAATGTAATCTCTCTCTCATCCCAGCATGTATATTGACTTTGACAAAACCGCTGGAAGAATTGACATGTTCACTCTTTGAAAAATGCTGCAAAACCAAGGTTTCCATTTCCATTAGGAAAAAAATCTGTTTCAATGTGTGTATGACTTTCCCAGAAACACATACAGTAGGTTTTACTAGAAATGATAAAATGTGGGTTTGGCTAGGGTCACACATGGTAATCAGTTTTTTTTCCCATCTTCAAAACCTGATTCCGGTTTTGAGAAATGCCATTTTTGCATCTAAAAAACGCCATGCGTTAACGAATGCGTTTCCCATAGGGCCCCATGTTAAAAAAAAGCATGCGTTATTTTACTGCACCCAAAAACGCTGCTAGCAGCATTTTTTTATGCTGTTTCAAAAAACGCATAGTGTTTTTTTAGTGCACTTTTGACACTGCATTTTTTGCATTGGAGCCTATGGATCCTTTAACGGACCCGTTTTTCAACAAAACCTACGTTGAAAAACGGAGGCTTTTAGCGGATCCAGGGCTTATGTGTGACCCTAGGCTTTTTATTAGCATATATTTGCATAAATCAGGTAAAAACATGTAAATATATGCAGCAAAAACATCCTGTGTGAACATAGCCTAAGGCTAGGGTGACATTAATGTCATGAAAGCGCTAAAAGCCAGGATTTAATTCATGCACGGTGGCTCAAGTGGTTAGCACTGTAGCCTTTGTAGCGCTGGTGTCTTGAGGTCCTGGGTTCAATCCCCACCAAGAACTCTAAGGACAACACCTGCAGGAGTTTGTATGTTCTCCCCATGTTTGCGTGGGTTTCCTCCGGGCACTCCGGTTTCCTCCCACATTGTGAAGACATACTGATAGGATGATAGGATGTTTAGATTGTGAGCTCCAAGAGTGACAGCGTTACTGATGTATGTAAAGTGCTATGGAATTAATAGCGCTATATAAATTAATAAAATATATAATATATGTTGAAATGTGAAAAAGGCTAGCGTTAACATTTCCATAGGCTCCCATGCAAAAAACGCATTGCCAAAGTGCAATGCGTTTGACGCTAGGCGTTTTTGCAAAAGCACCAAAAGACGCAGTAAACAGTGTTTTGGGGGCGTTTGCAAAAAAGCATGCGTTTTTTTTAAACATGGGAGTCTATGGGAAACACATGCATTAATGCTAGCACTAAAAATGAAAAAAAAAAGCCATAAAATGGCAAGGGGAAAAAACAATTTTGTACAGCATCCTTCCAAATGGATGCAAAGTCCCAAATGTGACCCTAGCCTAAGGGTTGGCAAGTGCCAGACTCTCAGACACAGATTAGGTAGTCCTTCTAGCTTCACTCCACTCCCATGCCCATTATATTAGAGTATTGTGGCTACTTCCATTCACCAGAGGAAGCCAACGCTACACTTGACCACAGTGGAATGTGTCGATCCCCAGGCTTTGGGGTACTCGGTTATCAGGCTCCAAGGGGTTAATGCTCCTGTGTCATGGGGAGTGGTGGCCACGCCTGATCCCGTGTCCTGGGGGACTTCTTTGAAAAGGGTATATTTACCGGGGATTATCCAAAAAGAAAGATGGTGACACTCAGCATTCCAATTTGCAGCTGGTTAATTTAATGCAAAAATTACAGCAGCAGGTGCATGATACAGGGAGGGAGGTGCTAGGACCGACGGTGACCGCTTCGCGGGATGTCCCGCTTCTATGGGATTTATGGAAGTGACATTGGCATTAATGGGGCGAGTGCCCCCGGTGTGCCGGTGGCGCTGGCAGTACTACTGGAGGCAGCTATTGAGGCTTCCAGGTAATTCCTAGGGTCATCGAATGCCCCTTCATCGTCGTTGCTGGAGGAGGCTGACATGTTGGAGGCCCCCCTAGTGAACTACAGCCAGTTCTGGAAGAGTTAAACAGTTCGGAATTTCCCGAACAAGGCCACAGAGCGCTCGGGAATGCTCGGCTGAGCGAGGGGCGGGCTTCAGTGTCGCGCTCTACAGGCTGGCACGCCACCTTTCTTCCCGCTCTTCGGCGCAGTAATGGCGGCATACACTCACTCAATACAGTCAAAAAAAACGGCACACAGTACCCGGTAATATCGGGCACAGGATCCTGTTCATGACGCCAGAGAGGATATGTCGAGCTCCAGGCTTTGGAGTACTCGGGTATCAAGCTCCAAGGGGTTAACGCCCCTGTGTCACGGGGAGTGGTGGCCCCGCCTGATCCCATGTCCTGGGGGACTTCTTTGAAAAGGGTATATTTACAGGGGATTATATTTGCAAGTTGTCATGACGCCACCTGTAGTTTCTGTTGAGAAGCAACCAGCGCCACCACAGTCCGCCGGAGGTAGATGGTATCGCAGCTAGTTGGCAAATCCTCTACAGGTAGGGCTGGACCTCCGGGGCAGTGTAGTGTGAAGGGGCAGCTTGTAGTGGAGCTGTAGATGGTATAGGAAGTGTTGCAGCAGTCTATGAGGGGCACCGGGAATGGAGAGGAATGTCACACGCACACTGCAAAAGTCTCTTTTACCTTTTACTGATGTTATGGCAGCTAAAGATGTCCAGGGCACTGACAGGTGACCAGGTTGCACAGTGGGTCCCCACAGCAAGTGGATATAAGGCCTCCTCTGTTCCTCTTAGGTGATTGAATCCCAGCCTGCATGCAGCCAGACTGGCCTCCTCTCTCTTCCTGCTTTTTGCTATCTGCTTTCTCTCCTCCTGTGCGGTCCATGGGTTACCCTCTCTGAACACTGCGGTGGTGCACTGCTGTGTCTAGCTCCCTCTCCTTGACCTGCAGGAGGACCGGGTGGCTGAAGCCTCCACAGTGTGATGGGGTTCTCTGTGGTCCTGGATTATCCCACAGGTGCGGATCCCCGATGTCCGGTACGTCTTAGGGCGAACTTCCACTAGTTCCTCACTCCCTTTAGGCTGTCTGCTCCTTGCCTTCTGTCCCCACTTAGGCTTGCGGGCATCAGAAGGGCCACTCCGGGTCACTGGCTCAGGCCTAACCACGGCACCGACCATCAGGATGTCTTCGCAGCTCTCCTCCTAGCGTCTGCACACTCTGACTAACTCCTTTCCCAGCAGCAGTATTTATAGTGGATCTTGCCTAAGGTCAGCAAGTTGGGCTCCCCCTACTGTGCGGGGGTGGAAGATGTTGCATGTAGTAGGTACCTGCTGTGGAAACCCAACTGTGCATTAGAGAAGTCTGTGGCTACCTGTGTGAGCAGGGCGCCACATACCCCTCTAGGTACTGTAATTTCAGTACTCCTGGACTGAGCATTTTTGTTCAAACAAAAGGAATAACAATTATTAATAACATTTACAAAGTCTGAAAATATAAAAATTTACAAAAATCAATGAAAAATTATTTGAAAAATTAAAAACAGGTAAGTCCATACGGTGCTAGTCCATTCACGGCAGGCTTTCGAAAGTTTGTGGCTACATTAATCCTGTTACTGTAGTCCTTTTAATTGTTAATTCTTACTTTATAATGACTATTTACATTTTACTTTAGTATGTTCTGACTTTACTGTGCCCACTCTCCATACCTAGGCGGGGGTTGACCTTTTGTGTTTCTGTGTGATATACGCACTACATGTGTCACTGTCTCAGGTGATGTTTCTAGTGAAGGGCTTGGTGCAGGTATGTCAGGTAAGCGTCTGCCGTGCCTTAGTCTCACTACAGGGCTAGCAGGTGTACCGATTGCAGCATCCTCAGATTCTCTAGCAACGGGTATTTCTTCCTGATTCCTTTGTACCACTTCATTGGGCTGGTAGAAATTCAGCACTGGCACTATGATGGCTCCATCTTGTTGAGGTCAATCTTCTGGGAATTCTCCTAAGATGGTAGGGATTACCTTCTCTTTTGATTCTTTACATGGAATTTGTTCTTGAATTGGTTGATTGGAGGGATTTTGGTTTTCCCAATCTGTTGGACACTTTTTGATGTGGTTTCTGAATACAGTCTGTGTGGTTTTTCCACCGTTCTTGCTGATAAAGCATACTTTGCTGTTGTCATGTCCAGAATCTATTTGAACGTAGGGTTCTTGTTCCCACTGATCGTCCAATTTGTGTTTGGTTCTTTTTTTTTTCAGGACAATACTTCCAGGTGTTATTGGTTCTGCTGGAGCGTGTATTTTATAATCCGTTTCTTGTTTTTCACGGGATTTCTCCAGGTTATCTTCTACACAGGCTTGAACCATTTTGTATTGTTCGAGGCGATGGGCATTCCAATTGGGAATTGTGTTATCTGGTTTGGGATCTACTACTCCGAGTTCCAAGTCTACGGGTAACTTTCCTTTACAGGCTCTCATCAGGTAAGCTGGTGTACAGTTTGTAGAGCTTACTGGAATGTGGTTGTACATGTCAACCAAATCTGGTAGTTTCTCCGGCCATTGGTTTCTTTCCTCTAAGGGTAACATCTTCAGCATGTCAATGATGCTATGATTCATCTTCTCACAGAGTCCGTTGGCTTGTGGATGATATGAGGTTGTTCTGATCTATTTGCACCCATACATGTGGCAGAACTCTTGGAAGATCTCCGCTTCGAAAGCTGATCTTTGATCTGTTAGGACCTGTTCAGGGTATCCGAATGGTCTGCAGAATACGTTCTGAAATGTTTTAGTAGCTGTGGCAGCTGTTAAGTCTTTTACGGGGGCAACCATTAAGAATCTTGAGTAATGGTCTACCATGGTCAACGCATAAGTGTAGCCGGATCTAATTGGAGTTAGTTTTACATGGTCCAAGGCTACTATTTCCAGAGGTTGTTTTGTCATGATGGGATGGAGCTGTGCTTTCTGGCTCTGTAAGTCCTTTCTTCTCAGGCTGCAGGGTTTACAATTCTTACACCATCTTTCAATGGATGTCCGCATGCCGACCCAAAAGAACCTATCTCTTAGTAGCATTTCTAGCTTTTTCCACCCAGTCTGGTTGTGATAGGCGTTCAAGACCACATGGATTTCTGATTTTGGCACGAGGATTTGCCAGACCATCTCCTGTGTTCTTGGGTTTATGTACCTCCGACAAAGCTTTCCTTGGTATATGAACAGCTTGCTCCGCTTGCTCCACAGATGTTTGGCTTCAGATTGGGGATTTTCTGGCAGTTTCGCTGACTCCTGGGCTATCAGTTGTTTTATTAGACTGACAGCCGGGTCATCGTCTTGCACCTCTTCCCAACCAAAGTGAAGCAACAGGTTCACCATTCTTGCAGGAAGATCTTGACGGTTTGCTGGCACTGAGTTACTGTTACTTGATGGAAGGCAGCTAACTCCACTTCTTCCAGCTCGTCTTCATCCACACCCTCATCTGACAGATGAGGCATTCTGGATAAGGCGTCCGCGTTTCTATTCTGGTGCCCAGCCCGGTACTTGATGGTGAACTGGCAGTTGGACAATCTGGCCATGCATCTTTGCTCCATGGATCCCAACTTTGCAGTTTCCAGGTGGGTCAGCGAATTGTTATCTGTGTAGGTTATAAATTTGCTGGAGGCCAGGTAGTGTTTGAACCTCTCTGTGACGGCCCAGACCAAGGCCAAGAATTCCAGCTTGAAGGAACTATAGTTCTCTGGGTTCCTCTCTGTGGGGTTCAGCTTCCTACTGGCATAGGCGATCACCCTTTCCTTGCCAACTTGCTTTTGGGAAAGGACGGCTCCGAGTCCCACATTGCTGGCATCCATGTACAGCAGGAATGGCAGGTTGTAGTCTGGGTAAGCAAGGATTTTGTCTCCTGTCAGGGCTTCTTTCATCGCCTGGAACACTTCCTCTTGTTCCTTCCCCCATCTCCACGGAGAATCCTTTGGCTTGCCCTTCGTGGGTTGGCCTACTAGCAGGGTTTGCAGGGGAGCAGCCTTCTTGGTGTACTCCTTTATGAACCTCCTATAGTAGCCCACCAATCCCAGGAATTGACGTACTTCCTTTAAGGTCTTAGGTTCTGGCCACTCCTTGATTGCTGTCACCTTGTCTGGATCAGGGGCCACGCCTTCGGCACTGACTATGTGTCCCAGGTACTGTACTCTTGGCTTTAACAGGTGGCATTTTGATGGTTTTAGCTTCATCCCGTATTTGTCCAGAGCTTCAAACACCTCTGCTAGATGAGTGACATGTTCCTTGTAGGTCTGAGAGTACACGATCACGTCATCCAGGTAATGCAGTACCGTCTCAAAGTTCTTATGACCCAGGCAACTCTCCATTAAACGCTGGAAAGTTCCCGGGTGCATTACATAGTCCGAAGGGCATGCGCTTGAATTCACATAGGCCCATAGGTGTTGTAAATGCCGTCTTCTCGCGGTCTTCCTCGGCTACGGACACCTGCCAATACCCACTAGTGAGATCTAAGGTAGAGAATTGGCAGACTTCAACGCAGCTAAGGATTCCTTTATACGAGGTAACGGGTAAGCATCTTTGTGTGTTATGTGGTTTTTTGGCCTGTAGTCTACACACAATCTCATACTGCCATCCTTTTTCCTTACTAGGACTAATGGGGCTGCCCAGGGACTACAGCTATCTCGTATAACCCCTGCGTCCTTCATGTCCTGTAACATTTACTTGGCTTTTTGATCATGTGCAGGGGGAATAGGCCTGTACCGCTCTTTGATTGGTGGATGTGTACCTGTGGGGATGTGATGTTGTACCCCTTTTATCCTACAAAAGTCAAGTGGATGCTTACTAAAGACTTATTCAAATTCTTGAACTACCCGGTACACACCTTGCTTTTCATACACAGGGGTAGTGTCAGTTCCGACATGGAGCTGCTGGCACCAGTCCTCCAGTGGCCCAGTTGTTTGATTAGGTTTTGCCCTTTAGTATAGGGTATGGGTCCCACTGTTTGGATCTAGTTGTTGCTGACTGTGTATAATTTAGCAACAGTTGTATACCTGGGTAATTTAACCTCTTCACTGCCACAATTTAAGATGCGAACAGGTACTCTCCCATTGTGTATGTCAACCACCCCCCTGGCTGTCAACAGTGTAGGTCTGTGCTCAGTGCTCATGGGCTCCACTAATGCCTGATAGTCCTGCCCTCTCAGACCTATAGCTGCTCTACATCAAATCATCATTTCACTCATTGGGGGAATCACAATAGGTAACAGGTCTGTCACCCGTGCAGTACCAATTTCGCCACCTGTAATTGTTACCTGTTGATGGTGCAGGATGGCTCTGACCTCATGCTGGAGGACCTTCCTCTGACCAGGTCTGGCAGTGTCTGCGATCTGTTGAAGCAAAGACAAGACTTCCTCCATGCAATTGCTAATAACATTAGTGCCTAGGCTACTCAGCGACCCCAGCTACCAACTGCCACCAATGAAACCAGACTACAACAGCCAGGAGTCACATTGCATGCAAAATTGCAGATCCTCTCCTTAGTAGGGTGTCCAACTCTGATGTGACACATGACCTTACTCAGAACCTGAGCAGGTCACACTAGCAGGTTACTCTATATAGTGATGCCTAAAACCCTTGACTACTTGATCCTACAACCTTAAGGACCATAAGTACAATCCTGACGAAGACCCGATGTGGTTCAAAACGTTGGTTGTCTGTTCTAACACTGTGAACCAATAAAAACCACACTAAGCAAAGCTCAAATCTTCGAATCCTTTTGGCCACCACGGTTTGGCAGCTCGGGGATAAACGTCCGCACCGCACTCTGAGCCGGGTATTGGTTCCTGGACTGGGTCCATACGGCCGGTGGACTGACTGTCCCAGATTCGGGTGAACCTCAACACCCTAGGTTCCCCCTTCTGTCTGGGCCACCTCTCCTGAGGTGCCCTCCGGTGTTCTCCTCGCAGGGTGCTCACTCTCCCTCTTCCCAGACTCTTCTCACTACCTTCCCGCTCTTCCACTACCCACCTAAGCTCCTCCCACCGGGACCGGTTCCCTAGCAACGGATTAACCCATCGGTCCCCTGTCTAAGGTGTGTGGATGGGTATATTGAGGGTCCCGTACCTGACATCCCATGTTCCCTGGCCACAGGGATACCACACACTGTCTTGTGGGTGAAGTACCCCTATGTGGCATCCCGACCACTGGGGCACCACAAATTCATTAATCACAGTGTGCTGCTGCACCGTGTCTATACAGGTCTACCCTCACCCATGGTCTTCTTGTCCCTTCCCTTGTTAATTGTCAGCCCTCTTGGGCAGGGTCTCTATCTCTGTTACTCAATAGTTCAATTTGCTCTACTGTATTATGTTCTCTCCTCGCTACACATTACCCTGAGGTGTGTTTGTAGTCTGACAGGCAACTAAACCTATCTAGTATAGTCCAATAAGAAAACTGTTGCTTGAAATTTGTACACTTTATTGAGCATTGGTACTGTTAATGTATTCGATGAAACTAGGAGTCATGAGATACATACAATCAGCACATGCATCAATGCAAGAGAGAAATACATATCACAAATAGCTGTATAATGTACATATAACATCTTCAAATTCAGGAGTGTATCTAGCCTCATAAATGGAATTGGCTAAAGCAGAGTAACAGTTTAAGGTACAGATGGCTGCAAAGAGCATAGTCTTCCTTACCAGTGATGTTATCATGAGGGGATAAAATGGAGGATGTTTTATGTACCTCAGTCATGAGGTTAATGGAATTATTCTACCAACAATGCAACACTAAAGAGAGGGGGATGGGAAGCATGAAAGGACAAAAAGCTAATGCTGATAAAAGGTTCAGCCACTAAATGGAGCTAACATACTCTAAACAAACTAAATAAAAACATCAGATTAATGCTGAACACTCTCTGCCAGGCATCAATGGATGACACCATTCCAGTCCTCCGAGGGTAGAAGTAGAATTAGTCTGGATATGTGAATTTCAACTGGAGAATTTGTGAAACCTGCGGGATCCAAGCTGGACATCAGAGGTCGTTGTATGAAGTGTAAACACCTGAAGGTCGATTTCCACATTTGAGTCCTCATCTACTAGTTCCAGAGAATCCGGAAAACGTTCTCCAGTATAAAACTGTTTTGCTCCTGAAGGCCATGTTGTGCTTTGTAGCCAACTTGCATCAACTGTTGTAGTGTGATCTGCAGGATTCTGGTCTGTACATATGTATTGACACTGTTTTAGATGAATGGATCTTCTAATTTGTAGCACTCTGTTATTAACATAAACGTTGAACTGCTTAGTTTCATTGTGGATATAACCTAGTCCTAGGACCACTTTCCTGTACAGAACTTGGTCTGGTTCAGGTCGATGCCCATTTCAGATGTGATAAATTCAACTAACTTGACTGCTAAGACTGCAGCACAAAGCTCTAATTTTGGCCTTCCCCATACCAAATGCAATGTGACCTTGGTGTTTAGAATCTACAGTCTTAAATGTAGGCAACGTAGTAATTGACTTGACAGAAGCGTCTGCGAATAAATAGTTTTTTGGCTTTTTATTTCTGTAGAAGGTAGAGGGGCATATGGTATTTCCACGTTTAGATTTGACAGGCATGCTTAAGACTTCTTACATCCTACCCAGTGGATCCCTTTATCAGATGGTAGAGGTGTTCAGTCAGATGTTTCCCTAGTTGAGTCATCCCTTAATAGGGTCTTGCCTTATACTGTAACAGGAGCTGCGAAACCTAAAGGTACCGTCACACGCGG